>CM024519.1:39869151-40469151 GCA_014182375.1 Eucalyptus virginea | reverse complement strand
GGGCCGCGGCGCCCGGCTCAACTTCCCGGAGCTGATGGACAGCCTCCCTCGCCCCGCGGGCTCGAGCCCCGAGGACGTCCGTGCGGCTGCCCACGAGGCGGCAGCACGGCTGAGGATGGCTCCCGCCGCGGCGCCGGAGTCCGAGGACGTCGGCGGCAGCGGCGGCTCGGGTGGCTCTGATCCGGCTCCACTCACAGTGAGGCTGTCGCCGAGCCAAATCCAGGCGATCAACGAGTCAACCCTGGACTCGCCGAAGATGTGGATGCAAATGGGGGAGGATCTGCTGGCGCCTGAATGCTCCAACAACGACGTCGAAGAGGATGACTTCGAGGATTCTCTCTGGGATCTCTAACATGCCATTCTTTTCAACCACTAATTAATTCCTTTTTACACACGTCCTTTACAGTTTATACAGACGCACACGAATCTAGTATTACTTCCGCATGCATGCATGAAAAACACCTTCGACAGCTTTTACTCCCTCACGTACTTTGACCTATCCTCAGGCAACCCAAAAATACAAAAGTTCTTTTTTCTCTTCCTTTCTTCTTCTTTCAAGTTAGTCCTTACAGAGAAAGCTGGTCTTCTGCACTCGTGCTTTCCCCTTCTGGTTCAAAACAGCAACAGCAAAACGTGGTGATTGGTTTTTTGAACTCACCATTCCTCATTCATTCCGTAGAAAGCTTTTACCCTTCTTCCAGGAAAGACTCCATTGCCTTTTGCTATCAGGTTTCATATTGATTTTCGTAGGGTCCCCTCCAGGCTGATCTCCAAGGCAAGACTAACATCTGTCCAGAGACTGGGTGGGATTGGGCCGTGGAAAGTGGAGCAGGCGCCTGGCGGTGTCATTTTTTCGAATTGACTATTAGAAATGTGGTGTATTCTTTTCGCCCTTATCTGCTTAGCACAAGGCGTGCCGATGCTGCGTCGGTGATGGTGATGTGATGTGCGCGGGGGAAATTCTCTTGTATGACCACCTTTCTTAGTCAGCTGTGCGAGGTGGTCTATGGGTCATGTTCTTAGTCAAACTTATTTTTGCTTATTTTTTCTGTTTTGATTGGATTGGATCATTTGTTGTCGGGCGCGATTGTTGTCCCACGAATTCTTCTCCGTTCCCATTGTTATATATTTCCGCCGATGTATTTGCTTATTACTTCTTATTGTATTATACTCATTTTATGTTAAAGGCATCGTGGCATCTCTTAATTATCAAAAAAACTCTAATAGAAAGAAATCCGTTTCAATTGCAAGCATTGACACGTGTATCATCGTATATGATTTTATTCATAACTCCTCCAGACCTCAAATATATGCATCTTCAAATTTTTGGGGGAAATTCATAAATAATTTTTTTTTTAAATTATCGAGCTTTTTGAATAATCACAAATTTTTAAATACAAAAAGTCATTATCTTAGAGTCTTGAATATATCAAACCGTCTTAGTTCGTTTTATTTAGTTCAAATATTTATCTTAGATTCTATCGGTTAATTATATTCGTATTGACAGACGAGGGGATGAAAATCAAATCGCCAATCCCAAAAACTTATTATTGAACCAATATTAAAATTGTTACCATCATAGCATCATGATTAACTGTAACTATTTGACTAAAATCGCCTTAAACGTCCCAACATCATCATGTGCATAATCATATCTAATTTTTTAAAACTCAAGATATTTTTATTTGAAATTAATAAGTAATCATGCATTTATTCCTAATTCACAAGCCTTAATCCATTGAAGAGCCCGTAGTGCTCCAACGGGCGCCACGTGAACTCAATCCACTTTTCTGGTGGCTGGCAAGCAACCAAGCAAACCGCGGTTGTCATCGTGTCGCCGCCACGCCATCGGAGATTTCCCCAGAAAGCAGAGGCTTCGCAGTGGAAGAAAGCTTCTACCGTCGCAGTTCTTTCGCCTTACACGGACTTGGATCGAGGTTCATGAGGTGAGCGAGCTCGTCGGTGGATCGACGCGATGGCCGGAGCGATGAGAACCTGCGTGACGACGGCGGCGGCGACACCGCTTGCTCCGTCGCGGATTGCTTCAGCCGCCAGTCGGCGCGGTCTTCCCTCGATTTCGCTCCGACCCGCCAACGGCAGGGCTCCAGGAAGAGGCGTCTCGTCGTCGTCGTCGTCGGCTTCGATTTCGGACAGTCAGACGGCGGTGGTCGCTTCCCGCCGGAAGTAGAGCGGGATTCTGCTGCGGAAGTGGTCAGGAGGTTCTACGGGGGGATCAACGGTCAGGACATCTCCGCCGTGGAGGGCCTCATCGCCGACAAGTGCGTGTACGAGGACCTTATCTTTCCCCGTCCCTTCGTGGGTCGCGAGGTAAGATGGATTTGTCTGGTATTGCTTCTGAATATTTGGGGTTGCATACTGAGATATTTACTTATGACGAGCTAAAAATCATATCTTTCTTCACTGCGAATTCGAAAATGTCTGTTCTTTTTATGCTAATTGGGCATCGTAGAGCACCCGACTAATCTCTATGGGTCACGGCAATGCGACTGAATAATTACCGAGGCGGGAGGCTCCTTAGAGTGATTTTATGAAAGGAAGTTGCTATCCTCCGAGATTCGAATCCATGACCACGCATATTGGCATTCACTCTACTGTAAAGAGTGGATTCAGGAAACTGGTTTCATATGGGATGTACATTGTCTGCTGGATTTCCTAATCCTCAATTTGCTCACTGAATAGCCATATTTGTGCAGGCAATCCTGGATTTCTTCAAGAAGTTTAACGATATCATAGGCACAGATCTCCGCTTTGTAATCGACGATATATCCGAGGAGGATTCTTCAGGTGTAGGCGTCACATGGCATTTAGGTACCTTGAACCATCTTGTTTGATTAACATTCTAAAAGTTCTTAAAATTCCATTTGTCTGTTGTTTGGTTCGATTTGTCAATTGACCATAGACTTTCTCATCAGAGTGGAAGGGAAAGCCTTTTCCATTCAGCAAAGGATGCAGTTTTTATCGGCTTGAAGTCATCGATGGAAAGAGACAGATTATGTGAGTAAGCTTCCTTCCAGCTATATATAGCTGTGTACTAATCTTAGTTGTTAAATTGTGGTTTCCTACTATTCAACGTCTGTTACCTTCTATTGTCTATATCTGATGGGAATATCATCATTCCTTCCTCAATACCATACAAAACGCTCCACGTGCTTCTAGAAATGGTGTACCATAATGAGAAATTCATGGTAGCAGCTCTATTTTACTTGCATTTATTTTATGCGGCCTCAAACTGACTCGTCCCTTGTGGAACAGCTATGGAAGAGACAGTGTGGAACCTGCATTAAAACCTGGGGAGACTGCCTTGGTATGTTTCTGAGCTATTTCTTGTGTTCTTGTGGCAAAAATTCACCTGACAATGAAGTAAGTGTAAAGAGGAAATGATTATAGAAGAGAAGAATGATGGATGCATGGGGACAGACACCTAATAACATTTGCAATGACCTTAAGTTAACCAGACGCTCAGGTCTTGAGGAGTTCTGTATGCTTGTGCGTTCTCATGCATGTTGTCACACTAAAACTTAAGAATTTGATGATTCTGTTGGGGTTTTAAAGTTTAAGTTTGGAAAGAAATATGATCAAGAAGGGGAGATCATGTTTAAGCATGTCAAAAGGCTTAGTTGACAACTATGGATTGAAAAGAATTGTGAAAACAATGTAATTCCTGAATCAGTCACACTTCACTTAAAAGTTTGGTTTGCTTACTTTGTCCCAGATCACTGCCTCCGAAAAAATGGGTTCATAACATTCTGAGATTCTTAAGCTTGGCTTTAAAGAGAATCACTTTTGATTGATGGAATCTAGTCGTTTTACCTATGATGAGGCCTCATTGAGGTCGATTGCTGTACTGTGTTTGCATTTGCAGGTTGCAATTAGAGGTGTGGTGGGGCTGCTTCAGAGATTTCCTCAGCTGGCGGATTGGTTATAGGGAAATTAGTGTGGCGAACTTCAATAAGATGAATAGATCCCCCTCCCCAACGATGAAGCTCTTGCTCGCTCAGTTCTCTCATCAAAGGCGCATTTTCAACAGCATCTATCTGGCAAATCCCCTCTAAAGCCAAGGGAGAATCGAGTCGAGAAGCATATGTAGGTGTGTTTCCTGGGGAAGACAGTAAAAGAAAACTTCTGCGGCTTTTCTGGCTGTTGTACTGTTAACTTGTTGCGACTTGGAAATAATACACATGAAACCTCTCATGAAAATATGCAGAACGAGCTAGAAATGAGCATGTACAGCCCTAATGAATTCTCCAAAAGTGCTCAGCACTTTTCTTGTTTATAAGTAAGCATCGTGTGATGGGTGTATGTGCCTTCTTCTGGGGAGGACCGGGTTCACGAGACCCCTTTGTCATGTTCATGATGCTGCTCTTGGTAGAACTGCTCAACTGTAATTTTGCCCGGATTCAAAGCTTGTCGTGCGAGATAAACTATATCGGTCAAAAGGTGAAATTAGCATATGCCGACATCGAACCTTTGGATCCTCGATGCTTTATCTGCAGCATTAGACGGTAAATGCGTCCCATGGTCGGGTCTGAATGGATGAATGAAGACACGTGGTCGGTAGGCTTCTAGAAGACTTGCTCTCGAGCGGCCTGGTCATTTGAAAGCTTTGCCATTTTGTAGGACTTTTTGTTAACTTCAGTAAAATGACAACCCTCACCCGACTTATCTAAATAAATAGAGAAACAGAACCTTCACTTCTTGCAATACTTTTTGTTGAATAATAGCATGAAAATATATTATGAAACTTCCCTTTTTGGGCATCTAAATCCTTAGAGTTGTAACTTTCATCTAATAGAGTCCTCCCGTTCATATGGAAGGATTTAAGGTGTATTGAAGTTTTCAAGTTTTAGGACTTAAATGGACGAGATAAAGTTTTAAAACTTAGGTGCACATAAATGATAAGTTTTAAGATTTGTCTTCAATTTTTACTTTGTTATTTATTTATAAACCACCGTCTTTCCTTATAAATATAAAATAGAACTTCTCAAAAGTACTTTATGGTCAAACCATTTAAGATTTGTTTTGATGAAAAATTTGCCTTGATGAAATCATATTTTACCAACGTGATATTTGATTTGCCCGTTTGTAAGGTGGCAGTCTCGTAAGTATTTCATATGTCGTTTGTTTCTCATGTAAAAGAGATATTTTTTTTTTTTTTTAATAAAAGAAAAGGTGCTTGTTTTTAACTTTTTGAAGATAGGAGAAAATTAATTTGAAGGACACAAATGATGGCAAATGGTCCATATTGACATATTTTCTCTAGACGTAGCAGCCAACCAGGAGCCACGTCAGCCGCCCCGCTGGCCGTTGCACCGGACAGTTGGAAAGAGGGGGCAACTTGGTCATTTCCCCTCTCGCCGCACTAGTTGAACCACAAACGCAGCAAAGCTACGCACGACCCTATTGAAGGGACGCCTTGCCCCTTTCACACGAAGAGAGAGAGCGCGAGAGAGAGGGAGAGGGAGACGCCATTTGCAGCTCCCCGGAGCTTCGGGGTCTCCGCCTCCCGCAACTTCGATACTCTCTCTCTCTGCGCGCTCGGACAAGGCGCGCTCCCTCCGCCTTCTCCTCGCCCCCCCGCCCGATCGATCTCCTCCGCGGCGAATCTCTGCTCCCGCCCGCCGGCGGCGCGCGGGCGCGCGCTCGGACAATGTCCGTTCTCTCCAATCTCAGCTCGTCCGGTCGCGCGGTCCGTCTCGCGGAGGCCAAGTCGGACCGCTCCGACATTCGATGCCGCGGCGTCACCAGGATCTCCACTCTCTTCAAGGTATCTTCCCCACCCCCTCTTCTCTCATTAGCGCGGAGCATTTTTGCGTTTCCTTCGGTGGATGACGTTTGAGGCCTAGCGAGCTTCTAGAATTAGCTTTCATTAGTTTGAAAGAGGCACGGCACGCACGCGGGACGGCCGCTGATCATCTGTCTAGCTTCCGAATTTTTCGCAATGCGTTCGTAACGAGACGGAGGTCTAAGCGGTCCAGCTCTGGCATCGTAGTAAGCGCTCGAGATTTACAATCGGTCCGTCTTTGCTACTGCCGCGCACGAAGTGGGACTTGAGGTCTTGCACCGCGCCGTGGAACTGCAGTCGTCCTCCGATTAACAGCGATCAGCGAGAAAGTGACGTGTGCAAATGTATACATGCACGTGTTATTGATGTCATTGGCAAGTCGCGTCAGCAAGTCGCTTGTGTTTATTCTCTCTAAGATTATTCTGGCAAAAGGAATTCCTAGCTAGAATTTTGGAGTTTTTTTCGACAAATCTTTTGATGTGGATGATCATCCTCCTTAGTCCTGACCCACCACACTCTCTGCTGTATGATGATGCTTCTTCGATTGCATAGGAGTGTAATGACTTGTAAAAGTGTAGTATTTGTTGATATTTGATGACCTGTGTAAATGTTGCTATGTTTTACCCATGTCGCAGGATGATAGGTTTGAGAAGTGTCAGTTGGCCTCTATGTCGAGGGGGACAGCTAAATATCCCAATATTTGCATGGCTCTAGTGGATGAGAGGCGTGCCCTTAGCAGAGACGTGGCCAAGCCTCCTGGAGTATTGGTAATGAACTATTCTATTGGTTTTCTACTATATCTTGATAGAAGGCCTAAAGGAACAACAAAATATAAGATAACGTCTTGCCACCAGTAGTTTGACTTCTCTGATGTTTCTTTGCAGGCGTACGATCTTGTGCAAGGGGCACTGGTGAGTTAGATGAAAATTTTGATCTCCTTTTAAAGTATGAATTCTGCAGCTTAACATGGATGAAGGAAGGTATAATGTGGGTAACAGGCCTCGGGCTGCCATCATAGTGAAAATTTGGGGTGGTTAATTTCTTTGAGTTTTTAATTTAGGAGGCAAAGTGCTCAACTCTACCACTAGTTTTGAATTGGGTAAAGAGCTTTCCATTAATTCAAATCGTTGTCTACTGCTCCTTGTATGTTTGATTTATACACTGAGATATAAATCATTGTTCTATATAAGATAGTAAGTACGAGACATCTTTGTCTGTCTAAGAGTAAATTCATCTATTTTAGAGAGATGCTACAGTTTCAGCTATACTTGTTTGTCTTTGAGTGAGTTCATCTACTTCAGAGATTCTAAGGAATATTTGGTGTCAGATTGTCATACCCTACTGAAGATGTTTCTTCCTAAAGTTTTGAGTGAAACGAAACTCAAAACTCTATCAGTTAGAGAAACTTGAATCTTATTATGTTATCTGTGTGTTTGTTTTCTTTCTGTTGTTACCTATTTTCTTCCCAATGTATGAGGATCTCAAATGAGCTTTCTCCTGGTTATAAAAAGAACTGGACATGTGATTTTTATTAATATGGTGGTTTCTCAGACTTTATTGTGCATTGAATTTTTTGATTGCTCAAGCTTAGAGTATCTAAGGAGTATAAACCGAAGCTTGATTCAGTTTCTTCAATTATGAAGA
The DNA here is from genome assembly GCA_014182375.1 of Eucalyptus virginea. Lineage (NCBI taxonomy): Eukaryota > Viridiplantae > Streptophyta > Magnoliopsida > Myrtales > Myrtaceae > Eucalyptus > Eucalyptus virginea. The sequence goes on along the minus strand of CM024519.1, from coordinate 40,461,704 downwards.
AAATGTATTGAAGGCAAAGTTCTTGAGACTTTTTTTGGCTTCTTGGACCTAAACTGAAGCTTACTGAGTGGACCTTTAACAGTTGTTATTTCCATACCATACATCTTATTTTTTGCTTTTGACTTTTAAGTTTCCAGGTTAGATGGAGTTCCACTGTTGACAAGTCGCTACGGATCCTCCAACAGCTGTCCTTCTGCATGGAATTTTAGGTTGCAGGAAGAACTGGGGTAGGTGCTATAATCTGATGTTTATTTTTGGTTTTTAGTTTAGGTTATCTAATTTGATTTATAAACTTTCATATTCAAACTACATATCCTTTGAAATTTTGTCTTTAAGCAGATTAAAACTATATCCTGTGCATCAGACATTTCAGGATCACTTAGTTTTTTCTGACTGATTACAACAATGAAAAGACTGTGGACTCAGGTGTCACACATGGACGTATAAACATTCTAATGGTGAATTTGGGAAGTGCATGGACATTAGTTCCGCAAACATCATTTCAATCATGTCACATATAGGATTTTTGTGAAGAATACGGCTCATCATTTTTTTTCCCATCAGTAGCTATGCCCCATTTATTCCAGGAAACACGAGCCAGACAACTATGCCGTGCTTCATGTTCTGATTGTGAAACTGTGCACTAGATTTGATCTTTCAAAGCTTCCAATCAATAGATCAATTTGAGAAAACGCTAGCAGCGTAAGCGCTAGTGATACATCTTCTTAAAAATTGTAGTTCTGAACACTGATTCTAATGGCAACTTTAGCATTGCAAACAAGTCAGTCTGCATGGGGAACCCTGGTTGGACTGAATGACAGCATTTTTCACCCTCCAAGTCAAGATTTTCGTTATTCTTTCATCATTCATTATCCTTGATTAATGTCCTAAACTCAATCGATGACTCTTTCTTCGTTGTTAACTCATTTGATTCTCAAACCTTTGGCACAGTATGCAGTGTACAGCTTGCTGTTTTTCCCATGTGGGCCTTTATTTTTGACACCATTTGAACAACTGAGCTCCCTAGTCTTATCTTTCTCCCTGGTATATTCCATAATCATGAAGGGCATTAATGAATGTAGTACAATATTATGCTTCTTTTCATTTTCCTTCATCAAAGTCGTCCTGAATCTACGTACTTGATTCTGTGATGCATTTTATTGGAAGTTCTCATCCCATGGTACCCATACTCAATTTCTTACACTTCCGACTTAAGAAGGAAACCATCCTTATAGAAACAATCAACAAAGGATGAAACGACATTTTAGTGAGATAGTATATGTAATTTATTTTTGTGGTTTCTTAAATTTGTTGACATAAAAAATGGTTAAAGGTGCAACTTGGGAAACAAGGGCGCTCAACTATATTTTCTATCTGATGCCTTATATTTATATTGATAGTCTAAGATTTTTTTGTATTTAATGCCTTCATGTGCATATCAATTGTTTGAATCTAAGTGGTTTATATTTATGTTTCAGGAAGCTTTGCTCGGCGATTAGCCAAAGCATTCCCGACATGGCAGGCATGTGAATCAATTCTTAGCTTTATTATGAGCAATTTCTAGAACATATTTATGCTGACATGCAAGGCATTTTTGACAATTACAATTTTAAGCTTAATGATAATCAGTTTTGAGATCATCCTTTTGATCAGAAAAACTAATCTTGTTTTATAGTTTCTCTACTGCGATAGGAAAAAATTATTTTGATATGCAGCTGCTGGTTTTCTTGAGCTCATTTGTCTTCTCTGTCTTGGAACTTCTTAGGAATTAGGACAAATAAACATGTAGTGTGAATTTCTTTTGACTGTCGTAAGTTGGAGTAATGCTACACCTACAGAGGTCTACTAAGATTGGTATACTAAATGAGGTGGCATCTTTTGTAGACTTGCCATGTCACTAATAATGCTCAGTAAGCAAACAAACGGGGCCAATTGAAAAGATTATGAATTAGTTTTCCAAGAAAAAGGAAACTGAGCAAAATCTCCCGCTAAGCTCAAAGCTGTTCATCTCTGTTCGAGCTTGTTTGCCTAATTTCTCCACCTTCTATATCATGAACCCTGACTTGTTGTCAGACTCTCTGCTGGCGCTGTGCTTGCAATGCTAAGGGGTTATGAAGTCTGATTCCACCAAAATCATGGTGTGTTGGACTTAGCTAAACATGGTGCTCTTCATCTTCTTCAATTGAAGGAGATGAAGATCTGAAGAAGGATTCGAGAAGTTCCTCTTTAAATAAGATAAACTGGCTTGATGATGACTAAACCCCTTCAATCTAGGTAGTTAATTTGCTTTTCCTTGATCTTTTCTCTGAAACACAAAGCAAAAAATGGTGTAATGAGTAGGATCGAATGCCACATGAGTGAAGGTTCATGGTCGCAAAGTTGTGACAGATGAGGCACCCGATGGGGCCATAGGAGGCAGAGCTGACGGTGTGTTGATTAATGGGGGAGATGATTGTTTGGTGTAGAGTGGTTGAGGGCGATTGGGAAAGATGCTAATGCCAGGGCGTGGATTAACTGTGCACCTTCTCCAACAATTTTTTTTCTCTTTTAATTTGAATAACCATTCTTATTATTTCTTTGTTTTGCTGACTCAACATTCATAAATTGACATGTCAATGGCCACATCATCATTTGGTAAACCAGAATTGGTGAACCTTAGTGTAGATGTAGCATTACCTCTAAATGTTTATGCTTGATTCTCATGCATAATTTTGTTTTAACACAGTTTCTCTTGGTTGACCTGCGATGCCATGGGGATTCTGCATCGATGAGAAAGCGAGGCCCTCATACGGTTTCCTCAACTGCCCTTGACGTGTTAAAGCTGGTGCGTATTGCATGAGCATTGATTATGAACTGTATGCTTGGATTATCTCTCTTTTCTCCCTTTCTAGCATATTCATTTACATAAGATGTGTACTTGCATGAGCCTGCTGTTGAATTGTGACATCACTGGTTATTTTAGTATTCATTTTTAAACTTATTCCATTTTGTCTAGAGTACATTACACTCAACTAACATCTGGACTTGCAAACCTGATGAGCGTGGGCTTTTTGAAAATAGTTACTCTTTGGGGCACTTATCAATGAGAATGATGGATGTACCAGTAGTTTCTGGGCACCTATCAAGGGGAATAATGAATGTAATCCAAAGAATATCTATCAATTTATGTTAAACTTGCACCAATTGCTTATGAATCCTTTCCATGGATTTTTTCAAATGGATGTGGTACCGTGGAAAAATTTTCATTGCTAATATTCTGCTCCTCCTTTTTGGCATTATCTTTCTTTTTAGACCTCTCCTTGTTTCACCTATTTTCCATTACATTCTACCTTCACTTTTCTTATTATTATTATTATTATTATTATTATTATTATTATTTTTTTTTTTTTTTCTGTGGAAATTCTCTTCGAGGCACCTTTTCTTGTTTGCTGTTGTGACAATCATCCTGGCTGTATCTAATCTCGTGGCTCCATCTTTTTGGGCCAAGTAGTAATGCTCTTAGGTGAATTTTTGTCCCTTTTTCTCTTTCAATTTGTCTTTTGATAATCTTTCTATACATTCTATATGCCTGTCATATGAAGTTGTTCAATATTGTTACTATCAAGTTTATCTATTGAGAATCTGCATGTCTTGTATCTCCCTATGATCCCGATTGTGTAAGGTCAAAGGACTGGACTGAACATAGCACTGCTGAATGAATGTTTGTCATCAGCTTTATGTGCATTAAGCATCGTATTTCACATTTATCAAATATTAGTCCAGTGTTTAATGCGCATTATTGTAAAATGAGAATGCATTTTGGTATTACATTTCAACAATATCTTGCAGATATTGACACATCATTATTTAAAATCTGTAGCATTCTATTATTTTCTTTAATCGCTATTCAAAGAGTATCCACTTTTAGGGGTTTTTCCTACTGGCATGACCTGAGAAAAAGATGCATACTCAAGTGAATCAAGTAGATTTTCTCTTTTCAGCAACAAACAGCATCAAGTTTGATGACCTCTAAATTCCAATTGATTGAATTTAATCAATGTTTGATTCAATTTCATAAACTATTTTGGAGTGTCTTTTCTGGCTGTACCTTGTATTTCAGATGATATGAAGCGGTTATTTTGCAATTATGAGTGCATGGTTTAATCTTTACCATGCCTTCCATTTATTCTGGCATTAATCTCCTTTTCTTCTCTTGGACGAAGTAGGTCGCACAGCTTAGGCTAACACCCCGGGTTTTAATTGGTCACAGTTTTGGAGGAAAAGGTACTCTTTTAAATTAGCAATGATAGCTGTTATCATTCTCTCTTATTGCCGTTTCTCAAAGTTCTTTATAATCTTTAACCATGATGCAGTTGCTTTGAGCATGGTTGAACAAGCTGCAAAACCTCTTGCACGACCAGTCAGAGTAAGCATCCTAATGGATGTTGGCATGCATTTCAGTTTCAAGCGTAATAAGTCCCTGACAGTGCCAAAATAATGAGTTCCTCTTCTATGTATATCATAAGTCATCATCTTCTCCCTATAGGTTTGGGTCCTAGATGCTACTCCAGGAAAAGTTCGGCCTGGTGGAAACAAAGAGGACCATCCAGCTGAGTTAATTTCTTTCCTCAGCACACTGCCTAAGGAGGTGCGTGTATGGTCGATATGTTGATTTAATAATAAGTCGTGTGTTTTGGACACATTTAGCGTCTTTACTAGGTCGTATTTGGGATTAGTTGTGATTTGTCCTAGTTATCAGCTGGGCATTAGCTGGTCCTCTTTTTGCTTGAAAGGGGAGATCTTGCGTTTGTTACGTGTAACAAGTTAGTGATGGACTTTGCTGTTCACCATCCCTCATGTGGTCTGGCTTTATCATTTGTCCAACAAATTTTGTTGCTGAGATCCTTTATTATTTTGCTCTCATCTATGGCATTCATATACTAATCTTTTCCATTTCCAAGGGTAGGTTTCCTCGAAGCGTGATGTAGTAGAAGCTCTTATCCGAGAAGGATTTTCTATGGATGTTGCTCAGGTAATTTTGGAGATATTAAATTTGCTGGGCTTGGATATGACAAGTTGATATCTGGATGAGAAAATTTATGATTTGCATGATGTTGTTCTCTCCTAATTGAATGTTGAACTCCATAATATTAACCTTTTGACATCCTTTATCAGCGGTTTCTTCTTGTGTTCTTTGTTCCCCGGAGTCAGTTTCATCGGTGTGGTTTCTCATATGTTTCTTTTGTCATTCATGTGCTTGCCGAATATTCACCTGAATTAGATCTATAGTAGCAGATAGTTATTTGTGTTCCATGCATATGTGGGAATAATCTGTGAGCTAGTTTACCCACATCTGTGATGCATATTGCCTCTAACATCAGTCAAATTTTCATCTTTGAGATGATCTTTAGGCGTGTCGTAAATCCTAATGTGATCTGCAATGTTGATAATCCTCACTTTAAGTCTTTCCTCCACTTTAATTTTTCTTCCACTCTCTGCAAAGGTCATTGATTTTCTTTTTTAAATTTTGTGTGACATTTGTTTGTTTTGACTAATGTTGCCTTTTGTCTAGTGGGTGGTAACCAACCTTCGACCCACGGAGTCCCCTGGTTCACCAACAAGCTTCTCCTGGGCCTTTGATCTTGAGGGAATTGCTGAAATGTATCAATCATATGAAGAAAAAAATTTATGGTATCTTCTACTTTCAATTATCTAATAATGGTTCCATCTGATCGCTCTAGCAGGTTGCATTATGCTAGTGGATGTTGAACATGAATCTGTTTAACAGAACTGGTGACTCAGTCCAGTTCCGTAGTGACAATGAGATAAATTGCAGTCAATCATGCGACATAGTCTTTTGTTTTGCTTCACACAACCTTGTGGTTGACTTGTTTTAACTTTCAATACAAAAGAAGAGAGACACCAGAAAGAGGAGATGCACTTGTCACCTGCCAAAATATTCTTGCGCATAAGTCAGGTTTCCAACCTTCCACCGCCCTTTGCTCAGTGACGATTTGTACAAATGCAGGGAAATAGTAGAAGATGTTCCTGGAGGAGTGCATGTGAACTTTTTGAAGGCAGAAAGAAGCTTGCACAGATGGGCACTCGAAGACATTCAGAGAATTCGCGCCGCGGAGGAGCTAGCCGCAGATGAAGGCGGAGCAGTTGAAATGCATGTCCTTGAAGACGCTGGCCACTGGGTATGTTCTGTCGCTTCCTCTGTTTGATTCTAATCAGGGACATCACCATATCACGACGCTTGCTTCCTCTCTGCCCTTTGCTCATGCGAAGAGGCTTTGAATGGTTCTTGTAGCTGAATTCCTAGCTGTTACCAGGTACATGCCGACAACCCCGATGGCCTCTTCAAGATCCTTTCATCTTCTTTCCAGATGCTGAAATGAAGACCCACCCGGTCCCAATCATTTTGCGGACTGCACAATATAGAGTTTTCTCTGACTACTAGTTCGCCGCTCTGCTTAATTTTGTCCAGACCTCATAAAAATCTTCCCCTGTAGCATACATTACACATCTCTGTCTTCCCCCTTTTTCTCTAAATGTTCTATATATCCTTGCGTTTCTAGAGGAAAAAGCGTAAACTCGCGCCATAGATGTAAAAATTCACCATTCGTCATTGAGTTTCTGATGTTCAATCAAAATCTCGATGCTCGAGATGTGGTACTCGAAATTCCGCAGAAGGGATGTAATTAAACACGGAGATAGAAATCCTCGGCTTATGGGATCTGTTACAACTTTCTCAGCAAAAGGGGACCTAACTTTTTCTTGATCCTGCGAATCTCCTCCTCTGTATTTCATGTTCTGTCCCCTCATTTTCAAGGAAAATAACCCAAAATAGTGGAGAACTTTCTTAGAATGTTTTAAAGAAGTCATGGGCATTGTGTCGTGTTTTATGGCCAGATTATAACCTCGGTGTTAGCTCCCGAATCTATTTCGAACTCAATTAAAGACTTGCACCTTTCCCGACATCTACTTATTAATTCCTGTAATTATTCATAGGAACTTATGCGATTTTTGGGAAACGAGGAAAATTGATGGGATGAGAATTTAGATGAAAAGTGGATTTTTTTTTCCAAAGGAAAATTTGAGTTTTTAAGTATTTTTCTTATGTTCATCCGCTTTTGCTAAGCAGCAAAGCCTTACTGATTAATCAATAATTACGAGTTGGTAATTGGTTAAGTATCAGCTGGGAAACTTGCCTCGAGATCGTTAATGGGAGGGGAACTTTGATGTTCACTTGTAAATTTTAAACTCCATACATTGAACGTTGTAATCAAATAATCAAATGCAGGTGTATAGCGAAGTTATCATCGTAATAGAATGATTCGATTGCATTAATTTGATAAATTTTTGATTGTAAATTTTGCACGTTATATTATGCTCTATTTATTTGAAATTTCAATTTGTTCTCATAGATATGTTAAAGTATTGGGCCTATAAATCACAGGCTGCATTGTTTCGCCATTTTGATTAGAATGCTATAGAACATATATTAAATATACTAACGTCAGTAAAATCCTATTAACCATAAAAAAATGATACAACTGTATTAGAATTTTGAAGTTGTGAAAATTAAATAACTTGAAGCATTAATAAATGCAAATATTTTAACAATCAACTGTTGGGAATAAATTTTTCACAAAAAAAGAAAAGGATAATATTTGAATAATCTTATTTTGAAAATAAATCAAGGAAATTCTAATAAGCATTCTTGGAAAAGAAAAATAAAAATATTGTAACCTTCTTTCAAAAATACAAATTGAATATTGCATATTTTCGCACGATATTTGACCAATGCTCTTCCTGTACATTGTCATGGATGGTGATATATTCATCCACTCTTGCCAAAAGAAATTGAGACATCAAATGATGACCAAAAAGAAAATATAGAATTTCCATAAAAAAAATGAAATTATATGAAATTGGAAGATAACTTTGAACAAATCACTTCTAAAAAAAGATAGAAGATACCATTTTACTTTGGAGAAAGCTCCATACAGATTAGCTTGTTGACTTCTTCCACGCCAAGTTGATGACACAAGGGCGAAGAATCAAACAAAAGAAGGAAAGCTATGAGTTATACTTTAATCCTTCTTATTGAATCCTATTACTGCGTGCTCTAAATATTCCATATATTTATATAATGATTAACAAAATATTAAAATTGTACGTCTTGTGTTTTCTTTTAATTAGGGAATAAATTAGTATGATGAGGTGAATTATTTTGACATAATAAGGTCTATACCAACATTCAAAATATACAACAGATATAGTTTTATACTCATTTAATGCGCAACATCTTTCTAGTTTGCAAAATTCTACATATTACTAGCACTTTATGTGAATCATTAGAATTCTCCAATTTCTTTTGGAATCAATCAACATCGCAAGTGTGGCGAGATCAAGCTACATCGCAACTCTCCGAAGCCGACAAAGAATTTGCTTCCCTCCAAGTTTTTTCCTGCTCTAGCGATGTCTTGAAACTTCCACTTTTTTCGTGTGACGTTTTGTCTTCCTTGGCATCACTCATTTGATTTTGGTGGATATCGGGACGTAGAGATGAGCAAAAGAATTGGACCGAATTGATTATTTTTGAGCAATCCCAATTCCTAAAATTTGGACCCAATATCGATTCGGATCCGTGATTCCAAGTTTGGACCCTCCACCCTTGGGAGAAAATATTAGCTATAGCTCTAATTCCAACGTGGCATAGTTAGAATCCATTCACCAAGCGACATGTGTCGCTCGGGTGTCATGTGTCGCCCGGGTGCCATGCTGGAATCAGGCTCTCTTTAGAAAATGGGAAAGTCTATTCTCTCTCCTTGGGTTGAGAGAGAGAGAAAAGACAATAATAAATGTGCACACTCTCGCTTAAAAAATCCCTTTCCTCTTTTTAATTTTCTATCTTTTCAACATGAAAATGGGAGGTTGAGGATTTGAATTCCTACCTTTTCAGGGGTTATGATAGGGATGATATAGTTTTAGAAGTGGGTTTCAACTCTCACACCCTGCGAGAAACATGGCAAAAATCTAAGAGTAAAAGTTAAAAATAAAAATAGGATAGGATTGAAAAAAAAAAAAAAAAAAAAAAACTCAAAGGCTATTTCTCTCTCTTCTCAAGTTCTTTCCTTCTCCTTCCTTCCTTTTCCTCCTCAACGGCAATGACCCAAGCGAGAAGCTCGCTCAGAACTAGCAGCAACGGACGTCGCCTAAAAATCTCGAAGGCTATTTCTCTCTCCTCTCACGTTGTTTCCTACTCCTTCCTTCCTTTTCCTCTTCAACAGCGAGGACCCAAGCGATAAGCTCGCTCAGAACTAGCAGCAACGGACGTCGCCATCAAGGAACGCGATGGTGACCCTAAGCAGAAGCACGAGGTGCGATTCGAAATCTCCCTCCGAAGACTGCGACTGCTTCTCCTTCCTCTGTCTTCCTCCCTCATCGGCAACGACCCAGGCGAGAAGCTCGCTCATAACCAGCAGCAACGGACCTTGACCATCAAGAAACGCGATGGCAACCCTGAACGGAAGCACGAGGTGGGATTCGACCTAGCGGAGATCTCCCTCCGGGGACTGCGACCCGTCTTCCTGCTCGCTGATCTGTTATGTTAATAGATTGTTGTCTTCATTTTCCATTTTGGTTGCAGCTGATTCTCTCTCTGCGCGTCTCTGGGTAGGCCACACTCTCCACCACCTTTACATATAAATTGCAACACTTCAAGTCTCGCATTTACGCGTCCCCTGTTCCTCCCTTCCCTCCCGCCTCCCTCCACGCTGAGGAGGAAGACGGAGGAAGGAGAAGGAAAGAACGTGAAAAGAGTGAGAAATAGCCCTTGAAAATTGAAAAAAGGAGAGGGTTTTTTTAAGCGGGAGGGCATTTATTAGCCTAATTCCATATTTATTTATTATTATTACAAAAATGAAACCCTAATTAGTAAACCGTCACGCTAAAATCCCTAAATTGCCCTTCTCATCCTCCGGTCTCATTCAGCAGTACGCTCAAGCTTTGCGCCTCTTCCAGCCTCCCGACGCTCGCTCTCAGTCTCACGAGTCACGCCTCCTTCCTCACTGCCCTCGGTCCCTCTCGCTCGCGGCGGCAGCGGCGGCGGCTCGACGCCACCCTCTGTCCCTCTCGCTCGCGGCGGCGGCGGCGGCGGCGGCTGGACGCCGCCCTCTGTCCATCGCTTCCCTCTCCTGTACGTAACTTCTTTCGTCGCAATTGATTGATTCTTGTGGCTGGGTTTATCTGTTTCAGTGCCTTTTGAACTGCTGTGGATTAAGGGAAATTTTCCATTTTCGGCGACTGATGCTCGGACAATGGCCGAGAACGATCCCGTGCGCCTGCGTGAGCGTGTGTATGTTGCCTGTGTGTTGTCCACGGATGGGAGACTTTTTGGGGGGGGGGGGGTCTTGAATTGTTACTATCTGGAAATGAATTAGATAGGTGATACCGCCCGTTCCTTCCGGGGAATCGGCGGGCCGGTTCCGGGGCCTCCCGCTCGGGAACTGATCACCCTTAGCAGCGCAGGTCCGCCGCAGCTCTTGAGGCGTGCTCTCATCATCGTCCCACGGTCCCTCTTTGTTCCTCTAGTTAAAAAAGATGTCTTGGTAGATAAAAACATAAGAGCCTGCATCTTTGCCGAATATCTGTTTGTCTAGTTAGGAATTTGGTGGCTCCACGAATTTAATCTATTATGGGGTTTTGGAGAAATGATCTTATGCAGTACCTTGAGGAGTATGTTCAATAGGTTGGGGATTGAGTAGCATCATGCGTGTAGTGCCGCGGGCTGTCATTTGAGATCGTGACTGTGCAGCAACTAGCTTCTTTTGATTCGTTTTCCATTTTCTGTCAGTTCTTATTGTGTTGGATTTTTGGAAAAGCGACTTATTTATACGTGAATCCTGTTAATTATGGCTGTAGATCTCCTTTTGATCCTACGATAGAGATTAAATCTTTCTATCTGCTGTCTATCCCAATTAATATTCATTATATTTTCAATATTGCCCTAGGTCTGTGACATTAGTGCCTTGCTTGAAGTTGGTGACACTGCAATGTTGTCGATGATGTATGCCTTGCCCGTCTCCATCACTTCCAGGACGCCTCTCTCTGTCCATTATCCAAAGGTTCATACCGAAACAATGGAGACGGGTGGAGTTGGACTCTGCGTCGAGTGATGAATTGATGATAGATTCTCTTTCAAGGTTGCTCGAAGGCTTCATTAAGCAAGGTGACTTGTCCAATGCATTTAGGACCTTCTCTGTCATCAGGCTTCATGCCTCCTCTTCTTCTTCTTCTTCTGGCTTTAGGGATTCTTTGCCACATTCTGCATCTTCTCTTTTGCTCCTGTGCACCAACCGTAAGCTACTCCTCCAAGGGAAACAGCTGCACACACAAATCGTCTCCTTGGGTCTTCAGCATCACCCTGTTCTGGTTCCGAGGCTGGTTAATTTTTATACTGCGTTCGATCTCCTCTCCAATGCAAGTGTTCTTGTCAGGACTTCAGATGTATCACGGCCTTTTGCTTGGAATCTTCTCATTTCTTGTCATGTTAGGAATGGGTTGTGTAAGGAAGCTATGTCCATCTTTAGAGAGATGCTGGGTAAGGGAATTAGAGCAAATGAATTCACTTACCCTTCCGTTCTCAAAGCTTGTGGCGAAGAGACTGATATTGCTTTGGGAAGGAAGTTCATAAATTAATCGCTGATAGTCCATTCTGTCGGAACTTGTTTGTCCAGAATGCATTGCTGTCCATGTATGGAAGGTTTGGAGAGATTGACGTTGTCCGCAGCCTGTTTGAACAAATGCAGAGAGGGATGCTGTTTCTTGGAATACCCTTATATCTGCCTATGCATTTAAGGGTATGTGGAAGCAAGCATTTGAACTGTTTGAGAGCATGTGGGCCGACGGTATTGAATTAACAAGTGTAACCTGGAATACTATTGCTGGGGGTTGCTTATCGGTGGGTAACTACCGAGCTGCATTGGAGTTGGTCTCTCAAATTAGAATTCGCAGCAATCATTTGGATTGTGTGACAACGATCATTGGTTTGGGAGCATGTTCTCACATAGGGGCCTTGAAGATGGGCAAAGAGATTCATGGCTCTGCTGTCCGTAGTTACTATCACGGGTTCAATAATGTGAAAAGTGCTATGATTACCATGTATTCCAGGTGCAACGACCTAAAGCATGCTTATATTTTGTTTCAATCAACAGAGGAGAAAACTATCACTACATGGAACTCAATGATTTCTGGCTATTGCCACATGGAAAGATCTGAGGAAGCCTCCTTGCTTTTTAGAGAAATGCTGTTGACAGGAATTGAACCAAATTTTGTCACAATTGCGAGCATTCTTCCTCTGTGTGCTAGAGTGGCAAACCTCCAGCATGGTAGGGAGTTCCATTGCTACATTGTACGACGAGAATGTTTTGCGAACCATCTATTGTTATGGAATGCTCTTGTGGACATGTATGCACGCTCAGGTGAAGTTTTGGAAGCTAAAAAAGTATTTGACATGATGACACAGAGGGATGCGGTAACATATACTTCGCTGATTGCTGGGTATGGGATGCAGGGAGAAGGATGGATTGCATTAAGATTTTTCGAAGAAATGGTTGCTTCACAGATCACACCAGATCATGTAATGATGGCTGCAGTCCTCTCAGCTTGTAGTCATGCTGGGATGGTCATCCAGGGTGAAAAGTTGTTTGAGGATATGCAGAGAGTTTATCTGATAACTCCACATTTAGAGCACTATGCTTGCATGGCGGATCTGTACGGGAGGGCTGGTTTATTATCTAAAGCGAGGGATATTATTTCCCGAATGCCTCATTCACCCACTCCTGCCATGTGGGCCACTCTTGTAGGAGCTTGTCGAAAGCATAGGAATCTAGAGATGGGTGAATGGGCAGCAGGAAAACTGTTGGAGATGAGGCCCGAGAACTCGGGTTACTATGTGCTCGTAGCTAACATGTACGCTGCTGCCGGTTGCTGGAATAAGCTCGCAGTGGTGAGGGCTCACATGCGTGACATGGGTGTCAAAAAGGTGCCTGGTTGTGCTTGGTTGGATGCGGGGTCTGTTGTTTCGCCTTTTGTTGCGGATGATGCATCAAGTCCTCATGCTCATGAGGTCTACCCGTTAATGGAGGGGTTGAGTGATGTAATGAAGGATGCTGGTCATATTGACTATGAGGACATGAATGCAGAAGTTGCAAATTTCTAATGTCAACTCGTGCAGGAAAATGGTCAATCGGTTCGAAGTATTGGGGAGTATTCTTCTTTTGTAGTAAGGTTCTGTCAAAAGTCTGCAATTATATTTGCTGTGGACACCGCAATGACTACAATGCACTTCGTTGAGATAAGTTTATTATCAAGTATAGGGAGAATCGTGAATATGCCTTGGTTTCGACATAGATGTAAAACACAAGATGGAACATTTTCTTCTTGTTGCTCCTTAACTGATGTCCAGTGTCCATTTTTCCTAACGTCTGAATCCTATACAATCTCAAGTGATGCTATATTAAGAAGCTTGAGATTGTATACCGCGTGTGGCCCCGGAATGATTAATAGCTATATTTCAATGTTCGGCAAGTAAAAACGTTGCCTCGCTTTCACTGATGTTTGGATGAAACTCCCCGAAGTCGTGAAACATACTTCACTTTCTGAATTTGATTGTAGAGCTAGAACTATTGAGTAAACAAAAGCAGCTAGTTTTTTTTTTTTTTAATAAATTTCCTGGCCAGATACATCGAGCGCTTAGATTGATAGAAGAATCAGAACCCCCCCCAAAAAAAAAAAAAAAAAAAAAAGGAAAAAGAATTGATAGAAGAAGGCGTGCCTTTCCCACATTTCCAATTTCGCTCGACCAAAGAAAGTTATAAAATAATGACGGACTGCCATATCTTGTTGGTTTTCTTTTTCTTGGACTTGGAATTTCAATCATCTCTCTATTTATATCGAATTTTGCCAACAGTGGAAAAATTGAAAAATTTGGATAAAAAAAATTTCGAATTGTTAAGTTCAGAGCAACATAGAGAAGATGTATAGATGCGAGCAACAAGTTACGAGGGTTTTAAAACTCGACAGGTTTGTGGGCCACGCACGGCCCATGTCCATTTCTAGACCTGACGATAATTCTTTAGTGCATGTCTCGCAGAGAGAGCCTCCCCGCCTTCCAGCCATCCGTCGAGCGCCGCCGCCGCCGCCGCCGCCGCCGCCGCCTCTCGTCCCATTTCCCAGTTTCCCCGTCGCTCAAGTCGTCAGCTGCCTCTGTTTCACCTCATTCCCAGTTCATTCCCCTCTTTCTCTCTCTCTTCTCCGGTTAAAGGGATTCGGAGGAGGAGCCGATGCTCATGGTCGGTTAAGGGAGTTCGCCTATCCCACTGATTGGCTAGCTTGCCCCGGCGATAGCCCCATGTCTCTCGTTCCAGCTCTCCGCTGCATCGTCGCCCATCTCTTCGGACCATCTCCGCCGTTAACGCCTCATCTGTTCGCCGCCTCGTCAATCTTGAACCAGTTCCAGAAGCCGCTCTCTTCCCTGCTCTCCCAGCCCCGGAAGGCCTTCTCCACACGCCCCAAGTTTCATCTCACCCCGAAAGGTGCAATCTTTACACACGCCCAATCCCCAATCCGTGCTTTTTTCCCCCCTTTCTCATTGTAATGCTGATTCCTCTTCTTTTTCGATTGAATGCGGCAGAGAGGACGCTGGTCCTGAACAACGATGAGCGGGTGGGGTGCTCCGGTGCTGTCGATGGGTATGAACGCGTCGAGAGTTCGAGTACGATTGCCGCGATCGTGACTTCGGTCGGGGGTCCGCCTGGCGCGGTCGGGATTGTGCGGTTGTCTGGTCCTTCGGCTGTAGCGATTGCAAGTCGGGTTTTCCGACCGAGTAAAAGCAAGGAAAAGGAGGAGGAGGAGTCTGTCGTCGAATTCTTGGCGGCCCACTAGCCATATGGTAGAATATGGTCTGGTTATGGATTCCAATGGCAATGTCGTTGATGAGGTTCTCTCTTTCTCTCCAATTCAATGAAACTCTACCAGGATAGTGCTTTTAGTGTATGTTTTGTTTATTCTAGAGGGCAGAGTACTGTCCATTTTAGTGTTTGCAATCAAGTTAGCATAGTTAAAGTTTCTTTGGTTTGCAATTCAAACAGCATAGCTATTTGGTTTTTCATAGGGCTTGTTGTTGGCATCATCTGTAATGATTCCAGTTTGATCGATTGTCTAGGCAGTGTACATGAAGTGTAATCTAAGTATGTTTGGATCACAGGTTTTGTGAGACCACCCTATGCCATTCACCATTCTTATGGTGGATTGGAGTTCTTGGTAGTATGATCATGTTTGTGTCGTGTCTGCCTCTGATATTATTGGTAGCATTAGAGTTAGTCTGCTCTACATTGTCGATAGGTTGACCCTTGACATCACAAAGTGCATCAACTTAGCTGCTATTGTCATTGTAATACTTGGTGACGTTGAGAGTGGGGTAAGGAAATAAAGTCTGCGTGGCATCCGCTCATGGACAGGGACTGAGGAATATCATGTGCATTTTATAAGGCTGCTTATTTTATTGCTTAAGCTTCTACTAATTAAAAAGATATGATAGCTTAAGCTTCCTCCTTCTCACTTCACATTTTTTCCTGGAAAAGGGCGGTTCAATATTGATGAGACATTTGTATTCCTCACTGTATCAATCAGGTTTTGGCTGTACCAATGTTAGCTCCAAGGTCTTACACCCGCGAAGATATCATTGAACTTCAATGTCATGGAAGTGACATTTGTCTACATAGGGTTTTGAGGGCCTGTCTGAAGCAGGGGCAAGGCTTGCAGAGCCAGGTTAGTCTTCTGTTTTCTACATGCTTTTTGATTAACTATGATATGGCTGAAACATTCAAATCAACCATATTGACTTGGCTAATTCAGGAATGGTATTATTAGGCTCTTTAGATGCTTTCACTGTTATAAAAGTTACATTTCTTTTCCATCCAGGTGAGTTCACTCTCCGTGCATTTCTTAATGGCCGCCTAGACCTCTCCCAGGCTGAAAATGTTGGAAAGCTAATTTCAGCAAAGTCGGTGGTTGCAGCAGACGCAGCATTAGCTGGACTTCAGGCATGTTTTTTCAAGATGAAAACCTATCATGCAACATCTTTGCTAGATGTCACAGTCTCATGCATTGAATTGTATTTGTTAAACTTTAAATGAGATATAAAAGTTTGAGACTGAAAATATTTAAGATTTGTAACTTTTGGCAGGGTGGTTTCTCTTCTCTGGTCAAAAAATTAAGATCACAGTGCATTGAATTGCTTACTGAGATTGAAGCTCGACTTGATTTTGATGACGAGATGCCACCCCTTGACTTAGATTTAATTGTGCATACCATACATTCAATGGTGAAAGATGTTGAGACAGCCTTGGAAACAGCCAACTATGACAAGTTTCTTCAATCTGGTTTGCAGGTAAATTGTGAGAATGTAGTAAAGGCTGCTGAAACACTAGTGTAATAAGTTCCTCTTCACTGTGCAATCTTTATGTCGTTGTTGCAAGTGAACTTAGTACTAATTAAATTGTGGTTCTGGCATAACATTTTTTAAATGACAATGCGCTAGTTAGATGGATCTAATATCTTAGTGCTCATTTGATTAGAGCTTATGGTTGTTAAGATTATTAACTGTTGTTTCATTAAGCCCTCTCTTCGCACTCATGAAAATCTCCCAGTACACCAACTGTATGAATCATTCCTTATGTGCAATCATTTGGAAATTTGTTTTAGATACGTAGAGAAGGCTATTATATGTTGTATGTTTTTGCACTTCAATTTGACTTGCCTCAATCATCATTTGAATGTTAATTAAAATCAAAAATAGACTAATCACTTGGCAAGAGATTTTACTTTTCATTAATATATGTTTATTTTAAAAATGGTTTTTGCTGATCTGTGTAGAAGTATAATTATAGTTCTTCCAACTCCTGCTCATTTAAGTAATAGTCCTTCATGTCTTTTTTTATGTTCTTTTTGTCTATATATAAGCTTTGGAACTGTCTACTCATTCTACTATAATTATTACCTACAGATTGCAATTATTGGCCGCCCAAATGTTGGGAAATCGAGCCTTCTAAATGCTTGGAGCAAGGTATGTTTCGGTAAAGCAAATAATTTCTTATCAACCATAAGTTAGTTTTTGGTCCCATTCTTAGGTGTTATCAATAGAAGCCTCAGGTGTAATGCTAGATCATGATTGAGAACACAAACATGACTAACTTTGCTGATCCTGTCTGGTTATTATAGGGATGAAATTCCTTAAATTTTCTTGAACTCAAGAAGGAATAACCAATTTGCCAGTGCCTTCACCTACTTCAGGAACCCAACTCCTTCTTGTGAACCTGTTTCTGGTCATATTCCATCTGATGAGGCTTTTGACTGAAATTACAGGGAAAAGTAACCTCAACAGATATGTTTGGTCAGGGACGATCATCTCTACTTAATCCTGCTAAAGCTGTGGACAGATCTATATTACTAAACAACAAACAATGCACCAGTTTCTTTTCCATGTAGAATGATTAATGTCTGAAACTCAATGCTGTGCTTTTATGTTAGAGCTTAGATTTGCAACCATGCCCCCGTTATTGACACCGCAAATTGAGACAAGATTTCACTTCAAGTCGATATTGCTCCAGATGACTTTTTTGTTCGTTTTTTGTTCCATGGTACCTCTCCTCAAGTCCCATGTTTATAGCATTCTGGTTAGTAGTGCAGTTCCTCTTTGGGAAATTTTTCCTCATATAGCTTAAAGGATGCTGGTTAGTAGTTCGTTCTCTTTGGGATTCTTGTCGAGTAATCATAAGGTTGTTTATATTTATTGATGCCACATATTGAGACAAGATTTCACTTCAAGTTGATATTGCTCTGGATGATATTTTTGTTCATTTTCTGTTCCATGGTACCTATCCTTGAGGTCCTGTGTCTAAATTTAGCATGCAGAGTGAGAGAGCGATTGTCACAGAAATTGCTGGAACCACCCGGGATGTGGTTGAAGCTGGCATTACCGTATATGGCATTCCAGTGACACTGCTTGATACGGCTGGCATCAGGGAAACTAACGATGTTCGTGGAGAAAATTGGTAAGAGAGCAATTTTTTTATTGTTGAAGGATAGAATACCCAGTTGTTTCTGTTAGCGAACTCTAATTCTTTGAAGTGATGAAGAAGTCTTCATATGTGCGATGATATTGGAGTCTAAATTGTATATTACCATACTTACCATCAAATTCCTCATCTTGTCCTCTTTCGGGTGACGGGATAACCACACTCTAATTAATGCGTCGGAGTTTTGGTCATTGCTGCAAAATTCAGTATCACGCAGATGTTACCCCCATTTTACTGATCTTAAGTTTGGCATTCGGAGTTTTATATTTACTCATGAGTGTAACATATCGTATTGCTGCCATTAATTTCAAATGCCTGGTTATTTCATCCTTAATTTTAGTCTTCTTGTGTCTTTTCTCCAGGAGTGGAGAGATCTGAAGCTGTCGCTGTGGGTGCTGATGTCGTAATCATGGTAATAAGTGCAGTTGATGGATGGACTTCAGAAGATGCTAAGCTTCTTGAGAGAGTTAAATCCATTCAGGTCTGCTTAAAAACAAAAATAATGGCATCGTCATAATGTCAGTCATATTCTCTACAATGTCTCTTGACTCGATCAAATATCATATTATATAGACAGGAGTGTCTTATTGACGCTGATCAAGCGGCTTCTTTTGCTACTGCAGAAATCAAGTGGGTCCTCAACTCTGGCTATTCTTGTAATCAACAAAATGGACCGTGTCCCATCTGTTCACTTGGAATGGGATGGTGCAGACGGTGGTTTCTTCAGTAAGCATGTATTCACCTCTGCTTTGACCGGTCATGGCGTGCAAGACCTGGAAAGGGCAGTGTCGGAGATTGTGGGTCTCAACAGGATCCCTGCAGGTGGGCGTCGGTGGACTGTGAACCAGGTTCGCACCTAATGTCTCTGGGACATATGATCTTGCTGAAATTGTTAATGCTGTTGAATGCTGTGGAGCCATTTCGAGTCCTTTTTATATCTTGACATGGCGTTTTGACTGCAAGTGGATTGTCTATGTACAGAGGCAATGTGAGCAGCTTGTTCGGACTAAGGAAGCTCTCAAGAGACTGGAGACGTCGATCGGGGAAGAACTGCCGCTTGACTTTTGGACGATCGATTTGAGAGATGCTGCACTAGCTTTGGGTCAGATAAGTGGAGAAGACATTTCTGAAGAAGTTTTGTCCAACATTTTTGGCAAGTTTTGCATTGGTAAATAGATTTGGACGCCAATATCTAAAGCGTATACCAACCCAACCTCAATGGATTCTTGTTGCCCTCCTTTGCATGGGAATTGCGAAGCGCTCCGTCTCTGTCCTCCACGTCTTTCTCCTTCGATCGAAACTATCACCTTATACATTGGTCATCTCGTGAAATTCAACTTTTTCATCGAACTTTGGTCATGCTCGTCCTGAATTTATATTACCCTTCGATTCAAATTAGCAAAAGCAATGTTGAGGAGCGTGTGTTTAAGGCTCGAGAACTGACTAGTGCGTTTCTTGTGTAAGAAGCTAGGGCGCGTTCGGTAACATTTCTGTTTAAAAATTGTTAGGAAACAGAAATAGAAAAAAATATTTACATTCCTAACAATTTTTGAACAAAAAAAACGCGTTTGGTAAAAACTTTTGTTAGGGAATAAAAAATGAATAGAAATACGTTTGGTAAATTTGTATAATTTTTTTATTTCTTTTAATTTTTTAATAGTTTTATTTTATTTTTTATTTTCTTTCTTATTTTTCTTATTTTTTTAATTTATTTTTCCTTTTTTTTTTTTTTCTTCTTTTGGCCGGTCGCTCTTCCTCCCCGGCGTCTCCTCGCATGACTGTGCCAGCGCGCCGCGGGCAAGGTGTGAGCCGACGGTGACCCAGAGCCACATCGTCGTCTCCCTCCACCGCATCGGCGACCGCGCTCGACGCCTCCTTGCCGCCACCGTACCGGCCGTTCGTCGGAGCAGCCACCGCGCCCCCTGCACGCCGCGACGCCGGACCCGCGCCCGACGGCGTCGTCGACCTCTGCGTCCCCAGATCCGTCGCCCGCCCCTCCGTGTTCTCCCCCTCGCGACACCGAGACTTGCACCCGAAGCCTCCGCCGACGACCCGCCGACGCCAGGAGCCCCAAGATCGCCCCCTTCGCCTCACGCCCGTCGCGCATCCGCGGGTCTCGAGTCTCCCGTTCGCCACCGCCGCATCGATCTCACCGCGCCGTGACCCATGACTTCGAGATCCGCTTGATCGTCGACTCCGCCGCCCACGACTCGATCGGCCGTCCTCGCCGCTCCCAGTGGCCGGGCGAGCTCGGCCTCGCCGGATCGGGCGAGATCGAGCTCGCCCGGCCCAACGCGAGGTCGGCCTTGCTAGGGGCGGCGACGCTCGACCTCGCCGGGGGCGGCGATGATGCCAGCCGAGGTTCTTAGGCCCTCGACGGCGTCGCCGGCCCTCGACGGCCGATCGATCCGGCAATGGCGAGGCGGCGACCGGCCAAAGAAAAAAAAAAGAAGAAAAGAAGAAGAAAAAAAGAGAAAATAAAATGAAAAGTGTTTCTTAATTTTGTTTGAAAAAAGAAATAAGCTTTTTTGTTTTTGTTTACATTGAGATGTGTGTTTTGGAAATAAAAAATAATTTTGGAACAAAAAAAGAAACAAACGCGTTTGTTCCTTTTTTGTTAAGGGAACAAAAAAAAAAAGTATTTAGAAACAGAAAAAAAGAACAAAAACAAACGCAGCCTAAATGTGTGTAAGAAGCTAAATGTATGTTTGGTAATCATTTTGTAACTGGAAATAATTTTTTATTAGAAATAATTTTTTTTATTCATTTAGAGAATAATTTAAATGAAAAGTTAACGTCTTTGATAACCGCACAAAATTTATTCAGAATAGAAAAAGAACGTAAATGCGTTTGGTAACCGCATACAATTTCTATTCTAATTCTTTTCAATTACCTTTTGTAAATTTGATATTGAATATTATGAACTACTCACTGATATAATTGTCTTCTTATGAGTGAAGAAATCATATTAGATTGTCAATTTCAAAAGAATTCTAATTTAGAATTCTATTCCATTCTAAAATTCCATCAAATCATAGAAATTCTATTGATTAATTATATTTATAATAAGTAATACAAATATTAACTAATCAAATTTTTATTAAATAGTAAATAATAAACTATAATATAAACTATAAATATAAATACTAAATACTAAATAATAAATTAAAATACAAAATTAAATATGTATTCTATATATAGGAAAATTTCAATTCCTATTTCAAATCCTTTTTTTTTTTTAAAGTAATTTTATTATTTTGTCCTTTCTTTCTTTCCTTATTCTTCTTCTTCAAGGTGGCTAATCGTCGGCCTTGGGATGATCGACGACCGACTAGATGAGGGCCGATGACCTTGGAGCGTTGCCGGCCTCGACGAGGCCGTGCCTCGTCGGTTAAGCCTTGCCGCCGTCGGTGGCCAGGGGAGGCCCAGGCGAGGCTCACCTGGACCCTGGCGAGCTCGCCGACGGCAAATGGCGACGGTGGCGGTAGACGGCAATGGCGGGGGCGACAACACTTGAATAACAAGGGAGAGGGAAGAAGAACAAGAAAAAGAAGAGGAAAAAGAAAAAAAAAATAGATTGATTTGATTTTAGAATTGTTCCGGGAACAAAGAGTTAATTTTTTTTATTCTCGATTCTGTTAAATCTATTTGAGGAACAAAAAAATAAAAAATTATTCCAAAAAATAAAAATTTTACTAAACGCGTTTGTCCAAATTTATTTTAACAAAAGATTAGAAATAAGCACTGTTTGGCAAATTGCCAAAAAGGCTTTTAAAGTTCTATGTTGTACCCCTGGCTTAGGGAAAATGATGAATTCGGGGTCCATATATCTGGCTATAGAGACCTTTCGTGCTAGATTATTGGAATAGTCATTATGATTTTGCAGTGATTATAAATATATTCGAAATTGCTTTACTTTTTTTTTTTTTCTTTTTTCCTTGTCGAATGCTTTACCTGACATACACATCTCCATGAGACTTAAAAGTACCAATGGTCCTTGAATTTGTACAATTTATTTAAGAAAATCAAAATCTAGAAAAAATTGGCTCTTTTTTATTTTTTATTTTTTTTGGGATCGTATTAAGAAAAGGAATTGAGGATCCCGAGCGTCCACCGCGGCCGTCATCCGCAGCGGTCCCCAGTTCTCAGCATCCTCTCATTATCCGCCGATAATAAAACCAAAAAAAAAAAATCTAAAACAAACTAAAATCAATTAAAATTTTTGTGGCGACCGAAATCTCTCTCTCTCTTCGCGCTTCGCAGTTCGCAGTTCGCCCCTTTCTCTCTCTCTCTCTGCAGCTTCCATGGCCACCGCACCTTCCGCTTCACCGCCCCTAGCGCCCGCATTCCCCAACCGCAGCTACTCCCTCGCCCCTTCGCAGTCGCCCTTCCTCTGCTCCCGCGCCTCCGGCCGCCTCCACGCCCGCGCCCTCCGCCTGAGCCGCCCCAGGACCGCCCCCGCCGGCGGTCGGGGAGCGGTGTCGTGCGAGGCGACGGAGGTTTCCTTGGCCGACAACGAGCCTTCCTCTTCTTCGCCGTCGCCGTCGTCGAGCGAAAACTGGGTCCCGGTGGTGCCGCTGGCGGCGCTCCCGAAGGGAGAGCGGAGAGTGATCATACAGGACGGGGAGACGATACTGTTGCTGTGGTACAAGGACCGGGTGTTCGCCATCGAGAACAGGTCGCCGGCCGAGGGCGCTTACAGCGAAGGATTGCTCAATGCCAAGCTCACCCAGGTAACTTCGGTTCTGCTTGGTTTCTATCTGCAAATTAGGCTTGTCGACTAGGAATAGGCCTCGTCAGTTTGGCGCGACGCGTGAATCAAGAGTCGTATTTTGTGGAAATGCCCATGGAAATGCGTGAGTATAGATCCCAATGGAATCAACACATGTGCGAAGCACGAGCATAACGATGACATCATGCTCGTCTGATTCGCAGAAAAAGCTAATTTCGTCCCGCGTTCGTGTGCAAATTAAGGAACTTTTTGTAGCATTGGAATTTCAGGGGGACTTATGAAGGAAGAATACGACCGGGAGTTTAACTTGTGTGTTGAGGGCATGAAGCTCTTTCTACTGTGTAATCAATCCTGATGGGAACCACTGGGGATTCGCCCAGTGGCCACCCTTCCAACTTGGAAGGGGGAGGTGAGGGGTTCAAATCCCCACCTTCTCAGGGGGATTGGGGTGGGGATGATTTTATTTCAGGAGTGGGTTTCGACTCCCACGCCCTGCCTAGGGCAAAAGTCTGAGAGTGAGTATTAGAGTAGGCTTAAAGTAGGACAGAAAAAAAAAAAAAAAAATCCTGATGGGAATAGGACTAAATGCAGTCAATAATCTCCAAGTCCAATTCCCTTTTCTATCTTTTTTTCTTTTTTTTTTTGGTTGTTGTGTCGTTCGGTGGGAAAATAATATCCTGTCCATGATCCTAAGAATCTCAACATTCTTTTGGTTTAGTACTTGATCATTAATCATCGAGGGATTTAGGTTCTATCTCTAAACTTCTAGCTTTGTAAAATTTTGGCTCTTAATCCTCATTTGAGTGGATATTATTAGGTCCCAACTCTTGCAAGTGACCAAGCTGAGATAGCAGTCTACATGGACAGTCCAAAAGTTACTTCAGAATACCCTTGGATTCTAGTTCGCAGCAAGGGTTGCCAACTTAAATTTTGCCCATATGAGGATTAGGGACCAAGATTACATAGAAATTGTAGTTAAGGGATTAAAACCTCAAATAGTCGAAAACAAAAAAAATGACTACTAATGCATTTTGGTGAACCGTCAGGGATAATGAGTGCTGTTTCTTTCTAATTAAAATTCTTTAGGGAATCGAAAAATTGTTTGCTAAAGCTTGAACCTCACTTACAGCAGACACACACATTATTTCTGCAGCTAATTTTTCGTACTTCTAACAGCAAACAAGACTCCATGTCTAATTCCTTTTATATCTAATTAAAACTACCTCTGGTAGATGGCAGACTGATTCTCCAGTTTCCGCAAAATCTTCTGTCCTTCTCAGCAGCAATGTGTGTTAGTCAATTTTCTCCCATGTTTCAGGTTTCAGTATCATGCGGCTTACTATTTTTTTTTTTTTATCTCGAGATGCTGCATCTGTTATTTACTGGATTGTTCAGACATTTTCAATAGCAGATATGTTAATCTGGCGCTGAAATGCATCTAACTAATAATAATCTTACACCCCAATGAATAACCATTATTCTATTTGAGCCTGGATATAACGGGGACTTTTTCTTGTTCTCTCTATGTTCTCTGCTTATTTTCTTGTTATGCTGTTATTTGTTATTTCAAATGTTTTGAAAAATCGATGGCCTGAGAAGACAAGTCTTTAACTCCTTGTTGACAGGATGGCTGTATAATTTGTCCAACAACTGATAGTACATTTGATCTACGAAGTGGGGCTATCAAGGATTGGTACCCAAAAAACCCTGTACTTAGAGCATTGACTCCCGCTTTGAGGACACTCTTTGTTTATCCTGTGAAGACCGACGAAGAGAATATTTTCATTAACATGAAAGGGAATGTGAAATCTGATGCATCTGCGGAGATAGTCTTTAGTGGGAAGGCTCAACCTGGTATTACTGCTTCGGATGTCAATGTGGATGAGGTAAGGCATATAAACTTTCTGTAATTTTTTTTTCCTGAAGCAGAAGCATCAGCCAGTACTGTTGATTCATTTGGTGAAATCCCTATTTCATGTCATTTAGGTGAGGATGGTGGTTGATGAAGATCCCGGGGGGTTTGGTTTCACCGGAAAGAATGAACTGATAAATGGGAAAGCTGCAGTAATCGGTTTTCTCTTGTTGTTGGATTTCGAACTGCTGACCGGGAAAGGACTTCTTAAAGGAACTGGATTTCTGGACTTCCTTTACGCTGTTTCAAATGCTTTCAATTAAAAACCAAAGTCTTTTGAGGATGGGAAGGAAGTCCCTGAACAGTAGGGCTTTTATATCATATCCTTCTTATCCTTAGGAACATTAATCTGTTCAAGATGCATAAAAGATGTTTACAAGTATACTGCATTCCGAATTTGATGCTCTTGTTCACAGATTTAATTCTTTTATGCCAATATGTACTAGAAGATCCACGTGGGGTTAGTGAACAAGATTGCTTTGCCTTGCCGTCTTGATTAGCCAAACCAAGCAGCACAAAGACTTGACTGTCTTCCTTCTAGAATGTTAGATGGCTCAAGACACATGCTGACTGTCTTCCTTCTAGAACGTTAGATGGCTCAAGACGCATATAGGTTTTCCGTGTGTTCATCTGTTTTTGCCATGCCTGATTTGCATAATGTCGTTAGAGATTATAGAGTTACATATCCTTTAAAGTGTTTCTATCCAAAGGGTGCTTATGCTCTCTTGCAGGTGACAATTTGATCAGCTAACGCTTCTAAAATAGCTGTTATAACTTTACGAGTGCCACTAACTCCTGTCGATCCGTCTAGACAGAAACTGATCCGGAAAGACGCAGAACATTAACAATCCAAAGGTAAATGTAGTGAAATCAAATCTGAACGCAAAATCAAGTCCGTTTTTCGCCAGTTCCTAGGCATTCCAATCTCGACCCATTTCTTTTAACCTTAGCTTCTGAAGAATCCCTTTACCGGGCAAAATTCTGATGTACTCGATCTTGTCCTGCCACTCCCATTTGTCTCCTGTCTTTCCTGGTCTCCAAAGTGTTAAATCCCCTGGAGCAGGTAGTTAAAAAGCTCAAGACAGAAGAAATAAAGGGAAAAACTCTGAGGGGGAACTTCCCGATGTCACTTTCTATATTTCCACCCGACTGAGAAGAAAGAAGTAGTCGGGGATTGGGAAAAATGGCATGTAGATACCGACATGTTAACATCAGAACTGTATTTAGGTTGGGCATTGGGTTATTGGATTACTGCAAGAGGCTCATTGGAAGCTTGTTTCCTATTAGGTCGATCTGTGTTTCGCACAATATTTTCTTAATTGATTTATCGGCCTAGTACCCCTGGTGAAGAAGGCACTGCGAACATGGGGCAATTGCCCAATCGAGTGAGTTCCTACTTCTTACAATGTGTTTAAATGGTGAAGATTATTTGCATGGCCATGGAAAATGTCGATATAATGTCCGTAAGGGACGTCCGTGATTGAGTTTTAGCGACTATTGGTGGTGGTCGTGGTGGTGGTGGCGAGTGGAACGAGTCAAAGCTATGAAATTCTTGGAGCATCCTGTGGTAAAAAGAGCTGAAATGACTCCTATGGATTTTTTATTCAATAATTGAGTTACCTATCAGCCGCCACCTTCTTACTTGGTACGCAGTGACTTTGAAGCCACCCCCTTGCCCGACCAGCGAACAACCAACTGCCACCCGACCCAAAGAGGGGTAAGGAAATGAACCCACCAGTTGCCAAATTAGATTGAACTAGTCTAACTTGTCCATTGGCGTACCAACGGGGTTTACCGACGACTTGGAGCTAAAAAGTTTGCACTGCGATATTTTCATCACCTGTCGGAATCAACTACAACAAGGGTCGGTGGGTCGATAATCCCACTTAATGATACTCAAGTTGCTCGAGAAAAGTCGGTGACTCGAACTTGATTTGACAAGAGTTTGGAACATGCAATGTCCGAGAAGACTTGAATGTTAAGTAATTTGAGATCGACTCAATCCAAACCCGAGACGAACCCACTCTGATGTAGACTTGAACGGATGCAAATTGATGCCGTAAAAAAAAAAAATATATATATATATATATATATATATATATATATATATATATATATATATATATATATATATATATATATATATATATATATATATAAAAAAAAAAAATATTCGAAGCATGATTGGAGCTGATCAACTTGCAACCATTAAAAATCCGGTCGGATGGTCACTCCAACTTTGTCAACGTAAATGCAATTTCATCTTCAATTTTGTGTCAGAATCGGAAATGATATAAGGGCTGAGGTCGTCGATTTCTCGAGGCCTGGTGTCAAATCATGTGGAATGGACATGGTCAATGGTTGACTTGACTATTGTAGTGGTAACGGTGGCAAGTGGATATGATATGATAATATGCTGTGCCCTATAGCACGTTTAGATTTTATCACGTGATGGACCTAACTCCCACTTTGGCCATGATTAATAAGAGGACTCTAGAAGGAAGGAGTGGACAGATTCACGTACATCCAAAAGAGTATGTGTAGAAGTTGAGTCGTTGTTGAGGTTTGATTTGAATTCGAGCATTGTTCTGCTTATGTTTGAAACCATGTTTGGTTTTATCCATAGAGGAGAGTTTAGAAGAGAGAAAAAGACAAGAAAAAAACATTTTAGCTTTTGACCTCTTTAAAAGGTACTATGTTGAAATGACACCAAAACATTTTAGCATCGTATTAATAGGAAATTAGCACTTAGATTGATTCGGTGATAAGAGCGATCTCATCCAAAGAGTTCATATTCAAGTAGGAAATCACAATAATAGGTTTCTATGATTATTCTACTTGATGATTGATTGATGAGTCTGTAAATTATAAGAAAAGCTCAATAAGAGAATTAGCATATAATAGTAGGAATTGGTATTTTGTAACATGTAGTGGATAAATGTCAATGTCAATTATGAAGTATAGGAATGTCGTTCAAAATTTATGTAATTCAATATCTCTCGAAAACTAAGGGGAAAAAAAATCAAAGAAAGAAAAATTGATTGTTAAAATATTATAGTCCAAGGGAGAGATTCCACTTTTAACTCTTAATCTAAACTACCTCAAAACCGAAGTATGATGATAACTTATTGTATCACTCATAGACCATTTTCTTTATCCGACGCTCAAACCGAAAACCCGTCAAGATATTAACCATTAGCCTTGCTAACTAGAGTAGTCGGTTAACTATCAAGCAAAAAAAGTGAGCATTACTTCATTCTATAATAAAATCATTCATCACATGAAACTTTAATCATATGTTCATTGCCCAATTCAACATAAACGACGTAATACATAAGAGTAAATATATTTAAAGATGCGTGTATATGTATACACAGGCATGTTGGAAATCATTATGGCAAAAGAAAAAAGGCAGGTATCAAAATCACCGACTTTCCCACTTGACTCATTCCAAGGAGCGCACAAAGTCACTGGGGCCGGGCCGGGCCGGGCCGGGCCGTTAGAGTCAGCCAAACCTTCTTATGATCAAAGGAAACCCCACGTGACCTCCACACTGTCCACAGCCTCCCCCGCCCCGACCTTTAATTTCTTCAACACGTCGTGTCGTACTAATTACTTCGCCCCCACCCGACCGAACCCGAAACACTCCCAATTCCGCCCAGACCGGACCCCACCCTCCCCACCCGACCGAACCGAACCCGAAACTTTCCATTCCATTCGTTGGTTCGCTACGATATTTTTCAAACAAGTTGCCAATCCCACCGTCCATCCCCATCCCCATCCCCACCCCACCCCGACATCCCCACATCCCCAAATCTATCGTTCCAGAAAGGAAACAGAAAGAAAGTCCCTTTTCCCCCAATCTGTTCAACGTTTGACCTTTGAAAATTTTGACCCTGTTTCGGTCGTAACTCTTGCCATGTCTCGAATATCCTCCGACCATTTATGTGGATGCCTGTGCCCATTCTGACCTTCGCATCCATGTTCAACCTATATATAAGCGCTCTCTCCTCCGCTCCTACTTCACCCACCATTTACACGCACGAGCACACGCCCCGCACCCGCACGAGAAGGAGCAGCAGCAGCAGCAGCAAGAGCCGCGCCGGCCATTTTTGCTCGGTTGTGTGCGCGCGAGCTTGCGAGGATGAGCAGCTCGTCGTCCGAGGAGCCCAGGAACGCCAAGTACGCCGGGGTCCGCCGGAGGAAGTGGGGCAAGTGGGTGTCGGAGATCCGGGTCCCCGGCACGCAGGAGCGGCTCTGGCTCGGCTCCTACACCTCCCCCGAGGGCGCCGCCGTCGCCCACGACGTCGCCTCCTACTGCCTCCGCGGGCCCTCCTGCCTCGACAAGCTCAACTTCCCCTCGCTGCTGCCGCCCAGCGCGCGGCCCGGCGTGTCGCCGAGGTCGGCGCAGAGGGCAGCCTCGGACGCCGGCATGGCGGTCGACGCGCGGTACATCGCCAGGAGGTCGAACGAGGAAGCGGACAGGACGAGCCCCGGCCACCGACCAGAGGTCGGTTGGGAGTGTGCGCAAGGGAATGAGGCTTCTTCCGGGACGTGGGGAGGGAGAGGAGGAGGTGATGGTTTGAGCATTTCGGTGGATGACTACCTGTGAACATTCCTTTACACATTTTAGCTTGTGTATACTACTAGATTTAGAACGACACTACTCGACTGCGAGTTTACGACGTGTTCTGACTGCTTGGTGGAACCGAAAATAATTAGATAGACTCATTTCATGAACAGCAGCGTGGCATTGCGATGTCAACGCTAGATTCATATGGAGCTTACTTTCTGTATCTAGTAGAATGAGCTCTGGAGCTTACTTTCTGTATCTAGTAGGATGAGCTTTGACGACAGTAACACTAATCCATCCCCGTCGTTCGCCCATCAATAAATGGACCATTTGTTACGGAGACACAAGACAAACCTAGAAAGCATTTTTCTGCAAGTCATCTCGAGGCTTTCAAACGCATCCAAGCAATGGGTATCCGATCGAAAGAAACCATAGATTCGTGTCGCCTACTTGCTGAAAGCACAAATGAGATGGCTGATCATGAATTCTATGAAGTTTTTAAGACCTCACTAATCAGCCTTACACTTTTTAGTTCATAATGAATGAAATGAACCCCCGGATGAAGAGAAAATCTCCCCTCCCTTTGACTAAACCACGGGGAGCCCCGAGTAGTTTACCGGACAAATGAAGTTGTCGTGACGATACCTTTCTTAGTTGAAGATGGGAAAAGACTTCTCTTCATCACGAGACTGATCGGATCTGCCGTAGACACGCGAGAGACCTTCTCTTCACGAACTGTTCATGAACTCAGAAGCAGTCTGGTTATCGACAGATACAGACCGAGCTTTACGCTCATCTCGATCAGGAAGAATACTCTTGATAACGGTTGTACTCGGACACTATTGGGCCCATAAAGGGGTGTCATCTTTTGTGATTTCTGTCCCCACTTTTTATCCATTTTACCGAGCCAAACTCAGACCACGTGGAGGCTTGAAAAGTCTTCGTAAAAGTTCCGAGAAAACGAAACGGCGACCCATGGAAACTGATAGATTGTTTGACCATCGCTATATTCAACTCCTCTGCCTTCTGACTGTGTATTCACGGTCAACTGACTTAAAACAATTTGACCATGGATGTAGATTTGAAGCATAACGGTCACTCCGCCGTGGGTCGATCCCGATCCGTTTGGTTTGGCGAAAATGTTCTGAAATGCTTGCACTGAGTTCAGCAGTGATCGACACTATATGCACAGAATTCAAGTTCAGTTTCGTTTTCTGAAAGAACAGCTGAACTTTCTTATTGTTTCTCCCCCAACAAAGCACAGAGCTCAAGTTCAGTTCAGTTTATTATCCCCCACAAGAATCTAAATGCAAGCAGATATGATAAACAAAGGCATCCGAAAAGATGATGTGAAATTACACACTGCAGACGTGACTAGAGTCATCAAGAGGAGCCTCCTCGTTCATTCCATTTTTTGCTGGTACTGAGGGCTGAGCTGCGAAGAGGTGACTGGACTAGCAATCAGCTTCCTCGGCGAAGGGCCCTCCAGAAGCGGCCTCCCTGCCCCCTCCCAGACGGGCCTCCCCGTCCCCACGAGGGACGTCCTTCGAGCACCGTGCGTCGCGAGGAGCAGGCGGAATGTCCACCGGAGCACGTTCGGTGCGAAGACCCTGAAGAGGAGGAACGTGTCGTACCAGCTCGGGTATTTGACGTACGGATCTCCTCGGCAAGCGCCCGATACAATCAACTTTGCAAACTCTTCCACGGGCCCCCCACTGACGTGCACCTGCGTATAAATAGTTGACAGACTTGTGAAGCTAGACGGGAAAATGGTTCTCTATTTGTGACTGGGTCAGCAGTGACCGATAAGAGAATTATTCAAGCAGGAACAGAGAATTAATCAAGATGGAGAGCGTACTTCTCTTTCTTCTTTCCATTGCATCTCCGCACCTTCCTCTAACATGAACTTGCCTCTGGTCATTTCACTGCCAATCCAACCATGCGTAGCTATTGTTATCCCGACTTCGTCTCTGACTTCAAACCTCAGAGTCTCGTAAAAGTTCACCAGAGCCGCCTTCGCTGCCTAGTTAACAAAGCAGAATTAAAGTAGAGGACCGCAGTTCTATAATACTAGTAAGTGTATATGTCGGATGATGAATTGAGCACATAAGTTCTCCAATTGAGTGTAAATAATTGCCATGAAGATCAAATTTACTCTGTTGTCTTTCGTGCAAATGCAATAACGTACACAGTGCACATGATGATTGGCATTGATTTTTGCTGATAGCCCATGAAACGATTTTTTTTCCAAATCAGAATCCACTATTTGATCCATCATTCAGCTATAATTACAACCACTTTGATTTTTACCATAAAAAATCATTGAAGAATGAAAATATGTATTCAAACGTGCCATATTTGGTCTCAATATACTCACAGAATAGAGGCTCATCCTTGGCAGAGGTAACCAGTTCTCCACCGACGCGTTTACTACAATCTTCCCATTGCTCTGGTGTAGATAAGGCAGCGCAACATAAGTTGGATAAACATTTCCCCAAAAGTTTATATCCTGCAACAATGAAGCGACACATTGCCACTAGTTAGAGCAAAATTGGGTGGTCCTCTCAGAAACCCACTCGACTAGCACAAGAAATTCATACCATAAAATGTGGGAAAACAGATGTGTCTGTTACTTCTTCAAAGTAGAATGTATGTCCAAGACTAGCTGTGTTCACTAAATGATCCACTGCAAAGATTTAAAAGAGAATTTCTATCAAGCTATAAAATTGACAGGACAGAAAAGGCTCAATTCTGTTTTTGGAGTTCTCTGAAGTCAAGTCACAGAGCAAATAAGTAGATCATTCAGCCATAGTCACACGCAAGTTAGAATTAAGTGATACTTACAACGCCCGTACAGACTTATGGTCTCATTGACGAATCTCCGACAATCCTCTTCTTTGACGACATCTGCAGCGATAATCAGGACATGCTTTGCACCCAGCCGCCTTGCATTCTCACTGATTCCAATGAGCCTAAACTCCCTCCGTGCTACCAACACAAGATTCGCTCTCCTCTTGGCATACTCATAAGCAATTTGCTGAGATTAAAGTCGAGTTCATGTAGTTATATAAATCTACCAAGAAGGAAGGAAAAAGAATAATGATGCAGCTAACAAGTTGGAGCAAATGATCGGACATGTGCCAAGACTCCGAGCAGTAGAATGAACTCGGACAAAAGAAATCCAGAACAATGGGTCTTCTACGCTGATGCATACACAGCAAAATGTTATCAAGCAGATAA
The DNA here is from genome assembly GCA_014182375.1 of Eucalyptus virginea. Taxonomy (NCBI): domain Eukaryota; kingdom Viridiplantae; phylum Streptophyta; class Magnoliopsida; order Myrtales; family Myrtaceae; genus Eucalyptus; species Eucalyptus virginea. Next base: position 40,429,119 of record CM024519.1, on the reverse strand, counting down.
GTAGTCCTCTCTTGCGATTCTCTACACTTCATCAGAGTTTCTAAATGGATGACATGCTATACGCAGCCGGGCCAGTGAAATTACATTCGCCTAGCAACGACTCATTTGCACCTACAGCAGGACTCGCTGCTCTCACCCCATATTCCACATCTGTCGGCCCACTATGGCCCCCTCTATCGCCCAAAACAAACTGCTCGAAATGTCGTAAACCGAAGGTACAGTTAAGACTAGAGGATTCATGACCCTTTTGTAGAAAACTACTCTGATCATAATCAACAGAGAGTCCTGCGAATTCGCTAGTATTACAACACTAAAGCATCCCTCATGCGCTAGAGCACAGCGTCTTGTGGGACAATCTATACATCACCGAACTTTCACAAAAAGTAGGGCACTCATCATGTGTAACCGCGTCATGCGAAGGTGGAAATAAAGCAGCCACACATCACACTTTCAAATCTGACACATGATAGCTTCTGAGAGAAGCCAAATTTTCCCATTGAACCGTGCAAGAGTGTTCTTCTGATCCCAATTGGGCCTATGTTAAATCCTTTCATTCTTATGCCGGCTCATCTCTGTGTTAGTAAGCACTCTCTCTCTCTCTCTCTCTCTCGAAGGCATGACAATTCGCAGAAGCTTCTCTGTTTTTCTCACCTCTCCGATGCCGGAAGAAGCACCGGTGATGATGACCACCTTGTCCTCCATGTCCTCGCTATAGTACGTGCTGTAGAGCCACTCGCATGCGCGGAGAAAAGACAGAGCGGGCCACGCGAAGGCCAGCATCACCATGCTCGCGGGCGGCACCACCCAGTTCATGAACGAGTTCACCAGATCCATCACGGCTTCGACGCTTCGAACGCTCGAGGAAGGAACAAAGGAGGGGGGGTTCGAACAACACCGCTCGGAAACGATCAGTCTTAACGAGGAGAGGCAGAAACCAGAGACGCAGTCAAGCACAGAGAGAGAGAGGGGGGGACATAGAAAGCAGCACGCAGCAACGCCACTGTACGGTGTTCATGCAGAAGGGGACACGTGTTGAGAGAGGAGCTAGCTTGGCGACGAATGTAAGGGAGTTTTGGACGTTATTGCATGATGATGGATAATGCCGAGAGCTGGAGCTGGAGTGTGTTGAGCTTTCCCTTCTCCGCCTCTCTTTATTCGCCGTGGATGAGTTCGAGTCGAGCGTCTCTCGTTTCAGATGAAACGAGCGAGGGAGGGGGTGAATCGGGTGATGATGCACACTCCAAATCGAGCTCCTGTAAAGGTTGACATCCAATATCAATTTTTCTTTTTAACCTTGGTAAAAGTCAAAAGTACTTGAATGTGAATTTTCACTAGGGAAAATTCAAAATAAAGGTACGAAATATTATCGTTTTATCAAATAAAGATTTAATCATTGGGATTCGCCCCAGTGGCCACCCTTCCAATATGGAAGGGGGAGGTGAGGGGTTCAAATCTCCACCTTCTCGGGGGGATGGGGTGGGGACGCGTAAGTTTCGGGAGTGGGTTTTCATTCCCACGCCCGCAAGAGAGCAAGGCAAAAAGTCCGAGAGTGAGTGTAGAGTAGGAATAGAGTAGAGACCGAAAAAAAAAAAATCAAAGAAAGATTTAAAGTAAATTTTATTTTAAATGAAGGTCTTGTCTAAAAAAAAAAAAAATCTGACCTCATTAGTTGATTGAGGGCATTTCCGTCATTTACTTATTTTTTATACTTTCTTTCATTTTTTCATTTTTTTTTCTTTTTCTATTTTTTCTTTTCATTAAAAAACTCAAAAAAAGAAAAAAATTATTTTTTAAAAGAAAAAAAAAATACTAATAATAAAAGGCGCTAGAGGGACGGCTGTGGTCAACCCTCTCGCTTATGGCTATTGTTCTCTCATTGGTGGGGTCGTAAGCACCTCAGCAAGGGCCAGTGTCCCTTGTCGTCCCCCAAACTTAGGCGTGGGGTCGTAAGCACCTCAGCAAGGGCCAGTGTCCCTTGTCGTCCCCCAAACTTAGGCAAGGGCCACGACCCTTGGTGAAGACCACTAGGCCCTTGCCTTTGGTCAACAAGGGTCGCTAGTCATGGTTGACGCCCCATCAGCGAGGGGGCAATAGTCATGGAGGAGGAAGGGTTGTCGGCCCTTCGGCTATATTTATTTGTTTTTTAAATTTTAGTCTTTTTTTTTTTTTTTTTTTTTTTAGTTTGTGTTTTTTGGAAAAAAAGAAAAAGAAAAAAGGAAAGAAAATAAAAAGAGAATGACAAAAATACCCTTGATTAGTGAATGATGTCAAGCCTTTCTTTGAGATTGATATAGCACTTTATGTCTTATTTGAAATACGGTCTACTTCAGATACTTATTTAAGAAAATGATAACATTTTATGTCCTTATTTAAAATAAGATTCGTTTAAAACCCTTATTTAAGAAAATGAAAATATTTCAAATCCTCATTTAAAATTTTCCCTTTTCATTGTATATAAGATCTCATAAGATCTCTCATAAGATCTCGTGGAGTTAAGGAATAGTTGAACCTGTCCCAGCATAATAAATCAAAAGGACTAGATGTGGACCTATCATAAAACCTTAACTCGGCAAACGTGTGCCCACGTCCTAAGTTTCAATATAACACAGTAAATTATTCACTCCCTCCAATAAAAATCCACCATGTCATTAGCAATTAGCAATGTAAGATTTCTACGCAACCTAAGTACGACCAATTATAAGGCTGCCATGCGAAATAAGGCAGGCTGGCTTGGGCGGTCCCTTGATCACGTGAATCTTGACATTCAGTTGCCTTCGCGGGATCCATGCACCTTAGGTGCACACAATAATTTTGTGACGATGCGATTCCGTCACTATTAATTTTCATCGGACCTCTTTACGGTATCAAATGAGATAAATTCCCACCAAAAGTTTATGCAAGAACTGTTGCAGTCGAGATGGTCTCAATACGCATGCATCTAGCTCGCCTAATACTTTCTTTAAGGGAGAGGGGCATTGATTAGATCAAGAGACATTCTCGGGTGCAGTCCACGGCAAAATGTGAATAAGGATGGAAATGAAGAATTTTTCTTCGATTTGCCACGTGGCGCTGGCGAGGGCTGGTCCCACTACTACTTATTTTCGTTTGGGGTCCCACTACTACTTGGTTCTCGCAAGGAGAAAATATTGGGTTAAGTCTTTCGCCTTGGTTGCTGCATGAAAGTGCAGGGCACGTCTGTCTGCGTATCTGAACTTCCGGCGAGGTTCAGGCGCTCCACGCACCAACATTCCCCTCCTCCGAGACTGAGGAGGAGACTTCCCTTTCTTGGTAACGAAGGTTTGTTTATGGCAGTTTGACAATTCCAGTATCATGCTTCACCCACAGAGAGAGAGAAGAGAGAGGAAGAAGAGAGAGAGGACAGCTTTACACCTCAACACCAATGGCCTCCCGGGTTTCTAGGAAGCCTTCTCTCAACACCCAACCCACCTCCCCTTCTCTCCCTCTCTCTCTCCGTCTCTCTCTGTAGCATCTGTCGCCCACCATACTTCTCCGAAATCAAGAAACTGTGAATCCCATTGTTTTTTTTTTCCGCCTTTTCTCTTTTCTCTTTTGAGATTTTCCATTTCTGTCCTCTCTCTCTCTCTCTCTCTCTCTCTCCACCCTCTGGTTTTGCCTATTCAAAGAAGTTTGCAGGGATGTATTTGCTTTTTCGTTTTTTCGTGAATTTTAGCGATTTCCTATTCGGCTTTTCAAAACCAGGAAACCGAGATAGAGAAACCTGCCGCCCAGAAACACCGGCCAGAACTCCCGCAACAAACGAACCTCTCTCAATGTGACTCAGTTCGAAAAATTTACCCCGTTTCGTTTCTGGGTGTTCGGAGCCGGGATTTCTGGTCTGGTTTTCTTTTCCTCCCTCTTCTTCTTGTTCTTCAGGGGGCTGGTTGATTCCGTGTTCTTCTCCTTCATTCGTCCTCGTCGTCTCTGTTTCCGCCTGCGAAAGATAAATCTCGTTTCTTGTCGACCCACTTTGTTTAAAACGTCATCAACATATTGCGATTTTGAAAGCAGCATTCCGTTCATTCTGTCTCCGGAAAAAACGTTTCCGGGTTCCTTGCATAATTGCCATTCGCCACCCTCCTCATTCTGGATATTGGTTGAAGATATCTGGTAGGATTGAGGGTGTTGCATCAAATTCTTTCTCAATAAAATTAGGCTGTAGAAAGCTCTGGGGATAACCTCCAACGAAGCAGGTCATTTACAGGGACAATCAAGAGAGAGAAACAAGATTCTATATGCGTAATTCAAAGGTGCCTGGAAGAGGGCGTTTTCGTGAGTTCAGAATTTATCTGTTGGGCGGCCGGAAGAGCGAGGTGAAAATATGGGCTGCTTGTGTTCGAAGGAAGCAGTCGTCGACGAAAAGATTGGGGAAGATGTGAAGGCTGCGGAATTGAGCAAGTCCTCTGTCCAGTTGGTCGCTCCCAGTGCCAAGAGTATAGAGTCACAGGGAAATGGCGGGAATGATGGCTCGTCTCGTCCGATGTCAAAGGCCTCCTCGCAGGTGCATCGGGGTTCTGTGCACGGCGCATCAGAAGAAGCAGAAAAGAAAACCAGGATTGTTGAGAGACCCACAAGGGGACATCAGAGAGGAATAAGCATGGATTTAGGACAAAATGGAGGACTACAGGGGATGTCGAGGATAGTCAGTCTGCCTCACGGTATCGAAGGAGAGCAAATTGTTGCTGGATGGCCATCTTGGCTTACTTCGGTTGCCGGAGATGCTATTAGAGGATTGGTACCTCGGAAAGCTGAGTCCTTCAAGAAGTTAAACCAAGTGAGTGTTTCTTGTGGCCTTACCCTTTCGCGTTAGCTCCTGGCTCCTGATGATATATAGATTATAGAGATCCTGGTGAACATTCTCCTTGTACAGTACGAAAGAACATCAATGCTCATTTGCTACGATTATGATAATTAATTCCTAGTTGTGGGACCACGTTCTTAAACTAACTTCAGTTGCTGGAATTATGTTAACCATTCATTTTGTTTTGAGTAACATTGAATTCCTCTTATTCATGATTCTAGGATAATTAGCTGATTGTTTCCGCTTCATCCTTGTCTTTTACATAAAAGGAATGAATGAAATGCTCTTCATGTAGATTGGACAGGGGACCTACAGCACTGTTTACAGGGCTCGTGACCTCGAAACGGGTAAAACTGTTGCAATGAAGAAAGTGAGATTTGCTAACATGGATCCCGAGAGTGTGCGCTTCATGGCTAGGGAAATCAACATATTGCGGAAACTTGATCACCCCAACATTATGAAGCTTGAGGGTCTTGTCACTTCCAGGATTTCAGGCAGCTTGTATCTTGTGTTTGAGTATATGGAGCATGACCTTGCTGGCCTTATTGCCAGGCCTGGCGTCAAGTTAAGTGAGCCTCAGGTATGTTTCTTCTGCTGTAACATTACCAAAGTGTCGAAGGTAGTAGTCATTGAAAGTATGATTATGGTGCACCATCAGTCTAACTGACTTGATCTCTAAGGGGACACGCTTTTCCTTCTTTTTAACCTATCAAATCAGAAGAGCTTAAACAAAATTGAATGAAAGGCACATAATGTTTTCTAGCTTAAACTTCCGACTCACAGAACTTAGAGTTCGACCTTGGTTGTTTTTTCAGCGATATTTCAGTCAATATTTTTATTTTTCACTGCTTAGAAAGTTTAATCCTTAGATTTCTTCTGTTTATCCCAGACAGTTCTGTAAGACTCCAATAGGTGCTGTCGGTTCCTTCGAGAAAATTACTGAGAGAACTTTCCTGCATTACATGGAAGCCTAATTACGATCTGCCTCATGATCTTGCAGATTAAATGTTATATGCAACAACTGCTTCGTGGACTGGATTACTGCCATAAGCGTGGTGTTTTGCATAGAGACATTAAGGGTTCTAATCTCCTTATCAACAATGATGGAGTCCTCAAAATTGGCGACTTTGGTCTTGCCACATTTTTTCAGCCTGACCAGCAGCAGCCACTGACCAGTCGTGTGGTAACTCTTTGGTATAGGGCACCTGAGCTGCTGCTTGGTGCTACCAAATATGGAGTTGCCGTGGATCTATGGAGCACCGGCTGCATCCTTGCCGAATTGTTTGCGGGAGAACCTATTATGCCTGGTAGAACTGAGGTAGCCTCCCTAATGTGATTTCTGTGCTATGGTGTCATTTACACTTGCGAAATAAGTCTCTCCCAGTTTGATAGTTGCTCCTTTGATTAATCCTTAACACTTAAATTTCGTCTTATAATTGACCAACAAAATTGCGAACATTCATAGGTGGAGCAGCTACATAAAATTTTCAAGTTGTGTGGTTCTCCTTCTGAGGATTACTGGCAGAACACAAGGTTTCCACAAGCAACTAGCTTCAGAACTCAGCAACATCATAAACGCTGGGTCACCGAGAAATTCAAAGACTTTCCATCTTCTGCTCTGGCACTTATAGAAAAACTCCTTGCAATGGAACCAAAAGAGAGAGGATCTGCTGCTTCCGCACTGAAAAGTGAGGTGATAACTTGCTATTATTTTCTAGGCTTTCGGGCTATTTCATTACGACTTGGAAAGGAAATTTGCTCGAGTCATTCTGGTTGTCTTGTAAATGTGTATATACCTCTACTGGCGGGGAATATATAGAAACCGTTTTCATTCTTTCGTGATGGTGATGTTTTTCAATTATTCTTAGTGTACTGGAACTTAAAAATGCTTTAGATTGCAAAAATGGGATGTTATATTCCTGGTTTGCCCCCACAGTTCTAAAGTTTAGTTTCCATTTCAGTTTTTTATGACAAAGCCCTTTCCATGCGACACATCAAGTCTGCCAAAGTATCCTCCAAGCAAAGAGTTCGATGCCAAGCTACGAAATGCGGAAGCAAGAAGGTATGCCAGTATCTCCCCAGACCATTTTGGCTTCAATTTTACAATTCTGTAGCTCTTGAATTTTATTTTAGCAACGTTTTAGGATAATGCTGTCAGCTTCCATTGCTCTCTAGAATGTTCTGCTCTTTTCCCATAATCAAGGAAGGCTTTTATAGGCGACTTTTAAATTTTACGTTCAGGCAAAAAGCAGAGGCAGTCAAAGGACGAGGACCTGAATCTGTTAGGAGGGGTTCAAGAGATGATAAATTGCCGACACCAGAATTTGATGGTAACGGGGAGGTTTGTTTGCAGGTATGAGTAAGGTCATGATGACACATTCTCTTTTGTTCTCTTCAATATCTCATCTATCCAAACTTGGAAATTTGCAGGGACAGTCAAATCACATAAGCATTAGTCATAAATTCAATCCCCAGGAGGATAGTGGGTCCGGTTTCCCAATTGAGCCTCCGAGAGTAAACAGACCGAATGGTTATTCTCATTGTAGCTCGATGATTCACGCCAGCATAACCGAATCCTCATTGACCAGCAAGGGTAGCTCCAGGAAGAATCAAGCAGATTTGAAGCCGCAGAAGTCTGTCATTCCCCATGCAACAGCAGACTTGTCAAATGCATCTCTTAAAAAGAATGACGAGGGGGCTCCTAAAGAATTGGTGCAGGTACAGCCACAATTGCATTTTCTGCTCAATCACTCACATTCTTGAAATATCACCTGAAATTCAAAGCCTGAGTTTATATTGACTACAATATATGCGACTGTCATGAAATTCACATGCATCCTGGGGTGTAGCGAGTAATAATACATCTGATCCAACGCTTCTAAAAACGGAAAATGCAACATGGACTTGTGGTTGTACTCAGATGGTTTCTATGAATCACATGGTGTTATGTTAGACAAGCGCATTAATGCGCTGTGATTCTTCCTAGCAAAGAACTTCCAGGCTCTGCCTCTACAACTTGTAACTTATCCTCTGCAATTGCAAATTAGGGATATGTACCAAAGAAAAACAGGATCCACTATTCAGGACCGCTGATGCCTCCAGGAGCGAACATTGATGATATGCTGAAAGAGCACGAGAGACAAATCCAGCAGGCTGTCCGAAATGCACGTCTGGGCAGGAACAGGACCAACAAGTATGGGCAATCCCATTAGTCTCGAGGAAGTGTCAACAGGGAAAATGTTCTCTTAGGACAGGGCTGCTGATACCAGTGAAAGCACGCCTAGCTGTGACAAACACTCAAGAGCTTCATTACGAAGCTGAAATAAGAAGGTGTCACGTGTATAATATGGGGAGTGTAGCTTTTGTTCAATGTATATTCGTCTCTATTTTGTGGATGAAAAGAAGGGCCTCTTGGCATTTTGTGTCACTCTGTAAATCTTGGGAGGAAGCTTGCTGTGTATAACAGGAAGAATTTTTTTTCTCGTCAAGTGAAAGCCCATAACGAGAAAAAGATTCTCTTTCCTTCGAAACTTAACCTAAGTAATATTGCACCCATCCAAAGCCAACTCTAGTTTTGTAGCACAAGGTTAGCTTAAACATCGTTTCAAGCTCCCCTTATGTAGGGAAAAAGTGGAGGCAACTTTTATGGTTCATGAGTAACTTGCAAGTTATGCATACTGAGAAAAACTTGAAACGAGGGACTTCAGCCGTATTCTCTCTCCATTTCCTTTCTTGACATGTAGTATTGTCAACTCCTGGTTCATGTTTCAATCTCAGATTTACGGTCCTAAGTAGGAGTCAAGAAAAAAAATGAGCTGCGGTAACGTTTCCCTCAATATAATTACTAAGGCAAGGCATGACAGATATTGACGAAATGCTTTGAGCTGAGAAGCATTAACAAGTGACAATTTACGAGAGTTTTTCACAGAAAAGGCACATGGTTACTGCAAGAGAATGTATCTAGCACACCTTTCTCTAAATAGATAAGTAACAGTGCATTAATGAAATCAAAGAAAACAAGAACATGTCTTTATCAACAACCCATGTTCCTATCCAGGAACAAAAGTTGGAAAAAGGAAGACCTACACTATACTACTGTACATTTGAGTTAAATACTATTTTCTCCAAGACTCAAAGATCTGAATTGTTTTCGAGCTCTCTTATTCACTTCAAGCCTACGAGTATTTACATATCTTGCTTAGGCTTCCGGCTAAGCTCTGAATAGTGACCGCCCATTAGCTGCAGGATCTCCTCCCAAAGGCCTGAGGATGAACTTGATGAACCACCACAGATCAGATTTGAGCTACATGCAGCGACATACCAATAATCAGATTCTATTTCTTCTCTCAACTGATCAAACTGCCATCCAGCATAGCCCATAAAGAATCTAAAATCCTGAGGCTTCAGAACTCCCTTCTTGACCAGCGCAGCTGCTTCATCCAAATTGTTGCGAGCGCCAAAACATAGACCGGGAATCACCTCCTCAAAGCCAGGAAGCTTGGCCTTTTCCCCAGATTTTAGTAGAAACATGCTTGCTTCAAGAGGGCCACCGAAATGCAAAGAACAGTCGGCGAATGTTGTGGCAAGATCGAGGTTAGTGGGGTTCATGTGTTTGATCTTCTTGTTAAGTGGCCGATTGATGACTACTCCAAATGGCCCCTCTTGTGGGTGTCTAGTTCCCGATCTGAGAAGGAGAACGACCGTTCTCTCGAAAGTGCGGACCCCGTCAAGCTTTTCAGTAGCCACAAGGACACAGCCAGTTTCTGGTACTGGAATGGGATGTGCCCATTTAACACCTAGAGGTTTGGACTCATGATGACCCTCATCTTTGTTGTGAGCCTCTGATTCTCCTTTTTCTGCCTGTTCATAATTTCAAGAAGTAAATAACCACCAGTCCAAGTCATTATAGGGAAGCAAATGTCCATCACAAGTGGAGGATTAAGTCAAACTCTTTACTAGAATTTGCAAATTTTTTAACAGCTCAAAGTCCGCTTGACACACCTTAGCCCAGGGAAGGGATTGTATAATAGAAAGTGAAACAAGACCGATAGAGGATGGTGGACTTTCTGTTTTCCCTAGCTTGGCATGAAAAGAAAACGTCCAGGAGAGGATTCAAGAAGGAAAAAAATATCTCTTGGGCCCACATTCGCTACAAAGTTAGAGAGAGATTGGAGAGAAACTAGAGTGACTATATCTCACTCTTGAGAAATTTCAAAATGCACCTTTTTTTTCTTAGAAATTTCTAAAGGCATGTTTACCACACTTCTGGCGTAAAGGTCATTTGTGACTTGAGCAATAGACAAAGTCTTTCAAATGAGCTCATCATCTATTGCGATTCACCTTCATTTACTTTTGTCCAACCAAACAAGGTTTTCTCCACCTACACCTCCATTTGTCCTTATTCAGTCAGTTCAAGTATTAACCTTTTGTAGGGCAATTTAATACAACAAAAGACAGGTGAGACCGGGATAATCATGCATGCAGGCCCTTTTAGCACCAAAATAGACTCATGATTGGATATTTAGAGATCTAGCTGTTTACAACTAATGATGACATCCCCATACATGCCCAGATGCAGTCCCTTTTCTGAGTCTCTGTTTAAAGAATAGTAGTAAGTGAAAGAACATTACCTTCTCCCTTGCAAAAAGATTGGCCCTGAACTCTCTCCAATCCAGATTCTTATGGTTAGACTTCTGAGAAGCGGTATCATTGGATCTGTTGCCATCAGAAGAATCTGGGGTAGAATGATCGCCATTTCCTGTGACAAAGTTACCACAAAGTCCATAATTCTCAAGTTCTTATGTTTGGCATATTGGAAAAATCATCTCTTCCACTTACAATCTGAGTACTTCTTCAGTTCACATCACCATTAAGTTACAAATTACCAAAAGGAGAACTCAGTAAATATTTACTTATTTGCATTAGATAAAGGTATAACCCCTGATCAACATCAAAAGTTGTCAGTCATGAGCTAGGGCTGTTCCTCATTGCCAAAAATAACAGTTATAGGACAATTGGTTCATGCAGCTTTTGTCTCCACAGAGATTACTAATGGTTAAATGAAAAAAGCTTTAAAAGTTTTCCTTAACTAAGCTTCTTCAGAATTGTCTGGCACAAGTCCAGACTGCATAAAATCGAGGTTTCAATTCTGAGTCTTTTCTTTCTCTGCCTGGACTCTGAAGTACCACTTAATAAAAATCTTTTAGCAAAAGAAAACCCAAGGACTATGCAAGAGGGCAACAAAAACTAATCAGGCAACAGAAAAATTCCATCCTTAGATTACAGGAAGCCATGTTGACAAGAGCACGCAAATTTACGTCAAATTTATGCAGAATTATTCAATTTTTTTATTAATATAATCTATCCTTACTATGATGACAGTGAGCTGTAGTCTTTACAACTGTTACCCTGGCCTACTTTTCAAGAAGTACTACAGAAAGTAAAGTCAACATTATTGTTAGTGTTGTAGAATTTGGCTTCACTAAAATTGTTTTGCTGCTTTTTAAGCCCAATAAACGACCTTATCAACCAAGCAATAATTCTGAAGAAAACGACACACCAAACACATTCTTCTCCCTGATTCTTTTGGGACATGGTGCTAGAACATAACAATTTAAAAGGCGACAAAAAAACTACAAATCCTTTCACGTACTAACAGATTGAAGACACTAGAATTATCATCCTCTAAGCCTAGAGATTGGATACTGCCCGACAGAGAGTTCAAAGTGTTAAGAAAAACCACTGTTGCAATCTGTTCTCGCATTTCTACAGTATCCAGCATCCTCCAAAGCAATCTGCTTTTAATTAATCATACATTCTTTCAAAAAAAAAAAAAAAGTTGCCTCAATACTCTTTTTATTCTTACTTCTTGATATGCATATACATGTCTAATATGTACTCACAGAAGGCTACCAGAAAGGGACTTACACCCCAGGATGAAACCGGGACATACCGAGGGCATCAAAACATGAAACCTGCGAAATTAATTGACCTGAGCTACTATGTTTGATCTAGATGGCTCCACACAGATGCAAGCGAGAGGAAAAAACATAATAGAAAGAAAAGAATATCCCTAATCCTTCGCTTAAAGGCATGGCAATTTCCAGAACATGGGAAAACCAACTAAGAGCTGACCTACTTAAACAGTACTAAGAGCCAATAATAGCAATTGACATTTTGCGGTACCAATTTGGACAGTTATATAATTTTCTCATAGAAGTTGACGGAGTGAAAAAGGCTCTGCAGCTACTTGCAAAGTGTTTGACAAGCACTCCATAGCTGCAGCAGCCCGTAGCTAACTGCTTTAAGGAAGCTGCTTCACCAAACTTCAGGAATTACAACTATAAAGGATGCGCTTGCCAAATGTACGAGTTACAGCATATCACGACAGCTACAATACAGCCGCAGGTATATCCAAAGAAAATAATCATGATGACGATGCACCGATGACATCGCAGTCCTTGAGTTGAAAACTGAAGCCGAAACATGCAGCCATGCAGAGCGAAAGATAAACATGAAACCCATTGGATCACATCAAAACAAGCGAGCTACTCCAGATTTTCCAGGTTTCTGATTAATCACAATTAGTGATCCACTAGTTAGTAAATTCAAAGCTTGAATTGACGCATTTAGAATCCGCAAACGTCACGGCCCCCACAGATTATCATATACTCTTTCCCATCCTCAAACGGATTTCACGGTAGTGTCTCGGCGACCCAACAGGTAAAAAAAGTCAAACTTCGACGACGCATACGGATGAAGACGAAAAAAGGACGACGAGGGCAGCCCCCCCTCAAGAACCATCGCAAACGCCAAGAAAACCAAACAAACGCGAACCACATCAAACGATGCACCAAAACAACCCGCGACCCACAAAAATTCAGTTTCGAAAGGGGACAACTTTACACCCACCCGATGAGGATGAATTGGAGTTGTTGTTGTTGTTGCTGTTGCTGCTGTTGTTCTTCTTGGCCAGAGCTCGAACGACCAGAGATCGGTGAAGGACGGGGCGGGGGGCGCCGGAAGGCTTCCGCTTCTTGAGGGCGCTGATCTCGAGGACCCTCGTGCCGGCGGCCTTCCCGGATTTCCCGCAGACCTCCCGGAAGGAAGTGCGGAGCAGGCAGGGGCTGCCGCTCGCGTTCTTGACGTTCAGAGACCACAGATCCATGCCTCTTTCCCCTGCTTTCTCGGCCGGAGAAGAAAAGGGGGGAACAGAGGAGGAGGAGGATGGATTGGGTTCTGCTGTCTTCCTGCAGCTCACTCGGGGAAAAGGAGAGAGAGGCTTCTAGCTCGATGGAGGAAAGTTGGACTTTTGGTGGGATGCTAGTGCAGCGCAATAAACAATTCGTCACTGCTAGAGAGGAAGAGAGAGAAAGAGAGAGAGAGAGAGAGAATGGAAGGGTGAGAAAATCAAGTAACGGATTTGTCGAGGGACAAAAACAGATGAAAACGATACCTCTCGTATGGAGAGAGAGAGGGAGAGAGAGAGAGGAATATGGAGGGAGATGGAATATGCTTTTTATTTTTTATTTTTATTATATATATTTTCAAGAATGGAAATGTTATCTTCCACTTTCTCTTTCGGCCAGAAGAAATTTGCTCATTGAGATTTGTTGGTTTTTTTTGTTTAATTTTCGCAAAGGAAATTCCAATTGGGTACGCCGGCAACATATAATCGGAGACCTTTAGAACACAATTAGCCAATTCCCAACTTCAATTCATTTTCTTTATATCCAGCTTCCCTAAACTATATAATTTAGGAGGCTCATTTAAGTTTAGTAGCCACACCGAATTTATGTCATACGTCGATCATCTGAATTATTAATTTAAGGAGATATTAAGCAAAAGAAAATAGAGGATAAATTTAGAGAAAATTCCAAATAAGGACCCGAAGTTGATCAAATTTCTCAAATAAGGACCCGAAATGAACTTTGTGTCAGATAAAAACCTAAAGTGGATCCATTGTCTCAAATAAGGATCCAGAGTGGTTGAATTAATTCCAAATAAGAACCTGAGTTTGCTGGTTAGCCAAATATTCGCCTGGAGTTGAATCAAGCATGTGACATTTCCAACGACTGGAGTTTGGGCAATTTTGTCAAAAAAAAATATAAGGAAAATTAACAAATCCTAAAACAAAAACAAAAAAACCCTACGTTTTCTACGGTCTTCCCGTTCTTTGTACCCATCCCCTGCAAAGTCAAAGACCGAAGTTCTCCCATTCCTTGAACTCACCCTCCACAAAGTTGAAGACCCAAATTCTCCACTGGTTGAGGCACGAATTCAAAAACAAGAAGAAAACCATATGCTTCTTTGTTTGTTTATGGAGACCCAAATTATCCACTGGTCGAGCAAGGCGAGGAGCGATGAGAATCGAGTGATGATCGGGCAGCGATTTGGTTGAGGAGCAATGGGGAGAAGAAAGAAGAAAACGTAAACATCTAATGAATAACCTAAACTTAATTAATTTAGAATTTTCCTTTTTTTCTCTAATCACGAATTTCGACAAAATTGCCCCTATTTTAATCGCCGAAAAATGTCTGCCGGCGAATTAAGGTCCTCAATAGAGATTAATTTGATCACTTCGGATCTTTATTTGATACAAAATTCACTTCGGGTCATTATTTAAAACAATGGGTCCACTTCGGGTCCTTATATGACACAAAGTTCACTTTGGATCTTTATTTAAGAAAATAGATTCACTTTGGGTCATTATTTGGAATTTTCCCATAAATTTATGATACGAATCAATTTGGATTAACGTGGCACAAGTGTTCGAGAATTTTCGTAATCTTTTTGTCTAGTTGTTTCCATTTTTTCACAAATTCGCTTCTCCTGTTTTTTTCTTCTTTTCAGGAGGTAACAGTAACCTTCATAAGCAAACAACAACAAAACTCACGGGTGAAAAGGGGGTTGGAAACATAACAGGACACAGAAACATGGAGGCCTAGAACAGGACAAACAGAAAACGCAGGCAACAAGGCCCAACACAAGCAGGACCAAAAGGCCATAAGGCCCAACACAACAGGAAGCGGCCCAAACACAAGAGGCCCTTCTTTTGCAATCTGAGGAAACCCTAGCAGCGCATTGCGTAAATCAAATAATTTAAATTTTGCAAGGCTCATGCCTGCACAAATTCAAGTATGACATTCGCTGGATTACCATATTATCTAGTCACATTCTCCTCTACGTAGTGGAAAAAGGGTATATCCTAAACTCGATCTCTCCGATTTCCTTTAATATAATAATCGAAATCACAAAATCAATGGGACGCCAAAATTAAGTTTTAAAATATTTATCTTACTTAGATAAAGTGCGCAGGCTTTAACTCATACAAATTTTTTATATCTATAGATGGATATAGGTATGAGAAATGCTTGCGTGACTATTTTTAACAGCTTATTTTGGACTATAAAAAACGAAAAACAAATAATTAGAAATCATTGTGGGGTCCATTCCTTAAGAAATTTGTTGCTCACAATATTCCGTTATTTTAATAGTAACTTAAAGACTTTAATGCCAGCAAAGCCCTATGGATATCTGGTGCATAACATCATATTTGAATGATTAATCATCTTTGTTCAATCTCATCAGCCATAGCCAAAGTACTTTTGCGATTTCATTTTTGGCTAGGAGTTACCCATGCACCGTGCATTAAACGTCACGTTTTCATCGAGAAGATAAGGAAGGTGAAGATAAAACCACGGCTGCTCAAGTCAAGATTCAGCAAAACCGTTAGGATTTTTCAGATGAGGAGATAAAACAAGAGGGATAAAATAGGGCACGATTTTTAGCAGCGAAAGGCCTACCCCAGGAATCTTTCTAATATTGGAAGGAAGGAGTCCCAACGATCAAAAACCAACCGTCATCTAGGGAGATTCGGAACGAAAACCTCGACTTGAACAAGTAAAACGTCAACGTCGGTTTCGAACCTTTTGTCCTTCGCCTATAAATACGAAGCTCCGCTGCTATTTCTTTCCTCTCTTCCTTACGGTAAGATTCAGACCTCCTGCAGATTCTCCACGCATCACGCAGTTCTTGACTGGTGTTCGCGTGGTTCGGGGGGGTTCGCCGTCGCTCGTTTCCACTCGTAAGTCGTTCGATTTCCTGAACGGCATTGCAGAAGTTTCTATTTCGTGTGGTTGTGTTGGCTGGCTTGCGATTTGTTTGTCTTGTTCTTCTTTGTGTTTTGATTCCTTCTTGACTCGTTCGTGTGCTTCGAGGTTGCCATCCTTCGTTTCCACTCGTAAGTCGTTTGATTTCCTGAACGGCATTGCAGAAGTTTCTATTTCGTGTGGTTGTATTGGCTGGCGTGGGATTTATTTGTCTTGTTTTTCTTCGTGTCTTGATTTCTTCTTGACTGGTTCGTGTGCCTCGGGGGTTGCGATCGTTCGTTTCCAACTCGAAACTCGTTTGATTTCCTGAATGGCATTGCAGAAGTTTTTATTTCTTGTGGTTGTTTTGGCTGGCGTGCAATTTGTTTGTCTTGTTCTTCTTTGTATTTTGATTGCTGATCGTCACTGTCGATGCGCAAATTTCAAAAAAAAAAAAAAAAAAAAAAAAAAACTGCGTTTGGATCGCTACTTTCTTTTCTGTGGCATGGTTTTCACGCTAGACAAATTTGTTTTCAGTTTTATCGTGTGAAGATAGATGACATTGAAGCTCTTGTTCATGCAGAAGGATCTGCCCTGATTTCTTACTCCAAGCGACAAGACAATTTACAACATGGATATCGAGTTAAAAAAGGCTCATGAAGCTAAAGTACGTTTGTTTTTCACTCTGCCGGATGTGACGATATCATTCAACATTGTTATTGCTGTAAATGTATGCTTCATCTAAACTGTATTCCTTAGGGAAACAACGTTAACGGAGGAGATGACAAGGACGGAAACGATCTGAATGGGTGGCTTCCGGTGACAGCATCCAGGAAGGCAAACTGGAAGCACTCAGCCTTTCACAATGTCACTGCGATGGTTGGTGCTGGTGTTCTTGGCTTGCCCTTCGCGTTGTCTCAAATTGGATGGTATGTTTCTGATAAGTTCATGTACTAAGCTACTAAACTTTAAAATAAGCTCGGCATAATCTCCTTCGGTGATCATCCCATCCCTAGGTAGATCTTAGCAGTTATATGAACAATTTTGTCAACCGTTAATCGTTATCAGAGAAGATGAAAACCCTCGATGAATTTAAAGCACAATCACTGGGCTTGATCAAAGTATGTCGAGGGTAAAAGAAAAACTATTATGTGTGGAATTTCGTTAATTAATCACAACTTACAGGATTCCCGGAATCGGCATGATCATCATCTCGTGGGTGGTCACCTTCTACACGTTGTGGCAACTCGTGGAGATGCACGAGATGGTCCCGGGGAAGCGGTTTGACCGGTACACCGAGCTGGCCGAGCACGCCTTCGGCTCGAAGGCTGGGTACTGGTCCGTCATGCCTCAGCAGATGCTTGTCCAGGTCGCGACCGACATCGTGTACACTGTGACGGGAGGGAAATCGCTGAAGAAGTGCCTGCAGCTGATATTTCCGGTGATGGCGAACATCAGACAGACGTATTTCATACTCTTCTTCACTGGTCTGCAAATTTTGCTCTCCCAAACTCCTAATTTCAACTCATTGAAGGGAGTCTCTCTGCTCGCTGCGGTCATGTCCCTTTGGTAAGAAGACTAACATAGAGATACGAAATATTTCATCACAAGTTGTTCTGCATCTTTTGATTAAAGAGTTCAAGACGGGCACTTTGTCACTTTGCTTCCTTATTTTATCCAAATTTTGCATGCATGCAGTTACTCGATGGTGGCCTTTGTCGCCTCGACCGTAAGAGGGGCCAACCACCACCACGGGATCAAGTACGGAGTCCGATCCCACACGACGACCGGCATGGTGTTCGACACGCTGAACGCGCTCGGGACCATCGCGTTTGCATTCGCCGGGCACAGCGTCGTCCTCGAGATCCAGGCCACGATCCCGTCCACCCCGGAGAAGCCGTCGAAGAAGCCGATGTGGAAGGGCGTGATCTTCGCCTACGCCATTGTCGCACTGTGCTACTTGTCGGTCGCAGCCTCCGGGTTCTGGGCATTCGGGTCGCTCGTCGAAGACGACATCCTTATTTCTCTGGAGAAGCCAAGGTGGCTCATTGCCGTGGCTAACTTCATGGTGTTTCTTCACGTCCTTGGAAGCTATCAGGTACCATTCTCAGAGGAGCATGCCTGGTTTTTATATATTTACTTGTGCTTTGGGCAAAAAGGATATAAAACCGTGTGCAATTACCGCAACTCAGTACTTGTTGGTTTCACATCTCAGGTTTTTGCAATGCCCGTTTTCGATCTGATCGAGTCATGCCTCGTCAAGCACTACAAGTACAAGCCGGGACGTCCCCTTCGCCTCATATCTCGCAGTGCCTACGTTGGTAAGAAGATCATCATTACTTCTCTCAATGCTCAGCTCTTCAACTGATCTATCAGGGAGATTTTCCTTAAATTACAGAAGGAAAACTCCTGATATTATTAGGGATTAATCATCTGTCTCATTCGAGAATTCTTCTGTGTCGGCGACAGCTTTAACTGGGTTCATCGGAATGTGCATCCCATTTTTCGGGGGACTTCTGGGATTCTTCGGAGGACTTGTGTTCGCGTCCACTTCTTACTTCGTAAGTCGGAAGACTTAATGAGAATCGATATCCGCGCTTTTAATTAAATTCTTTCTAAACATTAAAACTATCCAAAACGTTTTTAAACTGACATTCGTTTTTCTTATCTTTTCCACGTTAAAATCAGATACCGTGCATCATGTGGCTCGCAGTCCACAGGCCTAGGAGGTGGAGCTTCCACTGGACAGCATCATGGGTATGTTCACTTAGTTTCAAGCAAGGATATTTACATTTTTATGCACGTTCCATCTAATTCTCCTCGCATTTTTTGCGACGTCTGTTTATTTAATGTGCGTTTTGATGACAGGTTTCGATCATTGTCGGAGTGTCGATAGCAGTGCTTGCTCCAATTGGAGGAGTGAGACAGATTATTCTCTCAGCCAAGACCTATAAAATGTTTTCTTAGTTGGGTTTTACAGTAGGTGTAGGACAGAAGGCTTAGTAATATGTATGTCCTCAAAGGGTCATATCTTTGGATGTATTCTTATTTTTTTTTATTAATGCAGACAATTGATTCTCTATGTGCTCGCCATTCACGTGATGGTCAGGAGAACGTTTCGGTAACGCTTGATCATTTTGTGTATTCTGGCCGCTCTACGATGTCGCGTGCTTTTACCTTGCACAACAGTCAAAAAACACGCAATGATATAGGGGCAGAGCTATTCTCATATCCTCTTGAGCTACAGGACCCTTTTGAGCTAATCGACCGACAATCACCATCACACCTCTCTCTCTCTCTCTCTCTCTCACCATATTTCTGCTAAGTTTTCAAGTCCAGTTTGCGGCGTCTTTCTGATACGACAGGTGAATCACTGTTAAGAAGAAGATGTCTTTTTTGTCCAAAACCATGTGAAGCAGACAACTTTCCTTTCGTGAGTTTGCCAACGCCTAACGGCGTTATTCTGTTGGTTTGAGATGCTAGAGAATCATTCAGTCACGCCTTTTCTGGCTTTGACGGAGGTCCAAACTTGGTTACAGCTTCTTCCCCATTTGAACTCGTGTTTTATCATTAGTAAAAATGTTGAGAGCATGACATATGTGATCACGAACAACATTAATGACTTTCTTCACAGGTCAACCGTAAAAATTGTTTAGTCTTTAATCTTCCTTTCCTTTTCTTTCCAAATTTATATTCATGCTTGTTGCAATGGAGAATGCAAAAATGAAAAATTTTGGAGTAAACCAAGATAAAAAGTCGCAATTATGGATGGCAAATTTGCCTAAAAAAATTGTTTATCAACTTTAAAATGTGTATCTTAAGCCAAAAAATGTGGGAATAGCCCCACCCATTATTCAACTCAACAGAAATTTTTATTTGAATTGATTACACTCATATCGAGACTAAGAAAAGTTGCATAAAAAAAGTTGCAAAGGTTAGCGACCTTCGTGGGGATTGAAAAATCGTTGTGGTTTGGGGAAAGCAAGCCACTGGGACCCTACCCCAGCTAACGACAGGGGTTACAAAGGTTAGCGACCTTCTTGATGGCGGAAAGGTTGCTAAAGAAGGAGAAGAAGAGCATCTTCCATCATTTTAAAAGATTATCCTCCATTTTCTTTCACAACTCCATTGCACGATCCCTTTATTTAAAGGGAAAATAGGATAGATATTATACAGTTGAATGCTTCAAGTTCAACTCTTGAGGTGAGGCCATGGATGGCTCCACCAAGTATTATCCCTTTCAACTGGTGAAACGAAAAGTTTATGTATCACTGATTGACTTTGATATCCTTCGAGGCTTGACTTGATGCTTGATGCAGATGGTGATGATTTTCTGGAACATAAAGATCATCTTTCCGCCCTGCGAATCGATGTGTTCTGAGCCTCAGTGAGTTGACAGTACCTTTTGTCTTGGCCGCACTTTATTTCAGGATCATATTTGTTCTCGCAGTGTCTCAAGTCTTCATTGGCTTGAGTTTGCCAAGTTGCTGCAATTCAGATGCATTGAAAAAGCCTGAGTTCTTATTGAATGATCGGCAGTGGCTGTGATTCCGTTGAATTGCAAACTAATTCTCGTTATTGTCATATTAAATCTTTATATATTTTTCCATGCGAGAGCCAAAAACTTTTACGGTCAAGAATCTCTCCTTGCTATACTTCAAGAATTTGTGCTACGTTAAATTGGAGGATCTATAATACCAAGTTCTGTCACTGTGACTATGACTGTGAGCCACACGCCTCACCTACTAGACCATCTGAGCAGGTTCACAGCCGGGGACTCCGTAGAACAAGCCACCAGTTTCCCTGACCATCTCATTGCTTTGTCTTGAAGGGATTGCCTAAACTAAAAGGATGGTCAAAGCGGAACTCTGCTATGCTTATGCATTAATACCATGAATTTTTGTATCTTCTGTCCAAAGCACACATCTCATGAGTTGCATTCAGATGTCGAAAACGTGGTTTTGATTGATAGAGTTTTGTTTGTTTGATATTGAATATGAATTTTAATCAATATGTATCTTAATTTACGAAAAGCAACGATCTGAGAAAAGTACTACATATTCTCTTTTAAGGAACCTGGGACTGGCGTTGCTTCACTGTTTGGATGCAGCAATCTGTATCTTAAGTTTAATCATAGTCATAATTTGACTTCCAGAAGATCAATTTTCATGATAATTCAAAATTATATTCTAATAAAACACTTTTTGGGTCACTTTTCTTTACATTAATACTCCACTTTCCCAATAAAATTGCCACGTTCCAATATGATGGAAGATTCATGCATATGCATGGTCTATTTTCACTAGGTGCCAAATTGGAAGCTAATAGTATGACTTGAATCTCACTGCTATCTCATCTTTCCCTATAAGAGAATTTTTTTGTTGCAGCTGATTGTTAACTGATAAGACATTGCTTCGAAGTCTTTATACTTCATACATAGAAAAGCTGCTATACTTGTATTACTTCCAGGAGAAAGGACAGTGCTCCTCCATCTCATTCTTCTTCAACAAGATGCTGCAAATGCGCTGTGTTTCTTGGCTTTACAGGGAAGACACATGGAAGAACTTTACAGACCATCTCTATGCAGCTTTGGATCTGAAAGTCATCGCGAGATGAAAAGCTATTTCCCTCGAATTGCTCAGCGCAATTTGGAGGAAATAGCTTCCAGCCAAATGAACTTGAGATTTAAGTGGAGCAGGTATAAATTGCTTATTCTAGCTGTCTACAAATACAAACCAATGGACTTTGTCCATTTGAGCTGTTCTATGCTGTATAAATTGTCGTTTGGCTATCGACGACAACATCATGACCCTCTGAGGCTATGATAACTGCTTCAAAACTCTCGTCAAGTCTGATCACCTCTGGTTGAGCTGTATGTCATTGACCAAGAAGAACATGCAGAAATTGATGCCATTTTAGAATGCAGCTATGGGGATTTGAAGGTCAAGATGTGTCGGATTCGTCTTATATATGAGGATGATCTGGAGGATATTCACCAATCTGTTGATCATTCAGCTTGGGATAGCGATGATGACTTGGGTCCTGAGGCCTGTCAAATTAGTTCCTGGAAGATTTCAATCCTACACATTCAACAATCAGGGACTAAGAAATGTGGTCGCTTCTCCAACTCAAAGGCTTTATTCCAAAACGGTATCATACTACATCAGCATGCAATTGCTAGCCATGCTAGCTTAATCGTTATTTCTGATCCTCATGAAATGCTGCCCTTCTTGTGCATTGTTTCTACATCAACGCATGGACAAAATTCCTGCTGTGTTTGTCATTCTGCTGGTGGGTATATTCACAAACCTCACTGCCAATGCCCTGTCAGAATTATACAGAAGTATCTCGGTCAGGCTCATCCAGAAAATTCAGGAAGTGCGTGAGGGGATCACTTAAGCTGTAGCCAGGAGCTGGTGAATAGCAAAATTCACCTCCAGTACTTTTTCCTGGGGATTGCATTTCCTAGTGTTGAAATTCCGGTCTTGTCACTCCTGAGGATGTAAGCAAATCCATAGGATCATATACGTTTTGGGACTGACCATCAGAAATTACCTCTTTACATATACCTAAATCTGGTGTTGAATCCCACTGTCATTTTGGCAAGGGCAGGAGGGTGCAGCTACAGTACGACAAACTCCTGTTTACATATGACCGAAAAAGTGCTTTTAGTGAAAAATTTTGTCCTTTACCTTGCCAAATGAAACTTTTTGTCAAATTTGAAAAAAACAATGTCACCCCCTTAACTTATAATTTTCCTTACCCTCGCCTGCCAATGGAAAAGAAGCTCCTTTATCAAATCAACGGATCATAAACCGACAAAGGGAAACGAAAAAATCTCCCGCGAATGGCGTAGAAAGCAGAGCAACACAACCCACCGGACCAGAAATGTGCAGTTTACTTTTTGAGTTATCTCAGGTTTTTCTTGGCGAGGGGAAACGGCAAGCCTAGGAACATGTCCTCCTTCACTTCTGGGACTCACCCTTTATCCTTTCCTCGGAATCTCGGTCCACCTCCCCCTGTTTCCGGGGGAAAGATCCAATCTTTATCCCCACGGCTCTCGCTGATTCATCTCCGTCGACGAGAATCGCCAATAAATGGGAAGTGGGTTCTTCGCAAGACAAGGTTCCAAGCGAAATCGGCAGACTCTGATGACCCAGTTATCTCCGCACCGAATGCACAAGGTGGCGGTGGTCCTTCGACCAGCTTCTTGTCCGTGCTCTGTCCCTTGCTCAAGCTCTTTTCCGTGAGTTCGTCGCCCTGCAATTTCGTTTCAGTTTCATTAGATGGCGTTTGATCTTGCGCCTAGAGTCGGCACTTGGCATCACTAGCTTACCGAAAAGCTTTGTGGAAGCAATGTTTGTGCTCAGCAAACTGGTAGTGATGACCCAATTTTTAGGGAGGTTTATATAATTAATTAAGATAAAGAGGATCTTGGAACTGTATTTGAACCATTATTCTTTCAGCATCCGAGAGGTCCCCGTATTGCGTTAAAAAAATACCCTTTGCAATATCATTCTTTCCACTAGGGTAGTTAATTTGGCATTCTGCATTCTTTGGCTCTTTGGGTTCGGGTACTATAATTTACTGTTATATTGTGCTTATGGTTCTCCACATCAACCGAGCTTTCTTGTTTCTTGTAGGGAGGAGATCCCTCCGGTCAAAGGAATGACGCTTTGGAGGTACTCTTTTGAGACATTGAAAATGATTTGTTCATTAGATAGTAGTATAGATGCAAAACCGGTATCTTTGGCTCAATAGGGTGAGGGAGAACCTTTTATCTGGTTGTATGGTCGTACTATCATCTTTCGTAGTTCTTTTTGGAACTCTTGTTATCTGGAGGCTTTAGGAATATCATTTGGTTTCAGTTATTATGGTGTGAATAAGAGAGTAATCTTGTTTCCGGGGATTTTAATGCTTTTCCTGTAATGCGGTACTAGGTGGCAACCTCTTCAGTATCCACCTTGGCAAGACTTCCATGGGGTTCAAGATCAGTAATTAATTTGAAAGATGGTGAAATCACGGTTCCAGGTCCTCCTAGGCCTTTGCAATTGTTTGAATTTGGTAAGGATCTTCAACAGTGGCTCTATTTACCATATACTGCTTGTTACTTGAAGGAGATTTTGTTCTTCTTGTAGTTGGCAGACAGACTGTATGGGGACTATACTTCCTCTCAACAAGAGAATTAGATCTTAGCTTATTTAGTGGATACGTCAGATGAGGAGTGAGTTGTGTATGAGAAAGGATAGGCCTTAAGCCATGTTTAGCCGTTTTGAGTCTCCCATATTAGCCCCTTTAATCATTCTCTCTTGTTGTTTCTTCAGAAGAAAAAATAGCATGTTTTGCTAGGTGATGATATTTTAAAGTTAGTCCCCAAATTCTATTTTCTAATGCCATGTAATTAAAAGATCTAGCGACATTTCTTTTCTTATTTTTCATTCAACAGAGGCATGCCCCTTTTGCAGGAGGGTCCGTGAGGCCATGACTGAGCTAGATCTGTCTGTCGAGGTGAGCAAAGCAAACAACGTTACCTTACTCATTAGTGATTTAATTCCTGTTATAATCTGCAGTTCTCATTTGTGTCTAGATACCTCTATGTTATTCTTTTGAATACTATTAAGATTTTAGGGTCACAAGATAGAGGAAGAGAAATTGCAAATGACTTCATCTCTGCCAATTGAATTCATGAAAGATTACATAGAGGCTCTATTCCTAGAGCATAGAGACATTCACAATTATTCATGAGATCCTAACTATCTTATCTGGAACTACCAAGTAATCTCTAAAACTACTAAATATACTTCAACAGGTATATTTCACTCTCAAAATATATCATTCAGCAGTAATCAAAATATAACTATCATGTTAAACTTAAGCTGCTGAGATAGGTCTGATATCTATGCCGTTACTGTTAGGCTTACACGTTATATTTCTTTAAGCCTGACAGAGAAGAACATTGTTGTCATGGACCAATGTGACCTTTCCTGTCTGTTCACGTACCATTGTGATGTGGCTTCAGGAAGGTATTCATGCTATGCGATGGGAGGGAATTGCTCCCATGCATTTTTTCCATGACCTAGTAATGTAACTTAAGTATTTGAATAGTTTTTAATCTGGTCCTCATAGAAATTCCAAGAAAAGGTACAAGAGAAGG
Source organism: Eucalyptus virginea (assembly GCA_014182375.1). Classification (NCBI taxonomy): domain Eukaryota; kingdom Viridiplantae; phylum Streptophyta; class Magnoliopsida; order Myrtales; family Myrtaceae; genus Eucalyptus; species Eucalyptus virginea. The sequence continues at coordinate 40,404,056 of CM024519.1, read as the reverse complement.
TATCATTATAGATTTCCATAATTGTTGCCCCCATAATTAGGAGCCATTATAGACAATCTTGTTGTTATCAAGAAATAATTAGTTCACATACAAATTCTATTTGTTATTGTACATATAACCCTTGTTTTAAATTCAAAAGGCCTAATAACTTTTGCCCAGATTAGTAAGATTTTTAAAGATGTATCATTAACTTTTAAGTTTGCCCCCACTTAGTTTGGATCCGTGCTTGTGTGGTTTCCTGTTGTTAACTCCTTCATGTGGGTACTTAGGTCTATCCTTGCCCAAAAGGGTCTGTAAGGCACAGAGAACTGGTCAGAAGTCTTGGTGGCAAAGAGCAGTACGTATCTTCTCTGTAACAGTTGCTAAGCCATTTTGTCTGAAGTGCATGATGATTGTTCTTTAGGCATCTTTACATCAGACCTAAAAGCATTTAATTTATATGCAAAAAGACTTCTGAGCCACATTGAATGCGCACATGACAACTATTTCTCAAGGCCCCAGGCATTTTATGTTTCTGAACTTAATTATCATCTGTAAAGTAGACAGTTATCTATGTTGCAACACTAACATCCCAATTGTGAGCGCAAATATGAGTTTTCCATGTGGTTGTTGCACTTGCAAATTAGCGAGTTGTATTGTAAATTGTAAAAATATCTGACTCTAACTGTCACAAACATAGAAAATAGAAGAAAAGAACAATAGAATGCCTGCTCTCACATGTGTCTGGCTTATTTATGAGAATAGGAAACAAGAGAGTTGTTGTGAACTATGTGCAAAACCAAAATAGTATTTAATGGGGCTATTTGTATCTAATGATGACTAGAGGTAGTTTCCCTAGGAGTGTATATCCAGAACTCCTTATAATTCCTACTCAAGTGCAAACTAATCCATTAAATTTGAATGTAAGTGAAGAATGGAAATCAACCAAGTGGTGGGATATTTTAGCCTGGTGGTGTGGATTATCCTTGGCATTTGAGAACTGATCTTTCCTTATTTACTCCGAATGTTGCTTGAGGTGATGAATATATTACATCTTTTATTCCTCGCATTTTATTTGTACAACCTTACAGTTTGACCTTTTGCAGGTTTCCTTTCCTGATTGACCCAAACACTGGTGTCTCAATATATGAAAGCAGTAAGTCAGACAGTTATACTCGATGGAAATCTTTTAAAGGGAACCATTGCCATGGTTCTACCATTTACATGGAATAGTCATTCTCTCTTTATAATTGCATTAAAAAAACCTACATCATGTGAAAATTCAACTCTGAGTTATCTTTGGTCATGCAAAAGATCCTTACCCTCAAATGATCTAGTTTCTCTGGACCATGGTCATCATAGATGAGAAGGAAGTCAGAGGAAATGGCATATGTCCTGGATAGTTTCCATTGTGTGATCTTTACCAGACTATCTGCGATTTTTTTTGAACTGGATGAGAATTTCTACTCAACATTCTAAAACTATCTTTTGTCTTTTGTTCTATTTCTCATCCCATTTGTGCAACCGTTGAAGCTGATGACTGGGCTTGCCACTAGTTACAAAACTCGTTGCCGGGTGGCAACTCATAAACTACTTAAGTTTCCATCTCTACTTTGAGGGACAACTCACATATGTCCATTCTATTGATTGCTTTCAATACCTAGACCTCTATAAATATATGCTTGGGGAATCTAGGAGGTTCTGAGATCTCATGTGTATGGCTTGAAACCACACTCCAGGATCTTCCCTCTTGGTTTCAATTAATCGTCTTAGTTTTATGGAAAAATAAGTGGATCGGCAAAGATGCTTGGGGAAAAAGCAAGTAAAAGAGACGCTCAGCCTCCACAAGGAGAGCCATGGTGTACAATTTCCATCTGATGTTTTTTTTTTTTTGGTAATCTGATGTTTATCATCAATTCTGCAAATGTTTGTCATCATTAATTTACTGTTTGTAGCTCTATAAAGTGCATAAAATTGTTTACAAGCAATAGACACTTGGGTAGTTTCTAGAACTTCTTGGCCAGTATTGAGTTGATTTACAGCTACTGGTTTTTCCCCCTTTTGAAGCCTTGAGACACTCTAAATTCTGGCACATCCTTCTGTGTTTGCACAGGTGACATAGTCAATTATCTATTTGAGAAATATGGCAATGGTAAAAACCCAAGTGCTGGGCTACTTCAAAGGTACCTCTCTGTCTACCTCAGAGAACACTCATATATCAGTTGTTTGCTTGTTTTAGCGTTTAGAGGAAGACATTGATATTTACTTGAAAGCTACCATATGCTGTCTCTATCTACCACAAAGAACACTCATACATCAATTGAATTTTATTCTTATTTTTATTTTTTCTGAAACCTCGAGGAGAGTAGAATTTTGAACATAGAGGACCAATTGCAATATAATGGAATGGTAAAAGCAAAGAAATAGAAACTTGGCGGGAGTTTGAGGAGAACATTTGGTAATTCCCCCAATAATTACATTGTCTTCTGAGGCATTTGTTTTCCTTTTTTGATTCTCATTAGGTGAAAAACAAGAGAACCTCTTGGAATGGAAACTTTGGGAGTGGTTAACAAAGTGCTGTTGTAATCTAGGACTTTAATGTGAGTGTGCATTCCTTATTGGTCTGAGGTGTACATATATCATGTTGATGACGTGAAGTTAAGAGAGTTTGGACTGCCTATTGTTTTTGCTGTCATAAATGTATGATACAACTAATATATTGCGTCTGTTGACTTTGTTCATCTCCTCTCCTTCTGTCTATCTGATACACAGCACATTATTCACGGGATGGATGCCAACAATTCTTAGAGCAGGTAGAGGAATGACATTATGGGAAAAGGCAAGACGAGACCAACCGCCAGAAATGTTGGAACTTTTCTCATTTGAAAACAATCCTGTAAGAAAATGCAATGCTTTTGCTGGTCTATATCAAGGATAACGTCCTACTCAGAATTTATTAACTATAGTTTAAACGGCTTACTCCTGGAATCCATTTTTAGTAGATCGCCTGATGTACCACAGAAGTCCCTACTTGCTTTCAGAGTATTGAAGCATTACCCATCTTTCTAAATGAGCTCGTTTCATCATTGGTGAAAACAAAGAAAATCTTTTAGTCATTCATGTTAACTTCTTTGTTTGCCCACTAAATAGTACTCTGTTCCACCTTCAGTATGCTCGAATTGTCCGTGAGGCGCTTTGCGAGTTGGAGCTTCCTTACATCCTGCAAAATGTTGGAGAAGGATCTAGACGGGAAAAGAAACTTATGGACCTATCCGGATCAAAAGAGGTTAGTTAGCGCATGGATAACAGATCATGCCATTTTCCAGCTGCATATTACATTCTATGATTTGACATCAATGAGCCCATAAGAGGAAACTCAATGCAAACGTCTTAAATTGCAGGTGCCTTTCATAATTGATCCCAACACAGGCACTAAGATGGGTGACTACAAGAAGATCCTGGATTACCTGTTCCAGACATATTCTTCTGCTGCTTAGCAAGATTAGGAGTGTATAGATGTACCTGCAATCTGAACAAACATTTACATCCGTTTGGCTATGTTACTGCATGTCTGCAGATGTGCTTTTGTGATATCTACAAATAATTCCATGCATATACTTACATCTCTATGCTGCCGTGCCCACATGTATGGACTGTCATTACGCGACCCGGAGAACCGGATGTAACCTATTTGTTACAGGGGGACCTATAGAAAACTTAGTTCTGCTAATTGTCTTAGGATTTATGAAGATTACTAGTAATTGAAAAGTTAGTATCAAGTTAAAACGTTTATTCTTTCACGGAGAAAGCGACGGACGATATGGATAGGAAAGTTACCAGACTCGTATAATCTGAGATATAATAATCAATCAATGGAATTTACTGGTTAAAACAAATTTCTAATTACTTACAATTTGTTACTTTCTTATATTAGAAGTTACTAAAGTTATTGAAAGCTAGTTTGAAGTGTACTAAAACATTAGATAACTAATTGACTTTTCTAACTTTCAATTATTTTTAATTTAATCGAGTTTTATTTATTTATTCTCAAATCTCATCTTAAAGTATACCAAACATTTGGTAGGATTAATATGCCCACATTTACTGTTTTGGGGATCTTATATCCTATTCTTTTCCATTTCTTGCCTTGACGACCACAATTAACCTTAAGCTTTTAACACAACAATTCAAGGTGAAAAAAATCAGATTATCCATTGCGGTCAAAACCTTAAAAACCCATTTTAGATGGCAAAGATGTCACATGCGTTGCATTCCAATGGTCTCATTGCAAACCCTAGCGAGCTAAACATGATATAGATGGCTTTAAATATGTATAATGCCAGCCTTTTCGAATGCTGGTTAATCATGCGGATAAGATTAAACAGAAAATTTAATTGAAGTGATGCATGAACCCCCAAACTACTCATATGTAGAATATGTAGCTAAGTGACTCCATCCATTTCTTCATTAGAAAAAAAATATAGAGCATACATCATTAATAAAAGAAAGTTTTACCCAAGCAACTCTATCTACTCGTGATTTGAGGATTATAATTACCTATTCTCTCAAATATTACACTGGAGATGCATCGTTTAATGGGTTGACTCCACAAACTCAATTTGATCGCATTGAGAAAACCACCCTTCTAATGGTTCTTATCTATCCCTAATTTGAATTGCAAAAGCAGCCAAAATTCAACTGTGTAAAGCGGCATCCTTTTCAAGAACATTGAGATAGGCTGTTCAGGGACCAGAATCTCAATGATTAAGGGGGAAAAGACATTTGTTATGGGTATAATCCAAAAGGATCTTAAGATTGTGAAATCGTTTTCAAATGAACTGAAGAAGCTAGGCTTTCAATTCGCCAATTATTAAACACTCCGGTAGAACATCGCATCACTGGACTTCCGGGGGGGGCCGATTTGCAAATATTCTTTCTTTCAGGCAAGAAAAAGGGCTAATTCCAAAAAAAAAGCACAAACTTTAGGTCGATGGACAAATCTGGCCAAAACTTTTTTTTGTCTCATGAAAAAAGACAAACTTTAGGTCGAGGACAAATTTGGCTTTTTTTTTTGTCTCGTAAAAAAGACAAACTTTAGATTAAGTGGCAATTCTGGCCCCATTTTTGTTTTGTCTCATAAAAAATAACAAACTTTCACTCCTATTCAAAATCTAACCCTTACCATTAACTTTCTATTTGAAGTTAACCTTATTTCAAGAGAAAAGATTCTAGCTATGAGGTTGGTGGATCTCATCCATGGTTTCTCTTGACAGGCGGTGATCTCCAGTTTCATATTACGACAAAACAATAAAGTCTAGCGAGAGAAATTCAATCGGGAGATTTTTTTACTTGCTAGTGAAGTATAGGAAATGGCATAGTTTCACTGTTATTCTTCAAGCTATGGCTCAAACAAGAAGAAAATGGATGGTGTTAGCCAACAAGTGCACATGGATTAAGGACAATCAATGAATATAAGTTAAGGGTGGCCAGATTTAGGATTTAAGTGAAAGTTGATGATTTTTTTTCCAAACAAAACAAATTTGGGCCAAAATGTCACTCAACCTAAAGTTTGTCTTTTTTACGAGACAAAAAAGTTTTGGGCCAAATTTGTCATCGACTAAAGTTGGTCTTTTTTACGAGACAAAAAAGTTTGGGCCGATTTATCCATCGACCTAAAGTTGGTGTTTTTTTTTGGAATTAACCCCAAGAAAAAAATACATCGATCATCACAAAGGAAAAGAAATTTAAAAAGTCAACTACTGTTCATACAATGAGAAAACAATTGGCCACAACCACCCCATCATTCAGAAAACTCAACTAACGCTTAAAACCAAATCCCACCCTGATTGGGAACACTTCCAAGTCCATTACTCGAGTTAATATTAAAAAAGAGAGACCAACCGCTTCACGTTCTAATAAACAAACAATGCAAGCCGGTCGGACGAAATAAGTAGAGTTCCCCTCAACAAGTAGCAGATCCACCAGCCGGGTTCCGTCCGCCATAGAACGGGTTAGCTTCCCTGTCAACATCGACAGCGAAAACTCCAGCTTTGCTTCAACTCCAAGAGAGACGGCGCCACGAACTATACATGATTGCTCACGTTTCATTACTTTATATATAATTCTCTCTTTGCCCATTTGGCAACATATTAGTATTCACACTTTCAACAATACCCACCTAATTAGCGCATTCTTGGTTGGATTTTTATTAATAATTTTGACCCGGTTCGCTTTTTAGACAGTAACCGAACATGAGATCGATTGTGAAATGCAGCCAATTTGTTTGCCGCGAATTTGGATAGTTAATCGGCCTTTCAAATGGTAATTATCTTTATTAATGGTGCTAGGTTGCTGGTTGTGCAATGATGTATGGGTTATTGTGTATGTACTATACACGACATCCGATTCTTTTGGAGGGTACAGCCGCTGGACCACCAATCTTATGAGGCGCAGACACTTGTGCCCGTATTATTGCCGTGGTTCGGACGGGTCACTAATGTTCAGTTCGCATAATTCCAAGTCAAACACCGTTTTCCCCGAATCAACTTACCTTTAGTTTAGTCCTGCAGAAGGAAAGATCAGGACAGAAACCATAGGAAAGACAGGGAAGCGGGTTCACGCTCTTTAAAGAATCACGGTAGATTTATGACAGCATAAGTTAAGACGGGAAGAAAGCTCGCTCTTTCTTCAGACAGACTTTCGAGCAAAAGACCAGAGCAGTCCTCTGGTCTCTCCTCTGTCAAACGCACCATCAAGCGAATTCTCGAGACAGAATCGGGTCGTCTTCGCACATCGGAAAATGGGTTCCAACAACGGCAACACGAGCAAGACCCATTTCGCCATCAACGCCAAGATCATCCTCCTCAGCTTCCTCTTCCTCTTCCTCCTCCTCCTCATCGTCCGCAGCACCTTCCCTTCCTCTCCGCAGCTCTCGCCCGTTCCGTCGTCCAGCACTGAGCTGACGGTCCAGGCAAAGGCACAGGACTCCGCCCCCGCCGTCGACTGCCCGACCACAGCCGCCGCCGCCGCCGCCGCCGCCGGGACGTGCACCAAGACGCCGCCGTCCTTGGCCCAAGCCCTCGTCCACTACGCCACCACCAACATCACCCCGCAACAGACGTACGACGAGATCTCCGTCTCCCTCCGGGTGCTGGCCAAGAAGTCGCCGTGCAACTTCCTCGTGTTCGGCCTCGGCCACGACAGCCTCATGTGGACCTCCCTCAACCACGGCGGACGCACCGTCTTCCTGGAGGAGGACAAGGCCTGGATCGACCAGATCACCCAGAAGCTCCCGACGCTGGAGGCTTTCCACGTCACCTACGACACCAAAGTCACCCAGGTAACGGACTGACCGTGCTTCCTGCAGTTTCTGCGTCCTGAAACCTGTAATCGTCAGTCTTCCCCCCTTTTGTCGACTTGGTTTTGGATGCAATTTCTAACAAAAGACAATCGTCGATGTTTGATGATGATGATGATGATGATGCATCAGGCCGACAACCTGATGAAGCTCCGGGAGGAGGAGGAGTGCAAGGCGGTGACGGACCCGAGGTCGTCCAAGTGCGAGCTGGCGCACAAGGGGTTCCCGAGCGAGGTGTACGAGGTGGAGTGGGACCTGATCATGGTGGACGCGCCCACCGGGTGGCACGACGAGGCCCCCGGGAGGATGAGCGCCATCTACACGGCGGGCCTCATGGCGCGGAACCGGGAGAGCGGCGAGACCGACGTGTTCGTGCACGACGTCGACCGGGTCATCGAGGACCGCTTCTCCAAGGCCTTCCTGTGCGAGGGCTACCTGACGGAGCAGGTGGGCAGGTTGCGCCACTTCACCGTGCCCAGCCACCGGGCCCGCTCCGGCCGACCCTTTTGCCCCTAGAATCTGCTAATCTTCTCTCTTTTTCATTTGCATTTTCCTCGGGGTAATTACGGAAATCTGCGACGACGGAAAGAATTTCTTTTTTCTTTTTCTTTTCTTTTTCTTTTTACTCGTGATACCTTTTTTATATTATTTGTAATTTTATTTTATATTACTGGGAGGGGGAATTCGTTCCCTATTTTCACTCTAGGACGTGCTTAGCGGCCAGGACACGTTGACAGAGACTTCGGATTCCCATTAATAAGTGTTATTATAAAATACTCGAATTCTGGCGACCTGTGATTAGTGAATTAGTTTTGCTTTTCCCGTTTTTCTAAGTTTCTTTACAAATCGCATGATGAGATTAGTACATGTTCTCTCCCATTTTAAATGAACAGATTTTCGCCGCATGTTAAGGAAAAGAAAGTGGGACGCAATGATAGCCAGTGTGGGATTAGAAATAGGTGGGGCCAATTATGACGTCCACAGAAGTTTGGTATGTGGTTGGTTGGTCGATGCCAAATTCGTACGATGTTTACTTAAAGCGAGGGATTACCGACTACGATCATCGCCATTCGCGGTGCTTTTATCATTACTTGGTCCTTTGGTGGGGAGGTGGGTGGGATGTAAATTTGTCACCAGGGTTTTCTAAGTTTTACCCGGGCGTCGATGGAGCGAGTCTATTCAAAAGATTTCTACTTTTTCCATTACCTGACTTGGGATGATTTGATTTGGTGGGAGGTGATGAAGAAATCGATTGTGCATCTGAAGAAATCGATGTGGTTCTTTTTCCTGGGTTCAATCCATCCCAAAGTAAAATTTACCATCAATCACAATACGGAAAAAGAGAAATTGAAAGTGCAATATCAACCTAATTTGTTTGTGCAGCCTTGTTGTGACCTATATTTTTAAATTTTGCTTTTCATAAATTGAACTATCCAATTGAGTGACAATGAGGTTTATATACTTTTATATACATGTGATCTTTTTTAGCTTAATATGATATTGAGCCAAATTTTATTTTGAGTTGATTTTCCTTCAATTAAAAGTGCGTTTTTACTCGGGACATTTCAAAATACTAAAAAATTCCTTTTCTTTTACCCAAAAGGGCCTATTTATGTCGAGTTATATGAGTGCTTTTTAAGAAACAAATATTGGGCACTCTCAATAGTGAACCCGTTTGTATTTCAAGAGCATTTTACAATCATCGGCACCAAAAATAAGACAACATTTCGACCTGTTCGAATTCATTAAAAATAAAATAAAATCTGTGAGCCTATTTTAACCCTCGACAAGTCCTATTATTCCGGTCACGCTTCAATTTTAAGATTCAATATCTGTATCTTTTAGATGAAGGAACTACAATTGAGTACTTGACGAAAGCATTAGTCTTTGGTTTGGCAAACGAGAGAGAGAGAGAGAGAGAGATGTTGCGCGGCCATTGGGTCCCCTTATCACACCACTCACCAGTGCTCGCGTCGCATCCAAAGCACCAAGTCCCATCGATTTTACTGCCAGATGAGCCCACCATATCCTATCATGGAGAGCTCTTGAGGCCAAGATTCAACACCAGCGAATGCCTCTCCAATAACATCGTACCACTTCGACAACATGGGCGGTCTCTCGTTTGTTTCCGTTCCAGACATCGACACTAGTGCTGGACCGAAATTGGACGGGAGAGGAAGGTGCTCCTTCTTTGTGTACATGGTTCACCGCAGTTTTAATTCAAGTGCAACGGCAAAAAGCGTCATGGATTAGCGAGTACTAACAATGGGTCCAAGACAAATTGTGAATTATCCCGGTATGTTTTTATCTTATTAGCTCCATCGACTCGACTCTACAAATTAAATTGTCCACTCAAATATCTTCTTTAGTAATGTTTGTTGTGAGCAATCCTAAAGTATGGGTGCACGTTTGATTCTTGTTCATCGCTGTTTTTTATGGAATTCAAGCAGTTCAATTGGGCTTTAATCATGTATCACATGAGAATCCAACTCGATATTAAGTAATAGTATGCTTTTGAAAACACTATTCACAGCAAGCACGGACAATGTCTCATAATCTATTTTTCGGGTGTCACTTTTTAACTCATATTATTGGGTTGCATCGTATATGGATTAGCTAAAATTTAAAAACCTAGGGTGTCATGTTCAATTAAATATGGGTTCTGGTGGGTTTGGCCCATACCCACCGTCAATCCATGTAAAATCAAAAGGGAGAACTCTATGTTTGGTCTTTTTAGCCTCAATCCCAGCTGTATTCGTTCATTTACCATATTTATCAAGAACCAAGACATCATGCCGAGGCACCCCATGCAAACCAAATATTATTCTGCCAACCAATGTTTTGCCCAAAAAAATTCAAAATAACAATATTTCCTGCCATTTTTGTGCATCAGGAAAGGAAATTAAGGCCCGGGAAGTTATCAATGACTTGGCAGCACCAAAAAAATGCAATGCTTGACAATCTTCTCCTACTCCACCCGCCCTCATAATCTAATTCAAATAGAAAGAAGAATAAAATGGGTTAGATTGGATCGGGTATAAAATCGGTCTTCATTTGTCTCGATCACTAAAATCGTATTATTAAAAAAACAGGGGTTAATACAGATAAAATGGGTCAATTGGACTTGAGTATGGATCGGATCTATTTTCGATCCATCCAAACTTGATCCAGCCCACACGTTTGACGGTTGTATTATTTGCTTAGGTTTTTCGATCCAAAATCGTATTATATAAAAACACGGGTCAATAATGAGTCATTTTAAATTGGGTTTGGATAGGATTTATTTTTGATCCACCCAAACTAGATCCAGCCCACATGGTCAACCGATGTCGTGTTTGCTGAGGTTTTTGCGTAGGCCCGTACCGTTTCCTGTTAGTTTGGAGTTTTCCACGGTTTGGTGTGTCCCGTTCCCGAGCGCGAATATCCTCCACTCACAACCAAACAGGGTGAAAAACCTCACCATCTTCATCCCAAAAGCAGATTGGATAACGGGAGGAACGCCCCCAAGTTTCACGAGGACGGAGAAGGAGGAGGAGAAGGAGAATGACCAAGGGGAAGAAGCAGCTGCTCTCGAAAGCTCCGTGGAGGGTGGAAGAAGATGACCAGTCGGACAAGTTCAAGGACGCGAAGCTCCGGGTCACGAGCCAGCCCGGGCAGACGCCGACCATGCACGTCCCCCGCAAGAAGAGCAGGCCCGGCGACGCCGACGAGGAGGACGAGTCGGCTCTCGACCCCGAGCTCCGATACAGCTTCCAGCGGAATTTCAAGGTTCGCTTCTCCCCTGTAGTCCTCGATTACGCTCTAGAAGTTCACCGAAGTCGGTGGGGGTATGTATGGTGCGTGTTTAATCTGGTGCTGCGCGCGTTCGATGCGATCCCGGGCCTTTCTGGCGTGGTCTTTTCGGTTCGTTTAGTGGATTTTCGGGAGATGAGAGTGGAAATGCAGTGTGCTTTGCACTTTCGCTAGTGAATTTGATCCGAGCGTTTCATTTGTGCATCATCCTGTTCTCCCGAGGGCTGAAGGAGTAGGTGACCGTGGCGGAAGTGAATGTTTAATGACTCTTGTTTTCTTGCATAGATGGTGATCGTATCGTTTGAACCTACTTTGAGTCATGAATGTCGTTGGTGGAATAGCTGGTGCTGTACTTTCTTGCTGAATGTTTTCGGGTCAATGGCTGTTGAAAGGGGCGAAATTTCCACCGCGAAATTCGCCACTGTCTGTCTAGGTCTCTGGGTAATAGATAAGTCGAGACACTTTACAGGAATTATCACTCGAGTACTTACGGATTGTAAATCAATATGTGAGTAAGAGGATAGTCGGTCGCCCTAATTGAAGTTCGTTCTACTTCATAGTGTTGCCAAAAGCAGTACTGGAATTCACTGTTGCTTTGTTTGTTAAGGGGCCATGTAAAGCAGTGTTAATATTGGCTAGAATTGGAATTACAATTCTAACGCTAAGGTTCTGCATTCACCACTATCTTGTTGGGATTGTTCGTTTATGGAACCTTTACATGGATGCAATTGCTGTTAATGTCATATGGGCACATGATGGAAGTCTTTCAAGCGTGTGGTCTATGTGCACAAGCATTCACAATTTCACTTGGCATTTGTAAGTTTTCCCACCTGTTGATGTCTGTTTTATCGGTAGGGGTGGCAATTCTTTTAGATAGGAGTATGGTTAGTGGAAGAAAAGGGAAAAATAATACCCATGATGACAAGCAGTTTAACGTCCTACTTATATATTTCGATGCTTAATTTTATCAAGATAAGCATACTTTTATCTCATCATTCAATTTTATCAAGATGTATCCTTTATGTACATTTACATAAAGGATACATCTGAAAACAATGCTTTGGTTATTAGTGTCATTTCCATCACAGTTGAGTAGGTACGAAGTTGACATTCATTTTACCATTACAGTAATGATGAGATAAAAGTATGCTTATCTTGATAAAATTAAGCATCGAAATGGCACTAATAACCAAAGCATTGTTTTCAGATGTATCCTTTATGTACATTTCAGAAATGTTGTGCTTTCCTTATCATTCAGTCAGTGAGTTTATAGTTTCTCTTAAGGGGAGGGTACGGCACCTATGACATGGAATGGAAAAACGATCCATGAAACCAACTCCACTTGTGGGAAATCCTTTTGGTGGTGTCGTGGTTATAGTCCGCACACTTCCCTTCCTCTTTTTCATTTATGATATGTACTGTGTCACTTATATCCCTTTCATTTTCCCCTCCTGCTGTTTTGATTTGAGCTATTTTACTTGTCACAAATATTTGCGTTCTTTTGATTTTTTCTGTTTCATTCGACATAACTTTCTGATATATCACATTTAATGTACTCACAGTTCCTTCAACGGGTATTTACCATTGATACCATTGTCAAACCTCTTCCACCTGCCATGGCATACAATGTCTCCAGGAATCTAAGCTTCTTTACGCGCATTTTCACACAGTTCTATGGTACGTTGTTTCTGAGGTTTTCTCTTCTCATCTTGTCAAGACAACGAGTTCAAGGCTTTCAGCCTAGCAAGTTCTAAATATCTAATATCTACTGTCAAGGAGTTTAATAAAGGTACAACATGTTCTAATAAATGATATTTGAGGTTGAACAACTTTACTTTTGGTGTATAGCCTTATCATGCCTGTAATTTCTTTTAAGTTGTTCACTTTTGGTGTATAGCCTTATCATGCCTGTAATTTCTTTTAACCACTTAAAACTGGTAGGACATGCATCAAGTGCAGAGCATTCATGAAGGATGTAGGCATCTCTGATTGTCTTCCTTCTATACATAATGGATTACATTGCATGTGATTCTAGACATTTTCTTTTCCACGTTTGTCCATATTAAAGAAAAGGAACATTATCAAATCGGTCCTCTTCCTTTGATTGGTCTTGACTATAGAGTCATGGGATACTTCCAACCTGTCTACACTCCAATCAGGTAATAGCTCTAGAATAATGGCAGGATGGAGGTAATTTAGCAATGTGTATGACATGAAAGGTTTTTTATGATGCAAGAATTAGAAGAACAATAAGATCCTGTCACCCGTTGCTGCTAAATACTGCACCTAAATCACCATATGGCATTTCTTGCTCTTTATGCAAAAGGGCCACCAATGTAACACAACGTGCTAATGGCGGCGTATAAACTGCATTAACTGATTCAATTTTCAGGTGGTGATGACATTAAGTGGAAGTTAGCAGCTCAATAGTGAAGCTTTAATCAATGTGTTCCTTCTGGGGATGACTTTTTTTCATCCTTAGAATTCTTGATTTCACCATTTGGGTGAGTTGACATCCTTTTCTCTCCTGACAGATCCAGAAGGAATTGCGAACGCACAGAAATCCCTTGGTATAGGACAAGAAGAAAAAGCTCGAAATGTTCGTTAAACATACAGTGATAGGATGCAGCACACAATTTTAAGCCATCCTTGCTACATTTTGGTTTGATCTCAGGTTTCAACCAGGATGTCAAAAGTAGCAGGAATAGTCCTTGAGCTTTCTGAGCTTGATCCGTGAAATTGTAATAGACAAGAAGCACATGCAAAATCTGTACCTTTTCTGTACGACTTGTTGACACATACCTTTTCAAAGTTGTGAATTCTGAAACCCTTTATTTGCAAACTCGTTGCTGGAAGCTTGTGAAACAAGTCAGGTTGAGACTTTTATGAAACATACCTGTGTCACCAGCGAAACATCTGAACATGCTCCGGGATTGCCGATATTGGTTTGTTGTCTCCCCCTCCTGTTCTTGTGCATGGTGTTGGGAACCCTGTTCCCTTCTACTCATGCTCATCGTCATAAAACACCGTTCCTTAGATCTTGAAATATTTTCTCTCATGGAAAGCAGAAAAATTCTTTGTTCGGTAGCATCTCTGAACATTGATGATACATCTAAAGATGCAATCGATGCATTGCCCTGATGCCCCATTTCAAGAAGCCAAACTTTTGGACTTCCCAGGGAAACATCTTGACAAAATGGAGGCTATTTACGATGTTAAAGGAGTTTATCTTAAACATAAAGCACAAAGCAACGTAAAGTCGATGGATGGAGGATTTTGGTGATTACGCAATACTGTCGTGTAAATGCCACATCATAACCACGGGAACTTTTGCTAATACAAAGCGATGATTGAATCCTTGGTGTTCCTTGCAGATAAGGATAGTTTTACTTCTCCAATGGCTCCCAGACAACTCTTCATGTATCATCTACATTTTTTTTTTCCAGTATGAAAAATCATGATAAGGACTAAGTACTCTAGCAAGCTTGTTCAATTTCTAGCAAAAGTTTCCTACATACTCTAGGAAAAATAGAAGACGATGCAACAAATGCTAGCATATCAAATTGTGTCTGCAACCAGGACAGAGGTAAATGATATGGAAAGATTGCAAGTGCATCAACATCCAGATATGAAGGATGAATACGTTAACACTATTATGTACGATGGAAGTTGCACGCACACATCCACACATATAGTCATTAACAATTGGCAAGCCCTTATTGAATTCCAGTGCTTCGTTCATCCAAACCTCCTCGCCAGTACCCTGAATTACTTATCCCACATTCTGACAGGAATTTCTGATAGTCCTCTTCAAGTTTTCCATATGCCTGGAAAGTATCCTCAGAAGAACTCTGAGCTTGATCCTCTGATGGACACTGCACAAAAGTCTGCCAAAGATGAGGTTGTGAGCTACATGGCCCAGGAAGGAAGCAGAAAAAGGAGACGAGTTCATATTTTGTATCTTGCCATCACAGATCATCAGCAGATCAATCAATACAAAATTCGCATATTTTTGTTAAGCAAAGAAATAGGAATATGGCGCAAGCTTGGCGCACAGACACACAGCAAAAGCCACTCATGGATCAACATTGGACATATACTGGAATGAGCAGTCCATGACCCACAGGATCCACATTTTGTTTTCACGACATTAAATCAGGCAAACATTGTCATCAGTGAATATAGCTTGAATTACGATTCTCAGGAGTCATTTACAATGATGGAATGATTTATATCTAGCTTCTTTTTGATAGCTTCTAAATGTAATCCACAATGCAGTTTTATGATTCGATTTCATAGACCTCATGACGGTCTTAGTTCAAAACTCCATTTTAACAACCCCGGTGGCCGCAGAATTAAGCAGCTCTACAGAAAACCAAAATTACAAGCTAATGAACAGGAAAAACCAAAATTACTAGAAGCAGAAGATGTGTATCAATTAAGAACTTACACCAATGTCTGATTTAGACTCAGGATCTGAAACGTCTAGCTCTTTGGCATCAAGTAGGGCAGATTTCCATCTCTTACTTTTAGGGACCTGATGGTGTTGCTTTGGCTCTATATTATCTTCCCTCCTCAAATAACCAGCAACTCTAGTGCAGAGGACACTAGTTATGCATCTGATGCAAAACGCTATAAGAGGGACCAGAACTAGAAAATAACCAGTGGTTTTAGCCTGATAACGAAATGACAAGCTATTTGAGATTAATAGCATTGAATAAAATATGCAAGATAAAAAAGTGCCCTCAATCTCTAGAAACTACAATAGCATGAGCTTCAAAAGTACTGATTCTGAAGAATCTGAACTTACATATGGTAATTGATGGGATATCAACACACTGAAACTCTTTTGCTGTGAGAAGGCATCCAGCATCTTTGATGCGTTCCTGTGCTTTTGCGGTATATCAAACTTGAGTAATTTCTTCTTCTCTGTCTGACATAAATGCCATGAATAAGTACTGAGGAGCAAAACATCGGTCCAAATATAAGTAGATTATAGAAATCAAATGGTGCTGGCCTTGGTCTGAATACCATGATAAAATGAACAGCACGAATAAACTTGTGATTGCAACAGGAACAGTGAGTTAAGTTGACAGATTTTTTAGTACATTCTTGTGGAAGAACCAACTACAAAAGCTCAGGTCCAAAGTGGTACTTTACTACATAAACTAAGGTGTGCAATATAAGAACAAGTTCGCTAATTGAGCACTCACATAGCTCAACTTCTACTTGGCTAGGATTATAGAGAATAATTTCAAGATCTGATACCCCGATCCCTATACAGCATGAAATATTGGAAAGATGCAGATCCATAGTACCAAATGACCAAGAAAGCCCTACAATCAAACTTCACCTATCGATAATTTTGCTGAAACAGAAGTAAGCAGGAACAAACATATGGCGCAAAAATCTAGAACCACCAGCGATCATCTTGCGCGGAAATAAAAGATGGCTCTGGTATGGTCAAGTTTATGGGTTTATCTCACCTTTTCAGCATATCTCTTGGATAGAGGAATCTTTAAGACCTGCCCTTCATAAACTAGTTCATGGTCTACAATACTTTTGTTCAACGTCGCAATCGGGTGGATAGGTATCCCATACTGCTTTGATATTGAAGACAACGTTTCACCCCTGTCACCGTGTTACCATGAATAGTCAGCCGATGTGCCAGTAAAGTTCACTAATCATGAAAAATGTGTACATGTATTGGGCAACTCTACAGAGGAGGAGATCTATGGCTAGCCACAAAATAATTAACCAAGGATCAAGGGAATTTAACTATGATTGGCAGTCACTACAGGCAACACTTTGGCAAGTAGGAACTCAGCATTTCAACGCTTTTGATTCGATTTCCTGTTTAGCTCAAAATCTCTAGAACGTTATGCTCTTTATTAAACAATTCGACCATTTGGTTGCAATTGCCAAACAGAAGCACAATTTGTAGAACATGATACCATTGGTTATAAGTTTCACGTGTAAGCATGCTGTTGAGAATTCACACTTACTCTCGGACCACGTGAACCGAGCACTCCTCAGTGAAATCTTGACTCTTTAATATCTTGCTCACGTGAAAGCTCCACGTCTGTCACAGACGAAAATTGTCTGGTCGAATCTATAACCGGAAGTTAATGAACATCTACATTCGGGTTCTCAAGAAAGATGACAGCAGAGAAATGAATCAAGTTTTGCTAGTCTAGTCCTTATCAGAAAACGCAAAAAACAAGCATCATTGATTCGGAGAGAGAGAGAGAGAGATGGGTACCCCAGCAAGACCTCTAAAATGCTTCCTAAAGGATAGCTGATAGCTAGCCCATGATTTCAGGGAGAACCTGCAAAGCGGAAACGGACAGAACAGTGACGAACGAGACAGCCATGTTATTGTATTTCATGAACGCAGTACAGAGGAAGAAACAGAGTATGGAATGGGAAAGAAAGAACCTCGGAGTGTGAGATGATGGGGTTCGAAGGGATGAAGAAGAAGAAGAAGAAGAAGGAAGATAAACAAGTAGTTCCCCACTCGGACAACCACTTACTCTCGCTTCCATCACTTATTCTTTCTCCTCCTCCTCCTCCTCCTCCTCCTCCTTGTTCTTGATTGATGGTTTTCTGGAGCAGGGGTGGTCCAAAACCAAAATGGACGCAAAGATTCTCCGAAAGCTCAGGCTCACGGCAAAAGATTAGCTCGAGGACCGACCTCTTTGTCGCGTCCCCTCGTCCTTCACGACGATTTCTTCACCACCGTATACCGACGAACTTGTCATTTCGTTTAGGTGTTGGGAAAAAGAACAAAAAAATTGGCCAACAACGTAACTTCTGAATTCTATCGTTGCTATGTGTAGTTCTTAATTTTTAAATTTATTTAATGTGGTCCTTAAACTCTAACTTAATATGTATTATAATTTAAAATTTTTATTTGTTCAATATAGTCTCTAAAATTTTTATATATGTTCAATTTAATTTCTAGATTATATAAAAATGTTTTTCTTAGAAATCATTTTCCAAAATAAAAAATCTAATTATTTTCCATTATTCGCCTGAAACCCCAAAATAAAATGGAAAATATGTTTTGCTATTTAGTAAGGAAGATCCTTTTCTCTATGTACTTTTTTAAAATAATTTTAAAATAATTTTTATTTTTATTTTATCTTTTCTTCATTGGTCGATCATTGGCTAAGAGCAACTCACGGTCCTCACCGGTTCCCTGATTTGGCGAGTGGTGAGTGCAAGGCCAAGCTAGGCAAAACCTAAGGTTGGTGAGCTTGAGGCACGTCTGTGGCTGGTTATAGCCATGGCCGACAATTGCTTGAAGAAGAAAGTGGAAAAAATAAAAGGAATAAAAAGAAAAAAAGAAAAAAATAATTAAAAATTATTATTTTTTAAAAAAGCAAAGAACAAAAAGAAGGGGGCTAGTAGGGTATGAGATAAGAAAGAGTGAGTTAGGAAAATATTTTCCCCTTCATAAAAGAATTTTTTTTCTTGATAGAAAATGTTTTCCACAGTTATTTCACTTTCCATAAAACGAATATTGAAAAATGTTTTCCTAAAAGTTATTTTCCACGAAATAAATGAGTCTTAATATATTAGACGGAAGTTTAGGGGGTGCATGACAATCTTTGATTTCTATTCCAAACTTGTTTCTAGAATAGAAATTCGTTTGATAAAATTATTTCGTTTTTCTATTTCTGAAATAGATTTTAATTCTAGAAATAGGTTTGGAATAGAAATCAAAAGTAAGAATTTTCTACTTCTCTATTTTTAGAACAGAAATGAAAAATAAAAATTTTTCTCATTGTTTGTCATCGCCAACCATCCTCTGTCGAACGCCGCTAGTCCGGCCGCCCCGCCGGTTGCCGATCGCCGCCGTCGCCGTCGATCGCCATGGCCTTTGGTCGCCGACCGCCGACTGTCGGTCACTAGCCGTCGCCATCGCCGCCGATTGCCAGTCACTGGTTGCCGACCGCCGACCGCCGGTCACTAGCCGCCACCGAACACCAGTCACTAGTCGCCGACTGTCAATCTCCGGTCATCGGTTGCTGGTCGCCACGGCCGTCGCTGCCGGTTGCCAGCCATTGCCACCGATCGCCGGCCATTGCCATCGGTCGCCGATCGTCGGTCGCCACTGTTGTCACCGCCGCCACCGCCGTCGCCACCCGCCCGCCCGCTGCCGCCGCCGATCGCCGGTCACCGATTGCCGGTCCCCGGTCATCGGTCGCCACCGTCGTCACCGGTCGTCGCCGTCCGAAAGGAAATTTTTTTGTGTCATTATCAAATCAAATGAATTTCTATTTTTAGAGTAGAAATTTTGTGTCGTTATCGAACAGGTATTTTTGCTTAGAAACTCATCTAGAAATAGAAATAGAAAAATCTATTTTTCTTCCAGAAATATTTCTGGCTAGAATGATTATTATTCATGCCCTTATAAACCAACTGTGTCATTATCCAAAGAAAAAATGCTATTGAACTGTTATTGGATGATGCTACAGTCCTTTGAAGATAATTAACAAGACCGATTCACTCGAGATGCGATGTGACACAAGCTTCTTTTACATGATTAAACTTAATGAAATTCTCGGTTACAAGTATGGCGTAGTAAGACCAAAAGTTTACAAGTATGGCTTAGTAAGATCAATCCGTGAATTGATTTTTGGTACCACCACAAAGCTCGTAGTTTTTAATTTTTATACTGCAGAATGTTTAGAACATTTTAGAAAATGCAAATCCAAAGATCAACATGTATAAGTTCTCGAAAGTCAAATTAACCTTTTTTCTTATCGTGAAAATTATAAAAGTAAAATAAGAATGAGATCTATGGGTGGAAAACATTGGACTGATTAAGAAACATGTCAGTTTTGGGCTGAAACGGGCATGGCCTTGTTGAATTAGTGAGGCCCGTGGTCTGCTTGCCCGATCCGTTTTGTCCACATCGACAGGAAAGGCTGCTCGAGCATGAGCCAGAGAATAAGCCGACAAGCCATTAACAGAGAGAGATACTTTTTCGAAAATTCCTCATGGTTAAATGAAAAAAAGACTAGGAATTTGTCACATACTTAGTATTGGAAACACAAATTTATCTTGGCCTAAAGACTAGTTTGCCTAATAACCGGAAAAACTTACATATATTCGGAGCATGTGAGCCCATTTCATCTCATTCATTAAATGGTATAGGTCTCACGTGAGATTCACATGATCCAATTATATAGATGGAGAAGGCTCTTATTCACCACACGCATGCAAGACTTGCTAAAATATGCCTGCTTATTTGATAGGCAAATAGGGACGATTATCTTTGTTATTCAAAGTATTGTAAAAAAGTTATTTGTAATCAAAGGAACTCTCGTTTGCCTAATTTAACATGATCCATTGTTGGATATTCTTCCATCTGAATCTGATACTAACAAATGAATTTCCATTTTTGAGGCCATTGAAGCATGTTAGATGAACATTCGGAGGCATGCATTTCAACAAAATCACTCACTTGGCACAGTACTTTTTCACGAGACTCTTGCCATATATACACATGCAAACCTAGACGATCAGCTTGAATTAAGAGAGTTCATTCTTCTGTGAGTTCTGAAAAGAAGCCAGATTTTGTGCCACTATTTAAGTCTTGCTCTAGTGGTAAATGCTTGGTGCTACTTTTGATGCTTTGTTGACTAGCTCTCGTCAGATATCACTGGTTACGGCTGCTTGGCGAGTTGAAGGCACAGTTAATGTTGCTTTGCAATTTGCCTAATGGCCATGCGGATTCTTCTGTCCTGAAATCACCTGCAACGCATGAAAAGCAGAAACACTGCAAAAGCGATTCTGTTTCATAAATGTTTCAACTGTTTGACAGCAAATTAAGCGATCTTTTATGCCTCGAATGGGATGTTCCAGCTTTCATAATCACGAGATGGTGCCTTGTATCACCGCCAGTTTGGCGCCATACGTGATCAGCAACCGAAAAGTACGCCAATCTGGAGTGATCAGATCACAGTCCGCTGTCCTTTACTCCACATGAAACCAATAAAAGCTCCCATCGGATGACCAGACATGGCGAAAAAAAGCCGAGAACTCCAGATTGAGGTGAGAATAGAGCATTATAAATGCCTGCCCGTCTGGGTCACTCTCAGCACTCGTACTTGGATCGAATGAAAATTAAACCAAGCATGAAGCATTCGAGAGACATGAGTGTTGCGTTTTTATTGGTTCTGTCTTTGGCAGTTAGAGCTTGCTCACAGCAACAGGGACCGCAAGTGCCCTGTTTCTTCATATTTGGCGATTCCCTCGTCGACAATGGGAACAACAACCAGATTCTCACGCTTGCGAGGGCGAACTACAGGCCTTATGGCATCGACTTCCCGCTCGGTGCGACGGGCCGTTTCACCAATGGGAGGACTTACGTGGATGCTTTAGGTACACTCTCATTTTATTTCCATTTTCTTCCAGTAAAAGCACATGAAAAAGTCTCTTCTGAAGATAAAGAAGTTGAACTTTAATGGTTCTCTGAAGAAAAGCCTTGCATCAGTCACAATATGATATATCAGGAAACGTGTGTAGGAACTTCGATGATTTGTTTAGCATCGAGGTTGATTTGAGCGACTAATATGTGCTTTTGGTTGGGAACTTGCAGCACAGTTACTTGGATTTCCAACTTACGTACCACCTTACGCAAGAACAAGGGGACCTGCTTTGTTGAGGGGAGCGAACTATGCTTCTGGAGCAGCCGGTATACGGGATGAAACCGGGAATAATTTGGTACATGCCATTTAGCTTTTTCAAAGTGTTATTTCTGGATAAATTATCGTCTATTCTAAGTCCAGTGCTGCTGTCTAAAACATAGAATGGATTCACGTTGAGTCTCCCCAGGGAATTAGGAGGGGTTTTGCACCCTGTGATTGGTTAGACCTCCTACCAAAGGTTAGAAGTTAGGAGATGATTTCTACTCAAGTCCGTTATATGCACAATAATGGGTAAATATTTTATTGATATGCCGATGTGAGAAAGATGTATCACAGCAATTTGTTGGTTCGTAGGCAGGCAAATGCTTCAAGTTGGGCAGTTGCACGTTCTGATAAATAGTACTGCATGTGTCTTTGATCAAAGAAGTCCCACAGCAAGTTTCCCTCCAATAATTTGTTGCTCCTTGATATAAAACCTCACATAACTGAGCATTCTATCTTGTCATTTTCAGCAAACAGAAATCCAGGCACCAGAAGAACTCAAATTTCTTAGCATGTCATAAATAAATGCTTAGTTCAGCAAACAACAGACCAAAAGATGGTGGGATTTTACATTTGACTAAAGGAATGGTTTGCTTGCAGGGCGATCACACTTCAATGAACCAACAGGTCGCAAACTTTGGTTATACAGTGGCTCAGATGGGAAGGTACTTTAGAAGAGACACCAATGCACTCAACAGCTACCTAAGCAAATGCATTTTCTATTCTGGGTTGGGGAGTAACGATTACTTGAACAACTATTTCATGCCGAATTTCTACTCTACGAGTTCAGAATTCACTGCCAAAGCCTATGCAGCTGTTCTGCTTAATGACTACTCACGCCAGTTGATGGTAAGTCGATGAGTTCTCACTTCTGAAATGTGGTCATCTGAATTCTAAACAAACAGGCTGACAATGCTAAGTTAACTTCTGTCAGCTGTAAATTCTTGTTTTGAATTTTAAATGGGGAATAAATAACTCAAAAATCATTACAAGAATGTTCACCTTTCGACATAAATTCATATAAGTTAAGAATCTAAGAGTATAATACAATAGGCCCTACTTCAATTCCTCCATCTTATAATTTATGTTCACTTCAAAGTTGTGTTGGTAATTCTTTGGCATGCTATAGGATAAATGCTCTATAATAAAGTTTTTTTTTTTTCCTTCTTGTGCAAACTTCAATTTGCTTAATGATTTGGCCAAAAGGGAAAATTTGCTTGATGATGGGCTATCATGGAGACTATGGTTCACCTGTTTTACATTGTTTCAGCAACTCTACGGCTTGGGAGCACGGAAGGTGATTGTTACTGCAGTTGGCCAGATCGGTTGTATACCTTATCAGCTTGCCAGATATAATGGCAACAATAGCCGATGCAATGAGAACATCAACAATGCAATTGTTCTTTTCAACTCTGGGCTCCGCAAAATGGTCGACGCATTCAACAACGGTCAGCTACCCGGAGCTAAATTCGTGTACTTGGATTCTTACGAGAGCACAAAGTATCTGAGCCAAAGTGCAGCAAACTATGGTAACTTTCTTGCATACCAATCATTTATTGAGATTCTCCTAGCACATCTTTTTGCTAATTTGCTAGCGTGAGCTAATCTTGATGATATGCAGGATTTGAGGTGATTGACAAAGGGTGTTGCGGAGTGGGGAGGAACAACGGGCAGATAACTTGTCTTCCGCTTCAACAAGCTTGCACCAACCGGACCAAATACTTGTTCTGGGATGCATTCCATCCCACTGAAGCTGCCAACATTATGCTGGCCAAGGCATCCTACAGCTCCAGAACCCAATCCTTCACTTATCCAATCAACATCCAACAGTTGGCTCAGTTATGAAAACATTTGAAACGAGTCTTGTCTCTCTTGGGGTTTACTTAGCATTGGGTTTCGGCTTCAATGCAGTTGCTTTTAGATTCTGATTTTCAATAAGATCGGGATTTATTCCATCTTATGTTTGACTAAATGTACCTGTCACCTGTTCCCTGTTTGTGCAACTGAATTGAACCTTCACAATAATTAAGACTCCTGTGTGTTCTTTACTTGTGATTTTCCATGTGGGTATGTATATCACATGCCATGTTTGTCAAGA
The DNA here is from genome assembly GCA_014182375.1 of Eucalyptus virginea. Lineage (NCBI taxonomy): Eukaryota > Viridiplantae > Streptophyta > Magnoliopsida > Myrtales > Myrtaceae > Eucalyptus > Eucalyptus virginea. Next base: position 40,380,127 of record CM024519.1, on the reverse strand, counting down.
ATAAATGCATTGTCTTCACATGAACCAACTCTATCAAAGTCAATGCACTGGACCAACAGATTTAGCGGATCACTATCCTGGAATGGCATTGTGTACTTTCTTCAGAGAACTTACCTTTCCTCTTTCACGGTAAAAAGTGAAACGTGTACGGAACCAGAACATGGGCTAGAAGGTTATGCAGTAGTTATCAAGCATCATTAAATTCTAAAGTCGGCAGAGAAGATATGTTAATCTGAGAGCCAAAATTCAAAATGTTGAAAATGTTCTTTTGCTTCTATTTTGGTTCATCTGATTTCATTTTTGCAAGTTCTTCAAAGAATCAATTCGAGCTTATTATATTTGGATCTTTCATCTTGGTAATTCGCATCCAATACTCCAATTAGTATTCTAAAGCACTGGTTATAGAAACCAAGTAGTGTGAATCATGGAAAGAGAGAGAGAGCCTAGGACATAACTAAAAGTTTGAATTAAAGCCAACATTGTCCAACGACAATGGATTCAGCCACAAGCACGGTCAAATCAGCAGCTAAATTCTAAACAGAAACTTGAAGAAAAGAAAGTCGCATCTGTTTCTTCTTTCTCTGAGGTCAATTTCAGAGATTAGCAAGCTGTTCAATGTTAATAGGATAGACGATGCTAGGATCGCCATTAAAAGCCTTCCTCCCCATAATCACATTCACTGCTTCAGTTGGGTGAAAAGCGTCCCAGAATACATACTGCTTTCGGTTCGGACATGGTGTTTGGAATGGAAGACACGTGATCTGTCCGCTGTTCCTCCCGATGCCGCAGCACCCACGATCCACGACGCTAAATCCTACAGAAAAGTTAGATATAAAAATTTAAATGAGGAAACTGAACCAAGTCGTAATACAAATTAAACTGCCAGATAAGCAAAACTTATTACAAAGGATAAGATTTAGCACCCATACCATAAGATCTAGCATTAGTGACGATATCTTGGAACATGCCAGCAATGTTGATGTAGATGAATTTGGCACCCGGCAAGTTGACATTGAGGTTGTTGATCATCGTCTTTACATTGGCATTGAAGGGTTGAACAAGTCTGTTCACTTCTTCTGAACAGATTCCGGCTTCATTTTGCGCCAATATGCTAGGAATGCACCCCATCTGTCCAATGCCAGCAATTATGAACTTTCTGGCTCCAAGGTTGTACAAGGGTCTGCAATTACGTGGCCCTTTTAGAACCCAGATTTTGGCGTAAACCTTATAAAGTTTGATGCTGCAAAAGGATTACTGTAGTGCAAATTTAGCACTGTCCAGCTTTTCTGATAATTTATTTTTCCTCCAGCTCTTTGCTAGCAAGGGGTCTTGGGAAAAAAAGACTTGTGCTCAAATATATTGTAATGTGCAATTTGAACAGGTGCAATGAAGCAACTTATCTCCGATGACGATGTTGATGACTGATTAAATTTGAGAGGGAAGAAAATCTTACAGTGAGCTGGCGAGTGTACTGCTGGACCAAGAGATCAGCAAACTGTTGGCCATTGTACTGATTTTTGGTATCATAATTGGGCATGAGATAGTTGTTCAAGTAGTCATTGCTGCCCATTCCCACAAAGAATAAGCACCGAGTGAGAGCCCGAGCCACATCATCTGCTCCCAGATTATCTGTGATCTGATCGAGCGTGCTCTGGAAGTTGGTTATTTGCTGGTCAAAGGGTATGCGACCCACCTGATAACAATGAAGGGAGGTACATTCAATTTTTTTTTTTTTAATTTGCTAAGTTTCTCAGTTTCTTCATGTGTGAATCAGAGTTCCATGGACTAATTACATCACTAAGGTGAAGCATATGAAATTCACATGAAACCCATCACATGCAAATACTGTCAGAATTGGGGCATTTCACACAGACCAACTTCTCAAGAAGTTCTAAATGGCGTGCTTATCTACAAAAACTATCTATGGTGAGAATAACGTGAATTAGACTACATATATCATCAATGAACCAGTAGTTCTAGCAACAGCGCAATCATTTCCATTAAGATCACCGTTACAAAAGCAATGCATGCAGCCAAGATTAAGAAATGTCATTCAACAAAGAGGGTGATATTTTTCTTTTCTTTTCTTTTCTCTTCTTTTTTTAATTTTCTGCGGCTCAATGTGAAGTATGCAGACCACGGGGACTGATGTGGTGAGTTTTCCCCTTGAGAGAAATTGAAGAGAACAAATTAGAAATCACAAGATATAAGCACGATTAATGCAGCACAAAGCAGATGAAGATCAATTCAAGCCGATTGAAGATAAATTAGGAATCGCTCACAAAGTTTCTGCCGGTGATATCGAGGATCCCGGCAGCGGCAGAAGCATAGTTGACTCCATGAAGCAGCTGCTGTCCAGAAGCTTCCGAGTATGCTGGGATCAGGGGAAGCCCCACGAGCTCAGCTGCATGCATGCAAATAGCAAAAGAAATAGGACACCGCATTATAATTGAGTAGATATACATGATACTTGAAAATAAAAGTTGACATTTAATACGCTGACCTAATTCTTTCTATGCCTTCGCACAGATATTCGCATGTCATATATTAGCTAAATAACATCCTGCCTGAAAACATACGTTTTAATTACCATCACAGTTTTCTACAAATTGATTCGTTGGGTCCATCTAGTTGTTTTCCTGTTCTTCCACCAACTACAGTGGACCATGTTACTCTTCTCTTGCATCTGTTGATTCTTATCACCCATCGCAGTCGATAGATTTGGTGGGATCCCACTAAGTTGACCACACCCTGTTCCCTTCTGAAGAAGGCGCATGCGCTAAACCGGCAATCGTTTTGCATCAATCCGCGATGACAGGACAGATCGGCTTGCCACGCCTTATAAACGATATGCAGCAGACATGCAAAAAAGACTGGAGGGGGAAAGCGAGCGGGGAGGGACCTATTTCGTCGACCATGGTGTAGCCGTTGCAGAAGCGGCCGGTGGGGCCGCGGTTGAAGTCGATGCCGTAGGGGAAGTAGTTGGCCTTGGCGAAGGAAGGGAGGTTGTTGTTGTTGCCGTTGTCGATGAGGGAGTCCCCGAATATGAACATCGCCGGCACCAGCTCCGTCCTCCTCGCCCTCTGGCCCGCCACCAAACCGACCACCACGGCCACCACCATGACGAACACCACCCTCCACGACCGTGCGGATCTTGTGGCGGTCGCCATTATTGAAGTGAGCGGTGTCTCTGTGCGCGCGCTGTGCGTGTGAGTGTGAGGATGTTGAAGTGTAGCAGAGATGGAGGAGAGGAAGGAGGGGCTAATAACGAAAGGGTGAGTGAAGGCGGTGGTTAGAGAGACATAAATGCGTTCATCTGTTCCCCTCCCTCCCCCAAAGTAATTACCTCCCCACTGTTTTAGCCACCCTCTCCTCTCTCTCTCTCTCTCTCTCTCTCTCTCTCTCTCGCTGGTTTTGAGAATTTAAAGCTGAGAAGAGAAGGAAGATAATGAAGGGTTATGGTGATTATCCTTGTCCATGCGTGCATGGAGTCCTTTCTGGTACTTGCAATATGATTCAAGGATCTTAGCAAGATATAATTGACAGAGTAGATGACCCTTCGTCTGTCGTAAAGAGTAGTTTTCCACGAATTGCAGTCTTGCTAGCACCAGTTACCTCCGGATCTGATCGTTCTACTTCCTGCGTCGTCTTCAAATAATACTCTCTTTTGAGCTCTCCTAGAGTTATGGAAACCCAGTTTCGAGATCCTGTCAAAACAGCTGCTTCGGCTCCAACCCGACCTTCGAAATCGTGAATGAAACTAGTAATGTATTCACGCACTCGAGTCATGCGAGCCCAATTATACGTGTAGGCTTTTGGATTGGATGGATCTTTCTACGAGTCAATTTAATCTAACATGTGCTCGCTCGATTGTTACGAGCCCGGTGCATGCAATATATTTCCACATGCTATGGCCCTGTTTGGTTGGGCATTTGGAAGGCACTTTGAGACTCTAAAGTCCATTGGCCAAATGTAAACGCATTTAGTTCATTTTTTTGGGTGACTTTGGCAAAATGCAATTGCATTTCCAAGTGGCTCTAAGGCCTTTAGCCCAATGTAGCTCCGAAGGTACTTTGGGAAGTTGCATCTTCGAAATGCAAATCCCCAGTACTGTTCATCTTCTCCAAAACCACCGCACACCATCGCACGAAGAAGCTGACCGAAGGTCGGCGACGGTCGCCAAACCTCAAGCGATGCCTGGGTCGCGCGACCCAGGCGACTGATGGCCTAGCTCGCGCGACCCAGGTAGCCACCTGAGGTTGTGCGACCTCAAGCGACAGTCGTCGGGGTTGAGCGACCCCAAGCGACGGTCGCCAGGGTCGAGCAACCCCAGGCAACCGTCTGGGAGCCAAATCCAGCCATCCGGCCGCCAGATCCAGCGGTCCGATGGCCGGACTTCAAAAAAAAAAAAAAAAAACAATTTTTTTTTGTTTTTTTTTTAATTTAATAAAAGTCATTTATAAATGCAAATTTTACTAAACGGTATTTTGGCCAAAGTTGTTTCTCAATGCAAATTTTACCAAACGTTATTTGCATTTCAGAAAACCTCATTCTCCCAAAGATATTTGCATTTTTGCAAGTGCATTCTCCAAAAACCGAACCAAATGGACCCTATATGCCGGAAGCATTGCATCCGGAGAATCAAGTTTAATTTTCAAGTTGTCTAGCGATGCTTTAGGATACATTTTCCACGGAAAACAATGATTAAGCGACCTATTTAATGATATTCAAGATGATAAATGATCTGTGAAAGCATGAGATATACTCAAATGTTTTATTTGATTCTACTGTGACTTATTCGTATATATCAAAATTTAAAGGGAAAAGTCACAGCCAACGATCTTAAAATCACTTTTCGCAAAAACTAATAAGGACTCAATTGACTTTGAATAACGTGTTCGATGCACTCGCGTGATTATTCATTACACTTTCTCTCGTGCTAATAAATCACATTAATTATTTCTACTTAATAAATATCGAATAATTTGAATAAACACACGAACAGCTCAAATTTAGTATTAGCGGGTTTGAAAATTGGGATAAATTTTCGAATGAAGATTATCCAAGTTAAGATTGATTAGATAGCTTTTTATGAGGTGCTCGAAGTGCATGAGAGAAACTTGGAGATTAAACTAATTACTGAGTCATCATTGCAATTACAACATACTCTATGCCTCTACGGTGGGGATTGGCCTGCTAAGTAACACATAGGTTGGGACTAAATAATAGAATTAAAGTAACCATAGAAGTTGTTATAAAATTAATTACCTTATGAATAATCGTATTTGGATCCTCATCTTTTGATTTTTATAATTCGATAAGGACGCTTTTTATTTTTTTTGAGTCCGCAGACATTTAAACCTTTGTCGAGATAAGTCAAACGATATGCCTATGCCTCGAAATTGTCAGCCTCGTAAATTGCAAGTAGTTGGCGACAGAGAAGATTTTGACCCTAAGCTTCAAAAAAGTCAACTTGGAATAATGTTGCATGAATTTTCATAAATGATTTCATGATTATTGATTTTTTTTTATCATTTTAACGGCTGCGTTTTTTTATTCTTTTATGGTATTACGAATTAGTTTTGCAGTGATGACCTTCTAATTTTTACGTTTTGAATAATGTAAAATTTGGAAGAAATTATACTTTACTAACTGATATTTACACACTTTCATGCAATTGTTATATCTAAAATACAATCAATTAATAGTAATTGATTGTTAATGTAGTATATAATTAAATGCAGCACACAAGTTCCTAATATTATATCTAGATTGAAAAAAGCATCAATGTCATACTTGTGTGCGTGAACTAAAGGCACTACATGAATCATACTCTCACACCACTAGACATAAATATGAAGTTATGTTAACGAAAATTTTAGCACACTTATTAAACATACATAACTTATAACGATGGTCTCATTAAAAAAAAAAATTGCTCCTGCATCACTAGTTAAGTTAACCAAAAGCATAAATAATGTTTTCCTAAAAAGTCTTGAAAATTGAAGAAGCATACATTTCAAGAAAGCTCCATAAGAAAATTTAAGATTTTCAAAACATAAGAAAATTGAAGATTCTCAGAGATGTATCTAACGGCACTCGATGAGTGCTCGGGATACTATTTAATGTCTTCTTAAAATACTGCAATATGTTAAATATCGATTACAAGCTCAAGATAAGTTATTGTATTGAAAGCTGCAAACTTTTCTTAATTAGTTACTTAACAAGGGTGTTGAGGGACATTTATAAATAAAATCCATATAAAAAAATTTGCGAGATTAGTTCAATGTGCATCTTACTCAATTCACGAAATTAGAAAAGGATCTCTTGGCAATGTGTCTAAAAAAGCAATTAATCCTATATATTTGCTGATCATTTCGTCTTGATCGCTATGTCTAGCTGATTTCGTGACGACACTAAAATCTTCGTTTCTTTTTTGTCGTCTCGATCTTAATTCGAGACGAAAATGTCAAGAAGATTGTCTTGAGGACCCCTTAAAAGTCAACGAAACGCAATTGACTTTGACGGTCTTCGATGCAATCAATTTTTCCAAGTGGAAGTTTTATAGTCCCGAGGACAAGAATAAATAATGGCTTCGACGAAGATATAAATGCAAGTCTTGGGGAAGTACTTCGAATTTAATCGGGAGCATTCTGTGGTTGGACCTATGCATAAATAGGACCCTTAAGCTCTTGCATTTATAGAAACCTTATTTATACATATCACATCTGACGGATATAACATATGATCAGTCCGAAACCAGTTCAAAATTCGACACATACTTAAGATGGGTCAATGAGAAATCAAAAGCATTATTATGACAATAACATGAAAGTATCACTGACTCAACTAGGTCTTCGAAAAGCAGCTGCATTCCCGCCCTTACCAAACCCAACCGAGACAAGGGTGTTCATCCTCTTTGATGGTAGAATGCCTTACTCAAAGCAGATTGCATGTCCAGTCTCGCGATTTGGATGCATTCGATCCCCTCTCGCTATGATGCAGAGAACTGATAATGTAGCGGAGGATTCAAAAGTACCAAGAGCACAAACCCATTACCAATAGTACAATACAAATTGTCCCATACAAGCCAGGCGACAAGGACCCAACAAAAGAGTAGTAGCCAATTCAAGGACTTACACAGCACTTGAACAGTACTTATTTGCTCAAAAACACTTAGGGCAGGCACGGTCAGACGCGTCTTTTCACTGCTAGAAACGCTAGTGCCACTCCACTAGAGGAGCTGCTAAACCAATAGCAGATCTTGAAATAATTCATTCTGTATAGTTAGTGGGTAAGTATAGTTAGTGGTCATTGGCGCAGTGTTAGTAATGGCGGTGTTCTCTTCTATCTGCAAAATAAAAAACTATAATTAGTGGGTGGTAAAGTTCTTGAAATACACAAGATTTAATAGGTCTTGCAAGATAACTTTTTTCTGAACTTTTATATACCTTTTCCTGAAGATACTGATTTGCAGCTTTCAGTATCCCTTCCTACAAAAACAAACATGGGACTAACTTTAATTTTCGGCAAAAATAATGGAAACCATTTTCAAGTATAAACTAATTGAGTCATAATTTCCTCAATAAAAATTATTCCGTGGAGATTTAGAAAGCTAACCTTGTTCCTCAACAGCTGGATCTCTTGAAACATGATATCCATCTGGGTTGATTTTTTTTTTTTTTTTTTTTTTTCACGAGTGAAGAAACAATGAAAATATCGAATCAGTCCAATATGAAGTTCTAGACGACACCCCACTATGCAAAATGAGATTTGAGGGAAGACTATTTTGTACCTTTGTCGAGCGAGTGTGATAAATCCAAGTCTCGAGTTGTTTCTCAAGAACATCTAGCTCGTCCAGTGTCATATTACCAGCTCCTCCTCCAAACATGTACCTATGTGAATATACATTTAGCAATTTAGTATGCATGACAAACTCTTTTTTCTCAACACATCGAATTTGTTTGATTAGTTAGGTATAGATGCACACTCGCACATAAGTTTGAATGCACAACCCCATGTGTTTCTTTTGTTTATAAGTTAATACACATGTCAAACGGCCTTAGAAGAATCGAGTGTGTTGAAGAAGTTGAGTTTCTAGTACCGTGATATTCTAGTAATTGATGAAAAGACCTATTTATCTTTCTTTCTTGTGAAAATGAATTATAGAGATGTAATTTTCTTGTGATCACGACACTCTAAAAGCTTTGGTTGAAAATATATCTACACATCCTTGCTTCAATCGACATGTTCCATCGTAACAAGGAGAGATAATCAAAACAGTGATATTTGCTCATTGTGAAAACCAAAAAGTAGTGAGCAATTATTGCAATATAAGTCTACTAGATTAAATAAATTGCATTTTAGAATTCCGTGGATCACACTTGGTCCTACAAAGTTTCACAAGTCCCCATACAGTTTCAAAGTTTCCGTGATGTGATTGATTCTATCTACTACGATACCCACAAATTAAGTCTGTACAACATATTCACCTACAAGAGATGGGCCCTTTTGAAAGTGATGGTGGATTATATCGAACTTAAGAGCACATTCGACCTTATACTTAGCATTCATGTTAATTGAACTTTAATTTTGTCTGTTAGACGAAGTAAAAGAAATCACTCATATACAATCAACACATACGTGATATGAGCAAGTTTTCATTATTGGGGAAATAATCAAGTTCTCTCACTAGGATTGAGATTTCTTGAAGATGTAAAGATTACTATGATAGAGAGAGAAATGAGTTAGATGGATGATTTTTATTCTTAGTTCTAGTGGAGATCAGGAACTCTCTCCCCTCGCTTCAATCTCAGTGTTTGGAATTGCACAAGGGAAAAAGCACACTCATAGAAAACAATGATGATGTAATTACCCGAGACCCTTTCGAAGTGCTTCAATCTCTTGCTTCAATATGTTAATCTCTTCTTTGGCATCCTGAAATTTAATATAGGAAGAATAAGGCAATAAGCAGCTATTAGCATGCCAAACTGGACAGCCACCAACTATAGAGGCATCATGGAACGAAACAAAAGAAGAGACACGTTTTCATTTGTACTTATGATGCTGGGAACAACTCCACTTGCAGAATTCGTGGAGACATTGTTTGGAAATGTGGGTTTTTGATTGGACGCCCTAATTTCCAGTTCTCTAAGAAGCTGAAAATTTGCTGAATATAAAGAACAATTATATATGAATGTTTTTCGATACCCTTCCTTGACATGCAGTGTGTCAATAGTGATATTCTAGTTGCCGCTAGATAGATAAGAAGAGGCATCTTCGCTAGATTTTGAATTTTTTGAGTGGAGCATTAGACAATATTCCTTCTGCACCACGTTTCACAAAGATAACGGTGCGTTCTTCCCACACACTCTCTCTGTAGTCACGTCAGACGGGCCGACAGAGGGAGATTGGTTATGGCCGTCATCCAATTTCTCGTGGGTGTATAGAGAAGCATTATATAAATTCATTCTAATGGTGAATAAAGCTCGCATAGTTTATGCGGTTTGAGTGAAGTCGAACACGTGTTGGACTTATTGTCTCGTGAAGGGAATGGGGCTTTTTGCTGGGATGTTTTGGAGGAATTGGAAAGAAGGAGAAAACAAGAATATAATGCCAAGCATATCGAGCATGTCTAGTGGGGTGGCGGGTCGTGATTGGGTGTTTAAACAATAGGACCCTATTCTCATGAACTCGACCGCATCAATCTAAAGATCAATTTAGCATCTCAATAGATATTGAGCTTTTCAAATCGCAAAAGAGGGCTGGACCAAAAAAAAAAAAAATCAAAAAAGACGGTGCGAGGAAAGCCATTCGTACCAGTGGTTGGCTCGGTGTGGCTTCCTCGGTCAGAGCAGCTTGGCTTTGGCTTTGGGTGGTCTTCATGTACCTCTCGATCAGCCCCTTCATGGTTCTGCAACAAAACCCAAATAAGTTGAGCGAGCTGGAGGAAGTATACGCTTTACGATACACCAAGCATCGGCGAACTCAAAAATTTCGACACATGTTGTTCTATAACACGGTATGAAAGCATGGGTTAAAGGTTCGACGGCCATTTTGAGCATTACTACAACACGACGTCCCTTTCGCTGCACGGTGATCTTCTTCTGTTAGCATTCATGTATAAGACTTGCTTATGCATAGAGGTAAGTGTTCATGTGGATTATCTGTCGCGAGTATGTGATGTCAGTACATCTCAAACTTAGTGCTAATGCAAATGGGAAAATTTAATAATTTCGATTGATCGAGAGAGAGAAAGAGAGGGAGGGAGAGACAGACAGACGACAGACAGACGTACCCTTTGGTGGCGAGCTCATAGAGCTTGCCGTGGGGGGAGAAAATGAAGAGGCCGATGTCAGCGTCACAGAGAACGGAGAGCTCCTTGGCCTTTTTGAGGAGCCCCGCGCGGCGCTTGCAGAAGGTGACCTGCCGGTGCACCGGGTTCTCGATCCGCTTCATCTGAACTTTTCCACGAGCCATGTTCACCGAAAAAGGAGATCTACTTTAGACAACACTTGGATAAATCAACAGACTCCTCTCGTCGACGAACGCTGCGAACTTTGTGGTAGGGCAACGGTGGTTTTTGCTTTCTTGGGGTGGCTTTACAAAGCACTGGAAGCGCCCACAACCTTCCACTAGTTTGAACTAGCTTCTGGTTGCAGCAAGACTGTTGCTTCCTTGCTTCTGGACTCAGGGAACAAAACTGACCACCTTCTTCACAAGGTTCTTGTCTTATATACCACACCCCTTGATTCTCCAACACACTGTCACCAACAGAAGAATAAATGTTCATCTCTCTCTCTCTCTCTCTCCCTCTCTCTCCCTCCCTCCACCTTTACACATCACTCGCCCTCTCTCTCTCTTCTTTCCCGGAAAGAAATTTCGTTTTGTTTAAGAACGAGAAGTTCTTCCCTCTCTTGGCCTCTTCTTATGTTTCTGCTCCCCATCCTCCCCCCCACACACGCCAACACTTGGAACGCACAACAGCACAGGCCTCCCCCCAACAGTCAGCACAAACCCTCCTTTTCCTTTTGTCAATGACTTTTGTTGGAAAAAGCAATTCTATACTAGCGATCTTGAAATGAAATGATTCCTTTTACTGGTGAGACGAATGCGGTCGCTGATTTAATAATGGCGCATTCGAGTATTTCAGCCATGCTTTTGGATTCTGATTTGAGGCAGAAATTTGAGCTCCTCGGTTATGACTAATTGCAACTAAATTTATCAGGCATTAGGTGCATGATTTATTTTTTAATGAGGTGTAATGCATAAAAGTTTCATGTTGTTTAAGCACACATTTTGTCCCAATGGTGGAGTGGGAACGAGAAGCACGAGTCGCAACTCACGAACGTACACGCACAAAGCGCACTGAGAATACTTCGTCAATCTTTATTAGTTCAAACGATAAGCTAAATTACAAGAGAGCATAACCTATATATATGTCTGAAAAGCCTTATAAAATTATAAGTTAAAAGCGGACCGTAATCTTGGATACAACTCAAAATCGAAACAAATCACCTCTTATTCTTGTTAAGAAATATGCAGAATAGAAAATTGTGGAATTTCTATGTATTTTGATGTAAATCCGAGTGCAAGAAAATATTTTATAAGCTTTATTAAATGACTACGTAAGATAATTAAATCAAGACATGCATAATCAAAAGGAGATAAACGTACAATCTTGAAAAAATCGGAGAATCAACAGAAATATTATAAACTCAAGATAGGTTAAAGAAGTCAACTTGAGTTTGGATAAATGAGATCTAAAAAGAAAAAAAAAAAGCCTGCTGATATAATCGAAGCAGTTTGATGTGCTGAAGAGAAAACCAACTCCATAACATTTCAGGATATAAAAGGTCTGAGGGCGGCAAATTCTGTGGCGGCGTATGTTTTCCATGAAGAGTTGGCGAAAAAGTCTCAGAAAGCAACTGAAGCTACGGACTTGACGGAGAAACTAAAGCAATGCAACTGATGTAGCTAGCATTGTTGTGAAAGAGACTCAATGAGCGTTTCTCAAATAAGTGTTAGCTCTTAGCTTCAATTTCTAAAATTGAGAGGCTACTTTGCTCTACCTTTCTTTTTTGGCCTTTGATTTTCTGTTTTTTCTCTCTCAATCTAATTTGGAAGTCTTTTTTCGCCTAATTTAGCATCTTCTTTGGCTCATTGTTATTACTTTTCTTCGCTCATTGTGATGAATAAATATGTTCGTAGTTGAAAACTTTGTGAGAACATTGTCATCAATCCAACCGGCAGGATGCCCAAGACATGATTTTTTGACTTCTCTAAGATTTGGTGAAAGCTCTCATATCCTGTTTTAGATCTAGATCTAAATTTGAAAGTTTTACTCCCTCTATCTAGATATAAACCTGGAAGTTACATAGAGGCATTCAATCTGTGGTAGTTCAACACACTGTTCTTGTTATCTTTGTATGGCGATAGTGTTAAAGACGTCAAACCTAGATGTGTACTACAAGTCGTACTTTTTAGGGGAATGATCTTGGTGTGTGCCCATCATTAATGATTCTGGTAATCGGTCATCAATTATTTTGGTCTTTAGGTTGAGAGCATGCTTATAACTATAGGTTATACTATATTATTTTTTGGCTTTTGTTTTGTTTTGCAACTTTTTGTAATTTGCTTTGCTTGAAAGCTTTCTATTTTCCTTTCATGTTTGATCTTGATAAATGAATGAAATTTTCATTTGAAAAAGAAAAAGAAAAAACAACAATAGATATTGAGTAGTTATTGAAAAAGAAAATAACAGAAAATATGGGATTATTGTCCAAAAAGTCCTAAACCATTATCTGACAGCCAATTCAATCATAAATATTTTAATTATGCTATTTTAGTCCCAACTCTTTTCATAATTAGCAAATTTAGTTCTAAAACTTTCAATTATGCAAATTTTTCCCAATCATTGAAGTGAATGCCCATCATCCAATGTAATATGATAAGCACTAATATGAATAATTTTTTTAATTTTTTTCTTTTTTTATTATCTTTTCTTTTCTTTTCAATATTTTTTTTTCCTTCTTCACATTTTTCCCGGTTGGCGGCGAGCCCCCTTACCTGTTGGCGACTAGCATAGCCCTTGCCTATGGGTAGTGGCAGGAAAAGGAAAAGGAAGTAAAAAAAGAAAAAGAATAGGTTAAAAAGAAAAAAAAAATTGCAATAGATGTCCATGTGAATGCCTAGCCAAAATTTGGCCAAAAGGATTATATTGGTAAATCGTATATAAGTTTATGACTAAATTGACACAATTGAAATATTTATAATCGAATTGACAAATCATAAAAAGATTTAAGACTAAATTGGCACAATTTGAAGGTTTAAACTTAGCACCTTTCAAACAATTTTATTGATTATCTAACATTATATCATAGCTAGACTCACTTTCGATGCGTGTGTCCATCCCCCTTTGTCAAATTTTACATGTCGTGAGTAATCCGATTTGCACATGAGGGGATGTCAAATATTGTCCCACACGCTCATGTGGTTTCTCTCCACCTAATATTTTAAGTTTTTAGATTGGACAATCTAACAATCCTAACATTTCTCCTAATTTTGGAAAATATACACGTCTCGCGTCATCTTCTCCCATTAGAAAAACTCGACAGCCGCAAGTTGGATAAGCTGCACAAGTCGCCGGGGGCTCGCAAATAACCTTCGAGATTGAAACTTCAGAAGCATCAATCTCCGGACGGTTGTTATTGATGCACTTCTGATCGTAAGGAATGCAGCCTTCTTAACATCTTTCTCATTTCGAACAAGTCGTCACCGGTGCTTTGCCGTCCCTCTTTCGCTTTCCTTGTGATCTCTCCCCCACCACAACCACATTCTTGCTTTCAATTCATATTGCAACTAGTTCAACTTTTCTTTACTTAGAGATATTTGAATAGTATAAAAATCTATCTCATGTGCCAACCAATACACACAGTATTCAAAAATGAAATTCCTATGGAAACTACGGACAAGACGACGAAATTCATATGACTGTCTTATCGATTAATAATACTCGTGATTTTGCAGTAATCACCATACCTATCGTACATATCACGAACTCCAAAGCCACCATAGCCGCTACAGCCTTAATAAACTTCATTCCTATTGGAATCACCATGAAGATTTCTCGCTATTAAGGGCGTGCATGACAAAATTTCTGGAATAAGATTTCTATTCCATGGATGAATTTCTCAACAAAGAAACGCGTTTGATAACAATTTAGAATTTCTTTTTTTAGAGTAAAAATTCGTTTGATAAGAGAATAAAATTTCTATTTTTAGGAGTGGTGGCGGCCGGCATTCAGTGGCCGGAGTGTGACATTCAGCAATCGGCATCCAGTGTCCGGCGTTCGACAATTGACGGCAGGTGGTTGGAGTTCGGCGTTCAGCAGCCGAAGTCTAGAGTTTGGCGTCCGGCGTCCGGCATCTAGCGTTCGAAGTCTAGCATCTGGCATTCAGCGTCCAGAGGTCGGCGACCGGTGACCAACGGTGGGTGGCCAACGGCCAAAGTCCGATGGCCGGCAATGGGTGGCCAAGCCGAAGCTCGGCAGTTGGCGGGGGGGCAACAATCAACAGCGAGGTAGCCAACGGCTGGCAACCGGTGACTGGCAAAGGGCGGTCAACAGCCAAAGTCCGACAACCGGTGGTGACCAACGGGCAATCAACAAGGGACATTCGATGGTCGGTGGTGAGCCTCCGATGTCCGATGGTTGGTGATGAGCGGCCAACGACCGATGAGCATCCAACATTTGGCGACCGGCAGTCGATGACGAGTGGTTGGAGTCTAGTGGCTAACGGCCGGCGTTCGGTGGCCAGCAGTTGGTGGTGAGCGGTTGATGGCCAGGGTTGGCGACCGGTGATGAGCGGCCGACGACTGGCGATAGGCGTTCGGCATCCCACGGGCGGCGGGTGGGCGACGGGCAATGAAGAAAGTTTTGATTTCTCATTTCTGTTCCAAAAATAGAAAAACTAAAAATTTAACTTCTGATTTCTACTCCAAATCTATTTCTGGAATATAAATCTTTTCCAAAAATAAAAAAATGAAATTACGTTATTAAATAGAATTCTGTTCCAAACTTATTCCGAGGAATAGAGAAACAGAGAAGAAATGGAAACGTTATCATGCGCGCCTTAATTGTCTATCCTGTACAATTTCTATTCCTCCGGATAGCCCGGACGTTGTTTATATTGCATAATCGAAGCAACTATATGGAACGGCTGACCATGGGCTCAATTCTCCATTGTTGCCAATTCATTACCCCAATTCAGCTTTCTCTCTAGGCGATGAGCCTTAAATCGAACGAACATTGCATCTGGCCGTCTTTTACCAATCTATTGAGACGCTCTGAGACCGTCGCTAAAGTGTCTACGCCTCCCAATTTTCCTTGGCAAGATTTTTGCCTCCAAAGTCATTGGGTTTCACCTTTTTTTATTGGTCATTGGGATTTACATAATTAAAGGTTGAAGATTGTAATTATACGAGGCTACTTAATTAATGGCTTTGGACTGGTGGGTTTGGACACTAGCTTGAGGTGAGGGGACCCACGATGAAAGATTTTGATGCATAGATATCTTTGACTACAGGTTCCTCCATCGTGTGGTGGAAAGCATTGTCACATGTAATCTCATCTTATTAACAAGATAATAATAAACATAGCCAGCTGATTCACAATTGTGGTGACATTAGAATTTTGAGTGGATTAGAAACTAACTCAAATCAAAAGTTAACTATGGTTTGGAGCACTTCATTCGAGAAATCATTTTCATTTCATACGCTTATTACGCTTATTACGCTTGAAAATGGCAAACTTTCCTCAATTGGTAATGAATAGGTTCTCACAATGCACTTGTTAACAAAACCATACACCTCCTACATGTTGGTTCATATATTTTAGGATTTCATTATCCAATCAATATTTGTCTTCAGTCAGTAATGAACATTAAAATATGTTAATAACTACATAAATTTCTACCATATTCGACTAATCTGAATCTCTTACCACTTGCAAGGACCTAACTTTATCGTAAATTACATCGAGGTAATTCTACACAAGTTAACACATACTAATGGTAGAGATCTTTTTGGATACGTTATGGCAATATAAAGCATTCCAAATAATCGATGTAACGCTCAGTTTAACATAGAACATTTGCATACGTGATGGGAAATTAAATATAAAAAAATACTTTAAGCAGTAAATATATATACGAGTTGAGTCAGATGTTAATGTCACGTCAAGCCTGAGGAATGAGACAATAACATCTGATGTCTGCCTAATCATGTTTACAACTGGGGATTCTCATAGACATGGCCCTCTCAATTTAGATTTAGTATCCTCAGAACCCATGCTTGAGGAGATTAAAATTCTTCTTCTTCCTTTTTCTAATTATTTAATTATATATTTTATTTTATTAAATGTGGGACATAAGCTATTATCCTACTCAGCATCCAATTTGCTTTTTCATGTGCGTCCCATCTCTTCGTCCAGCCAATGAGCCACCCACATTAAGTCTTGCTTTTCCCCCCTTTCCTCACCTTTTTCATTTGTCTGAATTCCAAGGCCTTTACATTAATTTTTTCTCCTTCTCTCTTTTCTCCTTCGAAAAAAATGCTTTTCATGTTTTCAAATGGCTTTCTTTGTCGATATTCATTTTTATTTCAATAGAATACCTGCTAAGCGTCTGAATTTCCTCATAATTGGTTTTATCCGAGATGTTTGCGATGAGAATTATAATTTTTTCTCCAACGTTGAAATTCTAATCTTATGTATCACAATCTGATTTGATGTTACATGCTAAAATTAAAGTGTTTCTCTAATGGCATATGCAATTAGATCCTTTGGAACCAACCTCGAAGGGTCATTTGCTCATCTTGCTTCACTCCCATTCTTAAATTTGAAGAAAGAATCTTGTCAAATCGCACCAACGTTCAATAGAAACAATTAAAGAGATCTTCCCTTTGATGAAGATCGCAGGCCGCATGAAGAGGGTTCGCATCATTGACACGTTTACATTTATATTCTCATTGGAGTTGCCACGTGGAAATATAAATTATAAATATTTCCCTTGTGGCATAAAGCTTATTATTCCACATCTATAAATTGAATAACACAAGTTGGGGGGATTGAAGTGGAAGATGGTTCTCGGCGAATGGAAAAATTCTTATTTTAGTTAGTCTCTTTTTAGTTCCTGTGTGGCTCTCCACCAACTAGTGTTTGCGTCAAATTCTTTTTAAATAAATAATTGTTTCTAATGGAGCGGTTCATGAAAGATAAACATCACCACACGATCGATTATGGCTTAATTATATGATGTCACTATTTCAGCAATTGCATATCCCACAGAAGCAGAGGGAATTAAATTCTGAAGGAAGATGCCGCTTGTTTTTTCTTTTGTAAAACTCTCTAGATAAAAAGGAATCTTAAATCATAGAAAAAGCAAAAAGAAGCATGAAAATATAGATAAAGCACGCTCATCTTAATTAACTTAACGAGAAGTCATTGCTTACACTCGGGCTAATCAGCTTAATTACCATATAATTTCGAACAGAATGTAAGTATTACCGATGTACATCATTAAGATCGCAATAGAGAAATTCGAGCTTTATTGATATAATCTTTTAACTATGATTAATAGAATGAGTTTATACATATAACTTCGAGATTTCTCTAGCAAGATATGAAATTAGCAGATATCTGGAAAGAATTACGATCCGTGAACATGTAAACACCACATTAAGCACACAAACCCTAAAGAGGAACTGCAACACAGAGCCAATGCCAGTTTTGAACAATTTAAGGGTTGACCATGAAATAGCCAATCAAACTGGTCCCTTGATGGCATGAGATCAGGGTTGTCAGGTTCGAGAGGCGTGTTAGAAAGTGAGATGCGAATATAGCGAAGGTGATGATAGAGCTGCACTGTTAAGCGTGTAAGCCATGACCACTTGCACAAAGATATAATTGGCCCAGGTGCGAAAACATATTATCGAGGGTACAAGGCAAGTCATCAGTACACCATCGCAGTCTAGGGTTTCTGACCTCCTTTTTGCACACCAGAGAATTTTTTCTTCTTTGTCACAACTTTTTTCCGTCTTTCGCTTCTTTATATTGGGTGGGGCACCCATGGAGAGGAAGAAAGATCAGGATTGGATTCAATAGCGAAAAAGCTAATCCTCTGTAGTCAGTACCCACCCACAAGCTTCACTATCTGTGTAATTTGGCGTGCTCATAGTAATGGGGTACTTATAATTGTGCTCGGAGGTCTTGCGTAATAGACAACCCCACCGTGAAATCTATAAGACTTCTTGGTTCTTGATAAAAAAAAAAGTACATGAATATAAGTCAAAACCCTCATTCCTCTTTTTCCTTGAGGTTTAAGAAAAAAAGAAAGATAATGCTAAATCTTCAAATACTTAACTGATTCAATACGGTCATGATAGATCTTGTCCCAACGCAATAGAATAATTATCGAGAGAAGACACTGTTGGGATTAGCCTCAAGAAAATATCTTGGGAGAACCAGGATTCATGGAAAAAGTAATTTGGTAGGGAGCCTTTTCTTTAGCTTGTACATTTTGCCATTCAAGACCCTAGTTTAGCTTGGACATGTACTTGAGATTGGTCTGAGGAATAAATCAGCTGGGGTGCACTTGGATTCTATTCTATTTCTCCTTGCTTAATCTATAATGGCGTACCCTGGGGGTAGCTGGAAAGGAACTGTGAAAGTGAAGGTGAAGATGCTAATGAATGTCCCCCTTCAAAAGTTTATTAAAAAAACTAGTTAAATAGTGCGACAAGTCTTAGATGGATTTTTAGAAGAGAGAAGCTTGTACTATTTTCAAACACGGTCGAGGGTTCAGATGGAATCGGGACCTATCCCACCCACTGCTAGAATATTTGATTTAAAGCATCAACGAAAATTGGCAATACATTTAAGCCCAAGTATGTTTTTCACAAACTAACCAAGGTTTCCTGAGAAGAGAATAGGCTGAAGAACGGAACATGCGACCTCTAACTTGCAAACCAAATCTAGAATAACCCAGCCAATTACCTGGTTGGTGACTTGCTCATACTCAAGATAAAGGTAGCTTGTCCAAATGCTCAATAACAGTTTACTAATTCTGTTGTTAGAGTCATATCTGAGAGGCTCGTGGAGGCCCTAACTCTCGAGGTTTCATAATTTCTGTTAATATTAAGTACTATTTGAAGAGATATTCATACACAAAACTTTTCAATCAAAATTTTTATCTTGTCAACATTGGTTAAGGTCTCACATTACTCAAGATATGGTGTTAAGGATAGCCTTATCATATGAAAGTTTCGTATGATCTCTCCTTTGGCATTGCGATCAAGATATGAACCCACCTCGCTATAGAATAATCGCCCATGAGTAAACATGTTTGGATCCCCATAAGGTTTTCATCGTTGTATAGGTTAGAAAATCCTTAACTTTCTTGTGCATACGGGACTACACTGTTTATACAGATACTTTGGAGCAATGATTCTCAGGGATAAACACCTCATCGGATGCTTGAATTCGTACTAGAAAGATAGATTCAGTGCAATTTGATCTGGTACTTGAACGAATGATCTTTGACCACATTTATAAACGAGGTTCCAAGTCAGTGAGCACATATGATTAGAAAGCGAACCCTAGGATACAGCTAAGTAGGCATCAAACACAGCAAATCTTTGGGAACCAATACATATGAGGTCAAGAATGCGTTAAGATACGTGTCGCAGAAACATTTAAAGGAAAAAGACAAAAGAGTGATTCCGATGTTGATGAGAATGTTGACCAGAAGGAACAAAGTTTTAGAGCGTGAAAAGAGCCTCCAAGTGTATCCACTTTTGAATGGAATTCGCTGGAGTCAAAAGGATTTGCCTTGAACAAATTCTTCACTTGCCATCAGAACACGATCCATCGCTTCTGGAGGGTGGTTCGTATGCTTCATACAATCCTCATATTAGCTTTCATTTGGGGAAGTAATCTATAAAACATAATGTGCAGCTAAAGATCTCAAGTTTAGTTGCTCGTACCGCTTGTTCCTTCCATCTATTAGATTTGCTTTCATTATGTTCGATGACTTTCAACAATTCATTCGGACACGTGCATTCATTTGGCATGCTTAAGGCTATTAAATTGGCCGCGTTGAGTTTGTTGTTGTTGTTATGGCTCGGTTTGGTAGAAATGGCATCATGACTCACCTAGGGGGTGCCGGAAAATTCTTCCAAGAAAAGCACCATATCGAGGTCAATCAAATGAGCCTCTGATGTGTGTAGACCTTTTGATAATATGTCATGGATTCTCGTGCATCACTGCATTGCGGGTTGGGGTTCATTTCCGCGAAGGAGATAATTATTAGAGGCGTGATGCAAGTTAGAATTTTTCGGTCCATGGGAATACCTAACTTAGACTAAGGAAGAGTTGGTCTAGTGCCGGCTCGTTGTTGACGGGTGAAAGGCGAGATCTGATCAATGAAATTGGGAAAAAGAATACCTGAAGTGCGAAAACTTGATACAAATGGGCACTTAAGTGTCAAATGTTACAAAAATGACGCTTAAGTACCAAAATCGGAATAAAATAAATCAGTTAAATACAAACGGCAAAAAAATCTGACAAAAATACTAACATGACAATTTTCCGGCGATGTAAATGTAAAACATCGTTTCATACGTTGACGTGGCTAGACAAATACAAAGACGACGTCATTTGGCTGCTGACGCAGATATATAATCAATATAAATATTAAACAAATAAAATTTAAAGCTAAATTATATATATATAGGAGGTAGAAGGCGAGGGCTCAACCCTCGTCGCCACCTCCCCACCGTTGCTAGGAATGTTCAGCGACAGTGGGGGAAGGGTCGGCCAAGGTCGCCGGGCATCACGTCGTTTTGGTAACTCGTTGCTGACTCAACTTTCTGATGTACCACGTAAGTAAGTTATATTATTAAAAAAATTGTCATGTAGAATTTTCAGCTATTTTCACTAGATTTGGCACTCAAATATCTCTTCTTCTTTTTTAAAGTGACACTAAAATATTACTTTTGTAACTTTTAGTTATGTATCCTTTCGTGTCAAATTTTGATACTTTTAAGTATTTTTGTTTCATTGAATTCGTGAGACGTGGACACTGTATTTTTGAATTTGAAAAGAACAATCTGTGTACAATATACTTCACTCATAACTGGATAGTTCCGGGGACATCGTTGGACTTCTATTACGACGAATACATGATGCAAGCACTGAATCTTCCATTGACATGACCAGATTTTCCATCATTTCTTTCAAGCTCACTCTAATGAGTGCAGCTCAAGCTTCTGCCCGTTTTTTGGCCAAATCCGTCTTCCGTCAGACACTATCCCTGTACTTTCGAAACCATTATTTCTCAGGCAATTTAAATGAAATTTTTCGACAAACAAGCGGGCAGACATCTTGATTACAGTACTCATCGCATTTAGCTTTTTAGATTTCGTTGTCTGTCCTCTGTGTTCGCAAAAGATCTGTGACGAGATTTATCTGATGTTAGACATCAAACGGAAGTCATTTTCGAATGGTACTATAAGAACTTTAAAAAAGTGAAGTTACACTTTAAAGTGAGACAAATCCTAAGATCTTGTAAGCTTTCCCTGTATTTTTCTTTCGCTAATGAAGTTCAGCTTGAACCATATATGCTTCGGACACAAGAAATACTCTAATAATCTGATCGAATAAGTAAAATTTAGAACTAAAACTTATATGGATATGCCTAAACATGAGATTATTTGACTATATTGCGCTACGCATAAAACCCCTACCCTCCATGCCTGACGTAAATCACACATGATTATATTTTTTGTCCATTAAGCATAGATGTGAGTTTAACAATGCTGTTTTTAGGGATGGGAAAATGCGGACTGTATCTATAGGAAGCATACAAAGTCCCCCAAAAAGAGAGAGCGACCGTAAAAGTCAGCTACTGTGTACCAAAGCATCATAATGGAACAAAGTTTACATGCAAAAGATCCATTCATATCTCAAAAGTTTGAATTTCGTACAACTTTACTCGATAACAACTTGGATATATGTATATTTATCATCAGCAAAAGGCTTATCATGGCCTTTCCTTGTATGTTCTTTCATCTTTCTTTTCTCTCTTTCGGTGTCCCTTTCATTCTTGCATTAGATTTCTCAATGGGCTGCCTTGAAGTGACGATTCCGAGCAAGTTGGCATTTATAAACCGAACCAAAAAAACTCAGTTCAGTGTACTGTTCTTGATAACAAAATCCTTACGATAGGTACCCGAGGACCAATCATGCCTTCAGCTAGAAAGTGCAGAGCCATTTGGCTTAAGAAATTTTACTTTGTATTAATAAACAAAAGGCTAGGAAAGGCAACAAGGGAAAGATCTCTTCACATGCTATAACAGTACGATAACTAAAGAGAGGCCATGGCTTCTGGTTATGGCTCGGGAGAAAAGCGGAAAGTTAGAACATCTCGCATGTGCTGTCAGACATTCCCACAACATTTATTGGAACTTGTGGGTTGTCCTCACCTGGACACTTTGATATCGATGGTTTTACGTGAAGAAAATGCATTGTATTGAGTTTTACATTAGGTATGAATTGCAGTCACAGTGCGCAGACCCGTCCCGCTTTCATCGTTACGGCATACTATTTCAGAGTTATCCCAGTTAACATACAAAGTCTGTATCCATTAGTCTGGATAAATTAGATGTTCACTGGACAGGATCGAATTGAGGTGAGCCCTATGATCGACCTGACTCGTTACTCGGAGATTGTGATCTATGTGGAATCAGTTGAGTTTATAATATATGTTGGTTGATCTTTGTAAAATATAGCCTGTTAATTTCTATATAATCTCTCCCTTTAGGCAGATAGATCAGAACACAGGAAACAAAATGCACGTTTGATCTTTTCCTAACTCGTTTTTTCTCTCTCTCTGTGGTGGTAATATGGTATATATTCATCAACGGAGCATAATTGTGCTGAATATTAAAATATAAAACTTTGAATCAACCAAAAAACTCCACGAAACCTTTGGGAAGCTACAACCAAAAAAAAAAAAAAATAACACTTTGGGGAAGCGAAGGGCAAAAAAGAAATTTAAAAAAAAAAAATACAGAAGGAAGTATTGGGAATATCAAGTAGAGGATCTTGGAATATGTGACATTTAGGAAAAATTATCAAATCATTCAAATGTTAATCGGTCTTGAACTTTTCAATTTTGTTAATTTATTCATAAATCTTTATGTGCAATTCTAATGTAGTCATTTCATAAGATTAAATTGATAAGATTGAAAATTTTTAGATTGAAGTAGCTTCCACATATAGGTTTAGAATTGATTAATTTATTTTTCTGAAAAGAATGCACCGCTGTAAATCGCTAGCTATAACGAACATTTCTCCCATTAGAATCTTTACCTTTGATCTTTTGTCTTTGCATCCGTTAAAGCAAACAGTAAATAAAATGAGATGAGGGGATGAATCGATCCAAGTATCCTTAAAAAAAAAAGGCACATTTTGACAAAGCATGCGTTTGGCAACTAACCATTATGGTGTCGGAACAACCATAGCTACTTAATTACTTACTCTCTAAGCTAGCCTTGTCTGTCCGAAACTTGAACTTTTGAGACATCAAAACTTACCATTCTTTAGCAAATATCACAAATAACACAAGAGAAGTTACAAAGTTTCGATAGCAAATTAGTCAATCCTTCCTTTTGATAATATGGAAAAGTTACTAAAGTGCTGTAAAATACTCGATACAACGATTGTTCGCTAAAAATTTTGCTAATCGTAGCAATGAACCATTGATATTTGATGAGTGAATTTTTTTTTTCTCTATAGAGCTTTAAATTTTGTCCTTTCAGGGTTACCCTTTGACGTATAGTGGCAACATTTCACTTAAACGGCACTAAATGACCTAAATGATAACTCTTAACTAGACAAGGTGAAAAGATTTGGAATTGGAACTATGATTACAAATCTAGAACAACTAAAACCTATCGATTTTTTATTCAAATCGTTAAGCAGAAGCAACACTCCAATTTCACGGCATAATCAATCGCCTGCTGATTTCTAAGGTCAAGATAGATGCCATAGCCCTCGATGTATTTGAGTTTTTTGAATAATTGGGTATATGTCATGTCATACTTAGCGAGAGAATGCTTTAAGAAAATCTAATCCATCGAGGTGAAACCACCGGCAAAAAGAGAATTCGGCCGGACGACAATGGACATCGCCTATATGCAAAAATGTCATGAGAAGATGTCCTCTTTCTCACGTTAGGGAAACCGATGCTCTCATTACGATTCCAGCATTCATACTTGATATTATTCTTATTGAAAAGAAAGAGAAAAAATTAACAAGCTTGATTAAATATAGATATATATATATATATATATATATATTTGAGTGGGATGTGATTAGCCTTCGCATTTGCTTTGAAATTTAACATAAGAAACGTCCAATCATCTGACAGATTAATTAGATTATGGTTATCTAGAAGCACACGCACAGAAAAAAAAAAAAAAAAAAAAAAGGTATGCTGTCCTAAGATAATCTAACACATCAAGATGCTCAAAGTAAGGTGATTAAGCAATATTAAACCCTTAATTAAAACAGTCGTGCCCAACAGCCAATCAAATCCATGAGATTCCCTTGTGGGCTATTCGCTTTATTCATGTGATTCGCTAAAGAGGGTTCACTCAAGAACATGTTTTCTTAATTTTTTTTTTTATCTCTTCTTTTTTAATTGCTAAGT
Source organism: Eucalyptus virginea (assembly GCA_014182375.1). NCBI lineage: Eukaryota > Viridiplantae > Streptophyta > Magnoliopsida > Myrtales > Myrtaceae > Eucalyptus > Eucalyptus virginea. The sequence continues at coordinate 40,355,357 of CM024519.1, read as the reverse complement.
TGCCGTACAAATTATCTCAATACAAGATTAGAAAATGCTCCTCGTTGACGCATTCGATGATCTCATCAGGTCTAGTCGGCGGTTGAGATAACTTAATTCATGGATCTGTCAGTCACTCATTCGTGAATTACTCTGACTTGGCTCAATTATTATCAAGTTAAAAATATTAAAAGATGACACGGCGTCTTTATTTGGTCGCACTATAGATAACGTCTTTCGGCAGTGGAATCTAAGTTCAGGAAAAAAAAAAAAAAAAAAAATTCTCAAGTCTAGCTTGGAAACACTCCGAATGTGAAGTATACTTCGGTAAATACAATTTCTTTTGAGTAAATGCCAATGAAAACTTGTTTATGCAATTGGGCAATTTTCCTTTAATCTTTGATTTGGTCAATTTAGCAAATCGGTTCACTCCTTTGCACTTAGTTGCTAATGGGTTTGCAGATGTGATATGCAGTTGACTAACAAAGCCCATGTGAAATTAGTGGGTCGATTGGGGAAGAAGGGTGTATGATCCAGAAACTCCAAGGTCTCCTTGCTGTTGTCACTGATCCCCATCTTCAATTGTTGCTGGTCTCCATCACGGATGAGCTTCATCATCTTTCCAGGCATCATACCCCTTCCTTTGTGTATTTGTCTTCTTTTCATGTTTTGAGTTTCATTTTAAGACTTAACACACTCCGCCATCATCAACAACCCTTGTAAGATGCTGCCATATGTTTATCGCGGTCATCTTTGAGCATGTGGTACAATTTTTGGGAAGCCTGTCGATTGTATGATCACGACTTGATGTCGTGCTTATCGGAGAAGGATTTTCCAAATTGGAAACTTTTAAACTATCTCTTAGCTCAATGGTGCTAAACCGTGCAGTAACGAATCTTAGGACAATGATCACACCCTCGTACAATCCATCAAAATGAAGAGATGCCAAACCTATTCCGCATCAAGCAATTCATCGATCGGTCCATGCCCTGTGATTGTATCAAGACGTACAAATTTTATTGTGTTATGCATATCAATGCGGCGGAAGTACAAGGGTAAGAAAATTCTCATCAGCATGCCTAAAAAAAGGCAAGAATCAATGATGAGCTGTTTTATTCCAAGTCACGTCCGGCAGTGACTTAAGCCGTGTCCTCCAGGAATGGATAATCGGTGTACCCAATCACCGGGTCCGATACGTAGAACGTCTCTCTGTTGTACTTATTCAGAGGTGCGTCCAACTCAAACCTCTTAGGCAAATCTGGATTGGCCAAGAACCAACGGCCGTAAGCAACAAGATCTGCACGGTTCTCGGCCACAGCATTGTTTCCATCTTCCCGGGTATAACCTCCGGCTACAATGAAAGTTCCCCTGAACAGGTTCCTCATTGGCACAAGACTGTGCGGACATTCGCTCATTTCGCCCACAGTCTTCATTCTTGGCTCAACCATGTGGCAGTAAAGGATCCCATAATTATTCAATTGTTCGACCATGTATTTTCCTAGTGCTTTGGGGTTCGAGTCTGCTGCTTCTGAGTAGGTTGCAAAAGGGGAAAGCCTGATCCCGACTCTGTCTGCGCCTATTTCATTAACAATGGCCTCCACGATCTCAAGAGTGAAACGACACCGGTTCTCCAGAGAACCTCCATACTGATCTGTTCTGTCGTTTACCTGGTCTTTCATGAATTGTTCTAATAAGTAGCCATGAGCTCCATGTATTTCAACACCATCGAAACCTATGTCGTGCATGCAAAATAGGCATCACATGAGTTAGTATCATAAAGCAAGAGTGGGCATAAAATGGAAGCTAATATGATCAATGCACGGGACAGTACTCACATACTTCTTAGATTGTTATACAAAATATGTAGATTCTAAAGCCAAGTCAACAGTACAAAACGTAAAACTGATATGAAAATTTTTCCACTAGTATTTCTACATAGTTTCCTTTTTGCTGTTACCGGCTACTTCATTTTTACACCACCTAGAAGAAACATTAAGTGATTTGTTGTCATGCTTTTAAAAATTTCTTGTAACATCAGATTCAGTTCTGTTGAGGCTTTAGATATATGAAGATCATTGTCATGTGATTAAAACTTTCTTCTGTCTCTTAGACAGCCTTTTCTTTTCCCTTGCCATACTCTTACACAGGTTCAGATGACAAAAACCACACTGTAATAACCAACTTCATTGGAGTAAACCTCCCATCATTGACATAAAAAAAGAAAAGAAAAGAAAAGGCAAAAGGATATACTGGCTTCCATTGCATTCCTTGCAGCAAGTCTGAAGTCATTGACAATGTTTGGAATTTCATCAGTCCTTAGTCGCCTTGGAGGCGTGAATTGAGCAACATCAATGCCATTACTTCGAAGTTGAGGAGTCAATGGCTTGTCAGTAGATGAGATTGGAGCCTGCCCATTTGGCTGAAAACCTGCAGAGAAAATCCAGATGCAATATATAGAGAGATCATGCTAATTGCCACTTCGAAAAAATTCCTGTTCCATTATATAACGGCTTCATCTCATCTAGTCATTTTCTTTCAAGGAAATCATCTATCCACCCAGAAGAATTTGAGCTACATCACTTCTAAAAATGATAAGACTTAATATGTCATTAAAACTCATGGCCTTTAATCATTTTCACGAAGATGCACACAAAACCAGCAACAAAGCTCAAGCAGATGACATGTTGTTTGCACAAAAGTAATGTCAGCAAGCCTTATGGAAACTTTTCTCCTCATTCTGTATAGAACTCACCATTTATTTTGCATGTCTAAAGGTTCTAAGCAGGGTTTCAAACTATTTCAGTTGAAAATCGCAGTCAATTTGCATCAAGTTGAAAATCAAATCAAGCACTTCTTTTGTGCCAATTATTTATAAACAAAAATTATATAGGAAATGGAACATGAAGAAACCTGTATTTGAGACCCTCCCCACATGCCAGATCTGACAGAAGATAATACCACCCTTGGCATGAACAGCATCTACAATGGGTTTCCAAGCGTCAACTTGCTCTTTTGTCCAGATGCCAGGTGTATCTGGATACCTGAAGAAACAGGGTGCAGGAAGTTAAAATCGAGCCTGGGGAAAAAGTAGAACCTCACATGCTAGGCAAAGTCTACTGGCTGAACAAGTGAGATTAATTACCCTTGTGCAGTGTCAGACACTCCTGTGGCTTCAGTAATGAGAAGGCCACCCTTAGAGGTTCTCTGGGAATAGTACAATATGGCGTGTGGCTGAGGAACGTTCTTGTATGATCTTTGTCTGGTCAACGGTGCTAGAACAACTCTGACAATACAAGCACCGAAAAGGCAGTTTATTAGACGATCTGTTTCTGCTTGAACTTCGGAAAAGCTTCAGTGAAGGAAAAAAAAAAAAAAAAAGAGATCCTTTTCGCTATTCTAACAAATCAACAATGGTTTACTAATCGTTGACACTACCAACAAAGCAACACCACTGAAGCACCTGCACTCAATTAAGTTGGTGTATAACAACTCCCAGTTATTGCCAAAAGATCAGCAATTTGACGACTAGCTCTGTTTCAGCATGTCAAACCATTTAACAGTCCAAAGCAATGACCTTTCAGTATAAGGGATGATCCGGCATATTCTGGGGTCCTAATGTTTAGCACATTCAGGCATGCTTTTGCCTAAGAAAAGACGAGCAAATAGAACTCCCAATGCAGCTTTTAACAGAGATATGGCATCAAGAGTTCATCAAATACAGAAGGGAGCCATAGTCTTTCCGTCCGGCAGCAGTTTGGCTGTGGCAAAGACTCGGGGCTCAAACCCCACCGTCAGAAAAGCAAAAGAATACAGGACTGAGAGATTTAAGCACTAAGACGAAAAAGGCTCTATATTTTAACAAAATGGCCTCAGATTGTGTACATGGAGTAAAGGGAAGTGACACTCTATGAAAACCAAATGACAAGGAAAACTATAAGAAGGTAAGATTAACTCAAAAAGGGTTTGGAAAGGCAGGCGGGCAACCAATCTTTCCATGTGCTATGTACGAAAGTAAAACCTGATTGACATACTAGAGTAAGGCTTGATCGGAGAAGCATTTTGGGTTCAATATCACCCATTACTACAGTAAATGCAGCCTATGTGCCAGGAAAGAATGAGGCAGCGGAATCATGAGAAGTGAAACGACAGATGACTCGATCCACCATCCTGACATCCAGTCTATGAGGAAAAATCACGCAATAATCTACTTCCAGCACTAATAACACTCATTCAAATATTTACGAGGCGTATGCTCATTTGATCACTGAAATGCATGTGCAAGTTACCTTGAATTTCCAAGTCTTTGTGACAGAGAATAAATTTCAAGTTTAACTTGTTCTAGCCGACAAGAAGATTCACAATTCGAAACACCCCCGTTTTAACTCCCTAGGTTCCGCGTCCAATGTAAAGATCAAATTTTGACACGCCACGACGACGACAAAGCTCTCCCCACGTACTGGGAAAGATCAAGGGGAGCTCCAACGGAGGGGAAGAACTGAAGAGCGAGTGACGAAACGAGATTGAAAACGGAAGGGAATCCTCGAGAACCAAGGAAGATGCGAACCTGTGAGAAAGATCGAATCTTCCCATCTTGTAGGGAGTGAGGAGAGGAGGCGTGGGGAGTTGCTGGGCAGCCATGGTGCGAGCGCTGTCGAATCTCTCTCTCTCTCTCTCTCTCTCTCTCTCTCTGTGTTGTGTCCTGAAAATGGCGTTGCAGACCTTGATTAAAGGATTTTATGGTCGCGAATTCAGCAGTTCATTCGTTCCCTTTTTATAATAGCGCACAGCGTACTACAAAAAGCATCAACGAGGAAGGTCCCTCCACTCCACTCGATCGAGATTCGAGAGTGGAGAGAAGAGAGAGAGAGAGAGTGCGCATTCATTGACCGGTTCAATCCAACTTCGCTTTGAAGACATTGCCCAGGTCCCCGTGAGGACCTGGGCACCTTCATTTCCCTGTACCCGGCCGGGATTGGTTACTCGGGAAAGGCATCGCGGGGATCCCGGGGTCATAAGAGAAGCTCAATCCAACTTCGCTTTGAAGACATTGCCAAGACGACGTTAGCAAGTACGTTGCCCGAAACTCTGGCGACGTGTTTTTCTATTCACGCCCGAAGCGGGGGGACGTTTTGTCCCGAATGAAGGGCGACTTGGCTTAGAATAAAGGCTCCAGGTCGACTTTTTCTGAAGATGGTAAATGCGATTTCTTTCCGAATTTGCAGCTGAATGAAGATGGATGTGTAAATTTGAAAACCAAAATACCCCAAGTGGAATTCTGATTAGGGTTTTTCCGTGGATTCACTCCATTTTTCCCAAATTTGTTGGTCGATTCTCCACTGTCTCGATGGTATCCGACAATCTTGGCCTAGTGATCCAGCGGATTTTCTTTCCCAAGTTTAATCTTCGTTACGCGTAGTCTTTGTTATAGTGCCATCTTAAGGTTCCTCAACTTTTCTTAGTGGGTAATTAATGTTGGAATATTAAATAATAAATTATATATTTATTTAATAACTTAAATTTTTAGAATAATTGATAATAATCTCATGAAATCTCATTTGATAACAAAGGGAGGGGTTTAGCTTAAACTTTTAGATTGGGGAATTATGGTTGTTTGCACTGATTTTGACTATGACAAATGATGAAGAAAAATAAGCCAACATTGGACTAAGAGTAAGGAGGATCAATGCTAGAATTGATATATTTGCCAAAATTGGGTGAGGAGTGATCGCTGGGAGGAGATGGCCAAACAAGAAGTGGCTCTCAGCAAATTTTTAGGATGGCGAAGAGGTCGATAAAAAATCAAATTGCTCATCAAACACAAAAATAACACTCTTGAATTGAACATATTAAATTGAAATTAACTTGTAAAATGTGCGTTCCAATTGCTATGCTCAAGTGAGAAAATACTGTCACGATGAGTGACCTCTTAAGAAAGTGCATACCTAAATATTAAAAGACAACGTAAAGGTCGGTGTGGGGTTGGTCAAAATGAGAAATTTTTTTAATGAGTTAATCTTAAGGGTAATCACAAAAGAGGCAATAATTCAAATTTGGTACTTTGTTGACGCAATTTCATGACAAAAAAGGTGGGGAACGACAAGAGAGGACGAGAAAGTCCACATTGTCCTACAAGTGAAAACAAAATTCGAAACAGAAGTCTCCCTCTTTTTATATATGAAAACGGATATAATGAAAATAACAGGATTATTATAAACAAATAATTCTTAGTGATGCTATATGCCATATGCACACACGGATATAGATGTACGAATGATTTAATAATAATTATGATTTGTCGACGTCCAAAAATGGACAGGCGAGCAGACAATCGAGAATCTGGATGGACTGCCTATCCACGTTCGGACTAAATAAACAACGCGAGGGAGACAAACCTCACAATCTGGAGTGGGCGGCAATTCAAAGTGATTCGAAGATGTCTTTTCAGCCTCAACTCGTTTATTTAGAAAGTCATCAACTCTGACCTGTACTCGGATTTTGGGTCGTTCAGGAAAATATCAGAAGCTACAAATTATGTACTTGTAGCAAACTGGTATTTGACATTCTAAGTTTGCATGCACTCATGATTTTTCTCTTTTCTATTTTATTTTTTGCTGAAATTAATGGCCTGAAATATTTACTACTACTAGTGAATTAATTTCTCGAGTAGATCTTATAGAAATGAACACTCAATGCTAAAATCAGGATGTCCGTACATTCACGACTTATTTTATATATAGGGTCGAATTCAGATGTATATGAGCATAACTTAGGTCATTGAAATGTTGTATGGTCAAGAGACTATTAAGATTCCTCGGATTCACGAAATGTTAAGTTCCTCGTTGCATAATCCATGATTGATGGATAAAATAAGCGTTGAGGCGGCTACTTGCATCATCGAGAAGCAACCGGTCATTTTCCTCCGTTGCCCCGCTAATAGAGATTGGTTACTTTATAGAAAAAGCGACGAGACCCATACCTCAATGATGCCGAAACTAAAATATTCAAAAGAAAGCATCATGAGGTTTCTCTTTTCATGGATGGTTATAGATGGCCACTATTGCGTTTCATTTAATCTTTATTTTTTTGTTTGGAATTTATCAATTTTCAGCACGTGCTAATGTGTAAATAAACACATGCATTATTTTTCTTCCACGGTCTTTTTTTTATATAAATTTTAAAATACCTTTTCAGTTGAACCAAACATGGACTGGCCCATTGAAATTATTGAGCATGACAAATGGGGAGCCGGGTGTGCGGAGAATCCACTACTTTCGTGGCATGACATGGGACTTCACCCACTCCGTTGCCTCTCGGGCATCCAATGAAACCTTTTCCAACGCCGTCAGAGCTTGAGTTTGAAAATCGAAGGAACATTTCCTTTCCTCCTGCTGTCTCAGGAACTTTTCTCCTCCCGATTTGCCCGACATACAGCCCAAGAGATTGGACTTGAGAAAAATGACCGGAATAGTTCTAGAAAATAGAGAAGTTACGCAAGAAATTTCTGGGCAGCAGAAGGAAAGAAAAGCTCCTTCCATTTACACAATCTTCTGAAAATCTGTACACATGGAAACAGGGAATTCTTTTGGTACGTTAGTATTACATCTCGACGTGTATACACGCGCGAGCAAGAGCAACCTTCCTAATTATTGTACACAACAAACTGTATCCAACGAAAGCGATCAATTTCCCTACAGTAGTCTGACCCCGCTTCCTCGTTTTTATGTATTGGGTGGGCACTGAAAGCAAAGAGATACCAAGCAAACTGCGCTAAAGCAACAGATGCTGTGTACAGTTGAGGGCCAACGCTGTCCCACCGACGACGACGGAAAGTCCCTGCAGCTCGTCATGGCACTCAAACGTATGGGTGATGGCCCGAGGGTCAGCTGTTGCTAGTCTGTGTATATGCCACTTTGACACCATCAGAAATTGCTCCATCCAGAAGGTATATCCGCATTTGCTGTGGTTCTGTATGGCATATGCACGATTGTTCAAGGTTTCACGACGTTTTTAGCTTTCTTAGAGAAGCTTCTGACTAAGATTTTGTCCGAAAATGTCAAGGGAAGCTCTTCTTCAGCAGCCCCTCTACCTTCGCACCAAGCTGCATCACCAACCCCATTTTTTGCACCAGATACTTCAGGATCTCGAGAGAAATAGCGCTCCTCAGGTATTTCTCGATACAAGTGTTTCAATATAAATAGGGCAGTGTCATGATCCCTCCAATAATTTCTGCATCATCCATATGAAAAGATAATTGCAACATTAAGTAAGTTGGGCAAAGGGTACATCCTTTCGTGCTTGCAGACATAAAAGGCAGAAAAATATGGCGAAGCAACATATACATGAAACAACTTTCAGCAGTTTGCCCATTACCTATGAAGAGAATCAAACAAAAGAATGCACAAAACATTGGAGTGCTTAGAAGACCAAAGTACTGAGAACTTGGATATAATGTCCTGATACTTACGTATGCGAACCCAGGGCTGATATATAAGGATGTTGAAATGTTTTATCCTGCAACCCAAGTAAAATAACTAGCATTAGCAAAATATAAGCTATAAAACATGAGTTGACAGAGAATACTTAACAACAATTTATATCCAAGGCCAAAAATGTTATCAAAAAACATATATCTCATATCAAGAGGACTCTAAACTCAAAGACTAGAAGACACCGCATATTTTGAAACATGGAAAATGTAAAGACACAACCAAAAGCTTTCAGGACCAACACATTTAGGGAGATTACAACTGGAATGCAAATTAAAAAATATAAACGATTAAAAAGGAACATGACCAGGAACACAATGAATACCTAGTTTACAAAATCTAGGGACAACCTACAGAAAAGGAGATTTCTTGGCTGCATCGTTTCACAACTTATTTGAAATTCAGGATGCACCATTGTCTGATCACAAATTCTTGTCCTCTAACATATCTCGTTATTTTCACATTGATCTTCAGGCAATGATTACCACCAAGAGGTAATGTAAAGAGAAATTTCACCACACATACAAAAAGTAAAGAATCTTCAAGCAAAACAAGATGTCAACAGGTTTCAAGCAGCAAAGAGCAACAGTTTAAAGTAAGACAACATCTTGTTGTGAAGGTAATTTGAGGTCAACATGTATTCGTAGAACATCATTCATCCAACACAAAAGCAAACAAACAAACACTTAAATAAGTAAGACAACACACTTTTTATTTTCACATCAATCTTCAGGCAATGATTACCACTAAAGTAACATAAAGAGAAATTTCACCACACACACAAAAAGTAAAGAATCTTCAAGCAAAACAAGATGTCAACAGGTTTCAAGCAGCAAAGAGCAACAGTTTAAAGTAAGACATCTTGTTGTCAAGGCAATTTAAGGCCAACATGTATTTGTAGAACGTCATTCATCATACACAAAAGAAAACAAACACTTAAATAAGTAAGACAACACACTTGAAGCACGTGATCTATCCTTCCTTCTTCACTTCCAGTTAGTTGCTCCATCATAAGCGAACCATACGATCTCTCTTTTTTCTCCTGGCCATCTTCTGCTGCTTCTGCAGATTTGCAAGACAGTTTCCCATCACTTAATCATGTGTGTTCATTCATGGGTATAATATTTCTTTGGTGTACATTACCTTCAAGGCAGTCTCTGTTTTTCGATTGGCATACCGTGAGAACCTTGACCTGCCACCCCATTAAAGCACTAAAATTTAGAATTCAGTTCTTCAAGAAAGAAGACCAAATAAATAACAACTCCATCATTGCTGATTCAAGTTGGCAGGTCTAGGTAACGATTTAAGCAATTTTCAAATATGAATGTGATAGAGAGAGAGAGAGAGAGATTTTTTTTTTCTTTTTTGAAGGAGAGGGGGGCACGCTTAGTTGGTTTTGTATACCATAAGCAGATAATTCCATGAAACATCACAATTCAATTCTCGTGCAGCAGCCCCTCTTGCAAGGCATAATTGAAAGGTTATTGTAATCACCAGAAATCCTATTAATGAAGTAAAAGGGGCAAGATTAGTTGTCCATAATGCATCTCTCACCAATTTTACTGCGTGGTGAACCTACAATCTCTCTTTTGAAATACTTCTCCCTCACCGCACTTGATATAGAGTAATAGAGACTAGATCGTGTTTCTTTTTTCTTTTCACTTTTCATTGCTGGAAAATACAAATTCATCTTTCAGAATGAATCAAAAGGTCTTCGCCAATGTTTACCACAGAAAATACTGACCTTTAGGGCCAATAGTTGATAAATGTTACATAACCAACCAACAAAAACAAATTTGCATCCACAGTGAGTGTGTGTGTGAGAGAGAGAGAGATTGAGAGGGAGAGAGAGGTCTGACAGAACCCACCCTCACGAGATTTAGGTTATCCATTATTGCCTGAGAACGAGTAGCTAAATCTTCAGTAAATTCCTACAATAGGAAAAGATATAATCAGTAACCGCTTAAACAAGATAAGATATAAATGGATTTCCTGGTAAAAGTCAATATCAACACAATAGATAGTTTATCCAACCTGGAATCCAATGTGCAACCTCTTTCCACCTCTGTGGTAAGGAACAATCACAGGACGTTTGTTGGTGTATTCCTTACAGACTAGTGGTTCCAATCTGCATCAGAAATGTCAGTGCTTGCTAAATGGTAGGAAACCTCATATACCAAACTTTCAAGAATGAAGTGTGTCGACAACAAGGAGGGAATCAATTGAACAAGCCTCGACCTTCTAATCCTTTGTATGAACAATGCCAGACTGCATTGTTCATTATACACGTACCCATTTATATATATATATTAAAGAACCCAGTTTGAAATTAATGAATGGTGAGTGTTGACAACAAGAGCAAAATGAATCCAACGACTCCCATTTTCTAATTCTCATATGAGAATGCAAGACTGCACTATCTCATTATATTATACAATGCAAGGCTGCATAATTTTATTACATTAGCGGAAGCTTGTTGGATCTGCACACATGCACGCGTGCGCGTACACATATGTACATATATAGCACGTCTTGCACACAACATCAACCCGACACCTTTGTTTGCCCCAGATTGGCAAATCACTGTTAGTTGGGCTTGGAAATGGATCATATACGTCCAAAGAGTCGGAAAAGAAATTTCAAAAATAATATGTCTGAAGGGGGACATCGGATTTTCTGAATATATCTCGGACAACATAGGTACTAGAACAAACCTGTATGCTACTGGATCGAAAGGGTGAAAAATGTTGAACATTTGACGGCAAGCAGGCATCTCTTCAGTTATGTTTTCTTCACACCAATAGTCCTTCCCTTTCCCTAAAAGCCACAAAAAGCGGGCAACAAATAATCTCATTACATACAAGAGACGTGATGGACAGCTAGATATCTATAGGAGTAACAGCTCAATGATTAAAAAGCAAGAAACAGCTTTGATATACTCCAGCCGTGATGACAACCAAGTTGGATTGCTATTATTGATGCTATTCGATCCTTGTTCCTAACAGATTTAAACACTTCCCCATATATTACCAACAGGAGATTGTAGACTGAAACGATACAGAGAGCATAAGCATCCTAAAAACAAGTCAGAATTCTGTTGACATATATCACAAGCAACTTATCTTTCTTTCTTCTTCTCCTTTTTTTTTTCTTATGTGCAGGATGGTAATATCCAGTGCCTTTCCTTTGAGTAACTCGTAATCCGTGTACTTCATATTTCACAAATTTGAAAACTTGCAAGGAAGAGGAATGAATATCTATGAGGGTCAAGGCCATTACCAATTCCTAGCCGAATATTGCGAAGAGCAAGAAAGAGACCAAGGGGCGATCCAACTGCAAAGAATGTATCAACCTAACAAAAGAAACAGAACAATGTTCATGGACCCAATTAAAAGAATCAGCTATACAAAGAATACCTTGCATCTTTGGACATACATTGAAAGGAATGAGAAAGAGAAGCACGAAAACTACTAATGCTCTACAGAATATGAAAAGGCTAAGTTTCCAGAACACTATCAAGTGACACGAGTGCAATAATTAGAACTTTCGCTAGTATTGACATCTCATTAACATTAGATTCTTCCCATTTCCTACAGAAATCTCCCACATCATAGTCAAAATAACCCGATCAATTGCAATTGACAAGAGTATGATTTTCATATTCCCTACCTTGAAACCAAGCTTTGTATACTTGATATAAGGGGTATAACTATTATAAGGATCATCATTTCGCCCAGGAGAATAATCTGCAAAAAAAGATTGCATCGTATTATGCTTCTAATTTCCTGAAGGAGTAATGCAAAAGAAGTTAAAGCCAATCTAGAAATTCCTCCAAATGAAAAGAGGTGCACAAAATGGACAGTTCTCGAGCAATAATTACCTTGTGGCAATACATCATTCGCTTTCTTTCCAAAAGACTGCAATTCCAATTCAGCAAGTTTTGCTTTCAGAGAATCAATCTGAACGACAGTCAGACACAAAGTTTCAAGATAATGATATAGGTAGTTCATGGAGAAATATACATTATTCAGTTTAAACTCCTACCTCCTCTTTTAGAAACTCTACTACTCTTTCCTTGTTATCAGCATCTTCATATGCCCTATGATTCAACCTTTGTTCACTACCTTCTTTTGATCCACAGTTTCTATTTGTTGCTTCATCTAAGCTGTCTCTATCTTGGGAAAGCATGTTATTGGATTCAACAAGGGATTGATGAACATCATCCTCATTCTTTGGTTGGTTGGATGCAGAAGCCCATGGAGAAAGTCCATCAGAATCTGGTTTTGCAGGAGCAGCAGAACAGGAACCCTGAGTACATTCTTCGTCATGCACTGATGGAGAAGGCACTGTGCTCTCCTCATCCTCACTAGTGGGAAACAGCTCCTCGTTGGCTTTATCCATTGATGAAACTGTTCTATGTTCCATCTCTGTCAAGGATTTGCTTTTAAGATCTTGGTGGTTACCAGACGAAGATTTTTCATTCTCATTTTGTTCCTTATACACCACATTCATTGGAAATGGAGATGATAGGTCTTCTTGATGGCAAAGTATGTCGTATGAAAGGACACTTCCCAAAGAATGCCCATATATAGAAACCTAATCAGGAACTCTTTCAGAATTAGAACATCTGACTGAACAGCCACAAGTAACAGAAGGCTAATCACAAGGCAGAGGTCTAATACCTTTCCACTGTAACCAGGATTCCTTTTCAAAAACTTCAGATACAATCGATTCAACTGATTGGAGACCTGGAAAGGAGTGATTACTCATCACTTTGCACAGAATAGCACAATGCAGATATTTTAGAAATTGCAAATTGGACAAAATAGCACGTGTTGTTCATCTCCTTAAGTGAACAGGCTAAACCAAAAATGAAATAGTAGTGTACTACTTTTTGTTTCCCAGCACGGCTCTCGAGATCACAAACTTCTCTGGGAATTGAAATGGTTAAGGCAGGCTAAGGGTAAAAATGCTGTTAACTTGAAAGACATGGTTGTTCAAGGTGGGTCTTCACTTATTAACATCACAAGACTTCCCATATCCAATGTGGTTTCATGGTGTTACAAACTCCACCATTTATAGCACTGATATCCTTGTGAGTATCAACCCATGTGGCCTAGAGATCCCCCCATGTGTAATATGTGATTTGCTCATTCCTGCCCCTCTGCTCTCCTAGAAGTCTACTAGGAACCACGCCTTGTTTGAGCCCCCTTTCCAATACAATCACTCACGCCCTTGTCAAGTTGGATTAAGGCCCTAGTCCATCCTCAAATCACAAGCCTACTAGAAGGTGTGTTGCTCTGATACCAACTCTAAGGATAAGACCTGGTCCACATGAATGAACCCAATGACTGCTTAGGGTTGGATCTTACTAATGAATTACATCACAGTGCGTCTCCAATACAATTTAGCAGTTGTGGTGTTCAATCAGCAGAATGAAGATATACTGCACCCGAGTACTTCAATCAATGGCTTCTGTTGAATGTGGTTGTAAGAGAATTTACCTTTAAAAGCTATATCATATTATCTGACACAAACTACTTCCATTAACAGTAAACATATGAAATTTGTGTGCACAAGCAGTGTTTATGCAACACAATTTTTATCTGTGAGAGAGAGAGAGTTACCGAATCTATGATATCCTGACAATAAATAGGGCTCATATAGTATAACACATCGTGAACAGTAGCACTCAGCGTGACACGTAAACCACGAACACCATCCAGGGTAATATTGTCAACTGCAGCTTCACCACCAAGCTTCAAACCCTTTCTCCACTGAAACCAAACAGTGCATTATACGTAGAAAACGCATCAAGTACAGATCAATTGCTCACTCAAATTAGAAAAGAGAATATGTGACGGCTGAACAGAACACAAGCTATTAGATGAATCTGTCCAATAGTTTCGTTTGTGGTGTCTCACAATATCCAAGAACTCTCAGAGTTTCCTAATGCGGTACCATTTCTATGAAGCACTTGCTAAACAAATAAAAGTTCAAAAGGTTGATATGCAAAAGGACTTCATTAATGATAACTAATCTAGAATCCCCAAAAGAACACGTATATAAAAGTATAGGGGAGCTTATTGTCTACCTGGCAGGGGATGAAAAGAACCCTTTGGGTACCCCGTTGGTGAGGAGTCAAGTGTTCTTCAGAAAGACTTGACGTGGTATGCCGAAAGTTGCTAACATCATCGACCAAATTAGATTTTTCCAGCCTTTGCCCAATACCGTGAACCATAAAAACTAAGTGCCCAACAGGAACCTAAAATCAAGGACATATTTTTATATTATCTGCAATCTAAGACTAATTGCATAGAGGAGAGATTAAACAGCATTGTAAACGAATCTTTTTCTCTGATGTGATGTCAATAAACAAGAAGATGTGCATGTGAATTAACAGATTGTTTTCATGTTATGTAAGTGCAAATAACCCTCTAATAGATTTTATGTAGTAAACATTATCTCAAATCCAGCAGTATAACAAATATGAAAATAGTTGCCCATATTCTTTCTATATAAAGCCTAAATTGTTAAATACAGGCATAATCTAATACTTTAAATGCTTCTACACATTCTGTAAGTGTGAATTGCTTATAATTGAGGAAATAACTACGGAATTCAAGATATGATGTACAAATATTTCAGATCACTACAAAGATGTGGTGTAAAACTAAGTGCACGATAGATTCTTCCAGCTGGACATCCTTTTTTCCCTCCCCAATCTTTGGTGCATATTGGTTATATGACTTTGAATGCAAATATCTACGGTTTGAAACTATGAGTTATCATCAAATTCATTGATCCTATGTTACAGTCAATTAAGAAAGATCAATCAGATTTAAACACCGAAAGTACCACTAACATCATAAAAAATTTAGATCATAGCTAACCCTGACATACACAGTTTTGCTAAGAAAATTAGTTGTGCCTCATCCAGAGAAATTTTTTCATAAACAATAGCCGATGACAGAGTAATTATTGAGAAAAGATAAAAAATGAACTAAGTTTATCTTTATCTCGATGACAAAGACAGGGAACTGAATTTTAGGGGCGAAGCATTAATGAGCTTCACTACATCTTTATCTGATGCTGCAAAATTTTCAAATCCTCCCTTTCTGCTTAAAGTGAAATCTGAAGATAGTGCTGAGAAAATAAATAGTTTTAGTAGTGGCTCATGCTTTCCCAGTTATCCATATATCAAAAACAGTGTCATATTGACTATCAACACCTGATTAAATCTAAGTGCATGATAGTGCTGAAAAAATAAGACCTTAGAGTTCTAATCCTACGAAAAGTCAGCACTTCCACCCTACCATATAAAAAAATAAAAGTAGTACACTGAGCTCAGATAGTGATAATCTCAAAATCTTCAAATATAACTAAAAATTGTAACCTTCTCCGGAAGAAATAGTTTGCAAGTTCTGGAAAATAATTTCACACTGAAGAAGTTCCCAATCCTAGAAGTTTCCACATGTAAAGAAACTCATCCGAGATGTAGAGCATTAGCATAGTTGAAACGAAAACTGTGCCAATATTTCAGAGTTCAACTCACTAAAGTCATGTTTAATATATATTATAATCTAACATGGTGCTAGACTTTCATTCTCATTCTCTAATCTGAACATCCCCTTGTTGATCTCTGGTTTGCTGCACATTGTTTTTTTCTATAAAAACCTTACAATCAGGGAAACTAAGGTTAATTATTAGCAGTTAGGTTCTTTCAAACAAGTAATCACTAATGTTGGCCAATATAAAACAAGGTATCACTAATTACAGATATGGCAGTGTTGCTATGGAACTGCAAATACTAAGTCGCTATAGTTCTGTTTTCCACAAAATTATTTTATTGAAAAATATCCGATGCCTTATCCAATAGCCAAAATCTCTGAACGCATATTTTCAATGCAAAGCAACAGATGGATGCTACAATACCTGTGAACAGTAATCATCGATTTGCTCCTCCTTCTGCTGACGCAATTCATTCTGCAGCAAACAAAACTCTCACTTAAAGCATCAAGAATTTCATATGTTCAATATAAATAATATATATGAAATCCCAAAAAAAAAAAAAAAAAACTACTCCGGCACTAGCCCAAGACGAACAAATTAACCTATCTAGCCAGTTCAGTGATGACTTTCACAGATTTTGCCCATACATTTCATGATGTGCTCTGTGATCCAATAACGAGATTCTATCACACCACCACTTGAAGTGTCCATCACTTTATATGCCAAAACTGCTCGCAGCATTTTCTTTTAAGTCACTTTTAGTACTTCAAGTGTAATTGAAAAGTTTCCCAATATTCCAAAGCTCAATAGCACATTTAGAGCAAGTTGTCAAAGCGAAACGAGCCCCCAGTTCAAAACCAAATCTTGAACTATCATAATATTTCTCTGACCCATCCTAACCATTCATATGAGATCAAAGGTTATAAACAAAAGAAGAAAAGAAGAGAATTCTGGTTGCTGCTAATTCCTTTCCACATGCAAGAGCAAAAGCCCATCTTCTAATGGTTGAGAACATACAGAGTAAGACGAATTCCAACAAAACTTCCATTAAAAGTGTCGAGATGCTCAAGTTAACCAGGTGAAGTGCAGGTGATGACAATGCTTGCAGCTACTTATATCCATTTAGTTGGAGAAAAATAATTTGTCCCTGTGACTTTTCAAAGGAATGGTAGGTTAATTTTAGAAGGAAAAAAAATTAATAAGAAGATCAAAGTTCACATGAAGACACCATTTGGATTAGCAGGTACTACATAACCAGATAATTGGCCTGAAATTCATACAAGTCTCCTCAACCCAATGCAATCATGATGGAACTTCTCCTCTCATCATTCCATGACCAGCACGCAAGAAGTTTACAGTTCCAATGTATTTCGCTGATGGTGTGAGAAGACCAGCAGAAAATATCATCTTTCCTTTTTTGTCAGGACAGTATTGACAATAATCCAGCAGCTGAAATTTTAATCTCAGCCATAAGGTATTAACAGCATGCAAAAAAAATTTCACCTGTGTCGGTTTAGGTGACTGAGATGCAGAAAAGCCACGCCTCAGTTTTATCCCATTCCCAGAAAAACCAATAGCACCAGAAAAACCAGAGGAGTCAACATTTAGCCAAGCCTCCCAAGTGTCATCTTCTCCAGTGAAAAGTGCATGCAATCCCTGCATATACAGTGGCAGAATGACCGAAAGCGTAAAAAACATCCAAGATGGATCTTCAAAAAAAGTGTGATTTATACTTGGTCAGTTCTTTAAAAAAAAAAAGAAAAAGCATTTCATACTGGGGTAGAGCCTTGCACATCAACTCGAGCTGCAAATAATCCAGATGGTTGAAACGTTCTCCTGTGCCACACCTAGAGAAACCAATCACAAATTTGACTGACATTATGATAAATCTATAACAAAAGAAAAACTGTCCTTTTTTCGCCTGAAAGAATGTACAGAACTCTTCCCATTTTATTGCTGCTAACCAATATACACTTCTTTTAAAAGTTACTTATAAACCTGACTATCATAAGATTTAAGTAACAAGACATCATTTTATTCTTTATCAATTCAAAAGTCAAGAATGCAAAAGAAACAGCTCTTGTATACCTGGCAACGGTATGCAAACTCTAACTGCTCTGCGACATCTTCACGGAGAGGAAGCCAATCAAGCCCTCCCTTTCGAGCAAACCAATGCCCTCGTAAGACACGTCGGTTTTCACCATTCCAATAAACAGGAAAACAATGTCTTCTCACCAAGTCTACCTATCCCAATGTTTCACAGAGATTCCGCATCAGGTCGACACACATGCGAAAGAAATTCAATTTTTCTAACATGGAGGAATAAGCTGGGATGATGAATCGGTAGATTTCTTCATAGAGATGGAAAATGTGAAAGTGATACAATGCAATAAAGAAGATTTCTTGCGTGAGTGATGGTTGTGTAGGTCTCATGGAAAATGCTTTTGAGGAAATGCTTATTTTCAAATTTTTTCCAACCATCATGGGCAATACAAGCAATACAATGAATCTCTTTAAACTTTACCATGAATTAAGTAGCTTTTATCCCTTGTATTGATGATACAGAGAGGAAAGCAACAAACTTAGTTTCAAGTGCTAATTGCTTGGGCATTTGAAAGTTCAGAAGACCTTTCTCCCAATAACAAGGAGAAGACAGTACAACGTGATAACAGCCCCAAAAGACTTGAAGCAAAACAGACCTCATATAGTCCTCCTTTGACTGGAACACCAACTCTCTCTTCCTCGGCTTCATATAGCTGAGCTGACAAATCCGTGGATGTTCTCGACTGTGGGTCCTCACTACTGGATAGCCTTGCTCTTGGACCATCACTACACTCTGCATACTCTCTCCACCAACAGGATAACAATTCCTCCTCTCTCTGTGATTCAGAAATCAAATAAAAACAGAACCCTCAGTACCCAAACTGAGAAAGAATTCCTCGCATAAAGCACATGAGCTAAACTTAATGCAATCAAAATGAGAACAAGAAGTCAAACAAGTTATTTCCTTAGCAGCAGAAGAATCCATCATCACAATAACAGATTGAAGAAGTCAGTTCTGGAAAAAGAAGGCACCCATATGGTTGTTTTCTCAATAAGACCCTCTCTGCATCTTATCACGGTCAATTTTATACTTAGCAGACTGCCTTTAAATAAAGTACTTTTGGATACCGATTTGACAAAAATACGCGATGTAATTGAAAGGTGGCAAAGTAGGAAAATTCTATTTTCAACTGGATAAGCTAGGATAGAATCAAAAATATCCTGAGGACTTATACCAGAGGTCACAAGAAATTACCTGCAAAAAGGAGGCTTCTATTGCCAGAGAATCTCTCATACCAAATCGAAGAAATTCACTCTTTCCAACTATCTCAGTGCGAGGAACAGAGGCAGCTAACTCTGGAATAAGAAACAAAAGAAGGTACGTAAAGTTGAGCAATAGGTCCAATATGACTCAAGAACCTTAAAAAGTAATTGGAGGAAAAGCAGATGACAGATATAGAAACATTTAAGGTATCAATTTATTGCACTTCCAGGATTAATCAATGTCTGAACTCAGAAGCATAGAAACACTGACTGATGCCATCTGAAACTGATTGGTGCCATCAGAAACATCAATGACATGAGATCAGACTAGACTAAACATTAACGTGAATGTGGCCCAAATGTAAAATACACCCACTCTGCCACATAAGGGACAGGACAGAATTCGAGTTGTGTTGTTTGTGTAAGTTTATTTTCGGACGGTTCTTATGCAATTGAATACTCTAAGAAACCCAAGTTTTGCAATCAAGTCTATCTATAATGTCCCTGATACACCGACATGGCAACTTCAATGTTTAAAGAAAGGACTATCAATGATTGCTAAAAGTTTGATATCGATTAGCAAAGTCAAAAAATAAAAATAATAAAGGGAAAAATAACAATAAATAATCTAACCTACTCTTACAAATTGAAGCAATACACTAATAATACACTAATAATACACTAATAATACACTAAAATATATATATATACTTATTCTCAATCAGTTGATCCTGAGGTTCTTGTTCTTGAGAAAGAATTTGAACCTAATCGTGAGTTTTTAAACAAAGAATTTAATTCAGAAAGAAACAAAGAGATTTGACCATTGTTTTTTAATACCTTTCATAAACAAGCTAAGGAAATTAAAGAAAAATTATAACTTCCTTTATGAACATGGAACCCATATCTTCTTTTTTGATTGATTTGAAGAACATTTCCTCCAACCTAAAGAAGTTTATGTTTTATATATATATTAGTGTATTATTAGTGTGTATTATTGGTGTATTGCTTCAATATGTGTTAGATGAACTTAAGTGATTGCGCTAGACTGCACGCCCAAAAGAGGATTGACTGTTGATTTCTTTGCATCCAGTACTCTTATTCTGTCATTCAGAGCACGTATATTTGGCGCATTCCACTACTTATTATACATGTTTTGTCCTCAATTTGTCAAAAGAGAGCATTACCCATTACTTGCTCACATTTAGTATTCTTATTCTAGAATTGAGTGCACCTGTTCAACTCATTCTACAATTTGACACAAATATACCATAAATTCACTGATAATACTTATTCTCGTTTTGGCAAACTAAAAAGAAAAGGAAATGCATAAAAAACAAGTAAACACCAAGTAAAGTCAAAATTACATGGTGAAAATTTAGTTGTTTTACTATCGTTCTGCTCTCCAGTTCCACCGTGTGCATGGAAAATGAAGCAAACAAGCATGTTATACCAAATGATAACTTCAAAAGGATCGTCCTCATGCCTAAAGAAAACGCCACCCATGATATCCGAAGCTTCAATGACACACAAGAGTGCCCATTCATTTCCACTTCGCAACTCATACTCAGGTTGCTCAAGCTCCAGGCTTACTCAAATAGATTCCTAGACTAAACATCAACTGACTCCGCGTGCCAAGAAAGAACAAATGAATGGCCACAAAATGGCGCGCAAAGGCGGAGAACGAGAGAGGGACGGGAAGAAGGCGTACCGTTCACGGCCAGAGGGACCTTGCAGAAATACCACCGGACGTCGGTGCCATCCGAGGGACTCCGCGTCTGAGCCAGGTACTTCCGCCGCCCCTCGCATTGCTCGATCACGTCCTCCAACCTCGCGATGTTGGAAGGCGTGTTCTTCAGCAAATCCGGCGTGGCCTCCACAATCTCGGACCCATCGCCCTCCCTCTCCCCTCCCAGCTTCTCCCCAGAACCGGCCATCGGAGCCCGGCCGGCCACCGGGGCACGCCGAATTAAACTCGGAATCCCGCGCAATCGCGTCAGCTCCCGACGCGAATCCTCAAACGGATCGAGCACTCCGATCCCAATCCCCGCTCGCGGTCGCGAAATCACGAACTCGGATGGCGTGAACGAGGAGAAGAGAGAGTTGACCCCAAGCAAGTGATGGCTGATGCTGGCGTGGAGAGAGTATGATGAGGAGCAAGAGGTTCCGTGAGGGGGACGCCCTCGTACTTTCTTCTTCACGGAAGCGAGATTCCTCGCCCAATGCGAATCCTTGGAGAGAGAAAGAGAGAGACACGAAACGAGACGAAGGAAGAAGAAGGAGGAGGAGGAGGAGTTGGACAGGTTGGAGTTGAACGTTCGGTGGGAAGCAGCGAAAACCAGAACAACCCGGCACGCCCAGAAATGGCGGTTGCAGTTTCTTTTTTGTAATTTCCTTCTTCTGCTTTTTAATCCCTTTCTTTTCTTTTTCTCTTTTTTCCGCTCAATTGAGAAATTGAAAAATAGCGGAAATGTCCCTTAATTAAATGATGAGGTGGCCCAGGAAAAATTGTAAAGGCGAGCATGACCTCGTCTAATTGAACCAATAAGGATTAAGGTTTGTACAGGATTCGGAATTTTCTTATTAATTATGGTCGAATTTTTTTTGGCCTTAATATTTTACGCGCCTGAAAAATGGGAAATGCCCGTGAATTTACATCATCACTTGCCAAGGAACTCTCACTATGTTTATTAGGAGATGTTAGGAGGGATAATTGAGAGTTCTAGATATACCATTGGGTTTGGATGGAAGGACCGATAGAAATGAAAAGAAATAGGAAAGACCACAAGTCCCCCGAGTACAAAACTCATCGTTTTCTTCAAAAACATTATCCAAAAAATGATTACTTGCATAGTTTGATACAATTAATCAATAAGAACTGTTAACGACAATTCATGTACAAACATGATTATTTTCGTTTATTTTTCCACAAAGCAAACAAAACATAAAGATGCATTTATTTCACAAAAATACTTATGAGTTAAAATACATTTTTCCAAAAATAATCAATTGCATTTCTCACGAGAATAAATAAATGAGAAACATCTTCATCACCTACAAAAGTAATTAAGTACAGACTGTTGTTGATTATGACAACAGTTTCCATTGACTAATTTCTAGGAAAATGTTTCCCAAATTTTTTAATTCGTTGTGCACTCTAATATAACAAAAGGTTCCATTCTCCTATTGTTTTCGAGACAAAAGCATATTCTCTTTCAATTGGCCTTTTAGCGGTCATTGACATGTCCGAAACAAATTGACAACCTTCAACCTACGACAGTTGGGTCGTTTTTGAAACACCTGGTGACTACGACGTTCCCCCAAGTCACAGGCAGCATCGCGCGACGTGCCAGAGAAAGCCAAGGAAATAATCATGGACCCTTACCTATATATTTATATTTTAATTACAGGGAAGGTCAAAAATGGGAAGCACGTTAGTAGTTGATCAAAAATCGAGGAACAGAATTCTACTCTTGATTTCATTGAGAAATGCGACTTTGCTATTTTTACATGCGGCAAGATTCATCCTTCATTTTACAGTTTCCCCACCTCTAAGTAAGTCTGACCGGCGACCGGCGACCAGCAATCACTCGATGTCTTTCATGGCATCCTGCGCAGCCACAATAAACACAGGATAACGTAAGAGAACATTAGTTTTTCATCGCAAATACTAACACGAGCACCTAGGCAAAAGGGCATGCTCAGCTTTTGTGCGAGCATCTGTGCACGTGAAAGATAGAGAGGTGTCATCTACCATCATTTGAGACGTGCACGTGAAAGATAGAGGAGGTGTCATCTACCATCATTTGAGACGTAAAAGTTTTAATGTTTCTCCAAGTCCCCGACAAAACTAATTTAGCTCTGCACATCAGAGCCAAATAAGATTCCTCGCTCACTATATATGAAAGAAGCAATATCTAACAATGCACCAACAGGAACTCAGAAACAATCATGATAATGTTACGATACTCTCACTGACAGACGAAAGGATTGCCCAATACAATCACAGTATTTGCCAGTGATAAGGGTCACCGGAAATTGTGACCAACCCAGTCATTCCGTGTTGAAACATTACCAGTTTTTCTTTTGTCCACTGAAGTAGCTCACTTGGGTACACTAAGCTCCCTAGCAACAGTTGTGCCTAGAAAGGCTAGAAGAAGAGCGTGTGCTGAATGGAGATATTACCTTTGCAAGCTTGGTCACATAGGTTGCTGCTATTGCAGTGGCCAAAAGTCCGATCCCAAGGGTCAATAGCTGACCATTTCCTCCAGATAAACCAATCTCAGATTCTTCTTGCTGCAAAGATCGCATAATTACAAACAAATAAAGTATTCAGCCTTACTATAATCACTACATCACCTTCCCAGAAGAGCTCTAAGTTTGAAATCTGAACTCATCAATACAGGGAATATAGCGCACTCAAACATACAAAAAGATTTATGAAGTAAAAGCAAGACAGTCACAGCACTTGTCAATCTCAAGCAGAATTACAATTCAGGGCATACAGTCCAGGTTCTGAGGTTGTTTTGCCAGCAGTGAGTCCCCGGAAAATTTTTCAAGGAATTCTTCTAAAAATGAGTGCCTCTAGAGCCTCTCTAGCAATAGACAATCTACAGGTGCTACACTTCCAGCTACTTCGGCAAGTTACATTTAGACAACCCTGGATGCCACTAATCAAGAATCTCCTCACACAACACAAAAGGATACAAACTAGTCCTGATAGAAATTTATGCAACTAACAGGCTGCTTCTTGACACCAGAATATTCTTTATCACAATGGTTAATTCAAATATGGCTATTCATCGTACTTCAAAGGCTAGGAATGATGTGCTGCATGCTCCAGGCGCTCATTGTGATGATGTAGTTGTAAAAAGTGGTAAGTTTGCTGTTACAACTCATCTAGAAGGATGAGAGCCCATGTAGAAAGTTGCAATGACATACACAGAAAGCTGTGTTAATGGGTAAATAAAATGGTTAATGACACTGCCAGTACCCACTTTATGATTGAGTACCTTAATTTTTTTTGTTCAATTGACGAGTCCTGACCCCCTATAAACAGATCGAAAGGTTACGATTCACTCTGGTGCTGCTTGCTGGTGGAGGTTGGAAGTATCTCAACGATAAATAATAAGTTTAAGAAGTAAAGACAACCTCAACTTTTCAAATCTGGGTCAATGGGAGGTCTCCCGTAAAATCGCAGACGAAAATTGCCAACTAGGACACAAATGCCATTAAATAGACATTAACTATCTACATTGGCATCCAATGTAGCCACTTGAGACTGCACTCCCTCCCTCCCTCCCTCCTCATCACCCAACACCTAAATGCAGATGCCACCATCTTCGCTAAATAAGCAAGCCACATAAAAAATCGTGCTTAAATTTTGCCAACTAAGCAAGCCACGTTAGCAAAATTACATTACATGGCAATTTATGTAAAAGATGCCTCAAATTGGCCTAAATTTGAAAGTTGAGAAACTTGATTGAACAAAAAGAACATTAATACACTCGATTGTAAAATGGCAAAAATTTGATATCATTACCCTTAATTAAAATTTGATTATCAGCATATATTGGCCTCACTTTTGGGGTAGTACTCCTGCATATGTTTCTTGAGTAGGCAGTACAAGTGTCGGTCACTTATCCAAGAAAAGGAAAACATAATATGGTCTTCTTTATACTACTTACGAGAACTGGGCTTCTTTGGAGCAAGACGACCAAATGACTAAAAAATATATAAAGCAACAGCCATTCAATCAATAAAAAGATAGAAAAGCCAAAGGTCTACGTACAATGATCGCTCGCCCGAAAGCACCAGCACTAACATATGCCCACGTTCCTGGCAGCATCCCTAACCAACTGCATCCAAAGTAATGAAAAGTTTGACACAGGGGGAAGGATTAGAATAGGTTCCCAGAAGTATCCACCAAATGCACATGAATCTAGCTCATCCCTATATTTACATTTTTTATTCTGGCACATTAACAATATCTCTTAAGTCCAGCAAAAAGAATTGTCTGATAAATTCCACAGAAGTTAGAAGGAACTTCATTACTTGACTTGGTGATTGAGTGAGAGAACATAACAGGTCAATGTGATCATTATCAGCTCACAAATCCAATTTGCAAACAACTAAAAACCATACAGAAAAAGAAAAGTCTGACACAGGGGGAAGGGTTAGAGTAGGATTCCCAGTAGTATTTGCCAAATGCATATGAATCTAGCTCATTCCTATTTCCACATTTATTAGTCTTGCACATTAGCAATATCTTTTAAGTCCAGCGAACAGAATTGTCTAACAAATTCCACAGAAGTTATAAGGGACTTCATTACTTGACTTGGTGATTCAGTGAGAGAACAAAACACGTCAATGTGATCATTACCACCTCATTTGATAAAACCAATTTGCAAACAACAAAAAACCATACAGAAAAAGAAAAGGAGAAGGAGAACTACAACTAGCTCAAGAGCAAAGATAACAAAGAAGCCACTATCTCCTATCTGGCTGTTACAACTTATCAGCAGGACAGTGATAGCATTAACTACAAAACTTCCTTCAGCTGAATTAGTTGGGATAGTTTTCGTCTCTCAGTACACAAAAACTGCAATAAATCTAGTTAAATAATATTGACATGCATATAACCTTCTAAAGAGATTGCAATTGTGCGATCATATGCTCATTAAACCATAAAATTATTGGATCACAAAAGTTTGCAATAGTATATATGGCCTTAGTAGTAATCAAATTCAATGAAGACAAATACCTTCCCAATACGTATGGGACAAATTTGACAGATGTGAGTCCATACAAATAGTTCCCAAGAGAAAACGGAAGCAAAGGGCTCAGACGCAGAAGGGTAACGACTCTGAAGCCATTTTCCCCAATAGCTTTGTCAATTGCAAGAAATTTCTTATTTCCTTCAACCAACTTAAGAATTCGCTCCCTAGCAAAATATCTGGCAATGAGAAAAGCGACACTGGCAGCCACCTGAAAGAGGCAGAACAAGATCATGGTTCATGGTTAACAACGATTGTCTACTACACCCATTAGCATGCTCTGGGATCCAGAACTCACCGTTCCACTGATGGAGACAATGATTGTGCCAATTAAAGAACCGAAAAGAAGTCCAGCTGACATTGTTAAAGGTATCGCGGGAATTGCAAGGATCTACATTGACATGAACCAGTTAGCGATGGGTTCCAAGAAGATTCGGAAATCATAACAACAGCTAGTAGATGAACATAGTGAAAAGCTAAGAATTGAAAGGTGTCATGCCATGACAAGTTGAGAGATGTGGTCGCTCAGACCAACAAACCCAAACCGACTCTCTGCTTTAACTAAGAATGGTGTGCATGCTTAGGAAAGCAAAGGAGGTTTACTTTTAAATTCCCGAAACATTCCGACAGGAACTAAAAAACATTTAGATGAAAAATGCAGAAAGGATAGGAATAGCATCGCAAAGATCAGTCAGAGTATAGAATTTTTACTTCTAGACCAGCATAAACAGCTACAAATAGAGCATATCCTGCTGGGCCATAACCTGTCAATGAGAAGGAACAATTTGAAATCAGAATGTTAGCCAGGAAAAAAACAGGTCAAAAAAATATGAAAAAGAAAAAAGATGGATGAAATGAATGAAATCACTAATTCTATTTCCATGCACTTTAAAAGGTGAACGTGAACATAAGGATATAAAACAAGAAAAGTGCCCCTACTTCCCCCCACAGTGCTCCTAGAATTAGAAGTCTACAATAATTAGATAAAAAAGTTCACAATATACCAATTCACAAGTCTGAACCTGTGAACCAACAAAGTAATATGTGAACTATGACATGTTATGACAGGTATGGGTCCGTGTGAGCCTGAGGTAATTGAGAAAGGAATTTGCTAGATAGCCTAGAACACTGAAATTTCCTGCATTGTATCTGAGGTGGAGGCGCTTCCACTGCTTATGCAAGAAGAACTGTCACACAGAGGGACACATTAACATGGCACGACCTTGTTGCTGATCAGAATGTTTTGAAAGAGCCTGAGTACCTTAAAAGGCCCGACGACAAAGTAACATCTTCACTAGAATGAAAAAGGCGAGTCTAACTTCATTAAACAGGCACTTTGTTAAAATTGAATATTCAATGTATGCATAAACTGTTTGAGAGTGAGATGCTTTTGTCAACTATGCAAAAGCTTCCTCACAAAAGCAGGTCTCATAGACAAGCACATTGACCGTTAATAACCAGCATAAGGAGGAAACTTTCGTAGCTATTTTCCTTCTCCCAAAAGCATGAGTCGGCACAGTGGACCCCATGGACTGTGATCTTCTAATGAGGGGATTAAGCTAAGTTGTGGCAGAAAGAGAAGAGCAACTTAAATGCTTAAGTTGGAGAGAAACAGGAGATCACTGGATTGAATTAGAAAGATTTTGTGCGTATTGACTTTTGGCTGGAAACAATCTTAGTTTCGATTTGTTGACACAAACATTTAAGGTGAAAAAAAAAAAAAAGCTTCACCAATGAACTTTGAAGAGGACTAAAACTCCCTTGTTCACTTGCCAATCAAATACTCTTTTCACTAAGATCATTGACGACTGAGCCCGGGCCAGAGCACTACTGTCCAAAATTACCACATCCAGGTGCAGAACCTCAGCTCTTCTCCATGAATTCAGAGGTAAAACTGATTCATTTCTCTGTGCCTAAATGCAGGGAACAGCAATACTGATTCATCAATGCCTTGCTTGAATGCCCATCCCCATTACCAATCACACGATATCAACAAAGGGTTCCTCAAAAATTTCAACTTTCAAGAGCAATCACAAGAAATTGGGAGCACCAAAATTTAGACAGAAACCTGTCTCTACCTTTGCAAACACAGATGACAAGAGAAGAAGAAATCAAATTAGGCTCGCATCATTACCGTCGATGAAGGTAGAGAACTGGGTCAGAAAACCGTTGATCTGGTCCTTGTACACGTACCCGACGGTGGCGAACCCGCCCACCACGCCGACCAGCAACGCGCCGGCCAGGAGGGTCCCCTTCACCGCCGTGTCACCCTCCAACGCGCCGCCGCCGCCCTCGCCGCCGCCCTCCTCCTCTCCCTTGAGCTGCTGGCGCTCGTCGTCCCCGTCGCCCTTGGGGCCGAAGAACCACTTGAGGCTCTGCGGGGCGCTCGTCTTCTGGAGCGACTGCTGCCGCTGCTTCTTGGTCTGCTTGAGGGACGAGCATGGCTTGAGGAAGTGGAAGCGCCTGTTGGGCCGGAAGCTGAAGAGGAAGGAGGAGGAGGAGGAGGAAGGCGGCGGGGACGAGAAATGGAGGCTGTAGATGAGCGATGACGACGACGACGACGACGACGACGACGACGATGATGATGATGATGATGATGGGGAGGAAGAAGAGGGTGGTGGCCTCAGCCCGAGGGAGTGCATCTTAGGCTGGGAGCGAGGAGGCCACAAGTGACATCTGCTGCCTTGTGGAGAGAGAGATCAGAAGGAGAATGCCATGAATGGAATCCGCCTGTGCGGAGTTTCTGGTCAGGGTGGAGCCATGGGGGCGATAAGGAGTAGTGTTCCTGCTTCTGCCTCGCGGCAGCACCACGTGTATGCGAACGCGGAATATTCCTTTTTCCCCCCCCGAATCAAAATCCATCTTTTCAATTTACTTCTCCTCAGTCGATCGTAGAATTCAAACCTTAAAATCCTCAAATTTAGAATTTATGAGGTCGGGATGGTCCTTTTATTTTGCGAAGAAAATTTTTTATAGGAAAACATTTTCTTTATTTTTCGATATTTTGAATCGTTTATAAAAATGAGCTGATTAATAGAAACAAATGTTTCTCTAGAGAATTTAGATTTACGAAAATTATTTTCTCTTTGAAGAGAACCAAAAAATATTTTTCAAAATATAAGTAGGTTTTAGCACTTGCATCCAAAATTCTACGCTTTGACACTTACATGTTGGTTCCCGGATCCATCGCTCAAAATTAGGTATCCAACAGCTAGGCCTAGGTCCATCGAGGCCACGCTCAGAGCCATAGTATTCGGACCCAAGCCCTTGACACTCATGTTTAGGTCCATTGAGGCTAACCCTAAACCCGCCACGTTTGGTCGTTTGGTCGTCCGGATTTAATCGGGATAAATTTGGATAGGATCGGATATGAAATCCTAATATTTTTTTATATCTTGTCAGTTGTTTGGTGAATCGCGGTATTAAAGTCGGATATGTTTTCATCATATCACGTATATATATATATATATATATATATATTTACATAAACCGCATATCATTATAAATGAGCTTAAATGTTCATAAACGGAAATGGTGAAAATCTCTCGTAACACTATTCCTTAATTTATTTTTATTTTATTTTTCCTCTTTTTTATATTATTTTCTTTTTTATTTATTTTTCCCCTTTCATCATTATTTTATAAAATTTTATCAAATAGTAAACTGTACTAACATACCTAAAATACAAAAATACCTAAAATATATAATAAATATAAATATTTAATTTATAGATTGAATGTTTATTATAAGATAGAATTAAAATTGAATATATACATTAAAATATGATTAATTAAAAATGATTTTTTTTATTTTTAATTTCTTAAATTATAATTCAAATATTATTTATATTGAAATATAATTTCAATTTTATTAATTTAATAAGTTTGTTATTCGAGAGAGATAACTTTCCTAGTATGGACATTAGAAATCCTATCCACGTTTATCCCACCTCCCTCGTGGGATAATTTTATCCCGTCTATATCCCATTTATATCCGACTTTATCCGTCCCGAGCCGAAGATCAAACATGTGATAGGATAGGATAAATCATATCCTATCCCGAATTTTATCCCGACCGCCAAACGCGCTTGGTGCCTATACTCAATACTTTAACACCCGAACTCTCAAGCCCAATTCCACAAGCCGTGTGCGGTCCTCGATGCCCAGACTTAGGTCCTATTTAATAAAATGTTTTGTTCCTATAAAAATATTATTTTAAAAAAATTTGAATTTGTTACTATGTTTTCTTTTATTTTCTTTTATTTTCTTTTTTTTTCCTTCACTTTTTCTTTTTTTCATCTTCGTCGATTGGTCATCGGTCATTGCAACGGCCAACAAGCTCATGGCCTATAATGCGGCATGGCTTGAGCTCACTTGGGACCAACGAGCCCAAGCCTCACCAACCTTGGGTGAGGCTTGAGTTCATGAGTGGCCAACTAGCCAAAAAAGAAGTAAAAAATATAAATGTATAAAAATATAAATTTTTAGATAAGTTTTTCTATTAGTTTTTTCTTACCAAATAACATAAAATTCTTTCCAAGTCTTATTCATATTTTAGCCAATTTTTGAAAAATGATGTCATTTTTAAAGGTACATTTTTCACCAAACAAACGGATTCAAAGTCAAAAAATTCTAAACTCATCCTCGCTTATTTTTTACTTTTGCAATCAAGTCCCTTGAAAAAACTGAAAAAGATGGTTGCACTCCGCTCCACGGGCCAAACGATCCCTTCCTCAAACTATTTATCTTGCGAAATTTTGTGCCCAATTTCTGGGGACGTTGACTGGAATATCCGAGCTAAATATTACAATACAAAAAATCTAATTGATAAAGGCATTAAAACTCCACGATTTAAAAGTCTTTCTCTTTATGAGTTCCTTGCTAAAAGCCACTTTCAATAGCCATGTATAATCCTTTTTTTTAGAATTTTCATCTACGGCGTCCCCAATTCGAAATATAAGTGTTCATTTCAAAAAAAAAAAAAAAAACGAATTCAAATACTTTTTAGTAAAATATTTTTCCCTTATCATGTTAGAAAATTTATTTTCCTAACTTCTAACATACATATTTTATTTCAATATAAATAATTTTCTATTATTTAATCATTTCCAGCAAATTAAATTCACAAAAGTTCAGAAAATTCTTCCATTCAAATAGACACCCCCTAAATTTTTATTTTTTTCTTTCGTGAGATCTAGATTTTCTGCCTCGCAAATAATATTGCAAAGCACCAAAAAGAAATTCTTCTTAATTAGGAGACACTTTCTTAAAGTGAACTTCGCCTTCATAGTTCTTCTGGAATGACTGGACATAAGAATGAAACTCTTTACTTCAATTGCATTTATTCATTATTCTTTATTCCCTCTCAAAACTCACAAATGCAGAAGTCAAGAACAATGTGTCTCACTTACAGCACTAAAAACTTCAGCACTACTCCACACCTAATAAATTTAACCCTGAGACGAATTACACTTCCATCTCGCAATCCTCCCATTCTGGCCCAACCCTACCCATCTGCCGCGGTAAGATTCTTACGCCGACACATGAAAATGTCAACTTGATCAGCGACTAATCACCAAAGCCGGCATTTTCAAGGGACCAGCAGAGGTTTAACCCACCCAACGCCACATCACTGAAAACCACATAGAACGGCCAAAAGTAGCAAAAGAAAGCAACACAGTACCTTAGCCTAAGTAACAGAAAGATTGATTCACCCAAGGTTGGAAGAACATCAACAGGCTGAGAGGAGACTCTCGTTAGGCACTATCTCACTCAGCTAAGATGGGGCGCCGAGATAAGAGGCGAGCCGAAGTATGTCGCTGAATATGCCGCCAGCAGTGACCTGAGCCCCAGCACCAGGCCCACGGACTATCAAAGGCTGCTCCTTATACCTAGTAGTGGTGAAAGCAATTATGTTATCGGTGCCTGAAAGTTGAGCGAATGCGTGATCCTTCTTGTATGTCCGCAGCTCCACCGCCCCTCTTTGCTTCAACAAATCCACTACACCCACATATCTCAGTACCTGCAAATGGGACACGTTTCATCATAGAAGAATACGAGAAAAGTTGACTACAGCATGCTCAAAAAGTACAGATGAAATTTCAAAGATGAATTCTTCATGCACCGATAGTATGTATATGGATAATTATCGACTCTACCATAGCCACTGGAGAATAGAAGTTCAATGAAGCTATGAAGTTAGGACAAGGTTGTAATTACCACTCTCAAACTCCTTGGAAGCAGTGGCTATAGCTGGTAAAGTTTCTTGCCATCTAAAAGAAGGGTAATGCTGAAGTCACCTGGAGTTCATGCCATCTATGAACTACTCCAGGGGTACATAGTGCATCAAATGGAAGATCAAAATAACACTATACTTAGATTTCATACACCTTATTTTGGTTTGCTTCCAACTACATACTGACAAGCTTCATCACAAGATGCTCTCATCTAAATTTAGTGAAATTAGATGTTTCATTGAAGCGCTAACATCAGAAGGCAACTATTTGATACAGTCTAAGTATTACGAGACTATTGGATATAGTCTAAGTAGTATTCTGAGTTTATATACTCACTTCGCCAGCAGCCTCAGCTTCCTGTAGCTTGTTGGTCCATTCTTGGTCAAATTGCGGTAGCTTCTCCATAAACTCCTCAGCTGATGCACTAGTCTACACAGCATAATCAGATAAATGCATCAGAAAGTATATTCCCAATAATTCAACTGTTAGATCTATAATTGGGGAAAACTGAATTCTCACTCTTAATGGTTCTGGGACAAGATTGTCTACAGGGATGTCAGAAAGTTCCAGCTTCATACCAGATTCTCTAGCGAGAATAATCACCTGCATTGTTGAGACTGTGTGAGGTGCATCGATATTGGAACAGGAACTTAAGGTTTTCATGTCCAAATCGATGAAAATAAATCAAGATCCATGCACTAAAGAATAATATTCATTATAACATTAAGAATCCAGAAAACTTGGGAGAAAGTAAAGGAAAAGGCTAAGATATCCACCAGAACATAATAATTCACATGTGACGGTAAGGGCCATCAGTTTTTTGTCATGCATACCTACTCTGAAAGGAACTACGTAAGTAACCAATTTATCAACCAGAGTGCTGAGGCAGTGCAGCTTCTTAGGTCCTTAAAGGAGTAGTTTGAAAGACAAAGGAAAATTACAGTCCAGATGCTCTGCAGATCCATCAGTTCAGAAAGTTGTCTCCCTATGAAGAAAACTCTCTTCGGCGAACATATTATAATGGAAACAAGCCATTGAAGATCACACAAAAACTTCTTGATAAACAGAGGCGAACATGCAATAATAGTGCTCTCCATTCAGCAAAGCAGTGGTAAGTTTGTTCCCCCTCTCCTCAAAAGCTATAGTACTGCTTTAACGTATAAACACTCTCCTAGTAAGTAATAATCCCCTGAACTGCAGTTATTTAATGCATCCGCACATATACAAAATAGGATATACCTTTCTCTGAACATCTGTCCCAGAGAGATCATCTCTTGGGTCTGGCTCTGTAAAGCCTGCCTGTTTTGCCTCTGCTACCACCTCACTGAACGATCGCTTGCCAATGAAGTTGTTGAATATATAGCTCAACGTACCACTGCAACAACATAAGGAGAATTGAACAACTCAGAAAGGATACACTGCAGGCCCTAGCATGCATTAAATACCTAGCTTCATGTGCAACATCCTGAAGGCCATGAACTGCAAATTAGAAAAGAAAGTCCAAGACGAACAAACCTAAATATGCCTTCAATACGGAGAATTCTATCCCCAGTTTCGAGAAGACCTCGTAGAGTGCTAACAATTGGGAGACCAGCACCAACCGTAGCCTCATAAAAGTAATGTGTATATGACTGCCGCTGTAGAGCTCTCAATTTCAAGTACTGCCCAGACAATAATTGATGTTACAAGACCCATGGCATTGCCTCAAAGTCTCAACATGACTATGAAAAGTAATAGGTACAAGACAGTTCAAAACTGTAAATAGCATTTAAGCATATAGCATTCACAGCTTTATAAGAAACAAAGATTTTCAATAAGCTCTGTTAGATGAAAGTCTGCGACCATCTTGGAAGTGAAAATCATCATTAAATTGAGTTTTTGGCAGTGTGCATTATTGGTTATGAGCTAATTCCATTGATGTCTCCAAAGAGACAGTTCAGCTAATCTAGGTTCATCTAGTCTGTTTCTTTTTGTATCTTTCCCTAGACCTCCAATCCACTAACGTTTGTCAAAATAGTTTTTGGCAATGGAGAAGTTAACATAGGACCGCAGGCATTCCAGAAATGAAGGGAAAGAGTGCTTGACAATTATGCCACCTTTATTATGACAAACTTCACTCAATATTAAATTTTTTAAAAGAAACAGCTAAGTGGCAGAGTCATACAGGACAAATGAAGGATCTGTTTCATTCATAACATTTTCAAATCTAGAAGATTAGCTGCTCTTTTCATCATGATGCTGGTAGTAATATCACCTGATCAAGTGGCCCAGAATTTGCCTTTTTATTTGGAGTGATCACATGAATTCCCCGTCGCAACCAATTGTAGTAATGACCAGCAACAACAGAATCTGCTGTACAATCTACTAGCACAGTATTGGGAATAAAGCCATTTCCATGCACATGCTGAATAAATTTCTCCAAATTAGCCACCTCCCCTTCCTCCTTTAAGAGCTCTTTCCATTTAGATAAGTCAACACCTCTACAACCAGAAATATCGATTGAGATATTACAATAAACAGAAACTTCATATGGGTTGGTGTTGCTAAGTTCTACCCTTGAATATGATTCGGACAGACATAGACAGCAAATAGACAGCAAAACATAAGCATGCATAAGAAAATTACTCCCTTTACTGATAAATGATACATAGCAAGAAATTGCCATTGTCTGGAGATAGGTATACTGGGCAACCATTGTGGTAAATGAAGATTTTGAGGTTGATAGTGGTGTGCTTTGAAGAAGATCATCACCTTATCACAAATTGTTCCCTCATAAGTGTGTTTACATTTTTGAAACATGCATTCCAATTAATTCCCATACTTGTTAGTAGCATTTACAAAAGTAATCCCCATCCCATTCATGTTAAGAAATATGATGTAGCTTTTTATAATTTGATTTGTTAGTAAGCCAGACTAGCAGAATACGAGAGGATGCCAATGAATGAAGCATCTAATTAAGCACCAGGTTTTTATTCTGTGCAAGTGAACAATGGAGCAAAAAGCAGGGGGAAATTGGAACTTGGCCAGAGATGGCTGGAGAGGAGTAAAACAAACTGATGCAAAGCCCCAATGCAGAAGTCAAATGACTGTCGTGTAAAATGAATCTTCTTCTACATAGATTGTGGTGAACAAAACTAGCAGTATTACAACTGGCCATTACAAACAGTTTTCGACCATCTTGTGTGTGTGTGTGTGTGTGTGTGTGTGTGTGCGTGTATATATGTATGTATGTACATAGGTATGTATGTATAAGGCTAAGATTCTAAGGCTATCAGATTTTGATGGTTGACATTTGGGAACCCATATTGTCAGCATCAAAGCGAGCACGATTCAGATATTGATGGCTGGTTCAATTTGAAGGAGAATAATGGAGTCCATCTTTTTAAAGCTGGGAAGAAGTAAAGAACAAACATGATGCTTCGTACAAGAGTACTTTCAAAACCATAACCACTGGTTGAAAGTTGAATAATTTAGCTCTAATTTTCAAAATGTTCAGGGTAAATTTATGGAAAAGTGTCATGCAAGAATATAGCATGCATTATACATTCTGTCCAGATGTTCCGTGCATATACTAACGTGCACCCTGATGTTAGTTCACCAGTAGAAAAATCAGTGCCTTATTTTCTCAAAAGGAATTCATGCTATCATAAAAACCTGTCATTTCCTATTTTATGAAAGAATTGAATAATCTAAATTCAGGCACAGGGAGCAATACCATACTTTAACACTCCCATAAAGTTGGGTCCTTATTTGATTGATCTACTTATCTAATTTAACATTCTACACAAAGATTTTCCAGTCCAAGACCTAATCTGCATCATTACAAATTTCTAAGATTTCCACAATTTTCACAAAGAGGAAACTGAGATTCTTCATCTTATAGACTAGAAGTGAACGTCACTTAAAATATCACACTTGATGAACTTTATTAGGAGCTCCAGGACTTTTGCTCCCAAAGACTCTTTCGGATGTGAAGCTGAGTTCTATGGAGTGCATTATAATTTATACCCATGACCAATGGTTGACATGCATAGGGAGCAATGCTCCAGGAGCATGTAACAATTGCTCCTTCAGAATGAAAAACTGCCTCGACTAAGAGGCCAAAATATCGACGCTACTAGATAAAAGGGGATATATTATTGATATTCACGACGATGCTGCCGCCTGCACATTAGTAACCAGACAAAGTAATTGTTATACCGTAGCTATTGACGCGAATCAGCTAGAGACCAGAATGAGCTTGAACTGAGAAAAGAGTTAATCATCTCCTTTTTAACAGTAAAGCAGTAATGATATAACACAACAGGTGAATAACACACGGAGCTTTACAAAAAGTACTTAATTTTGAAATTTTCACTGGATGATTTTGTTTAGCAAGAACATTTATTCAGAGTCTTGTGACTTACGCTTCACTCAAAAGCATCAACCTTGATCCTGTGATTCCCATGACACGCAAGTCAATATTGAATTCTTCCTTAAGAACAGCTGCCTGCCAAACAGATATAGTGCTTGTTTACATGTACAATATACATAGAGAAAATGCAAAAATTTGCACATGAACCAACACAGAAAAATGGAACACACTGCACTAAGCATATCTGAGAGTTCCATACAGTACCTGCATCGCTTTTTTTTTAGCTGCTTTTATGCTAGATTTTCATCAAAAAGACTAGAGATAAGCTATACCTAATCTGATGAGGTCATAGCATCTAAGTGACAGCTGTTTTTTAGTAGCACGGCACCCTCCTACCACTTGATCAACAAGAATGAGAATCCAGAAAGAACCTTTCTCAAACATACACTTAATGGCTGTCTTCATGATCTAATCCACCAAAATTCTCACAAACTCAGAGCTAAGTACGCTGAACTTTCCCACCTCTTCTCTTTATACATTATAATAATATCGCTTTGTCAACCCAATCATGAAACATCTATTGTATATAGTATAGAAATAACATTTAACCAGCCTTGAGGAACCAAACTTCCACAACTAAGTCCTGAACAGATATATTCAGGTCTTCAAGGACAATGTCAAATGGGCCAGGTCTAACCGCAATAGCTGGTGCTTTGTTCAACAATTTAACCCTTCAATTATGTGTTACCATTACATTATCAACCATTCGGATTAAAAAAGAAAAAAGAAAGATCGTAATATGACATTGGAAAAAAAACAATATAATCCCAAACCTTAAGTAAAGCAACATTTCCTTCCAGTGCGTTCTTATTAAATTACCTAAAACTATGGTGAGCGCCACAAGCAAACACTACATGCTTTTAAGTAACATAGATTATCAACAAGATGCACCTGATCCCTCAGTTGCTCGAGTAAGGTGCTGCCTATTAATCCAGGTCCAATGATACCCATTGCAATCGTTGTCCTTGAAAGATAGAACCTTGAGTGGACAGCCCTAAGGGCTCTTATACAATCTTCCCGCATTACAACTACTGTGATATTATATTCAGAGCAGCCTTGAGCTATTGCACGAACATTGATATTTGCCTGCATCAGAGAGACAAGTTCAGAGGACTCATTGCTTAAACTTGAGAAACAAAATCTTTTGGATCACATCTAAAAAGATGTTAACACTCCTAGATTAAGTAGCATGTACTTAAGCAATATGATTTCAATTTCGGAATCGGTAATACAAGAAAGAGACAAGTAACAAATTATCTTTATTTCGGCCAGCAATCTCAACAGACCTAGAGGATATATAACTTTCTAACCTTTGCCAGGGCATTGAAGAGCGTGGCACTGACTCCTGGGGTACTAGCCATTTTCTGGCCAACTGCTGCCAATATACTACAGTTTGAAATCACTTGAACCTGAAAAGAACTGAGTTGTTTAAAAACCCACTAAAATGATGTATAGATACAATTGCCAGAATTCTGAGAAAAAAGCAACTGACGTAGTTAAGTGTGTTTATTTCGCAGAGTCAGGGGCAAAATTTGATGCTCTCAATTTCAAAACATAAACTTCTTTTACAAAGTCTAGCACCGAACAGAAAAGCAACTGGTAACGAACGTGGGGCAACCTCTCTCTCTCTCTCTCTCTCACGCGCGCGCGCATGCGCACAATGCTACGTGCATTGATGCAACTGGTAACAAACGTGAAACTGAGATCTCATGACAGGGAGAGAGCTAATAAATGAACTTACTGGCGAGCCTTAGAAGACAGTCTAAATTATAAAGAATCGGGGAGATAGTACTATCGGTGAAAATAAGCCTAAAGACTGAAGGCCATAGCAAAAGAAAGCATTAACTAAAGGCTTGCTCGAAAGAATTGCATCATGCAGGATTGTTTCAGGTATGCTGCACAGCTTTCTCTATAGTGAGTCTGTGACACTCTGCAACACTGAGGTGACTTTCCTCTGTTTGCATGTGCAAATGCACGCACCGCTCTATTTCATACAAACTAATAATAGGTGCATAAGGTATTCACCACAAGTGACAATAACAAAATAAGCATCTACCTACTAGAAAAACCCCAATTATAAAAGATGGAAACACCTTTGAGAGACGCCCAGCGTCAAGAGCCTGACGAAATCTGGACTGTAGAGCCTCGGCGACCGCCTCAACTTCCTTCTCAGGTACAGCAAAACAAACAGAATGCTCACTGCTAGCCTGCAGTGCATCGTGTAAGATTCTTGATCATACATTACTTAACCAAATGCAGTATCCGTCAAACTGAAGATAGAGGTACCTGAGATATCATGATAACATTGGCTCCTACATCCTTCACAGCACCAAATATGGCACTGGCAGTACCGGGAACACCAGCCATTCCAGTTCTGGCAAGGGGGAAAACAATATGAAAGAGACTCAACCATATAAAATTGCAAAATCCTGTATAAATTGAAAATAGAGATATGGAAGCTATTTGTATTGGCCATAATATGCAGCCTCTCACCCCTCAACATTAACAAGGGCCAGATTGTCTATTGTTGCAAATCCCTTCACATAAGACTCCAGCTTGTGAGAATCCTCATCTTCGCTCACAGATGGACGGCAAATCTTTGTTCCGGGAGCAGAGAGATTAAAGATATTTCTTATCACTATTGGAATGTCATAGCGCATCACTGGGATTATGGTGCGAGGGTGTAAAACATTAGCCCCAAAGTATGACTGCGGACAAATGAAAATGAATGAGAAGCAGAGTAGATCAATGTTTGATTGGTATTTTCATAGTCATCTTATTTACCATTTCCCAAGCCTCTTGATAGGAAAGAGTCTTTAGTATCACAGCCTCACCAACTGCAACAAGACAGAACCAACACTTCAAACAATTATCTCAAGTTTCCCGGTCAGCAACCGTTATCATTGGTTCCAATAACAAATACTATCTCCAAGAATCAGAAACTTCTAATTGGCTATCTTGGCTCATGACCAAGAGAACAGAACCATAACAAACCTTTTCTTGGATCGGCGCTATAAACACCATCAACGTCTGTCCATATAGTGACCTGTCCCGCTCTAAGTAGAGAACCCATAATTGCAGCTGAGAAGTCACTCCCATCTCTTTTTAATGTTGTAGGAATATTATACGGAGTGCTAGCAATAAAACC
This sequence comes from Eucalyptus virginea, assembly GCA_014182375.1. Taxonomy (NCBI): domain Eukaryota; kingdom Viridiplantae; phylum Streptophyta; class Magnoliopsida; order Myrtales; family Myrtaceae; genus Eucalyptus; species Eucalyptus virginea. The sequence continues at coordinate 40,315,504 of CM024519.1, read as the reverse complement.
AGTGGCAATTATGGTCTTAGATGGATTCTGGGAGTACCATTTCTCTAGTTTTTGTTCAGATGCTGGAAAATCTGGATCTACTTGATTAGAATTAGTAGGAGATACAATTAGGACTTCCCTTGTATCCATCCATTTGCAATCAACCCCGTTCTGCAGTTTGCAGAGAAACAGTATAAAGCAGATGCTCATATCAGCACATCAAATATCAACAAAAAAAAAAATGGCAGAAGAAGGAAGTGGATATGATTAAACCTTCTTAATGACAGAGGAAAGCATTTGAGCCGACCAGAGCTCCCCATGCCCCACGACAAAATCTGTGAAAGATTCTGTTGCGTGGCCAGCTGCAGGACAGCATAGACTGTCAATCTAAGGACCTACTATGTGCAACATGATATCACCCAAAGAAATGGTGGCACCAGTTGCCAAAACAAAAGTAAAGTAGCAATAAACATTAATTGAATGAATTAATTGAAAAAAATCTGAGGACATAAATAAAATAAAACAAGTTTTTAACATAAGATATTAAAGTTAGGTAAATTCAATATTTAGGCTTTAATCATTAACAGTCCAAAGGGTCTTTGAAATGTACAGGTGGCAAGGATATTCTCTACTCCTTGAGATGCATGATGCACCTGACAGGCATACCCTTTTAATGGCCAACATCATATAAATGCAATTGTAAGGTGTGAAACGCTGAAGTCTAAGGTAATATCTACAAATGGCCACAAATAATGTACAGAGACACAGTGAGAGAGAGAGAGCCCAATACCAATATATATTGCTCGAAGCATGGCTTTTAGGTTACTGATGTCGCCATCCAACTGTGATAGAAAATTTGCAAGATCGTTCCCCTCAAGTAGATCAAGCGCTGTTGATCTATGTTTTTCTAAAACATTGTCTAGTGCAAACACATAGGTATCATCTCGTGACTGTGCCTTATCGATGAGGTCATACATCATATCAGTCACCTTCGACATTGCAGAGACAACCACTAATTTCCGTTCTGAATCATCCTTCATAATTATATTGGCCACATTCTTTATCCTCTGAGAGTTTCCTACGCAAGTCCCACCGAATTTATGAACTGACCATGTTTCACCTTTAGGGAGCTGAACCTCTTCAGCAGCCATATCCACCGTAACATCTGGCAGTAATTCGACATGAGAAGTTGATGGGGAAAAAAAAAATTATTTTAGAGTACCAATCGCATTATATATGTTGACAATTACATTAGAAGAGAAATATTGCTATATCTGCCCATAATTACACAAATAAGAGAGAAATGCTGAGGGACTGAACCTGTGACAGATGCATGAATGGTCTTCGATAGATCTCTTCTTCTCTGAGACGGTACAACACCTACCCTGCAATAGCAATACGTAGAAACAGATTCTCAGTGATTTCTGGACAACTAGGAAAGGATTTTACAGCAGCTCCTTATCACAACAAACGCACTGCCACAAACTCGCAAGCAAAATATTCGCTACAACAAGGTACGCCGGCTTCTCGTGAAGCAGCTAATTACAACGCTTGGCGAGCTAGAGCCACGCATTTACACGCATATACCCGGTTTCGGCCGACAACTAGCGAGAAAGTCAGAAACTTCCATTCGCACATACATGCAATCCTTCCCATCAGGTACAGCTGCGCTGGACCTCTTTCGTGGAATTAAAACGAAGCATGAGAATGCCGAATTGAAGAACAAGCGATGCAAAAGTTCACGGGCCTCCGTGTTCCCACGGGGTCATTGCATACAAATGGAACTCGCGCGCAAATCTAACTCTCTCTCTCTCTCTCTCTCATTTCATTTCCATCGTCCCTTCCGGCGATCTTCCGGGGGAAAGAAACGGGAATAGCAGAGCCTGAGAAGCGCGAGCCGAGAGAGGACAACGCACCTGCGAGCGTGCGAGCGCGGGAGCGGGGAGGGAAGGGAGCGGCGGGACGAGGGGAAATGGCTCCGCCCCGTCGCCTCCCCGGCCTCGCCGAGCGCCGCGCGCGGGGGGCGGCAGGAGATCGAAGCGGAGAGCGACGCCATGGCCACTGCCGAGCTCCACCAGGAGATAGAGAGAGAAAGAGAGAGGCGCAGTTGCACGGTGGCTGCTCGTGTTTTTTTCTTTTGGCCTCTACTTGGCGGCTTGTTTTGTGCTTTTTTTCAGGGAGCGCGGCGCACCCCGCTTTTCAGTTTGGTGCTGCGCGACGTTCGTTTCCCTGGTCCCTTGGGGAACGATCGCCTGCGACCGGAACTAGCATGCCGCATATTTTTCCACCCCCACGTTTCCCAAAAATCTAGGGGTCGTGACTCGTGAGCGCGGTCCGGTCCCATCGTCGGGTCTCGATCCGTCCATCGATCGAGATGATTAGGGACGGGATTACATCTTTGGACTTCGACATGCAACGCGAAGACCAGTCAAATGGGACAGGTCGGGTCGGATCGATCTGGCTCAAATTGTCTCGTCCGACCCATTTTGGGCCATTTGTTAAGCAATTGCAAGATTAATGACCCATGCCTGATTAAGTCCGCGCATGGCATGATACCAAAACGAACCCGCAATGATAAAACACTTTGAATTCATACTCAAATTAAAAGTGACCCAATGAGTGAATTAACACGAGATCATTGATCAAATGAGAGCGAAAAGAAAGTGAAAAGAGAATCATAGAAATTGATTTGGTTTAAACTAATTATGAATACATTTGACACCCATATTATTTTTAACTTTACCATTCTAAATCCATTTATAGCTCATTTAGTGGATATAATGAACTCATATAACCATTCAACATATCTAATATGAGTTAATAAATTGGTCTATAACCCATTTTGATCGATCTAACAATAGGATGTGAGCCTTCCAATTTTACTCTCAACACGATTACGATTAGTCCGGTCTAGCTTGTCCCACCATTCTGAAACGTGCCTTAAAAATATTCTATGTAATTGAAAGCTTAGATCTAACAAAACTAATGCACTTTTTTCTTGTATTTTTTTTGGTCGAAACTTTTTCGTGTATTAAAAATATATATATATTGTAAATGATCAAATATGCGGAATGTATTTATATGCAACCTTGGAGATTCTTTATTTATAAATATTAGGGATAAGTATCGTTGCAAGATAGAATTAATTATATTGGAAGCAAAAATAGCGCCTTTGTAATGTTAATTATATTGACAATGATTTGTTGAGATTGATAAATTAAATATTACAATCGATTTTTTTTTGTTACTAATTAATTTGAAGGATTGTTTCATGACCCATCTCTCCACTTACTATACGAATTTATCATATCAATCTTAGCATATTACTTGAAGTGATTGAAAATATTATTTTCCAAGCTACATCTTGATTTTTCTTTTATCAAAATTGACATACGAAAATGCGATAGAAAGTCACTATTCGATCATTTTAGCATGACAATTCTCTTTCAAGTTCCAATTTTGGCTAAGAGACGTGAGATAATTGTGGATCCTCGACGACAAAATTCGGCAATATAAGCCAAAAATGACAAACAAGAGAAATGTGGACAACGTGAGAAGTGTTTGGCCAATCGAATACAAGATCCGAGCTAAGTCATTCCTCAAATGCACGTGGCCACCCATCTGACCATGACTTGATTTAAGGAATCAATCAAATCGCCACCAATGACTCGATGGAAAGAAGCTAATGAAAGCCATTGCCACGACTTGATGTTTAGTGTCTGACTTGTCGGCCTTGTGTTTTCAATTGGTCGAGAGATATTATGCGAAGTTTAATGCACTATGATTCGTAGAATTCCATATAAAAAATTTATAAATCTGGATTCATGAATTTCAAAACATGGTGTTTGGGCTCAAAAGAGCCCAGCATGCATTTAATAGGCCATGGAGGTTTTTTTTTTTTTTTTTTTTGTCGGTCCTACTCTAATCCTATTCTAACACACATTCTTAGACTTTTGCCTTACATTTTTGCAGAACGCGGGAGTCGAAACCCACTCCTGAAATGAAATCGTCCCCACCCCAAATCCCCTTGAAAAGGTGGGGATTCAAACCCCCAACCTCTCCCTTTCAAGTTAGAAGGGTGGCCACTGGGGCGAACCCCCAATGGTTTAGGCCATGGAGGTTTGATTGTCACTATTCGTGATGGTGTGATTAACTGACCTTTGGATATTTATGATGTCAAAATTGATTGAGGCTTCAGATTGCATTGCTGCCGTTCCCTGTTGTGGGGGATGGGGATCCGATCCGTAGACAGATCAATGATTTAATCTTGTGGACTAAAATAATTGCACATGGAACACATTATTTGGTTCGCAAAAAAATACGATGTTTCTCATTTTCCTTTGAAAGACCAGGCTTCTTTCTATTATTTCAATTTTCCACTACTTTTCATCAATAAAATTTTCTTTACTAAAGATGTTTTGGAAAACATTGAAATATTTCACATTGCTAAACCATAGGATTTATATGCTTTTTCCTTTTATACACATGATCAATATTCACTTATTAATTTAAGCATTTGGATCAGACATTTTAGTATAGTATCATAAGAAGATCTCCAAAATTCTAATATTTTCAGGCTCTTATTTGTCTTTCTTAGATCAAAGTTTATCCTACGCATGAAGTGGAATTTTATTATGCCCTTATCTAATGGGTTAAGTTTCTAAAACATTTGATAGTGGTCCCGCGATATCTTTCTTGTGTTATCAATCACCACCTTGACAAAAATAAAATTAAGAATGTTCGAAAAGTGTTTCGAATGTATTCCTTAGGGCAAAGAAAGCCACCAAAAAACAATGAAACTATGCATATTATGATATATTCATCCAAAACTTTTATTGTAGCATAAAAAATTCCAAACTCGTACTTATAGATACATTAATCCAAAACTTGCATCAATATGACACATTTACCCCAAATTTTTATTGTAACACAAAAAATCCTAAAATTATATCCGTGGTGTCATATAAGTATATATTTAGGGTTTTTGGTGTAAAAAAAAAAAAATTTGAGATAAATATACTATACAGGTATAAATTTGAGATTTTTTATGCTATAGAAAATTTTTTGGAATAAATGAGTCATACGGATACAAGCTTGGGGTTTTTACATTAAAAAAATTAAGATAAAAGTGTCACGATTAGCATAATTTAAACTTTTTAGTGGCTTTTTTTCTAGGTTTTTCCTTTCGTACATTGAAAAGTTTTCGAGAGTGTATGAAGTGATAGATTTACTTATGATATGTTATCGCTTGCACGAGTTTGCTTGGATGGAGAGCATCGAAGATTCCAATTGACAGGTTGAGTGACAATACTTGCCCAAAAAACAAAGTTAAAAGAATGACCAATAAGACGCTGCCGGGCAAGACCGTTTACTCTTTTCCTTCGCAGCCTCGGGTTCCAGCCGGGAGAAAAATTCTGAATTCATCAAACTAATGCAGGTAGTGCAAATCGCTAGAGAAATAGACCAGTTGAGGTCCACAAAATCCGATGCAAACTTAATGGGACCGCTAGCTAAATCATAAAATAGAAATATAAAAAAAAAAAAAAATCGAAACAAAGTTGAATTCTCATCTCTCTGTATGTATTTGGCTAAAGGGCATTATGGGGAAAATTGTCCAAAAAATTATCAATCTATTACACTTTTATCAATTTAATCCTAAATTTTGTAATTTTATCAATTGAGTTCTAAACATTTTTTAAGTTTTGTCAATTGAATTCATTCGGTCAATTTGACTGAAAATCGCTAACATAACAGTTTAATTAACGCCAACCATCTTATGTGACAAAGTCAGTGTTGATAAAACCAAATTTTAATAATAAAAAAAATCAGATTTTTTTTTTTTTTTTTTATGTTCGAAGGCCAATGGGGCAGTTGGCTCCTTGGTGAGCCCTAAACCGAATTTGGCCAGGGCACGCAAGCCCTAGCTAGATATGTTGCGAGGCAAGGGCATGGCAGTCCCCATTAATCATAGCGAGTGAGGGGGGGGAGGCCTCAATGAGGGGCCGCAACCCCTTGGCAATGGCTGGTAGCCCTATTGGCCCTTTGAAAAAAAAAGTATTTAAAAAAATATTTTTAAAAAATCAAAAATCAACATATTATTGCAAATTATCAACGTCGACTATAATTATATTGCATAGGACTATCATTGGCATCTACGTCAACGATTTTCCGGTCAAAATTTGTAAAATTGATTTGACCGAATCAACAAACTTATGACAAGTTTTTAAAATTTTTTGAACAATTTTCTCATTTTAGATAGCAATCGTCCATGGACACAAGTTTCTTTGTCATGACCCATATGCAAGGGATCTTCTGCTCGACCTAAAGTGACTTGTGCAGGCTCTTGCGGAACAAGCGGGGGTCGTTCGACCCCAATTTAAACCATAGTCCTGGTCAGAGAGAAGATCCTCGTCGTCGCTTGCTCTTACGGACTTCCTTATTTCTTTTTCCGATAAGAATTATTTAGACAAAGTTCCGAGGTTCGGGTTGGGTGGAAAATACTGCTTTAGGAACACCAACGACATGAGAGGCTAGAACGTCATCAATTCCATTTTTGTTGCCACTAGTTAGCTCCATTAGCTATGTTAAAATATTTAAACAAATAATAAATCACGCATTCATCTAACAACTTAAAATTTTAAAATAGTGAGCAGTGGGACACTTCTAATCAGAACAAGGATGTTGCTGGTTGGCGAGGCCGTTGGCTAGAGTTGTAAAAAAAAAAAAACAACAACAAAAAGAAAAGAAAAAGGAAAAAGAAAAAATTAATAAAAATTTGAAATATATTAAAATATTATTAAAAATGTCTACGTCAAAGCATTGGTAATATCATGTAAGAGATTAGTGATTTCCAGTCAAAATTGATCAAATTGACTCAATTGACAAATCATGAAAATATTTAGAAGTTAACTAGCATGAATAAAAAATTTAAAATTGAATTAGCAAAAATGCAATAAACTTTTGAACAATTTTTCCTTGTTAAACCCTCCTTCTAATCAGCAACCGTTTGGCATATTACTTGCCTGTATTCTAGGGCTGAGCGTTTGAATTCTTTTTCCCATTATATGCAAAAATGTAATAACTTTAGGACTTTTGAACAATTATTCGTTGTTAAACCCTCCTTCTAATCAGCAACCGTATGGAGCATTACTTGCCTAGGGCTGAGCGTTTGAATTCTTTTCCCCATTATGTTGGCTCTCACAGCCTTACCTTGGGTTCTAAGTAACCTAAAAGAAATGCTAATCGCTGAATGCATTTGTCGATATGGACGTTGCTTATCTCACGTGACATGGCTGGCTAACATAGACAATTTTTATTTTTTTTTCTTTTCTTTTTTTTTTTTTATCAACTCTAGCCGATGACCTCGCTAGCCATAGGCGAGGGCCATGACATCCTTATCTAGCGAGGTCATCCACCAAAGTTGTAAAAAATAAACAAAGAAAAGACAAAATTAACATAAAATCGAAAAATATTAAAATATTATTAAAAGTATCTAGATCAGCGCCAATCATGCCACACAAGACGATCAATATCCATGTTAATAATCTTTGACCAAAATTAATTGGATAGATTGAATTGCCATAATCTAAAAATATTTATGATTCAATTAATATAATCAAAATCTTTAGGATTGAATTGACGAAGTATAATAAGTTGAAGGCTTTTTAGATAATTTTCCATGTGAAACCCTTCCTTCCAACCTGCAACCGTCCAACAAAGGCAAATACACCAAGTCATCGTTCGATTCGTACGCATATTTATTTATGACATGCCGTGTCGAGCACCCAATCGCATTCAGCGGTCAGCGTCTCCTTCAGGCTACCTACGAACAACGCCAGGTAAGGTCACGAGAGCCGACATGATTTTTTTGTTTTTTAAAGGGTGGAGGATGGCGTCAAACGCTCGACCCCGAGATACAGGCAAGCAAAAAAAAACGCCAGAAAGAGATGATAAGATAGATGACTTTACCCAGTCAAACGAATCCGTTTCCTTAATGGGCAAACTTTGAATCGGCAAAGAGGAAAAACCCAAAACGAAGTTAAGCGCCGAAACTTCATAGTAAAAATTACACACACGTTTGCCAATTCCTAAGGGGGGGGCGACGACCGCTTCCTTGGCTTTGAACTTTTCAAGAGACCTTTTTCGGCACTGTTCATCTTACGTCTCTTTTGTTCTGCCCTCGCGGGCAAACCCATCTTCTGTTGCTCATTCCGTTGACCCAATCCTTGTCCCTTTCACCGGCCCTTTTTCCAAATCTGAATCGAGACTCCTGCAAATTCTTCATTGTACACGCCCTTTTCCGCAAATCGCATCGTGCATGATTTCCAGGGCGCTCCCTCTGTCTCTTATATTCCCATGCAGTGTCTTGGGGACGTGAGCTACGATGGTTGATCTGCATGAGCTTCTGTTGGGCTTCTCTATCGTCTCCGTGGTGCTGTTCTCGATCCGGAGGCTCCAGAGCCTCATGATGTCGGTCGCCGCCATCACGCACGAGTCCTCCGCGTTGTCGGTGTCTCCCGGTCCCCTGTCGACGTTCGCCAAGGTTCTCGCGGCACGGAGAGGGCCGTCCCCAGTTTCTCCGAGCTTCCTGCCCGAGACCCTGGAAAGCCCGGCTTCCGCAAAGGGAGAGATACCGAACCGGAGCGCCGCTAGAGAAGGTGATATGTCCTGCGCCGAATCGGAAGATTCGCACGACTTAACGCGTCCAGCGAAATGTGATGATTTGTTGACGGTCAATCAATGTAGAGAAGTGCGTGAAAAAGGTTTGCACGATGTCCGTCCACGCAAGATTAATTCCAAGGCGGCGACGGATGTCCCAGCTTTACCGGCGCAGAGATTGATTGCTGGCGAAAAGGTGAGTGCTAACAAGCTTAGGAAACGGCCGGCGAGGCTTATTTTGCCGGAGAATTTCCCGGCTCTCGAATTGGGCTGCGAGAGGTTGAAGAAGAGAGAGAACAAGGAGTTTGAGGTGGAGGGAAGAGATTACTGTTTGGTTAGCAAGAAAGGGAGGAGAGATGTAATGGAGGACAGCTATGGAGTCACGGTTGATGTCGCCGGAGATCCCAAGCAGGTAGGGTTTAAATTTATCGGGGGGCATGCCTTCTTTCTATTCCATGTTTTGCGAATTGATCATGATTCATTTTATTATAGTAATTCTACTAGCTTTGCTATATTGGTGACCATCCTTATTTCGCAATCAGTCTTCCGGTTCTTGATCGTCACAAACCATAACTTCACACGATTAGTGTCAACCTTTTTGGACTCAATGATAAGAAACCATGTATCATGGATAGTTTTGGATTATTCCTAGTACAGAATGATTTAAATAGAAGAGTTCTTGTCGAGGGTTATGCAAAGTCTATTGCCAACATAGGCAAATGGATTCGTCATTCCTAGGTGTTGATTAGTTTTTTGGACGATTGCTTTTGGTGTTAACAGGTTCCTAAACTTCTCGAAATTTAGTTTCTATTAGCATCTCATATAAAATTTTTCAGCACAATGCTAGCAATGATTAGTCTGCTCGTTCCTACCTAGACCCTGCTGTTTTTGGTGAGATCGATTTCAATGCTTTAATCAGGACTTGATCTGGCTGTCCTAATTATTCAACTTCAGAGCTTATTATTTGCACATGCATAGGAAATGCTGTACTTTCCGACACTTTGGAGGTCTAATATAATTCCTCTCGTTCGCAGGCATTTTTCGCTGTAATAGATGGACATGGAGGCCGAGCCGCAGCTGATTACGTCGCTGAAAATCTAGGAAACAACATCCTTAGAGAAGTTGAAACCCTAGGAGAGGAAAGAGGCTCTCTAGAAGAGGCCATTCGCAGGGGCTACTCGGTCACGGACAAGGAGTTTCTTAGTCAGGTAAGCCGTCTACTTCAGGAAATAACATAAGAAATAGGGATGAGTTTCAAGGTACAATGGATGTGCTTCTGGGAATTTCAAATGGGGACTAAACAATAGAGAGTTGACTACGTGAAATTGCTCAGAAAACCTTGCAATCTAGATGACGGGCTCGGTCGTTGCTCCTCGTTTTGGAATCTGACCCTTAGACCTGGTCCTATTTCGTTTTGCCTTGCGTGCTGTCTGTTTAAAAAAATATCAGAGACAGGCTGTGACGTTTTCGAAGTAGTTGAACTTAAATATGATGTCTCTAGCAAATGTTTTCAAAGGACAATTCACCCTGAAATTTCGATGTATCTTGACTTTGCTCAACAACCCAAAAGTCCTCTAGATGATTTCCTGGACTTTGGAACGAGTCGAGTCTGAGCTGTTTTTGAGTGACTCAGATTTGACTATGCCTGATAACCAGACTCTACGCGGACTTTGGCTCTTCCTTACGAAACTGAGTCGGATCGAGCTCGAATGCACCGAATAGTCTGGTCGGTGAAGGCCAATAGTTGGATAAATGAAGATCGACCTGAGTTTTAAGTGAGTATGGATTGTCGAGTTGATCATTTCCATTGAGTCTGCATAGTATATGCGATGGTTACTCGGCCGAACTAGGTCTTACTTGTACAATCTCCAAGAGAGTTTTCCTTCATGAACATAATCATTCCAACGCTTTCAGTTTAGTTTTACTAAGGAATTGCCAGAAGCTGATACAGTTTCACATAAATGCAGGGTGTAGTTAGCGGAGCTTGTGCAGCTAGTGTGCTACTGAAGGATGGGCATTTACATGTAGCTAATGTAGGTGATTGTAGAGTAGTTTTATGTAGGAAAGGAGTAGCCGACGCATTGACCAGGGACCACCAGGTTAGCCAAGAGGACGAGCGCCTCCGGATGAGAACTCAGTAAGTCATCTTTCCAATTCCAGAGCTCGATAGCACTCTTCATCACTTCACGGATGAGGTCAGACATCTAATGAAGAATCAATACTTTTGCAGGGCGGCTTTGTACATAGCCGTAATGGGGTGTGGAGAGTACATGGCTCTCTAGCGATTTCTAGAGCAATCGGAGACTTGCATTTGAAAGAATGGATAATTTCCGAGCCAGAGATTAAGATGTGCCGGATCACGCCAGATTGTGAGTTCCTCGTCATGGCTTCAGATGGATTGTGGGACAAGGTAAGATTATGCCGCTCAGGATCGCAGTTATATCGTTATCAAAGATATTCAGGTTGATATGGTTAAAAAGAAAGTACCTGAATCTGATGCAATTAAACTGAGAAGGTTATGACTACAACAGCAGAACTCGAATCTCGGTTCAACGACCTCTTTTTGTTGCAGGTAAGCGATCAAGAGGCGGTTGATTTGGTGTCCAGACAGACCAACTTGCAAGAATCCTGTAAGAAGCTCGTGGAATTAGCTTGTTCCAAAGGCAGCCTGGACGACATAACTGTGATGCTCATCAATCTTCAGAACTTTCGTTCCTGATGGCCGCTTTCTGCACAACCTAAAATATCGATCCACGACAAGCCAGAGGAAGCTAAATCTCGAACACATCTTTGGCCCGGAAGGACCAGATAAAACGTCACGCACCTCACGAGTCAGCGAGCAATCCCACCATGATCAGTTTTGCGGGTTGCAGCGTGTTTAAGTGTATATACGGGGAGTTATATACTTTGAAGAATGCTAGTTTGCGCTGCAAATCAAGAGTAGATTTTTTACATGCCTTACCTAGAGAACATACAGATTTAAATTAAAGTGGGTTTCACATTCCTTTCGTTACTTAATTGTTATCATTTTGGCGTTTGTACTTGGAATGATCTCTTTTTTCAACTAAATCCAACTCTAATCCTATTCTATTGGCGCTGTTGGCTGATGATATCTCTACACTCTTTATTCATCTTCAGTCCACAGAGAAAATTCTCCTTTTCTAATATGCAAGGGAAAAAATTAATCCGAAGAAAATTATGTTGAGAAAACATTCCCTAAGTAATTTTGAAAATTGACAAAACTTATCCAAAGTAAAAAATTTAGTTCTGATAATAAGTATTTTTCGGGTGAAAAGTCTGATGAAATGTGATAAGATGTTATCAATCAAAATCAAAGTTATAGCTTAATTATTTCCTTGCCTTATATATAAGAAGTCCAAAGGAAAGTTTTCCAAAATTATCTCTCGAAGATTTGGATTTCCTGAGCTTTAAACTTGTGGCAAAGCATTCTTCCAAATTGAAGTACTCTGACTTAGGGAAACCCAAACTATTATATGGGTGGCAAAATCTATGTGAAGCTCCACTTGAGGCAACCTCGAAGTAATCATATCTTCTAAACAAGCTCCAGACCAATAGGTAGATTGACTAGATAATCCTCTTGGAGATATGTCTAACAATTAGCTTGGACAGAAAGGAGTATAAAAGCAAGTCTCAAAGCTAAAAAAAAAAAAAATCAGAGCATGAGAGAATCAAAACTTATAATTCCAAGGTCTTAAGAGTATTTATGATCAAATACTTTTGTCCTTATGATTGTGTGAGGAGATGTTCACACGAGCTTGAGTAATCATTGCTCAGGTCTTCTAACCTCTAATTCGTTTGTATAGTGAAATCTAGCCGATAAGCTATTAGTTCAGCAGAGAGGACGTAGGCTTGTCAAAGTCGAATCATTATAATATTTCGTATGCAATTTTCTATCCCGTACTCTCTTTATTTTATTTGTAATAGAATTAATTGTAAATGCAATACACTTTTTGTCATCATAAGTTGTACTTTTGGAAAATTAGATTTTAAATTCTTCTAATTTTCCATAGTATCACTTATTCACCCCCTCTAAGTGATAGATCTAGCCCTAACAAATTAAACACTATAATATGATAATCACAGGTATCAAAATAGTGTCTCTAAAAAGAGATTATAAACGTAATTGAAATAAGAATTAAATTTCCAGAATACTAGAAGTAGGCCTCCTTCGGCGCTGTGAAGGTCCTTTCCAAATTCTTGAACGATTCGGGAAGGTTGCCTACAAGCTTGAGTTTTTCCCATAGCTTAAGTTCCATCCAATGTTCCATGTAATTATGCTCAAGTCATATCCCGAAGACATTTACACTTATGATGATAGTATTATACATTTACATGGCTTCTCATTCCTTTTGGTTGGTTAAGTTGGTTCGAAAGGGCGTTTAGTCATTTTGGATTTCTTAGGCTCCGCTAGAGGAATTCCTCACCATTGTTAAACAACCGGATTGACTTAGCTGACCCTTCTTTGTCGTGCACCTATAACGAATGCGACAAATAACTGCCCGCGAGCTTTTCCTCTCTATTGTGAAATCTATAAAGCGATTAGTGTAAATAACTTATACGTGATATTTTCATCCTTAAAGTTTGAAAAAAAGAAAAAAAGCTAGGGGTGTGCATGGAAACACTCCAAAAAAGTGTTTCCGCACACTTCTGTACGGAAAGTGTGCTTAGGGAACAAAAGGAACGTAAACGCGTTTGGTTGCGTTTCATTCTTTTTTTTTTTTTGTTTCTGGAACGAAATAGGAACGAGGAAAAGAAACAACGATTTGTTGTTTCGTCTTCAAGAAAAAGAAATGAAAACGTTTCTTGGATTTTTGTTCTTTCTCTTCCTTCTTCTCCTCTTCTTTTCTTCTTCTTTTTTTTTCTTTTTTCTTTCACGGTCGCCGGCCTCGGCCATGGCCGGCGACCGGCCGTCGAGGCTCGGCCTCGGCCATGGCCGGCGACCGGCCGTCGAGGCGAGGCGAGGCTCGGCGTCGCCGGCCCCCGCGAGGCGAGGCGAGGCTCGGCGTCACCGGCGCGGCGAGGCCGAGCGTCGCCGGCCCCCGGTGAGGCTCGGCCTCGCCGGATCCGGGCGAGCTCGATGGCGAGGCTCGGCCTCGCCGGATCCGGGCGAGCCCGAGCTCGCCTAGCCAAGGCGAGGCTCGGCCTCGCCCGCGCCGGCGACGCCGAGCCTCGCCCAGATCCGGCGAGGCTCGGCCTCGCCGGGGCCGGCGAGGCTCGGCCTCGCCGGGGCCGGGCGACGCTCGGCCTCGCCGGGGCCGGCGACGCTCGGCCTCGCCGGGGCCGGCGACGCTCGGCCTCGCCGGGGGCCGGCGACGCTCGGCCTCGCCGGATGGGCGAGGCCGCGCCCCGTCGGCCGGTCGCCAAGGCCGGTGACCGCCGAAAAAAGAAAAATTAAAAAAGAAAGGAAAAAGTGAAAAATAAAATAAAAATGTTTAAAAAATTAAAAGAAATAAAAAAAGTCAAAAATTTACCAAACGTGTTTCGTTCATTTTTATTCCGGACCAAACGTTACCAAACGCGTTCTTTTGTTCAAAAATTGTTCCCTAATGTAAACACTTTTTTTTGTTTGTTCCTGAACAAAAAAAAACATGTAAACGTTACCAAACGCGCCCTAGTTTTTCTTTTGAAAAATTTCTGGCACAATTAAAAAAACAGACTAAATTTTGCCATCATATTACTTTTATCTATATATTACAAATTTAAGGAAAAAGCCACCAAAAACCCCAAACTTTACCTCGAGTGACGATTTACCCCGAACTTTGTTTTGTGACATGAAAAACCCCAAAGTTTGCTAATCGTGACATATTTACCCCATTAAGGGTATTTTCGTCTTATTTTTCTGTTTTTTTTTTTATTTTTTTCTTCTTCTCTCTCTTCCCTCCGCCGCGCCAGAGGGAAGCCGGCCCGGCGAGGGTCGCCCTCGCCCGGGCTGGCTAGGGCCGCCCTCGCTGCGTTGGGCGAGGAGGCCCTCGTCCGACCCGGTCGAGGCCTCCCTCGCCGGATCCGGGGCGAGGTGCTCTCGCGGCGTCGGGCGAGGGTGCCCTCGCCGGATCGGCGAGGGAGGCCCTCGTCCGACGCCGACGAGGGCCGCCCCGCCCGCGTCGGGCGAGGGACGCCGGCGAGGGCACCTCGCCGACGCAGCGGCGGGCGGCCCTCGCCCGACGCCGACGAGGGCCGCCGCCTCGCTGCGTCGGGCGAGGTGCCCTCGCCGGCGTCGGTGAGGGTGCCCTCGCCGGATCCGGCGAGGGAGGCCCTCGCCGGACGCCGGCTTCCCTCCGCCGGCTCCGTCATGGCGGCGGAGGAAGGAAGAAGAAGAAGAAGAAAAAAAAAAAAAAAAAAAGAAAAAGTTTTTAAAAGTAAAAAGACCAAAACGCCCTTATGATTTAGGGTAAAATGTCACACAAATGAAAGTTCGGGATTTTTTTGTGTCACAAATAAAATTTTGCAGTAAATGTGTCACGATTAAGAAACTTTAGGATTTTTTTCACGTCACAAAACAAAGTTTGGGGTAAATCTGTCACTCGAGGCAAAATTTGGGATTTTTGGTGGCTTTTTCCCTAAATTTTAATGCCGTAGAATATATTTATATGTTTGATTTTGGAATTATAACCATCGACTCAAATTTGCAGTTGAAATGTCCCATGTATTGTTTTTTGGCTTGACTAATACCCTTGGATTTGTTTCTTCAAATGCATCTGCAATATGTGGTCATCATCGCACGATTTGCTGCCATTGTTGCACCGCCACTAATGTATGGTACGGGTACCGTCCTGCTAGCAACGGTCGAAATGAAAAACGAGAAGAGACAGTGGGCGCGCGCAAGGACGTTGAAAACCCAAAATTTGGCGGGCCAATACCGAACGACTTAAACCTTTTTTATCATCCTATACATAGAAAAAAGAAGCCTCATCATGGTAGATTCCTGTATTTGATGAGAAAATATTCTTGTTTTGATTTTAACCAACCACAGACAAATATCAATGTTGTTACATGTCTTTATCCTATTGTAGGATCACCCAGACAAGGCTGTATCTCTCCTGTTGGAACATGGGAGGACCGCACTACTGCTCAGTTCAAATATTCAGTCCCTCTTTCTCGATGAGCAGAGGAGATAATTGGCAAAACAGAGAAAGTATGGACCCAGTGAATCCTGTAGAGCCAAGTTTAATGACCGCCATATGAGCAAGCCGAATCATGCTTAGCAACCAAAAGGTAAACAAAGCTGCTTCATTATGTCCTCTGACCGGTAAACTCGTCAACTAGCAACCCGATTGGGACAATAGCTCATCCTCTCGTTGCTCCATGTTCTCAGGTTTGTAAATGATAGTTCACAGTTTAAGACACAATACACGAGAAAGGTAAAAAACATGTCAGCAAAGGCCAGACCGACCAAAAAGATCATATACCCTAAACTCTGCTTCATGAGGACCCAGAAATTGCTTAGTTATGAGATTATTCTCACCAATGACTTCCACAAACGACATCGACACAGAACAGAATCGTCTATTTGGACGTCTACCACCTTTTACTCACTTGAAGCTTTAGGGGAATTTTCCGGAGTCTTCAAAACTGCAGCTGTATCATCATCTTTCTGTCCCATATTACCTTGGTGCTTTACGACGGCCACACAGAACTCTTCTACGATGGAGCCATCTTTGAACTTGAGAGCAAATGTAGAAAGATTGCCCTTTTCTTCAGTGATGCTGTTAACGCATGCAAAAGTGATGCCTTTCTTTTCCATATTTGTGAGCTTCATTTCTGGGTAAAGACCGGCATTCAAAATAAGCCTGTAATTCCCCCTAGTTCTCATGACGAGTCTGGCTTTCTCATTACCAGTTGTCGAGACGTTCACTTTGATTTCACCTTTACCACGTTCCTTCCAGCTACCCTCCACATATTCAAACAACACAGAATCAGCAGAAAAAACCACCCTCTCATTTTCTTCACCCGTCTCAACCACAACCTCCTGCAGAGTTGTGACACTGCTATTCTCACCCTTGGACACAACAGAAGAACTAAAAATTGAGGAGTTCCCATTACTGGAGAGACCAAGCCCAAAAGAAGGCTGGTCACCTTTGAGTCCAAAAAGAGAACCAGAACCAGTGCCTGTTGCAGACCCTTCCTTCGGAATAGACCCAAATGAAAATGTGGCAGTAGAAAAGCCAGTACCAGCAAGACCGGTGAATGCATTTTGTGTACTTGAAAGCTGTCGGAATGAGCTTAGTGGAGTAGTTTCAGTAGTTGAATTTGCATTTTCATCATCTTTCTTGACATCGCTTTCGGTTTTTTCGCCTCCAGTTGCTGCCTCGCCCTCTGGCTTAGGTTCTGATGCGTTTTCAACATCATCATTGACATCTTTATCTGCAACATCCTCCTTATCTGCAGCGGATTCTGTTCCAACCTCTTCAGTTTTGCTTTCTGCTTGTTTATTATCACCATCGGTGTCCTTCTCGATCTCTTTATCCTTTTCATCCAAACCAGCAGTAGCCTTCTCACTCACAACTTCCTCTTCAGGGCTTGCCTCTGTGGGCTTTGCCTCAGCAGGTGGAACCAAGCGAATTCCAGCAAAGGGATTGAAAGAAGGGGCAGACGTGCCTTGATTTCGACGTACTCTGACAATTCTCCTCATTGCTAGCACTTCATTGCTTGCCCTCTTGAAGGTCCCGCTCTCTTGTTCTGATGCATCATCCTCATCATCAAGCTCAGGCCTATCACGATTAAGTTCTCTACCCGCGGCCCTTTTCTTTGAGGGAGGAAGGGTGTTCTCTGTGTCTCCCATGGAAAATATAAATCAAGACCAAATTCCTGCATCGACAGAGCCAGTAAACCGATGAACTTCTCCCTTGAAAAATTCATCAAAAGCATAGCGGTACACATCCTCATAAAGATTGTAACTAGACATGGTAAATGACATGTTAGTGCACATTCCATCTAATGCAAACAGCAAAAAGATTGCTGCAACCTAAGGGTTAAGGGAGTTGGCCAATACTCAACGCCAGATTGCCCCTCGAGAAGTGATGCCCTGATTCATTTCCCAGCAAGCCCCGGTGAAGGCAACTTTCTTACAGTCATCAAGCAAGCTCCTACCTTTGTAATTATCCCATTGCAGAACAAGCTACACAATTTCTTGGGTGCTCTAAGACACTCGGTCAACCAACATCATAAACAAAAAAAAAAAGAAAGATTACCTAACCGATTAAGTATGTTCATTTAACTTCACTTCTTATCCATTCAGGAGCAAATGAACACTTCAATACATCCCACTATATTTCGTGCCACCGTTCTAAAAAATTACATAAAGTAATCTCGTGTGAACACTCTCCAGCAACTATTTCAAATGACAGCGGAAACCAACATATTATTCGAACCCGAATGAAGAATAACCAGCATCCCGACCAACATAAAACCAAAACAAACATCGCGTCGAAGACACGACGGATACTCATGACATCGCTAAGCCAATTTTTCATATATCAAAGACAAAGAGGAAAGTGCAAATGAAAAAATTATCAATTCAACACACTGAAATTCCGAGTACTACACGCAATCCTAGAAAGAACATAGCAATCTACAATCCGGCGTATTTTCGCATTCCAATTGACAGAGAAAAACGCTAGGTTTCAACAAAGACAGGAATCAGCGTACGAAACTTTTAAGTTTCGCAATTTTTTATTACGAGAAATGAAGACCGTGTCACCGCTCGCTCACTCCCGATGATTCCACGAAGCGAGCGCCATGTCTGACGGAAGACAAAGCTATTGCCCGACCAATAGAGAGAGAGACGGAACGAACCTGGGGCAGAGAGAACCCTCGCCGAGAAGAGGACGAACCGCGAATCGACAGCCGAAATGGGGGGCCGCGACTTGATCTGCGGGAGCACGAGCCGGCGAGGAATTGACGGCTGAGAGCGAGAGCTCCGATCTCCGACGCTCGTCGGAGGCAGCTGTTGGAGGTTTCGGGAAACTGGAACTCCGGAAGATGATCCTCCGAGAGACAGCAAGGGAAACTACGAGTGAGTGGAAATTAGGGTTTAGACGTGGCCATCTAACTGAAAAGACGAAAGTATCCTCGCAGAGGATCACGCCACCACAGGCCATGTCGCAGGTTTGATATTTTTTGTAATATTAATTTCATTTTAAAATATGTTCTTTTTAGACAGCACTTTTAAATATATTGATGATTGAATGCAACAATTAAAAATATCATCGCCAAGAATTATATTAAGTTTAGAATTTCTATGATGATTAAAACCATAAATTCTTTTTCTCTTTTTTCATGCGAATTCTCATTGTCGGGGTTCCCTCATTGAGTCGTTGCTATGTCATGATCTATTTAAAAAAAAAAAAATCCCCTACAAGGAACAGTGCTTAACAACGCGTGTAAATCATTAAGCAATATAAAATTATATTAAACAATCAATCATGGCATCTCCTTCAAATATTATCATAAATTATTAAAACTGACTACCCACAAAGTAAACAAAAGGAAAGGAATAAAAAAAAAATGTAAGAAAATAAGAAGTTCATTCTTCACCTAAGCGAGCACAAGAAGTGGACCTTGGGTTAAAAAAAAAAAAAATCGAGTAAGTTGACATGTGCAAAATAGCATCATTATAAGTCCTCATTTATATTTGACCCCCCAAAAAAAAAAAAAAAAAAACGAGTCCTCATTTACATAACAATAAGATTGATAAGCAATTAGGATGAATTTAGAAATAATATGGCAGGTTGGTAAAAAAATCCCATCAATTTTTCATGAGAATACACTTTTGACTCCTAAAAAAAGGGGATTGTTTGATTTAAACAAGAATTCACAAAATTGATTTTCAAGAGCTGAGAACTCCTCGCAGCCGATAGTGCTAAATTAATGAATTTATTCTCCTTACATTATTCTAAAAATGCGCTAATATTCATAATTAAGTTACAAGTTAATGGAAGAATTATGATATTATTTCGCATTACTCTATCACTATCTCAAATTATCGTAAGACGAATAATGTGTTACTGTGTTTATTTGATTGAGTTGGTGAAAGAGAGGTAGGTAGGTTACTAGACGACAAGCATATGTTATTATGTCGACATGAGCAATTAGACAATGACATCACATAAATATTCAATGAAGGTGTCGCACCCCGACCTGCTCTGGGCTCATGATAGCTTGGGCCATTGCTTTTTCACTTAGGTCATTTGCTTACTTGCGACGTTTCAGGACGTGTCGCCGACCCATTCATTTCATCTTTTGATCATACACAAGCGGAAGCAGAATAAATATTTCTCAACTATTAACAAACAATAGGGATAATATAAGTCATACAATCATAACACACTTTATATGACACACATCTACCGTCAAACATAATATTTCCTTACATAAGAAAAATATAGCTATTTACACATCCGCGTAGTGGATTCCCAAGTATCGAGGTTGGGGTTAACCTAAGACCTATATTCTATGAGGGCGACCTCACAAAGTGGTATCCCCTACGCGTCTAGTACACGTCCATCTCAAGGTATTTTGGCTCAGGTTCGGATAGCCATGATTATGCCCTGAAAAAGTTAAACAACGAGGAGTGAGATAAATTCAGCGAGTGAACTTTCTAGACCTCGCGTAAGAAAGTCATTCACCTCAGAAACGTCCTAAATATGCAGGTTATCTATTAGCAAAGCTTTCACTTTATATTATCTATTAACATGAATTAAGCCACTCAACATGCGACACTTTATCACGTGTCCAATTATAATATTAATAATCATTACGTGAGTGCACAATTCCATTAAGCATACGAAGTTCATAATTTATTAATCCAGGTATGAATAACAATAATTCCAAGTACCATGCAATAACTTAAATCTCTCGAGTTCTAATCAAAGGCGTATAAATCTACAAACTTATGCGTGCCTTTTTGACTCAAATATCAACTTGCAGGATATTCTCATGCCTCTCAATTTATAAACATGGTCAATCAAAGCATGTATGTGCCACATAAGTCACTGAAATGACATTTAATTCATGCATTTTTCTCATGTAACTCATATATATCCATGCCACACATGTGTAGACTTTGGCATCATTCTCATCATATGCATTCAGCATTCATGCACTTTACACACGTGGTGTCTCAAGAATCGCATGGTATCCCATACTACCATGCAACCCTTGAGACTATGTTTCCAGATTATTACGACCACTCAAGTCCCAAGGCTAACCTGAAGGTTCGTAGTCATCCGGTGTAATCGAGTATCGTCTCGCCCCATCAAACACGGCATCGTCCCGTGTAAACGCATCAAGACGGCATACATGTAAGGAGTTTCGTTTCGAAATCGATATGTGAATGGCATCCTGTTGACTTTGGGGCATTTGAACTTAATCGGGTATCGTCTCCGTAAAATGCATCAAACAAGCTCACACCTTACGTAAAACGCATTCGGGGCTTTATATGATCACATGAGCACATCACCACTCACGCCCATTGTTATTTTTCTCATTAGCCAAGTATGAATGCCTCAATGACGTGCTAAACAAAGTGTGTCTCATGATCTATCGAAAGTACATCAATAAAATATGATGAGCACGAAACGGGAATCCATGGCTTGACCCGTTACGTTGAGCATCGACCTAAGTCCAATTTAGAGTGAAAACGATACGCTTCAATATTGCGCCAAGACCAAGAAAGGATTGATTTGTCATGCTATGATCATTGACCTAGTACCAAACTTAGCTCAGAAATGATACGTTTCAGGATTGCATCAAGACTAAGAAAGGACCGGCCCATTGTGACATGATGATTGATCTAGTATTGGACTTGATTCGGGAACGATACATCTCAATATCGCTGATCCCAAGAGAGAGATTTGACTTGACGTGCTTCCTCGCGCATCTAAGAACCATAGTATATCTCATCTCGGAGGTTTGAGGTTATTTCAAGCATCGACCATGGACAACGAACATAATATATGTATGATGACTACTTCCAATTTAAACATATGGTACATTGTCATCATAATCTATTCAATAACATATCTTTTATTTATATGACATATCACAATATCATAACGTATTTCAACAATATGCCTTATCACGACGTCACTTCATAAAATACATATCACCACATAGGCCCCGTTTGGTTCAGTTTTGGGAGAATGTCTTTGGGAAATGTAAAGGCCTTTTGTCTAAAGGGGTTTGGCGAAATGCAAATATTGTTTGGTAAACTAAAATTAAAAAGATGCCTTGAGATGTAATTTGGGGAAAATACTGTTTGGTAAACATATACATTTGAAAAGTCCTTTCATGTGCCAATTTTAAAATTTTGTAACTTTAATTTGTTTAAAATCAAAAACAAAAATCAATGGCCTTAATTTATATATATATATATATATTTTTTTTTTTTTCAAGTTGAGAATAATGTATAAGAGATATTAATAAAATTTAAAATAAAAAATCACATCAAAATCAATTAAAAATAGAGTAATTCCATTACAATAAACATTACAACATATGTTCCAAAAAAAGAAATAAGTTATCGTTACATATTACAAACGTCCTTAACTATTTATCAAATTCATAGCTATTTCATCACGTAAACGTGCCATGTCAGGGAATGCATTATCATTTGAAGCACTTGTCCTCTCATTTACAACATCATGATCGACTGAATATCCATACTCGGGATCCAAATATGCTGTTTCAAAATCCGTATCAGTTATGGCATTTTTTCTTAGAAAATTGTGCAAAACCATTGTAACTATGACAATTTGCACTTGCTTTTTATAAGGATAATTTGACATAGTAGTTAAAATCTTCAATTTCATTTTTAATACGCCAAAGGCTCGTTCAATTTCTGAGTGAAGTGAGGAATGTGCACGGTTAGACACTTCTCGATGACCCGTAGGTGTAAGACCTTATCGAAATTCTAGCAAATGATATCTAACTTCTCTATATGGCCCCAAATAACCCGTGAGATTTGGATATTCGGCATCTACTAAATAATATTTACCTACACAAATATAATATAAATTTAATTAATATATGTCGCATAAATATATAATATATATATATATATATATATATATATATATATATAAACCATTAATTAACTAACTTAGAGGTGGATTGGGAAATTGTGCATCACGTCTTCCAATGGCATCATAGAAGACACGAGTATCATGAGCTTGTCCCTCACAACCGGCACTAACATAAATGAATTTTATATTAAAATTACATATGGCCAACACATTTTGAGTAGTTTTTCCTTTTCAACCAATAAAGTGAATTTGATCATACACCGGTACCATTGCTGGGATATGTGTACCATTCATAACTCCAATGCAATCCTAAAACAAATAATACAAATATTACATGATTTAAATTTAATTTTTCATTTTTATTGTATAATCATAACTTACCTTAAAATATGGATAAAATCGTCGATCTTTTCTAATCTTCTTTGGAACTTCCCGAAATTGTTGATCACTTGGTTGGATCAAATATTTTCCCATATTGCTTACTTTATTTAAAACTAAACTAAAGTACCTACTTATGGTTTCCCGGAGCGTTGGAAGCGCTCTTGTGTTACCCTGTTACCTATACCATGTCCCAACATATAAAGAAACATTCCAACCATTTCTACAACATTAGTATTCCTAGATCATTTAAGGCTACAACATGTTACTAAGTCACGTGTTAAATTATTAAATACATGCCTATGCATTCTAAACATATTATAGCATCTTATTAGATTAGTATTTTCGGCCATCAACTCTCTCATCCATGCATGACCTCTATATGATGAGGTCATAGAAGATTGTTTGCAAAGGTGCGTTGCTTAATAAGCAATGCAAATCCAGGAATTCATCTTCCTCTTGTTCACAATTTTCCTTTTGTTGAGAATCATTCATAATTGCTTAATGTAACAAAATATAGAGTTAGAATAAGAAAAAACAATGAATAATCTAGACAATCC
The DNA here is from genome assembly GCA_014182375.1 of Eucalyptus virginea. NCBI lineage: Eukaryota > Viridiplantae > Streptophyta > Magnoliopsida > Myrtales > Myrtaceae > Eucalyptus > Eucalyptus virginea. Next base: position 40,291,887 of record CM024519.1, on the reverse strand, counting down.
ATTAAGAAAAACAATAGTATCAATCAACATATATATAAAAATCAACTACTTAAAGAAAACCTCAATTAGAAACAATTCTTACATTAAAAATATTAATATAAATTATGTTCATACATAATTTAAATAGAGTTCGGATATAAAAATAAAATAAGATATTCAAAAATTCAAATAAGAAGCTATGACAACATCTTAGTCATGATTAAGTTCTTCTATCTCAAGCTTGAGATACTTCACCCCTAGGGCATCGGAATTCAAGCTCATGAAGACCTGCTTATTGTTTATTTTTTGCTTAAAATGTTTGATTGCAAAAAAATACAGCTTTTCATCTTGCACAATCTACGGTATGGCATCCAATATAAATATGAGATCCTTATAAGGACCAAATCTATCATGTGCTCGAGAGGCAACAGCATCGTCACTCCTACTTTTAACAGTAGAACAAAGCCTGTTAATTTGGCTTTCGAGCAATTGTGCTGGGCTCAAATTCTCGTCTTTCTTTCCTCGAGTTTGCCTCGTTGAAGTTTGCACTACTCTTTTACGAGCCCGAATTTGAATTGGTTCATCAATATTTTCACCCATATAACATTCTAAATTATCATTAGTAGATCCTATGACATCATCAATGTCGGGTTGTGTGGCATCAATACTCTCATCAACACATAAACCTTATGCAAGATTCCAAATGATTTCTCTAGCAGCAACCGTATCTCTGAACATTCTATCTAGCAACACTTCAAGATCATGAGGTATGCATTTCGTCCTAAAAACCTTAACCTTAGGATTAGCCTATTATAAAAAGCATTTGAGTAAGTTGTATATAATTGAAAATGAGAACTTAATCGAAAAGTAAAAGAATAAGTGATAAACACCTGGATTTTACTCTCCCACCATTTATCACTTGCATCGATGGTTTTCTTCCTTAGATCCCATCCTAATCCCGTTTCATTATAAACTAATGTCCTCCATCTTTTCCATTCTTCCTTAAGATTATTCAACTTACTCTTCATTTGAATTTTATCGTACTTTTTGCCCCTCAACTCCTCGAACTTATTAATTATGGCAGTCCATCCATCTCTCTTGTTCAATATGCCTTTTCCTTTGTTGAATTTGCCATCTTCCAATAATATGAGCATGAACAGATTTAAGAGACATATAATAAAGAAAAAATTCAGCAATTGAACTAAAGCCAAATCAAGGTGCTTAAATTCCTAATGATGAAATGTTCATAAAACAGCCAGCACAAATGAAGAAAATAAAATGCTTAAGTAAATAAAGCAGTAAGTAAAAGAATTGGTGAATGAATCCGTCTGTCCCAAACAAAATATTTTCTGCCTATTATACCAAAGTTCTAAAGTTTCTGGGCATAAATCAATGAGAGAATAAATCTAGAATGCTCCATGATGTAGCAGGAGTTTACTCCCAACATCAAGTAATAATTTTTACCAAAGTAAAAAGTTTGAGAAACATAAAACTTTGTTTTTCCTTGCAAGTGAGCCAGAACACAAACCAGAACCATACGATTAGTCTTTATCACCCAGTAGATGAGAGATTAGACATTAAAAAAATTTCATTAATTCAAAGCTGAGCATGCCGGGAGAGCTCAACGCTTCTCCTTAGGCTACACCCCGTGGAAATGTAATTGCATTTTCCAAATGGCCCTCCAAACTTCTTTGCATTTCCTCAAAGGCCTCTATGACCTCCAAAGTCCCTCGATAAAGTGTTACCAAATGCAAAGAGCTTGGAGATAATTTTCCACTCGATAATGAATCTTACGAAGGATCCATTTTTGTCAAAAAAAATAATAATAAGAGTCTAAAAACATCATGTGGAAAGAATGAGGAGGAGAGACTACATGTGTTCCGGAATGTAAGGACAATTGAAGTCTTAAAGCTATTATGACAAGGCTATTAACAGAATCAACCAAGTTCAACTAGGAATTTGATTCAGTCAGAAAAAGGGTGTGGTGTATTATATCCACTCTATCTTCCCATAAATACTAAATCCCCAAGAACTTATAGTTTCACCCCCTCTGTATAAGAGTAATTAGTTTGAAAAATAAATGAAAATTTTTGCTAGTGGACTAAAAAGCAGTACAGATAGCTGCCGCAAGGGTTATTTTGATGCCTGAATAAACATTTATATAATTTTCTTGGGTCTTTTTCTCAATATAAGGAACATTTTTTTTTCCTAATTTGATATCTTTAGTTTTCCTTTTAAAGCCAAATTAAAAAAAAAAAATTGGAATAAATTCATCTTCCAGTCCTTTCAAATGTTTGTTTTTGTCTTTTGCTAGACCACCTTATGTGAAATATTGGGTAAAAAAAGAAAGAAAGAAATGTAAAACGCTTGAAAAACTCAAATGAGCAGATCTAGGAACAAAGTAAGTTTGGAGTTCAAGGTCAGTCAACTGGTCCAAAAAAGTCCAGTTTCATTTCTGGTGATGCAGAACTTCGTGGTTGATGAGGCTTGTTGATTCATAAATGCTATTGATTACAGAAAACAGCAATTTCTTATGTTCTAAGCATTAGGGGTATCTGCAATGTCATCTAATTGAGAGCAAAAATCTAATCCTTTAACTTCCTAAATGGAAAAAATGGAATAAATTGATCTTTCAGTCCTTTCAAATGTTTGTTTTTGTCTTTTGTTTGACCACCTTATGTGAAATATTGGGTAAAAGAAAGAAAGAAATGTAAAACGCTTGAAAAAATGGATTTTTCAAATGAGCAAATCTAGGAACAAAGCAAGTTTGGAATTGAAGCTTAGTCAATTGGCCCAGAAAAGTCAAGTTTCATTTCTGGTGATGTAGAACTTCGTGGTTGATGAGGCTTGTTGATTCACAAATGCCATTGATCACAGAAAACAACAATTTCTTATGTTCTAAGCACTAGGGGTATCTGCAATATCATCTAATTAAGAGCAAAAATCTAATCATTTAACTTCACTAAATAACTTTCTCCGTAATAAGAAAGCAAACTGAGAAATGATCCAAAATAACACACATTCTTTCACAAACCTATAAAAATTTGGTGATACTTAAACCCATATACATTAATAGCATCTACTTCTATTATAACCATCTTCTTATGCTACATAATCACCAATATAACAAGAGCTACGAGCGTACATACCTGCTGGTTAAATCCCATATTGAAACTTAACCAAGACTAAACCATCCGACGGGAAAACATTACAGCGAAAGCTACCTCAGAATCCACCTTTCGCCTCGACCTAATAACATGCTACGATCTCTTGCCAAATCAGATAAGATATTCAATTATCCACACAAATTTCCACAAAAATTACAACATGAATAGAGAAAATCTAACCTGGACAAAAACGAGCGCAAGCGTAAGCATGATAGGAGAGCTTGAGAGCAGTGAGCGTGGAGGAGTGACGCGAGGCAGAGAACTCAAACCCTTGCCAACCGTGAGGGAATGCTGCTTCAAGCGTGAAAGGGGGAGTCAGTCAAGGTAAGATAAAGACGAGGGACTTCCATACATCCGAACACAACCAAGGAAATCTTACCTAGAGAGGCGAGTGAAGGTGAGGGTCGGACACAAACCAATCGTGAGGTAGAGAGAGTCGTGAGAGCATAAAAAGAGTATTGCCCGCGGCCCTCGCGAGTAATCTCGTGCGGAATCTTCAGCGGTGACCGCAAAATCGGACGAACGAGTGATGGAATCGAAGCTTCCGAGCTTACCCAACTGTTCTACTACGAGCATGACGCAAGCGCGAGAGCAAAACGGCGGGAGGTGATCTTCAAGGATCTCCGATGGACATCGGAGAGCAGCTCACGTCGGAGATGGAGGGACGACGGAGAGAGGCGTGAGGCTACATAAAGCGTGAGGATCTTGGATGGACACGGGAGAGTAGCTCGCGAAGGAGAAGGTGAGGGACGACGGAGAGAGAGGCGTGAGAATGCCGAGGAGGCGTGAGGCTGTGTGAGGCAACAATAAGGAAGAGGAGGCTTAGGGTTTTCTTATTTGAAAATGGCAAAAGCGGATTTTGGTTAATAAATGAGGACAAAATGGACAACTAACAAATTTTTATTAAACAAAGAAGTTGCATCCCGAAAATGCTACTTTGAGAATGCACCTCCACCCCTCCATTCCCCTAAACCCCTTTGAAGCCCTTTAGAGATGCAATTGCATCTCCCCAAAGTCTTAAAAAAAAAAAAAACGAACCAAACACCATAGCATTTGGCCAAACCCCTTTAGAGCCCAAATAAGCATTTCAAATGCTAAATCAAACAGGCCCATAATAGTCTATCACCCTATTATAGCATGTTATAAGAACATATCATACTTCACTTGTCATAACCTAATAATTTATCGCATAACTACTTATCACGTAACTTATCAAACCAAGAAGTAATAACCATCGATAAAAGTTGATAACCTATCGCTCTAATCTTAATAACTTATCGTCCAAAACTTGATAACCTATCACCCAAATCTTGATAAGTTATAATCCAAAACTCGATAACTTATCATCCAAAACTCGATAACCTATCGTCATAACCTATCGAGATAACCTATCGTCATAACCTATCGAGATAACCTATTGGAACCTAATGATCACTTATCACATAAAACCTACTTATCACATCAACAAAGCACAATTTAACATTAATCTCACCCTAAACTATTTCTAAAATGCAACAACAAACTTAATTAAGGGTTAGAAAGTCACTCACCCAAGTCCAAGCTTTAAGAAGCATCGGGGGAGGAGCGGCAAGGCTGGACAACGGCTGTGGGCTACTAGTCACGTCTCCATAGCACACGTAGGAGTGCTAAACGGTGTCCCGGGTGGTGGCACGGTGGCGGATGGCTTCCCTTAAGCCAGTGGTATCCAAATTGCCAACAAAGGGAGAGAGAGGGCTCTTATGAGAGGCTGGACAGCAGCTTCCTCGGTTCGAAAGCTCCAACTTGGCAACGGAAACGATGGTTCGATGGGCGGTTTACGGGTGGCAATTGTGATGGTTGGTTACCGATGAATCTAGAGAGGAAAATGAGAGAGAAATGGGTATGAATGATAAGGAGGATAAGGGAAATTCATCTAAAGGGGAGGGGGAGAGAGAAAATGAGAAGAGAGAGAGAGAGAGAGAGAGAATTGCCATGGGAACCAAAGGTAATGAGAGTAGAGAGAGAGGAAAAAAATCTTGCCATTAATGTCCATCCCATCCAATTTCTTAAAACCTTTCTCAACCAATCAAAAGAAAACTTTTTGGAAAAGAAAAATCCAAGTCATTAATGAAGAGATATGCACTTGAGTGAATAGGTTTAGGGTAGGCTTGTCATTCCTCTTATTCAACCATACATGGGCACCCAACCTTGGCCAATTCCACCTTCTCCTCCTTATTTTTAGTTGATTGAGAGGGCAATTTAGTCATTTTATCAACATGGTGCATTATTCATGTACTTGAGTATAATAAATGTTAAGATCTTGCAATAATGGCTCCAAACTTGGGAAGCAAGAAGAGATCCTAGCCCGTTGGCCAAGATTATCATCCAAGATCAATGGCCAAAATTGTTTCTTCACTTTCTCAATTATTGAAATGATGAAATTCCTAAACTTGGGAAGCAATGGTTGATCTCAACCGTGCAATTGCCTAAGCTTATTCTTCAAGCTTGGGCGTGTGGCCCTCTTCTTCCAATGTGAAAAATAGTTCCGAGTAATTTTCGAAATAAATGTCATTATCTTATCAAACGTATTCAAAAAATTATAAAATCTAATATGTTGTAAAGAAGACTTTAAATAATATTTTTCATGAAGGAATCCAAGCCTAATTTGTTTTTAGGGATAAGTATTCTAGAAGTCCTACAACTTGTCATGAAAATACATTTCAGTCCTAAAACTTGCAAAAAGTGCATTTAAGTCCTAAAACTTGTTAAATTGTTTCAAATGAGTCCTAAGATCAAGCCGTTAGCATTTTCCGTTAAAAATGCTGACGTGGCATTTTAAATAATTTTTATTTTCCAAGTTTATTTTTTAATTAATTTTTATCCATTTTTTAAAAAAATTAGATCTAAAAACTAAAAAATTAAATTTATTATTATCTTATTTTCAACAAAAACTAAAAAGAAAAGTTAAAAATTTTATTTTTAAAATTTTTAAAAATAAATTTTAAAAATAATGTTAACTTTTAAATAAGTTTTTTTTATAAATATTTTAACTAAAAAATTATTTTTAATTAAAATGTTTCTTTTAATAAATATTTTAAAAATTTTTTAAAGTTTTTGGTGAAAATAAGATAAAATGAATAAATTTGATTTTTTAGTTTTTAAATTTATTTTTTTTAAATTAATTAAAAAATTAATTAAAAATTCTCGTGGAAAATAAAAAATTATTTAAAATGCCACGTCAGCATTTTTAACGGAAAATGCTAACAGCGTCGATCTTAGGACTCGTTTGAAACAACTTGACAAGTTTTAGGACTTAAATGCACTGCAGTTTTTGTGACCGAAATGCATTTTCGCGACAGTTGTAGAGACTTCCTAACACTTATCTCTTGTTTTTATTAAGAGCAGAAAATCATTAAATACAACCCAAAATCTCGTCCGTTGAATAGTCCTAATAGCCATAGAAGAAAACCCATTTCAGCATCCAGATATTCATAAAATACTTTGAAATTTTAGTACATTGTAGAAACGAATGTCTTCTATAACTTTTGTGAATGAAATATGTTCAGATTTTAAAGGGAAAAGTTTGCAAAAAATCGAGAAGACAAATAGGTCACCGTTTTTACTACACTGGGCAGTTTTCACACAATAAAAGAGTAGGCTTTCGTATTAACCATTTCACATTAGAAAAATCTAAAATTAGAGTATATTGTAGATCAAGATGTTTTGAACAACTTTTATGTAGGAAATTTTGTGAGATTCAAAACACAAAAAACCTTATAAAATTGGAAATCAGTGAAGGTCCAATAGTACACAAACTATTCACGGACATAGGGCTTAGGTTTGGGCTTAACAACTTAGGTTTAGGCTTAACTCATCCAATTTGGATCTTAACAAGCTTAATGGCTCATTGGGCTTCCAGTTTCTAACCCAATTTCACTTATCCAAGAATTTCCAACTTCTAACCCAATTTCCTTTAAAGTCTGATATCCTTAATTAGACTAGAATTTGTGGTTGAAAGCTATCAAATGTGACTTTAGCATAATTAAAACCAACGGGCGGCCTTTAGAAATTCCGTGAGTTCGACCTGTAGTTGATTTGATATCAATCCACATTTAAGCCCTTTTTCAATTCATGGATGATCATCGGTTCTCATGTAATCGTAAGAGGTCAATTGCTCATTTCAAAGTATATGATCATTTAGAATTGGTTTATGGTTGTTTGTAATTAATATAGTAATTGTGCGGAATCTCCCGCAACCCAATTATATGCTATTATCAAAACGATCTACAACCGCTCTTGCATCAGCTTGAAACGGCTTAAGATTGTCCCTTATTGATCCTTATGATCAAATTGTCAATCCATAGTTGAGTTCTCTAGTCATGCGTATCGAAATCCTAAATTGTCATTCCCAATAGGTTTAACGCTTGTGAATAGTTCATGAATTAATTCAAAGTTTAATTCTACTGATTGCGCATTGATAGAAGTAAACACCTTATTGTATCTTGATCAAATTTTGAGGATGTCACAGAAGGAGAGTTTTGCGTGATAATCTTTTTGCTTGAATTGAGTTGCATTAGAAGGACTCTCCCGTGACCCAAAATCAAAATCGGTGATATGAGTTATGCATAATAATAGATGAAATATTTTATAAAAAAAGGATCAAAATATGCATAACGAATAATTAATTAGTGTATGAATAAATTATTCCTTTGATTTGAATCTCACAAATGAAGATATTCTAGTAACAGTTGAAAACCCTCAATTCTTCTTTGATTGCAATCAAATTTTGAGAATAGCTAGCGGAAATATTATTACATCATGAAAGGACATCTTTTTGCCGTGTTTATTAATACATCATAAACCACTAATCGAAAGTCCATGATATATTATATCCATATATAGGATATTTACTTTACATTTTCTGTTCATTCCTAAATATCATTTAGAGCAATATACAACCTTTAAAGGTTGTGGTATAATTTTTCTAGTTTTTCAATTGGCTAGACTGATATGGCTAGATTTATTTCCGTAAATAAAGGTTAATAGTCTCTCAGCATTCTTCGTGTTAAATTCCTTCCTTTACTCACAAGAAGTAACAATGCCGTTAGGTTAGAAATGTTCATCTCATGTAACACCAGTATTCAATAAGATCATTTGATATCATTCTTCCTATTGAAAGAGACGATGGAATAATTAATTGGATATTCATTTAACATAAACTAATCAGAAACAACACAGTACAACAATATAGTATATCATAGTAAAAACCAACTCTGGTAACTTTACAGGCATTTGATGTAACATGTAATTTTTCCTTTAGCTGAATTATTTTGTAAAGAGCGGTGTTATCTTAGTATTTTTCTTTTTGGGTACATAATGGCACATCATTAGCAACATTAAAGGGGAAACTATGTCCATGATTTTGTCTACGGTCCTTATCAAGAAATTAATCTAATTGCTTAAGTCTGTTACTATACATAAAATCCTCGATATACGTGACTCTGGATTAAAAAAAAATAGGCATATGAATCTAACATATAATATGGTAACGGGGTAGTATTCATAGTCATAAATTTGAATTAATTTAATTTTACTATACACATCATACTACTTGGTGAAGAGAAAATATTGAAGATACAAGCATTAATGTCTATATAAAGTACACGGACCAAATTGAATTTATCATGTGCAATATATTCTGTAGCATAGTCAATATTAGGTTGTATTCAATGCAATATTGCAGCATACAAAAGAAATAGTATGCACGATTGTATCAATAGCATGACTTTCGTAATGTAGATATATGTCTAATATGTTTATATAAATTTGAGCATACTCCAAAACACTGATACTGATATTACTTGTTTTTTGCACTATAACATGTAATAGAATAAATATTTGTTATTCATTGTGTGAGAAGAAAGATCAAGATATTAATCTCATCAAATTGAAAATAGAAAAAATTAGTCAATGAAAAATTTAATTTAGCATTGTGTATATAGTAATCTAGGACATGTGCAAGATTTGATAGATATCGTTTGATCACTCACACGATCAAATCAAGTTAGATAAATTGAGAGAGCATTAATTGAAACTCTTAATGTAATCGAGTCCCTAAACCTAGAAAACTCAGATTATTCCCTCACTTAATTTTTAGCCGACCACAAAAGGCTAGTAGTGACTACAATTTCATGTAAAATATTCATAGCCTAAGGCTCCGTTCGTTTCGCGGAAAATAACTTCCAGGAAAATATTTTCCAAAATTTCCGGTGTTCGGATGGCGGAAAATACACGGTCAACGGAAAATATTTTCCGTTGACCGGAAAATCCTTCTTGAAATCGCGGAAAATGTTTTCCTCTTTTGAAAAGAGGAAAACATTTTCCGCACCTCTCGCGCTCCCGCTGCTCTCTCCTTCCTTCATCAGTTCACGTTCTCTCTCTCTCTCTCTTTCTTGCTCTCCCCGCCGCAATGGCTTCGACAACGTCCTTCTCCGAGATCGCCCTCCGCCCTCCCCGGCCGCTCCCGCCCGCCCGCTCCGGCCGGGCGCGCCGCCACCGCCGCGCTCCGCTTCCCGGCGGCTCGAAGCCGCTCGGGAGGATCCGGCTCAAGAGGGAGCACCGCGCGGCGGCGCCGGAGGCTCGCAGGGAGCCCGCCATCCAGCCGCTCGTCGTGCGGCCGCGAGCCGTGAGCTCGTCGGATCGGCGGCGGAGCTCGCGGCTCGCCGGATCTAGCGGCAGAGGTCGGGCTCCCGATCCGGGCGAGCTCGAGCTCTATCGCCAGATCCGGCGCGCTCGGGTGAGATCCGGCGAGCCTCGAGCTCGCCGGATCCGGCGGCGGAGCTCGCGGCTCGCCGGATCTAGCGGCGAGCTCGGGCTCCCGATCCGGGCGAGCTCGAGCTCGTCGCCAGATCCGGCGAGCTCGGGTGAGATCGGCCGAGCCTCGAGCTCGCCGGATCGGCCACCGGGTCTTGGTCGGCGGCCGGGCGGCCGGCCATCGTCGAGCAAGAAGGAGGCGGCGGCGGAAGGAGGAGGAAGAAGGAGGAGGAAGTAGGCGACGGCGGACGAAGCCGCTCGGGAGGAATCGGGAGGAAGAAGGAGGAGGAAGGAGGAAGGAAAAAAAAAAAGAAATAATAAATAATAAAAATTTCTATTTTAAAAATATAAATAATTAAAAAAATCATTTTAAAAAAATATAAATAAATAAAATAAATTTTTTGGTCAATTAAAAATATTAAGATTCAATTTTTGATAATTTTTTTCAGGAAAATGTTTGAGCTAACGAACAGTGGAAAATATTTTCCACCCAAATTTTAGATTTTGGCCGAACACCGGAAAATAGAGTCATTTTCCTGGAAAATAACTTCCAGGAAAATGTTTTCCGGAAATATGATATTTTCCATTTAAACGAACGGAGCCTAAATTAAGAGTAAAATGGATATGACGTCACGTGAGATAAGAGCCTGCAAGAGCCCATGCCCACTGGAGGGCCATCCGCTCGCCTTTTGGGCATTACATCTAAACCCACTTCCCTGACCTCATCCGCAAGGTCACGATGAGGTCCAATCAAGTAAAGCCGAAGAGAGAGCCCAATTCGCTTGGTCCAAACTTCTGGCTTCAAGCCCCAATTAAACGCCGCATGAGCCTGGTTAAAAGATTAAATGCGCAGCCCAAGGCTCATGTGGACAACAAGGCCCATCGGAAAAGAAGAAGAAAAAAATAGAGCCCAAATTGACTCATTTAACCCGTTTATGATTTAGTACAAATTTTTTTATCCATACCCAATTCGATCCATACTCAATTCATATCCGACCCATTTAACTAAACCTAAGAAAACTTATTTTTATGTTTTTTTTAAACAATGGTATTGCTAAAATACTTTTATACAATACAAATTTAACAGATACTTTTTATAATTTTTTAAAATTAAAGTTTTAAATATTTTTATTTTTAAAATATAATTTTTAATTTTTTTCTTTTTTTTTCTTTCTTTTTTGGCCGGTCGCTAGCCACGATGACAGTTGACGATTGGCCACAAGCAAGCTCGAGTTTGCCCAACATCGGCAAGGCTCGAGCCTCATTGATTGCCGAATCTGGCAAGGTGGAGGCCTCACTAACGTCCACCATCACCACGGTGAGTGAGGGTTCCCTCTTTCTCTATCGTTATAGGCCAAGTAAGAGGAATCGCCCAAATTGAACCGGCCGAGCAGCTCCTATAATTAGCGGTCCCGATTTCCGATTCCACACCTTAAACCACACACCCAAATCGCTCGGACTGGATTGGTTCATTTTTTCACAAAGATTAATGACCTCCGCACGTTGATAATCATAAAGAGGACATTACGTCCTTTAAAAAAAAAAAAAAAACATTTCCAAGAATTTGCTTTCTTTCCCCTCGAAATTCTCTCCAAATTAACCCGTGCATATGAAGCTAAAAATTATAAAGGGAAATTAGCGCGTTCCCCTTTAAGCTCGTCATAGTATGCATACCATGATTCGGTTAAAGTTGCCAAAAATACGAAAAAATGAAACTCCGTTCTCCTTATTTAAAAAAAAAAAAATCCAATGAAAAAGGAAAAAGATTTACTGGATCAGCCAAAGGAAAACACACGTCAAAAGGTATAACGTAGCAAAAAAGTGGCAACTCCAAGAAGATCAATGATATTCAAATCAAACGGCGGAACTTCGCCCGCATAATAAACAAGCTCTAGATCGAAAACCGCAGCAACAAGAACAAGTACAAGCAACTGGCCAAAAACTGCCATCCCAAATCGATCCAATATGTGCCTTCAAGGGAAGCAATTAGTGCGAATCCTAAATTCAATTTATTCAAAGCCTAGCTATTCACAGTCTGAATCTAAGAACAGCTTTTGCAAGAAGCAACCATGGTCAAAATGAGAGATTTCACTCTATGCGTCTGCTTTAAGGCCACTTGCTTCTTTTTTTGTGACTTTTTACGCAATCCCAACCCAGCTGTCAACTTCTCACTTCTTATCAATTAGACCACTTCCATTTACCTAGAAGTTGGTTCGTCCGGAAACCGATCACTCCTAGTCCTACTTACATGAAGCGTGTTGAAAGACTTGTGGGTGCGCGATTGCCTCACTTCTTTGCCGGTTGATCGTAGCTCTCCTTCCGGTCGTTCCGGTCCTCTCATGCAGTGCTTGTGACCTCAGTTCAGTCCCTCCTCAGGCAATGCTCTGACTTTTTAGGCGGTTTTGGACAACTACACTTTATCGGCCGAGTCAAATATCTTTTTAAAATAATAAAAAGGATTGATGTGGCTACTGCTGTACCCATTGCCCTTTCTAATTTTGATATTAGAATTTTTCATACAAATTTCTACAGTTTGTGACTCAACTTAATTCTTCTCAATTAAAAGTCACTGATTTGGGAATTATATAAAGTTTATTTGAACTTCCCTTCCAAAATGTGAAATCTTAAACATTTTGTTAGATAATTTGTATCAAATAAAAAAGTTGAAGTATAACTATTGAAAAATACGCTAGTGTTTCCCCATAGGGATTGGCCTTATTTATTTATTTATTTTTAACTCTTTAGAGAGACACTTTGAATTAGTAATTATATTTTTTGGTTGTCGTTGCATTCTTTTTCACGATATCCGACTTTATTTGTTCTAGATTTTATTTGTTTTAGTCCAGTGATCTTGATGGTGTTTTTTTCTTTTTTACTTTTGGTTCAACGCCTATAATTTCCTCGGAATATTGGTAGTTTGGAGAAAGCTATTGAAAATGGCCCAGAAATTCATCCAGGAGAAAGACACTACAATGACGAGTCAAATTTTAAACTACTATCAGATAAAAAACAACGAGAGCTGATCTTAAGGAAATTATCTTTCTTGAGAGGGGCTGTCACAGAACATCAGAAGTGTTTGGATAGCGAGTTTGAAAGTAAAATTGTATATCGCCACTTGAGAGATGGAGATATCGTTCTGGTCAATAAAAAGGTACTCTGCAGTAGTACATACTTGAGGGTATCATCTTGCGTTGCTTGCTTGGATACTAGGAGAAATGCAGCCCTTCTCTCAACTTTGTTTACAATGCTCATTTGGCTTATCTGCTCTGGCTACCTTATTTTCATGGACTTATGTACGACAATTTACTTTTCTCCAGTGTCACGGAGAGTGCATGTTCCTCCATAACAGTAATTTGGCTCCGGCTATTGTTCAGATGCCGCCTTACGAGTCTCTTGTATAAAAATTATTTGCCAAATTGTTCTGGCAATTTCTTTTGTTGTTTAATGGCGGCAGAATGACCAGTTCATGACCAGCAGGAAGAAAGATTTCTTATTGCTAGTATCAATTCACAAGCTAGTCTCTTTGTATTTTTCTTGTATGCTTCGTTGCACACGTAAGTTTTGTGGTATGCTGTGGTAGCTATTAGGGGGATATAGGTAACTCTACTAGATTCTCAGTCTTTGGGGAATGATTTAGTTTTTGCGTTGGAGAAATATTCCAAAAGTGACTCTATAACTCATTGATGGTTAGTATTTGCATTTTGGAAGAGACATGGCTCTCATCATATCTATTTTTTAACATGATTAAGAAAGGTAAATACACCTCAGCAACTTTTATCGAGGCCTCAATTTAGACATTTTAGGGTTCTAGTGTATTTTAATGCCGATAGTACGTGATATCCATGTGTTACTTAAGCTTTGTTCTCCGAAACAATTTTCACCTATGGTGAGTTGATTATGAAGGGGTGGTCACTTCTAATTGCCTTTGATTTTGATGTCTTGTAGATAGCAACTTCACTGATCTTTCTCCCTTTTTGGACACTGAAAGAAGAAATAATGTTGTTGTTTCTTTATTTTCAAGAGGGGGTCTTTCTTTCTATAGAGGTGATTCTGTGCTAGGAGTAGTGTCTTATTATAATGCGCCTGTCTTATTATAATGTCTTTTGGGCGCATGCTTTCATACGATAATTGATTCTTTTTCAGCCATTAACATGGGACCAATGTCATGAATCAAATCAACAAACACTCGTATCTTAAATGCCATGGCAGGAATGCTAAAATCTAGATAAATGGTTGTTTGCTAACTGCATATCTTAAATTACCATATCCACACTTGCTTTATAGCTGTAACAGTAGGCTAGTGGGCCCCAAAAGAAGTAACAGCAAAAGAAGTTGAAAATGCCCCAAAAGAAGAAACGGAAAAAGAAGTCGAAAAGTTAATAACGCAAGGAAAAAAAAGAAAAAGAAAAAGGAGATGGGAGAGGACTCGACTGAATAGAAGTTGAGAGTTTCCTCAACCAAAAAGAAAAGAAAGAAAAGAAGAAGAAGAATAAGAAGAAGAAGAGAAAGGGGAAGAAAGGAAAGAAGTTTTGGCACGTGCATGCCTCGGATGCCTCGCCAAGCCGAGTCGACTCCATAACGCAGCGCCCGGTAAGAGATCAAGCCTCTCGTTTGTTTGATTGAAGTAATTTTTGGATTTATGACTGAAATTCGGAATTTTTGGAAAACCGAGCGGCGAAGTCTAATTTGGAGTCGTTGAGCCACATATTTTTGTAAGAATGGTAATTTAGGGTGTTGTGGAGCCGTGGGATTTTACGGATCGTGATTTGAGCTTATGGTTTGTCCGAAACAAAATTTCAAAGTTTCCCGCGCGCAGTGAACAGTACGCGGCCAGCAGCTTTGGACCCGTATTTTGTCATTTTTTGGCTTGATTTTGGGATGGCCAAGTTGGGATTCTTGTAATATGTGTCAAGGGCTCTCTATTGACTATAAGTACGTCCAGATCGGGGTTCGGAAGAAAAAGTTAAGGCTTGATCAAATTTTGCGCTTAAACTTCATGGTGCGAATGGCTTGAACAATCGCTTTGGTTATGCGATTTGTTAGCGCGCAGAAGACATTTTGTTAGAGTTAATGCGTAACTTAGTCATTTTGTAGTCGAGATAGAATTTTATTAGATTTTAACATTATTCTTCGGTTATTTGATAGGGCTTTGAGTTCGACGATACGAATATTGTTCGACGTTTGGTCATAGACGACGAGGTAAGTGATATTATATCTTCTTTGGTTTTATAAAATCATGTCTTGAAGTATATATATGTATATATATTGAATTGAGAAGAGCATTTTTATTGCATAAAAGCCAGATCGAGCAATTGCTACCCTTTGGTTGATTGTGAATATTTGAAAAGCACGTTATACAAGGTTTGTGGAAAAACATATATGAAATTGCTTTGCGACCGATTTATGAAAAAGTTTATGATGATTTGAGAAACGGATATGAAATAGATGATGAGCTATGTTGCAAAATGTTATTTGTTTGGTTTAAGATATTGGTTTTTGGATTGGATTTCTGGTATTGGAGAATGGTTATTTATGCTCAATATGACTATGAACCCAATGAGGGGTTTTTGGGGTATGCATACCAGGTTTAGGATATCCTTCTGGGCCTAGCCATTGGCTTTGTAGATGGAGACCTTACCAAGGGGAAAATCTTGGTCGCATTGTCACAAGGCGTTGTGTCGTGACCATG
Organism: Eucalyptus virginea; assembly: GCA_014182375.1. NCBI lineage: Eukaryota > Viridiplantae > Streptophyta > Magnoliopsida > Myrtales > Myrtaceae > Eucalyptus > Eucalyptus virginea. The sequence continues at coordinate 40,276,260 of CM024519.1, read as the reverse complement.
GTTAGTTATTGAGCAAAAGATTGATCAATGGATAAACCATTGATATGTGTTTTTGATGGAGATTATTCAATGGATTCGACCATTGATACTTGACTTTTGATGGCAATTTAAATGAGTTTTTCATATTAGTATAAAGCTTTGATGATGAGAAATAACTTTTATATGATTCGATATGTATTTTATATGTTGAATTGGCGTTATGGAATTTGGTATTATTTTGTATACATGCATAGTGGTTGTTCGATCTGCTTAGAAGATATGTACTACTCACTGAGCTGTGGTTGCTCATCCCATTCCTCCTTTAATCTTTTGGGGAGTTCTATTTTGTTTTTGGTATGGTTTAAGGAAGTGGTGCAAATGATACTTACTAGTAGTTGGATCCCGAGTTTTAAACGTATATCTCTTTTCTCTTTTTGGTGGATTATAAAAACTCGATGTTGCAACCAATTTGAAGGTTTATCTGATATTTATATATATAAGTTAATATCAGTTTGTTGGTTGTGTTTGAGGCTGCGTCCTTTGTAAAGAGGACGGCCGTGTCATCCCCATTCTTTGTAGTTTTTGGGGTGTGACAATAGCAACAATTCTCTATATGTTGAGGTTGTCCCATATGGTTTGTGGAGAGGGCTGGTGGTCGGTTTATAAATGTGAGGAAAATTTTTACTAGTTTTTGGGATGAGAGAGGCCTAAGACCACCCAACACTGGTACAAGAGTCCAATTTGTCAACAAGTCTAGAACGAATAGCCACACAAGAGAGTTACGAGTTGTCCTAGCCTCGATCAAGGCCCAATGTGTGAGGGGGAGATTGTTGAGATTGTCCCATGTCAGTTGCACATTATTGTATGAGACATGCTAATGCTGTACTTCTTGCTTGGCACACGTTGTTCGTATATTGGAAGGGGAGAAAACACTTTGGATGCATTATGCAAATTGTAGGTTGGCCTAATATAGATTGTTCTATGTTTGAGATTTCATTTTGCAATTGTTAGTGAGACTTCATTCGGGCATTTTGTTTATGCTCTTTCAATACATACAAAGCTGATTTTTATGGTAATGGAATGGATGTCCATTTTCCGCAAGAGGAGATGTCACCTTACAACATTGTGAATGTAAACAATTGTTAAACTAACAAATGGATCTTCTATTAAAGCATTGATCCAGGTTCCATTTTTTTGTCAATCAACTCTCCTTATTAGTAACTGTAGTTTGATGTGACGGTTGTCTTTATTCTATCAGGATGACATAGTCAGTGTAGCCATTCTTACAAAGAATGATACACTTTTTAATTACTATGAATTCAGTCACCTCCTTTACTGTTCAGGAGTTTTCGCTGCTGGATTATGTTCTTTCAAAAAACCTAGGAAAAGGGTGGCGGTTGCTTTGGAAAAGAATATGCTCTACCCCGAGCCCGCCATTTGGAAACCACAACGTCTCTGGACAAGAAAACAGGTCATAGGTCATAATATGTCATATGGCGGGTTCTTGATACAAGTGCCTAAAAATTCATCAAACAAATGCACGTGACAATTACCGTTTCCTCCTTTTTTTGCAGTTAATTTTGCGGTTCTAGATCATTTAACTAGAGGTTATCCACCATTTACTATGAAAAAGCAAGATAACATCTGACTTCTTTAAAAGAAAACTTGACAGGAAGATTGTTTAGAGTGAACTAGGGAAAGAAGATGCGATTAAACATAAACCCAATAAGAGAAAGGGGACTCGTAAGGATAAAGTGAAGAAATAGGATAAGCCAAGAAAATTCTTTCAAGATAAAATGAAAAGAAATGAAGAGCTAGTGAGGATGCTGTGTTGATATTCAAAAACTATCTAAGTCATGGGGTTATTGATAAGGCTCAATTTGATGATTACGGTCTAGTCCATATGGTTCAGGAGCTTTATGGTTCAAATATGGCAGGAATTTTGCTATTAGGTTATTTATAGATTTTCTTCAGGTAAATGGCTGTGGAATAGGCATGCGGGTTTCATTATTGTGGAGTAGATAATCTTTTGGTGAGTAAAGATATTGATCGAAAAAGACAACAATAACTTGAAGAATGTGAAATTCTTCAAAAGATGTGGAGAGGAAGTATACCACTAGGTTATTGGGGGTTAAGAACAATGATCTGATAGGTGTGTTAAAGACCCCTATTTATATAAGAATCTTTCCGATTACAACCGTCGATTCCTATTTCAATCTAACGGTGGCAATTGATGAGAAGTGTCTAGAATACCAAGTATATTCTTCATTTTATTCCTATTCCTATTTCAATTTAACAGTGGCAATCAATGAGAAGTGTCTAGAATACCAAGTATATTCTTCATTTTATCCCTGAATAATACTCTATAATGCCTTTGGGTGCAATAAAAATAGTTTGCACGGTTGTATTAATAATACGACTTTTGTGATGCAGATATATCTTTAATATGTTTATATAAATATGAGTCTACTCCAAAATGTTGATGCTAAAATTGCTACTTTTTTGCACCATGCAACTTACAAGAGAATATAATATTTGTTATTTATTATGTTAATTAGAAGAATGGAGAAATTAATCATGTCAAATCATAAATAAAAAATCAATCAATGAAAAATTCAATTTCATATATTATATATTAATGCAGGACATGTACAATATTTGACAACGGTAAAGTAAAATTATATGTAAGACAATTCTATTTATGTCACATGTCAATATATCTATTAGGTTCTTTATATTTTTTATTTTATTTTCATTGGCTCTTATCTCTAAAATCAAATTCCATGAAGCGAAAAAATCATAAAAGGATCCCCTAAATTATACTCGCTATGACACATTTATCTCAAATTTTTTTGTAACACAAAAAATTGTGAACTTGTACTTGTACATACATTTACTCCAAGATTTTTGCTCATGACACTAAAAATTCAAAACTTATACTTGCATGATATATCCATCTCAAATTATTACCTCTCAAATTTGTACTCATGTGGCACATTTAGATTGAATTTTGAGGTAAATGTATCATAGCAATAAATATCTATGGTTTTGGTGTCATGATAAAATGTTTGGAGTAAATATGTCACATTGGTATAGGTTTTGGATAAATGTGTCCCATGGGTACAAATTTAAAGTTTTTTTGTGTCACGAAAAAAAGTTTGAAATAAATGTGTACTTGTGCATAGTTTAGGGTATTTTGTGTCTTTTCCCCTTTCATAAATATTGTCACTATTATAACTCTAAAAAGTTTATATATTCATACAAGCATAATGTGTAAAATTGAAGTAGAAAATTTAATTAATATAAAATTTCAATGAATTATAAGAAGTAAAAGTACGGGCACGTGCGCTAATTATAGGTTAAAATTGACTAAGACCTCCTACTTGCTTTATTTGGCGATGAGTAGATTTAAATTCTTAAAGCATCGTAACAACGGAGGTTAAACTCTAAAGTGCCTAATAGGTTAGCCATTGCACTAATCCATCGGCACCCTATTATTCTTTATAATTAGCTCTTTTGTATTAAAGTGTAATTCTCTTTCCTATTTTTTACAAATGAATTGTTTTTTTAAACCATAAACATACTTTCTTGTAAAGAATTTTTTCTTCTTTTGTTGATCGTTAAAGATGAGAGCCACAATTGTAAGTTTGTAGTGGCGATGGTCAAATCTCTGATCACTTTTAAGAAAAATATTTTTTCAATTCAATTATTTATTGCGAAACAAAAGAATAATAAATTTAGATTCATAAAGTCGACATGAACTAAGTGATCTAGAATAAATGAATTCAGTCGGGACTCAAACCTTTTGGCCCTCGTTCGGGGGTGAAATTGGACTTGTTTGTTGACCTTTTGCTAAGTTGCGTTTGAAATGGGTGTTCGGTGCAATAACATTTAAGTTTTGAGTTCGCAAGATGTCATTATGTTTCTTAATTATAGACTCGAAAAATTACCACAAAATTTAATGTTAGGGCTTGAATGAGACTCAATATTGCCTGCTCTCGATGGATTCGAGTTAGATTCGCATACATTGAAAATTAATGAGTTCCTTTTTCCTCATGCAAATGTGACTTGACCACATATGAATTCTCAAATCTTAGCCTATTAAGAAAATTTTAATAGCTAACACAAGATCATATTAAACTCGAAAGTTATTTAGGATTCAATCAATCAATGATCATGAGAGCATATAATATAATTTTTCCATATATCAATAGGTTAGACCTTTCTCTAGTTTTCTTCTTAGAGGGTGACATGTCATGACCATTCCACGTATATATATGCATAGCTAATTTTTCTCAAGTTATTGTTTTGACTACCAAAAACGTAAATTAGTATATTTATAATAAATTTATCCTTTATTGATTTTTGTTAAATTTTTCATTAAATTGCTAAATTTAATAATATATAATAATTGACATATGTGCCGATTAAGGGTTTTGTACTCCATTGGTTATTGAAGTGTAATTTCGTCTTACTATTTTTTCCCGAAAGAATCGATTTTCTTAAACTTTGTCCTTCATTGGTTATTGAAGTGTAATTTCGTCTTTCTATTTTCTCCGAAAGAATCGATTTTCTTAAACCAAAAATTTGATCTTCTTGGAATCTTTTTTTTTTTTTTTTTCGTAAAGGTAAGTAAATCTTCTTGGAATCTTTATTCCTCCTCAGTTGAAAAAAGGCCCGGACGCGTGCTTTCCAAGCTCCTCTAACCCCAAAAACCCTAGAGGACCGCCGTTGGAGCTCCCCTCACCAGCGAGCCTCCTCCACATTCGCAGCCGCGTCAGCCTCGTCCCTCCCTTCTCTCCCTGCTCTCGCAATGGCCGACGGCGGCGAGACCACCGCCACCGCCACCGCCACCGCCACCGCCACCGCCACCGCGGTGGTGGCCTTGGGAGGCAAGGGTTCCTCCCTCTCTCCGTCCTCATTGCACGCGCTGTCCGCCAGAACCGCGCGCGTGCGCGTGGACTCGTCGGCGCGCGATCGCCTCGCGTCTTCCCCGCCCGCCGCCAATCGGACCTCCCCCGCCGCCGCCGCTCTCCAGATATCCTTCCCTCCTTACTTCACCGCCGCGGAAACGCGCGCTTCCCTCGCGGTGCTCCTCAACAAGGTCCTCGTGTCGGGAGGTCCTGGCACGGGCACGGCGCTCGTCGATCTCATATCGGATTCCTTGAATTCCGCGGAGGGGTACGAGGGTTTTGGAAATCTCGCCGTGACTAATGAAGAAGTGTCTATATCGGAGAAGGCGCATTCCAGTTTGTATGGGATTAGCGCGCTTTTGGATCACTTGTCGACGGCCTTGTCCACCACGGTCGATGCGGTTACTGCATTGTCGTGCGAAGCCATCAAAGCCGACGTGGCGGTCTTCAATCCGACGGACTCGGGTGATGGGTTTGTCTCGAAAGATGAGATCGGGGTTGCCAGCGACATGAAGGTTTTGCTTAACGGGTCTAAGTTGGTGGGCAAGGTGGAGAGCGAGGCAATCTCAAGCATTCTCAAAGTTCATGCAACATTGAGAAGGGTGGTGAAATCAGTGCATTCAGAGGTGCGAGTGTACCTGAATTCGTCAGTTAGAATACAGAAAAGTGGGTCTACTGCTGATGGTGCGGTGGTTGTGAATGTGCTGTGGCCGCTGGCTGATGTGCTGCTATGGATCGGTAAGAGCTCTTTATGCCGAGCAAAGATGGATTTAGATGCGATTGCTGCCGATGCCCTGAAAAGCAGCTTAACAGGTATGTTTGAGAAGGAGTGTACACGTATGGATGATTTAGAGAATGAGAAAAAGGTGCTCGTGGATGCATATATCGGTGGAGAATTTGAGAAGTTTGTGCATGAATTGTACGTGCTTTGTGGTTGTGTCTGGAAAACAGTGGTTTGGGAGGCAATTACCGCATTTGTTGCCCTCGAGGGAAGTGAATTTATTGAGAAGGGAAAGCATGAGGAAATTAACGGAGTGCAAGCAGATAAGAAAAGTGAGAAGAAGAAGAAGAAGGTAGTGTTGGGGAGAGGGACAGCTGTCTTGGTGCAATTGATTAAGGATAGATTTCAGAGGAACGGAAGTGACGAGTCAGTTTCTCTAGAGAAACTTGTAAAAGATTTATTACTGTTCCTGGACGCGAGGGGCCCAGAATTTGACCATTTCTTGAACAAAGTCAAGGACATTGTTGACAGTAATGAGAGTAGAAGGCTACCTAAGCTTCCCAAGGTAATTTATTCAAGCTATGAAATGATTGGTATGATATCAAAAGAATTGCTTCTATCTCTTCTTTTCTCAGTAGCGCTATGGTTTGATTTCTAATTAAAGTAGCTAGTGGATGATTCTTATCTTGCTATATGATTTCTTTGTTCTGAAAACTTTGAATGGACTATATCGATCTCATTCATAATGTGGCTGCTTGATGACAAAAGGCTGGGCAAAATAATTTACTAATGGAAATTTTGGTGTTTTTAAATAGGCTGCTGTATGGACAATTAGTTTATGGGGGGAGAGAGAGAGGGAGAGAGAGAGAGAGAGAGAGAGAGAGTATATCGAGTTATGTAACTTATAGAAATATCGAGCTATCGAGCTTTTCTTGAGATATTTGTTTGGTCCACACAATTTTTTCCGGGTCTATCAAAGCTTGCTCCTTCTACTCACATACAAAAGTCATAATTATTCTCCTTACAGACAAGGTCATCTTGGTTTAACTTTCACATTTGAATTATCTTATCTATGATTGGAAGCACTTAATCTTGTATCGAAAGCTGATGACTTCTACCATTTTGATTAATGTTAACTACTTTCAACATCTATCGGAGATTTCAGTCAGTTTGACATTTGCATGGTATGGTCCATGCAGGGAACTCGTGATTTTGGGAAAGAACAAATGGCAGTAAGAGAGAAAGCATTCTCCATTATAACAGAGGTTTTCAAGAAGCATGGTGCCACGGCACTTGATACTCCTGTTTTTGAATTGAGAGAGACTTTGATGGGAAAATATGGCGAGGACTCAAAGTTGATATACGATCTTGCTGACCAGGTAAATTTCAAGGATATTTTATTGCATTCACCTTACTTGTTATCTTAGATGTATTGATGGTTGATATTCTTTTGCATGTCATGCTTAAGAAAGTTGTTAAAGTTGATAAACTCCCTTACACTGTGAATGTAATGTTCTCACTGACTTGGAGAGCCAGGGATTGGCATAATTGATTCACTGTACTAATGATACCTATTCTTTGTGTTGCGAGTCATACTCATGTTTCTGCTTTACATCTAATATGACGAATGATCTTTTGTCTTCCCTCTGAAGGCTATTGTCCTTTTCTTTGACAGGGTGGAGAGCTTTGTTCTCTACGATACGACTTGACTGTTCCATTTGCGAGGTATATGGCTATGAATGGACTTACGTCATTGAAGAGATACCAAATTGCTAAAGTATACAGGAGGGATAATCCTTCTAAGGGTAGATACCGTGAGTTTTACCAGTGTGACTTAGACATTGCTGGGCAAAATGTAAGGATGGGGCCGGATTATGAGGTCATAGAAGTTCTTGTTGAGTTGCTTGATAAACTGAATATTGGAGATTATGAGGTAAACATCCTCTTGCTTGTCCTCCCCCCATCCTTCACATTGTTTATCTATATCATGAAATTTAGAAGACAGAGTAAAAGTAGAAACAAGAAAAAGCTCAAACTGGAAAATGACAAAGAATGCAAAATGTTGATGGTTAAATGGGTGACACTTGTCTACCCTCAAGGATTGTCTTTTTATAATGTAATTTTTATATCTTTGTTGTTGATGTTCAGGATAGCGCTTTATTGTTTATGTAGAAATTCAAGAAAGATGTTGTACTTTGGTCGTTAGTTTCTGACTGTTTTTATAGTTATTTTCAGGATTTAATGATTGCCGGTAAAAATTTAGTTTCTGGTATTCAGACTTGATATGTACATGGAAAGAGAAGTTCTTTATGTTTGGCATTTTTGTCAGAGTTCGAATACCTTCTCTTCACTTGTTTATCTTTTTTTTTATTTTTTTATTTGTTGATAATGATTGTTCTCAGATAAAGCTGAACCACCGGAAGTTATTGGACGGCATGCTGGAAATATGTGGTGTGCCGCCAGAGAAATTCAGAACTATTTGCTCAAGTATCGACAAGTTAGACAAACAGTCATTTGACCAGATCAGGAAGGAGATGGTAAGAGATTGTACCATCCTTGTGGTCATGCTCGTGTCTAAATTAGGAAAGTATCGGCGAGAAACTCTTTAGTAGCCTTGCATGTATGCTTGTGTTGGTGAGAAACCAGATTTTGTATGTGGTGTTGTGAATGTCATTTTCTTTGTGAACTCAATTTTCGTTTGACTTTTTTTGTACAATATTTTCAATTGATTCTGATGGAGGAAAAGAGAGCATTGGGTGATTCAAATGTGGACGTACTTGAAAGCACTTGCTAGAGCTCTGTTTTTATAATTATCTGTTGACAATCGATTTGCCTTTCGCCATTGGAAGACATTAATGTTTCTCTCTGGAGGGAAGAGTTTAAGCAAATTTAAGGCTCCTCAAATGAATGCATGAGTCCTGGAATATCCAGGGAAGTTGAAGGTAACGTGCATGTGTTTTCATTCAGTAAATATCAGCTGGTTGTGTTTTGTTCCAATTCACTGCTTATGTATGAACATGTACTCAGCTTTTGTCTATTTGATGGGGCTCTTTAACAACTTTATTGTTGAGTTGTTTTTCATGACTTGTGGTCATTATGGAAACATGTGTTCTTTGGGTGGATAAACTGATATTTTCACTATGTTTTATTGTTAAAGACATAAGCCCAAATTTCTGCTAAAATTTCTTAACATCATTTAGGTGGAGGAAAAAGGTTTAACTGCTGAGGTGGCCGACCGCATTGGCAATTTTGTAAAGGAAAGGGGTCCACCTCTGGAATTGTTGGCAAAGCTTCAAGACACGGGGAGCAAATTTTTGGAAAATGAAGGATCTGTGCATGCCCTGAAGGATTTGGAAATATTGTTCAATGCCTTGGAAAAGTCAAAGAGTATTAACAGAGTTGTTTTTGACTTGAGTCTTGCCAGAGGTCTTGATTATTATACAGGGGTGATTTATGAAGCAGTTTTTAAAGGGGCCACGCAGGTGACTCTTTGCAAGCGCTTCCTACTTAATATTTCATGTATAAGCAATTTCTATCTGGCAGTTTTGCTTGTCAAAAATAGGACATAGAAGTAAACCCTTTTGATTACAAAATGGAGTTGCCTTGTAGTTGCTGTTGTCTTGTCCCCGTGGTCATTTCTACACTTGTGAAAGAGTGCGCGCATGCTTGTGAGAGAGAGATGAAAGATATGAGGCATAAAATCTGCTAAGAGATGTTGATGAGGTCTCATTGCTGCATTGTCTGCATCTTGATAGGATACAGAGGTGCAAATTTTCATGTTATTTTGTTAATATTCACATAAAATCTGGAGCTTAGTTACAGAATGTACCAAAGGCTTCTCTATGGAAATAGTGATGAACTGAATAATTGCACCGCCAGAGATACTTAGAGAAGCTACCAATTTAAATTACGATGCCAGGTTTTGAAAGTGAATGTGAACTGTCATCCGCATTTCAGAGCATTGTTTTTGCTGGTCTTACACAAGTATTGCTGCTTTGGAGCTCCAATGGAACAAATATTTGTACTCACCACTGTTTCAAGAGATGAAAGAGTCGTGCATTAGTGATGTTGGATGGTGATGTGGTTGAATGTGGTAGATATAGCTTATAATCCATTGCATGGTGCTTGTCACGTGGATTCGATGAAACTGCAATTGTTACTTTTTACGGGGATATGATAGTGCCATCAATTTTGATGCTTTTAATCTTCGGATTTATCTTGCTGGTCAGTAGACTCTATTAACAGATCATATCTGCAGGTTGGAACAATTGCTGCTGGGGGGCGTTATGACAACCTTATAGGAATGTTTGGTACAAAGCAGGTTCCGGCAGTTGGTGTTAGTCTGGGAATTGAACGAGTATTTGCAATAATGGAGAATCAGGTACTCATATTTAAGATCTATTTGTAATTCTACTTACTTCATTTTTCCCCTTCTTCTCCCTTAATGTGTTTAAGCCTTCTCAGAGATTGTAGGAACTTGTATCTTGACTTACTGTATTAATTGCGGAAGCAGTTCAATATTTCAGATGCCTTGCAATTATATAGCTTACTAACTGAAATAATATTCCAGAAGGCATAGATGACCCACTATCTATCGACAGAAATGTGGATGCGTCAAAAGATTGATTTTTTTGTGGCAAAACAAAAGAGTAATAACTTGTTGTATAGGTGGTACTGACCATTTGAAGGTACTTTCTGGGATTTAGACATCACAATGGCTATAGGAGGCTGATGTTAAATATCAATAGGAACCTTAGCTTGTATAGCATACCAGAGCCGAGACTTTTTATTTTTTATTTTTTCTGGGGGTTCCAAAATTTTGCCTAGTTTTTGGTTTAGAACATGATAGTAAGATTTTGAGTAATTAATTTCCATTCTGCATTTGGTTCCATCTCTTGTTATGACTACAATCACTCTAGGCTCGTCCTTAATTGTGAAAAGTAAATTTTTTGTTTGCTTCATTCTGATTGGAGTAATGTTAGATTACGTTTATCAAAGTTCTTTGAATAATTATGAGGATAAATACAAAAAAGCTCTTATTGAAGCTTACCATTCTAACCAATTTATTTGTTTCTGTAATATCATGCCTGCATTCATTTATGCTTTTTATAACTTGATCATTTCGAGATAATAATAGGCCTTCCTATTTGAACTATGAGTGAACTTAGTTGAGGAAAATTTTGACGAGTACTTTTGTTGATATTTCTATGCTAGTTAACATGAGAGTTCAATTTTATAACCTCAGCAGTCGCTGGCCCTTTTCACCATTTTTCATATCCTTATGCAGGATTGAAATTCCTGAGTATAAAAAAGAAAAAAGAAAAGAAAAAGAAAGGTCTGATGAAAATAGTTTAAATTTTTTCAGAATTTCATCTATTCTTTGCAACTGAATAATAGAATCATTGTTTCTGTTACCTTCACAGACATCTAATTCTGACAGCTGAGCTTGATATTCTCTTTTAGCATCTCCCATTTTAGACAGAAGTTAACTACTTGAAAGTTTTAGATGTTCTGTGGATTTTCAGTTGTTGGATTTACGTAATGTAATAGACTTGCCTCATTCTGCTGTAGAAAGATGAGAAACTTATGGATAATGAGAATATCGTTTGAAAAATGTAATCAGAAAGTCATCTGATTTCTTTTTTCACATCAACAGATAATTCGACCTACAGAGACGCAAGTGTTGATCGGATTTTTGGGGGATGACTTGCCCTTAACTGCAGAACTGGTGAAGGAGTTCTGGGTGGCCGGATTGAAAGCAGAATTCTTGATCAATAAGAGAGTGATGAAACACATCGATTATGCCAAAGAGTACCGGATCCCCTGGTTAGTTCTAGTAGGCGAACGGGAACTGAGTGAAGGTGTGGTGAAGTTGAAAGATTTCGAGAATGCCAAAGAGGAAGTAGTTCCTAGAAGCGCAATCGTTCAAGAACTTCTCAACCGTTTGGGAGCTGTGAGAACTTAGATTACACTACTACTTTCATACTGATCATGCTTTTGAAGCCATATACAAGCCTCTATCGGTTGGAGGATGCTGCTTCCAGGAACAAGATTGGAACACTGAAAACGATTATTTTTTATTTTTTTTGGTCAAATACTGAAAACGATTATTTAATATTCATATATACGCAGAAAATGTTTGACAGGACTTGCTATGGGAATTCTCTGCTGTAGGAGTAAAACTTTTTTCTTTTTCATTGTAAAAAAAGATAGGGAGGGACGATCAGCTTAAGTATCTCTTCTATTGTTTTCCCTATTTATCGAAATGCACTCCGTCATTACCCATTTCGATGTTGGAGGAACTTTCAACACAGACTTCTTTAGTTCTGTACTCTCAAGGTAACTGAAATTGTATGATTTCTTTTCCAAGTGAAAGTCGCCTGTTTGGGAACTTAATAAATTACTTATTTGTTTTGCTTCGAACTTCCCTTAAAAAAGGGGAAACTTTAAAGAACTCAGTTTGGATCTTAGAAAATATCGAGACAAGTATACATGACTCTACAGATCATTATGTGAATACTTGGAAAGATTTCCAGTGAATTTGCGAGTATTGTAGGATATGCAGAAAGTAAACAGTGGAAGGCACTATGGTCCATTGAGCTGTATAAATCACTGCAGTTTACCCTAGTGGCTATCCTTCCAATATAGAAAGGGGAGGTTGGAGATTAGAATCCCCACTTTCTTGGGGGTTGGGGTGAAGACGTTTTAGTTTTAAATGTGGGTTTTGACTTCCACGCCTATGAAGAGGCAGGGCAAAAGTTTGAGAGTGAGAATTAGAATAAGAGTAGAATATGATTGATAAAAAAAAATTAGCTCTATATAGTAAGGTGTCTACGGTCAAGCTAATGGCGAGACAAATACTTATAATGCAAAAGGCCAAATCTATAGGCATGAAATATGATTTGGGCAACTCGATTATATAAGGATTGACATGGACAATTTGTGTCGGAAAGTGTGGATATTAGTGCTCATAATCTCAGCCATGTATCTCAAAATTTCATACGATCACACAAGCAAGGTTAGTGAGCTAATCTAAGTTTTGCAAGGAGTTGCATATCATTCCTTGGGAAAATTATTAAAAAAGTTATAACTTATTGCACTTTGAAAAATTCAGTTTTAAACTTTTCAATTGAGTCAATTGAGTCTTAAACCTTTTTGTATTTTGTCAATTTAGTCTATCCAGCTAATTTTGAACAAAAAATGTTGGCGTGACAATTTAGTCAACGCTAATTGTCATATATGGTGTATCGGTGCTAATATAGATAAATTTTATTATTATTATTATTATTATTATTATTATTATTATTATTATTATTTATTTTTTTGTCTTTTCTCCACTGCAAAGCTAGTGAAGGTGTTATGGGACGCCGAAGTGAAAGCAAATTTCTTGGTCCATAAAAGAGAGTGCGGAAGCACATTGGTAATGCCAGAGGAAACTGGATCCCCTGGCTGGTGCTAGTAGGCGCACAGGTATTGAGTGAAGGTGTGGTGGAGCTGCAAGATATGGGGAATGCCAAAGACGAAGTAATTCCTAGAAGCGCCATGGTTCATAAACTTCTGAACCGTTTGAGAACCGTGGGAACTTAAATTACATTACTACTTTTATACTGTTCATCGATTTTTAACATTACCGGCAAGCAACAGTAGCTGTTATTAATGCTTATGATGCCAAATAGAAGCCTCCACAGGACCACAAGTTGTAAGATACTCTTCTAGCAATTGGGTAAAAAGAATAGAAATTATCATTTAATATTTATATATATGTAAAAATTGTTGCCAGGACTTTACGATAGGAATTTTGAACCGCAGGAGTCAAATCTTTTTATTATATATATATACCCATACAAATGCATATACACATATGATAAAATGGATAGGATCGAGCAATTAGCTCATCAACCTTTCGTAACGTAGGAGTCAAATCTATTTTCTATCTAGAGTTGTATTTTTTCACCATTTATTAAAACATACTCATTATCCTTTCCCTTGAAAGTCGCCGGTTTGGGAATTCATAATAATTTACTACTCGATACTGGTGTGAACTTTCCTTCCAAAATTATAGAATCCTGAACAAACTTAGTTTGAATATTAGAAAACTATGAGAAAAGTGTAAGTCAACTTAAACACACAAAGCATGCCCTGTAGTCCCATTCATTCGACGCCTTGCATGACGGTATGATTTGTCCAAGCTAATGGCCATACGAATGCTTGGACTCTGAAGACCAAATCTATCGGCATGAAATATGGTTAATGGTGGGTCACGATTGAATTTGTAGATACATTGAATGTGAAATCAAACAACTCGATTGCAAGGATTGTGTTGGACATTACGTATTGGAAGGAGTCTGGAGTCAATATTAGCGCACAAAATCTCGGCCTCATATGTCAAAAATTAATACTATCATGCAAATAAGATATGTGTGCAGCGAGTCCTCCATGATCTCCCAGGATAATAGTGATAACTCAAGCTTGAAGGACCCATGTCATGCCCCCACTAAAATATGTCTGGCTTGATTTTGGGTCGATACAGCTTTCAAGAATCCCGTGTCGTGATTCATTTCCCTTGGTCGAATTTATGATCGCAATATGTCAAGGACAAACATAGATTAAAGAGGTAAGAAAGGAGTATGGACCATGGAAAATCATATACGACGGTATATACTAGATTTTAGAAAGATCAAAAGAGTCCCATCAGAAAATGCACTGTATCTTCGTCTATCATTGCCGAATAACACCGACGCGTTTGCCAAGCATAAGGTGGATCACATGTCGATGGTAAGTAATCATGACAATAAACGTATTTCCGCTGTTGCTCGGGTCGGTTGTATATTATGGCTCTAGGGGGATGCATAGCGTGCACGAAGAAAAGCTTTGGCTCGCGAGATCCGGACATTATGCAGTCAATAAAGTAGGAAGAAAATTAACATGACGACAAAAGAAAGTACGAAGAGAATGTGAAATGAGATCTTCGAAAGTCATAGGTAAGGAAATCCGCCCCACGAGTTAGGTCGAATTGGCACGAAAGCCCACGGCAATTTTAATTTGACTTGGGTCAAATGGAATGGAGCCGGACCTCGTCTTGGATCTTGCAATTAAATCAGGCGAACGTGTCTTTGATCAATTGCCTCCGCAACGCATGGAAATTGAGACGAACAATTCCTGGCGCTATTGAGTTTTGGACGCTCCAAAGGCGACTTGGATTGACATGACATGCCTCGGATAGATTCACTTTTGGGACTCAAACCCGGTTGCGGCGGTTCCGGGGGGTGGAACCGGACTGGTTTGGTTGACCCCTTTTTGCGGTCGTGTTTACTGTTTATAAACGCGCGTTTGGTGCAGTGGCACTTGAGTTTCTTGAGGTCAAAGCACGTCATTATGCTACTTCATTACACCTCAAGAGTTGCATCCTAGGGCTCGAACCGGACCGGTGCCGCTTGCCCCCTACAGACTCGAGTTGGGTTCACATTCATCGGAAATCAACGAGTCCCCTTTTCCTCATGCCAAACGGAGCTCGACCTTACATAAACCTTCCCCTCTCCTCTAATAATAACCCCTTAAGGAAATTTTAAGAATTAATACTATGATTGATTACAGCGTTTATTAAATTTTAATATCAAATTATTAAGTTGAATAACAAATGATTCTTAGGAGTCTAGCGGTTTGGAGATTTACTCTTTGTATGTTATGAGTGTACTAATTGGTGATTTTTTATGATATTAATCTAATTTAACAAAAATTAATGGAAGATTAATACATAATAAATTTATTAATTTTAGATTTTTAATAGTCATAAATGTATCGGTTTAAGATTTTTATAATAAAAAAAAGTAATTTAAAGTAAATTTATTATATACGTATCAATTGAGGGTTTTTCACTATAGTAATCTAAATTTTAATCAAAAGTAGAACATCATAATTAAGTTGAGGGCAATTTTCGAGTTCGATCATATGATCCAAAATTTTCATATTTTAACCGGCTACTAAACAATTCTTCCGCTATTGTCCAAAAAAAAAAATACAATTCTTCCGCTACCCTCCGTGGAGGGTGACGTGTCGCTCGGCGGCCCATTCCACGCCGCATCATCTGTGCCGGCGGAGGGGACCGATTTATTTCTGGAAAGATGGGGAGGGAGGGATTACCCATTCATTCCTTATTTATTTATTTTTGGAAATTCGCTGTCTTGATAATGGATTGTCGGAAAATACATTACAAATGCAAACGATAAAGTACGACGGCACGTGAGGACCGCGATTGGGTTACAAATTGGAGATGGCAGATTGCACTTTGTCTTTTTATATGCTTGAATCTTCCCACTTTATTCATTCCAATATTATATAAATTCAGGATCGACAATAAAAGAAAATTTGTTGTTTTTTTTTTTTTTCGGGTTTTTAGTTAGATTACGGGGAACATTATATATCCAAACCCAATGTGCGCTTTCATTTTCTTCATTAATCTATGGATCTCTCAGTTTCTCTGTCGTGTGAAGCAAAGCATGTTTCAACTTTCAATACCCTCTTCTTCAATCCATTGGCCACCTATATATAATAATTAATTATTGTAAAGCGTGGCGAAGTCAAAAGTCATGACCAAACCTTACCTGTCGCCTGCGCTTCGCAAGCCATCACATTCACAACCAGAAAGCAGCACTTCCCACCTCGCATCATTCAGACAGATTTTACAAAATAATGGCCATCACTAAACATAATCAGCCTAAAATTGGAGAAAAAAATTGCGCTTCGTTTCACAAAAAAAGAGATAATAATTCGATAAATATTTTTCTAAAAAATAATCACTCATGTAATTCGAAACAACTAATCAACAAAAATTACTTCAATTAATAACATCAATATATATTTAAATATCGTTCATTCATTTTCATAATACGCAATGCTTATCACCTACGAAAATTTACTAATAATCACGAAAACCGTGGGCCCCCCCCTCACCTCACCTCAGGACTCCTCTCCGCTTAACAAATAAAAAAAAAAAAAATAAAATAGAAAAGAGGGTAAAGTTAGAGAGAGAAAAGGAACACTTATCGGGGCATTTTAGAGAGAGAAAGTCGAGGAGGCGAGGGGGTGGTCGGGGGGGTATTTGCTTTCGGTAAGAACACATCAACCGCTTTCCCCCATTAATGTCTCGCCCATAAAAAACGGCCTCCGTATCTCTACCTCCTCCTCCCCCCTCCTTCCCCTTCCCTTCTTCTCCGCTCGTTCCCGATTCCAGTCGCGCGGTCTGGACTCGCCTCCTGCTGCCGCCGCCGCTCCGCCGCCGTCGTCGCCGTCGTCGAATTCCCCCTCCTTCTCGTCCAAATGGAAGGCGAGTTCCAGGACTGGGAATTGCTCCACAGCTCCGACTCCGACTCGGTCGACAACCCTAGGAGCCTCGGCGAGATCGAGGACGAATCCGGGGGCATGATCCGCCCCGATTACTTCTCCCTCGACGGCTCTGCCATGTACCCCCGGGCCCCTCCTGCCCCCGCCCCCGCCCCCGTCCCCGCCCCCGGCGCCGGCTCCGGCTCCGGCTCCGGCTCCTCCGCCTCCGCCGCCGTCAGCGAGGCGGGCGACTCCGTCCACTCCGATAACCCCAGCTGGATCGATCCCGGCTCCGAGACCCGGTACCAGCGGAAGGACCCGGGCGGGTTCTGGTCCGACTCCGGCAGCGACCTCTCCGACGAGCGCAAGCTCGGGGATTTCGATCCCAAGGGCGAACTGCTCGTCGCCGCGGAGAAGGAGGCGGCCGGGGGATTGGGGGGTAAGAGCGAGGAGTTGGCTTTCGGGTTGGGGGAGTTCGATTTGGGCGATTTGGGCGTGAAGGGCGAGTATGGTTCCTCTGGAAGTGCCGAGAAGCAGGTCGATGTTGGTGAAATTCAAGGTCTTGGCGAGGATTCCCCTAAGTTCTGGTCTGCTTCGGGTGGAAAGAGATTGGCTGCGCTGAAAGTTGGAGAGGACATGAGCGGGGAAGAGGTTTTGGGGGTTCGAAATGATCAGGCGGCAGAGGCAGAGGGTGGGAACGGAGCTGTCGAGGACGAAGGCCTCGCGATCAAAGCGGCCAAGCCAGAGGGTGATGAAGATAAAAGAACAGTGTGGTGGAAGGTGCCTTTTGAGCTGTTGAGGTTCTGTGTGTTTAGGGTCAGTCCCTTTTGGTCGCTCTCTGTAGCTGCTGCTTTTATGGGATGTGTCATCCTGGGGAGGAGGCTGTACAAGATGAAGCAGAAGAGCCGCACTTTGCAGCTGAAGATTACCGTGGACGACAAGGTCACTCTGCTTTTCTTTTTCCTTGCCTCGATTGAACTCAGCTCGAGTCTTTCTCTGTTCTGTTTGCTGATATTATACACGATGTTTGTTGAATTGGTATTGGTTGGTTGTTTGGTCGTTTTCCTTAGCTGTTTCGCAAAGTGGCTAAATTTATTGTTCTATGGGCATTGTTTTATAGAAAAGACTGGATTCAAAATGCTATATATTGGATGGAGCGGCAGTCTTTACTGTTTCTCAGTACTCTCCCATTATTATACAACTGACGAATTGTTTGGATTGAGGGAATGACCATTCCATTCCCGGCCCATTCTTGATGATGACTGTTACAATTGACAGTGTTCGGATTGAGAACGATCATTCCATTCCCAGCCCATTCTTGATGATGACCATTCTGTTTCTCGATTAACAGTTATTGGGTAGCGTCTATCTTACTTGTTTTTATTCCCATGAAATAACCATTCCTTTCCTTCTCAGTTCCTTTCCACAAATCAAACTTGCCATAAGATTTACATGGCTGATCAATGTGGTCAAATTAATTAATTATTTTTTTTTTTTGGGAGGGTTGGATTGTTAATATTCTCGTTCTAATCCCCAATAAAGATTCTTTTTAGTAGTGGATTGATGTCAATGCCATCTCCTAGAACTAATAACAAGTGCTTTTTGGACGTTGTATTGATGCCATAATTTTTTGTTTGTCTTAGTGAGTACATGGTTGTTATGACTTGATGATGTTTCTTTTGTTTTGAGGCACTTCCACTTTTTCTTGTTGTGGGACATTGCATTTTCCTTGAATTAGCATAGACGCTTGTCAGTCTGTCCTTTAAAGTGTACCTGCAATCAGATCTTCGTTCTCTGTTTATGTGTCCCAATCATTACTGCACTATGATTCTTATGAAATAATGGATGCTTCTTTTACGTTATTGGTTAGCTTTTCTAAGAAACGTTACAGGCACTGTGTAAGTTCTCTCATCCTCTATTCAGTTTTGGCACTCTCATTGTAAATAATTCTTCTGGTGGCTATTCTGGCTAAATTGTCAATTTCTATCAAGTGCACTGATGTTGTGGCTCCTATGAAGTCCTTAGATTTATGAACTTTTTGGCTGTATAATCTGAGTGGAGTTATTAAGTTTTGAGTCAATCCAGTTGATGATCCCTTTAAGCATGTCCTTTTAATCTAGTTTGATAAAATTACATTTGAAAGTATGTTTCCACCACTAAGGTCTTGTCCTGGTGCAATTGTACTGTACACAAGCTTGACATTATGTATTTAGGGACAGAATATGGATATTTTTTCTCGTGCTGTCCACTTCTGATAATCAACTCTACGTCTTAAAAGGATGCTTACGCTCATAAGAAGCATGATCACAATACATAATTTATTGGGCTTGATGCTATTCAGGGTCCATATTAGTATTATCAATTTACATTATAGCATGGATATGCCGTTGTGTTTTGCACATTTAGGTTTCTCCTTTTGGCTAAATCTGGACATGTAATTAAGTTTCTCATTTAGCTGCAACAGCAAGGAGTAATTTTCTTATGCAGTGGCAGCCACATAGTCAACCGGATTGAATTTTGTGCCTTGGTGCTTGTGATTTTCTGTTGTTGTGTGCTGATGGTGATTTCATCATTGCTATGACATGTATAGCTAATTTTTTTATGAGATTAGTAATCTTATTTTCTAAGCATGCCATCACATATGTGAGAGAAAGAGAAAGAGAAATATGGAAATAAGTTTATCTGATCCGGTGGTGCTTTACACTTCTCTCTAGGCGCATCAATTGAGTTTGTTTTTCCAATTAGATTTTCCATGTGTTTGGACCTTAGATTTTATTTTTATTTTTATTTTTATTTTTTTATATGTTGGCATTGATTTATCAAAAACAGGAAGATTGACTCAGTAATTTACCTAAGTAGCACCTTAAGAATCTGTGCAAGTGCAGTATTTTTGTCTAATTAAGTGGGTTTGTGTGAATCCTCTATATAGAAAAGAGAGAACTTGTTCTTCTTCAACTCGCAAGAAGAACTTGTTGGCAGTCTTGATATATTGAGATGAATATGTAATCCTTAGAAAATAATTTGGTCTTACACCATAGGGTTGTAAAAAGTCTAGTTCTTATGAACTCATGGTAATTAGCTGGCAAGGTTACCCCTGTTGTATGCACAATGTATCGAACTGGGGCTTTATGGTGCGTCTGGTATGGCTGAGTACAATGGAATAATAGGTATGGAATGAAAAGGGAATTGAAAGGAATGATGATACTAATAAATTATGTTTGATAAACTGTGGGAATGAATGAAATGGGGTTTTTTCTGTACGGTAGTGAGGAATAATGTTCTGGGTATGCAATTTAAATGGGATTTTCTTACCATGATTTTTAGGGCGTATCTGGATAGACTTTTATATTTTGGCCTTTTGCTTAATCTAAATCTTGCAGTGGACATAGTTTGACTTTTTCTTAATCCAAAACACTTGAAACGTTCACTTTCTGAACGTGTACATGTGAGGCAAACAGGATGCCTCTACCTGGAGAGCCCTTAATGTGCTGAAGAATAACATATACAAATTCTGAGTATGTATATTCATATATAACTTTTTCACAATTTTTTGAAATTTGGATAAGATTGTGGTCCGGCGAGAAAGAAAAAGGTTGCATTTTTGCTTTTAAAAATGTATAAACCAACAGGCCCTTTATCTCACTAGTTAATCATTAATATTTATTAATTGTCTAGTTTAGAAAAGGTTGCGGGGGTAGGGATTTTCCATAAAATCCTTTCCTTTGAAACAAACATTCCATAAGATATATGATCCAATGGTTGGAAGTTTTCTTTATGCTTCATAAAAAGGGGTAAATTGTCTGAAAAGCTACTGTACTTTGGTGTATATATATATATACATTGATGAAAATGGTCCTTTCATACAACTTCTATGAGGTTTAAATGGAGCTAGGCTGCTATGTCTTCTAACTCCAGCGGAAACCCTTAAAGAGTTGGACCGAGGAATTTTTTTTTTTTTAAATCAATGTATACAAGTACACTTACTGGTTATCACCAAGTTCAGAAGTATGAAAAATCAAAAGTAAAGAGGATACACAGAAAAGGGTTTGGGCCTGAGAAATGACAGGGTTTCGTCATGAAAAATCAAAAGTAAAGAGGATACACAGAAAAGTGTTTGGGCCTGAGAAATGACAGGGTTTCGTCATCTTATACAAGAGTGTTGCTTGGGAAAGAAAGACATGTGCCCTGTAAAAAGTTTTCACTATAATAATAGTTGATGTCCTATTCTTTTGAAATCTTGGAAGAAAAGGACATGAAAGTTTTAGCGTTCAAATAGTTCTATCTTCTTGGAAGAGGCTAAAATACCTGTTTTGTTGAACAAGCTGTTGAGAAGTGCCTGTTCCCTACAATGTTAAAGTTGGAATGGAAATTAGATGCTGTTTGTTGTACGCCTTCCTCTTGCCCCTCTCATTTTCTGCATGTTGTCAATGAAGAAGTGAGCTGTTTATGTAATATGCCTATTACTAAGACTGAGTTCTCCCTCCTTTGGGAGATGATGTGAGCTTTGGGTCAAGTCTTTATGCTGGAATCATATCTGACTCCCTTAAAATCTATGATTAATGCTAGCAGAAGGTGTCCCAGTTCATGAGTCGTGCAGCACGTCTCAATGAAGCATTTTCAGTGGTGAGACGTGTCCCAGTTGTGCGGCCTTCACTTCCTGCAGCTGGTGTCGCTACATGGCCTGTCATGAGTCTGCGATGAACGTCGTTGAGATAGTCACAAGAAGCTGCAGAGTATGTTAACAGGGCAGCTCTCTATAGTACATTGTCCTGTTTTGATTGGTATGCGTTGTATCGATGTAAGTGGTACAACTGTTTGTGTATAATCTCTCAAATTTGTCTGTCTGGGCTTGTTTAAAAAGATATCGGACCTTGTGGGACTCGACCCTAAATTTCTTCTTTTGCTGTGCCTTTTCTCGGGTATGTACTCATGTAATTATGGTTCTGGTGAATATGAATGAAAAATCCGATGAAACCATTTTAATGTGAGGAACGCCCCATGCCCACGTTTCATCTCCCCCTCAATTCGTGCTCCCACCTGAGGCATCACCGCAAAGAAAGGGGAATTCAATGAGTGTAAAGGCAGTTCCGGTCTATTATCTGATGCTTGGCTTGGTAAAGAAGATCCGATCCATTATATATTCGCGCGCGGATGAACAGGTGAACACATGACTTCAACCAAAGCTGTGTGTAACATATATGCTTGATTTGATTCCTCTCCACGGGTAATCAGTCAAGACAGAATTGAACAGAGAGTAGCGCGATGAACACTTCAAATTGACTAACCGACAGTATAAAATGCCGATGGAAAAGAGCGATGGTACGGTATAGGGAAACACCTGTAATTTTAATTGGGTTTTTAGTAGGCGTTCGCAAAATTAGATGGGGTTCCGCTCGAATCAAAATGGTACGAGGGCCCTTAAATTGTGTCCGCCTTATAATTCGAAATAAGACGCAAAGTTACGGACATGTCAAACCTCCTTCGTGCAGGCACTAAAATGGCCAACTTCAATAAAGTTATAAGGGTTAATACCCTGAAAAACCCCAAACTGGTACACTTGTGGCAAATTTACCCCGACTGACTATAAAAAACCCTAAACTGGTATATTTATGACAAATTTATCCCAAACTAATTTATTCGACTGCAAAAAATCATAAACTGGTAAATTTGTGACAAATATACCATCTGCTAAATTGGATTAATACCACAAAAAAATCACAAAAATTGTAAACTGTGACAAACGGAGCGTAAAATCCTAAATTGGTATACCGGTTAACTGTCACGTGCCATTTAACTTAATAATTTGAGAATAAAATTTAACGAAAACTAACATAGGGTAAATTTGTCACAAGTGTACCAGTTTAGAGTAAATTTGTCAAAGGTATACAAGTTTGGGGTTTTTGGTGGTAAAAAAAATAGTTTGGGGTAAATTTATCACAAGTGTACCAGTTTGGGGTTTTTCAGGATATTAACTCAAGTTATAATATTTCGACCGAAACGACGAAGGTATAATATTCGAAACTCGTCAGCCTTCTCTCCTCCGAACTATATACCTTTTTCTCTACAATCCACAAGCATCACATTCTGCAGTTTCTTAACAAGTCCGCAAGCTCAATTTGCTTCTCCTCTTTCTAGTTTAGAAGGCCAAGAGCACCTCAGTTCCATAGATAGCATCCCAGAACCCCGATGTGATGCTTAGAGATCTATGCATCGGTTTGTACGTCCTCCTCTTTCTTTAAGTTCTTTAGACTGCTATGAAAGCCCAAATTTGTCAGATTGTAAACTTTATTAAAAAAATGTCATTTGAAGAATTGATCCTTGACGGTTTTTCCTTATACAAATGCACATCAGGAGTCAATCTTTACAGCGTTCCATACAAGGAGGAAATGGTGTTCGAAACAAACAAATTACACACCAAGTAACTGGGTCTTCGTAATTTCAACAGTACACCTCAATCTAGATTGAAAATGTATGACATAATAGCTTGTGTTTGTGGATGATGATTGCTACCACAAAAAATCATCCCCCGCTTATGGGAGGGATGATGGCCAGTTCGTCGTTCTCCTTAATAACAGTTGTTTCGCTTGCATATTCTTCATTCAGTGCCAGAACTATGCATTGACGGATCTCTTCCAGGCCCGGAAATCTTACAGCAAGCTCATTCAAACAGTCACTTGCGGTGCTACCAGATGGGACCTCCAAACGCACATCACTCAACCCAGTCAAGTCACGAGCTCTGGCAAAAAACAACACCTTTATGCCAACTGATGACCCCTCTTCCTTCTTAGGTATACCTTGCGTGCTGTCGCACTTAGATTCTTCTTCAACAGCATCCATGGGGAAAACCCCCTTATCAAGACCAACTCACAAGATTCCTCGTCTGCAACCAGGAATCAACAATTTGAATCTACACTACATGCTTAGACCAAGTAGAACTCGCCAGGAGGATATGCTAAGGTAAGCAGGCAGCAACTAATGTCGGGTGTAGAACAAGAACAAACAAGGTCAAGCGAGCTTGCCAGGAGGATATGCTAAGGTAAGCAGGCAGCAACTAATGTTGGGTGCAGAACAAGAACGAACAAGGTCAAGCGAGATCAAGAGATTGTTCAAATGAATATTCTTGAAAACAAGACCATTCTAGGGTTGCTCAAAACTCAAAATCAGGTAAAGAAAATCATCTCGACAGCATATTCAGCACAGAAATTTGCCCACCAAATCATTAGATAATTATAAAGAACAACTATCGTCGAAAAAATGAATAGTCTTTAACAAACAGTTATCCTTGTTTACGCGAAGACAAGCTGAACATATGCACATTATATCACATAACAGGCTGAGAATTCCGATTGCAACTTCTTTTCACAGTGTTTCAAAAAGTGAGGCATAGATCCAGACCCACATGCATTATCTTCTTTTTTATCAAGAAAACTCACTAGCACACACACCATTCAGTTACATGAATTCTCCTGCGCCACGAGTGCATTAATCACTAGTAAGCACCATCATAAATCCTCCCAAGTTGCTCCAAATCCTAATAGCACAATGGTCTCTTTTCTTTATATTGCTCTCTATTGTCTAACATTGCTTAAACAATAAGCTTCAAGCCAATTCTGTAACACTCCTACTCCTATGGAAACTAATCCATACTCAAAACACCAGACAAGTCAAAAGCCCAAATTCATGTCGTGACACAACAGGAAGAGCAACAACATACGATGCAAGCACACGAAGTTATTACAGTTAAAAAATCTCGATTGTGCGGATGCCCAAATAGAACCCAAAATCAAACTAGTGGAATTCAGGCGAATTTGGTGATGGGTTAGCGGCTAATCAAGTGAAACCGATCAAAATGGGTTCGAGAAAAGAAAGGGAATTACACAGTAAAATGGAAAATCGGAACCCAAGAATTCATGCAGAGAGAGAGAGAGAGAGAGAGAGAGAGTGACCTTCAATTCCTCTGGAGACGCTCTTCAGAGAATCGCAGGGGAATGCCGAAGAAGGCGTCTGAATCTTCAAGTAAAATGAAGGGCATTTTTGGGAGCGAAAAGTCCACTCATTCATCACGACTATTTCCACAGCTTTTGCTGTAAAGGGACGGAACTACCCTTTCTACGGTCTCTTGGGCTTCTCCACCGCAAGAGGGAATTGCTAAAAAATTAGATAAGAAAATCCATGAAGGCAGGACAAAACATCTATTTTAGATTAGGGAAACTTGTGGGTGCATGTGGAATTCCGAAAAAAAAAAAAAAAAAATATTTTAATTCTGGAAAATTAGAGGAAAAAAAGAAAAACTTCAATAATCCAAAAGCATTATTGAACTCATTCGAGGGCATTTTAGTCACTTTAATTGAAAATTTCGTGTTTGCAGCCTTTTAGAACGTGGAAATAGCGCGTTCCTTTGTTTAATTTTTTCCTACATTAACAATTAGTTTCAATTGCCGATATCTATAAACTTTCAAAGGGCTTCGAGTGTTTTGAATTGAAATAAAAGGTTGAAATCGTAAAAGTTAAAAAATTGCAAAAGATAAAACCCTAAAAAAGTAAGTCAGAGTACATGTGCACTTATTTTCTCTACTTGTGATCCAGTAATTCCAACCATTTCATAAAAAAGACCCAAAATAACGTAATTATCTACAAAATGAGTCTTGTGATTGAGTTGATCTGAGTGTATACATCTCTCTAAAACTCATAAAAAAAAACAAAAGAAAGTGTCAAAAAAGATGTTCCTCTAATTATATGCGAGAATGAGGACTAACTTTCAATCACACAAAAGAAGTGGTTTCAAAAACTCTCTAATCGAAGTAGATACTTGAGGATTGTTAAGTTTGCTATATTATTTATCTGTTCCAAAAATTAAGTGGACTATGTCGACCTTATACTTGCTGCAACTGCTTAATCCGACGGGTAGCCTAAGATGATTAACTAATGGAATTTTTGGTGTTCTTAAAGAAGCTGTTGAAAACTTTAGTTGGGGTGTGGACTAGCTGAAGTGGTTTCGGTAGGTCTAATTTCTGCATAGTTAAAAGTGGTTTATGGAGGGAGAGTATTTCAAGTTAAAGTAAGATGGCATGTAATGCAAGAGAAGAAATATTAAGCTTTTTTACAAATATCTGTTCGCTCCACGCAATTTTTGCTGAGTTTTGTCCAAACACGCCATCGGTTAAGTTGCTGCTTCTATTCACATTCAAACTATTAAACTCCATTTCTTTTGTGAAAAATATAGCATTTCTGAAAAATATTTTCTCAGGAAACTATTTTCCAAAAAAATAATCATATTTTTCGGTATTCAGTTGCAACTTGAAAGTAAATTAGAAAATATTTTCTGTTGCTTGGTTTGGAAAATTATTTTTTTCTTTTTCTTTTTTATTTCTTCTTTTGCTCCTTCTTCTTGCTTGCCAGTCATTAGCCATGGCAACGGCTCGCAACCTATGGCTAGCCTGTACTCACTTGTCAATCTCTGTCGAGCGAGAGCATTGAGTTTGAGGCTCATTAGATTGGGAAGCAAGAGCCCCTAGTGAGCCTCGAGGTCGGTGAACGAGAGCCTGTGGCAAGGTTGTGCTATTTAAAAAGAAAAAGAAAATGTACCAATAAAAAAATTCGAATTTTAAAAAAGAATAAAGAATAAAAAATTGAATTAAAAGAAAAAAAGAAAAAGAAGTGGGACTAGTAAGAGTGCAAGATAAGAGAGAGTAAGGAAAATATTTTCTCCTGTTTGAAAAGTGAAAAATATTTTCTCCGATTTTAGAAGATTTTTTTTTTTTTTTTCATGAAAAATGTTTTCCTCAATTATTTCATTTTTCATGAAACAGATGCCGTGAGATCTGGAAAACATTTTTCTAGAGCTTATTTTTTGCGAAACGAATGGAACCTTAGTGAAATATTCTACTCATATTTCCAAGCCATCTTAGTTTAATTTTCACATTAGAATATCATTTCTGTGATTGGAAGAACAATATCTTGTCTAGATCGAGAAGTTATCCTTGGTGTTCATGGAATAGTAATACCCGATGACCGCGCCCTCTAAATTCTCCGACGCTTTCCTACAAGCCTCCACATTCTGCGTAATCTGGAGGTTGCTGTAGAGGTAGAACGGCGTCCCCTCAACGCTGTCCAGGATGTCTTGGACCTTCACGCGGTCACGGCAGAGGATGCCATCCTTGGGACCTACAGGAGTGGCCGAATGCTTAAGGAGATGCCAGCTCGTAGATATAGGCGTGGGGTTTCGAGAGGAAAATGGTGAGCTTGGGACATGAGAGTGGGGATATCGGACGGAAAAATTCTTAAAAAGGATAACTTTTACGTCCTTCTTTCCATTGACTTCTATGGATGCCCGTGACTCGATAACTAGAATCGCATATCCATATATTCAAAAAAATTCCTTGTTCTCATTTACTCAATTTTTGAACCTATGGGCTTTTCGTAGGTCGGAGGTGCAAACATAGAGTTATTTATGCCTAGAACAATACGGCCACCAAGAGTCCAATTGGATCATTATCATTCACATACTAAAGAAAACCGAACTTTCATAGCAGTAGTTGCCTTGCGTCTTCTTTTGTAAAATGCTCCTATGCAACTGCCAATAGTCACGGAGAATAAGTAAGAAGTTTAAGTATAGGTAACACAATTCATGTATATCATACGGAAAATTTATACCCAATCAAAGTTTGGTCAAGTTTGTCTAAAAAAACACATGAATACGATTCTTTTTTTAAAAAATATCCCAATTTGATAAATTCAAAGCATCAAGTCACAAAATCGAATCAATGGGATGTCGTATAGAAGAATTTTTAAAAAGGATAACTTTCACATCCTTCTTTCCATTCTTGTTACACAGATGCAAAAATTGAATCAATAGGATGTCGTATAGAAGAAATTTTAAAAAGGATAACTTCATATCCTTCTTCCATTGGCTCCATTCCATGTTTGCATGTACGGAAAGCCCATGACTTGATACCTAATTTTTTTTGTAATTTGATAAATTTAAAAATATTGAGTCACAAGATTCCATAGGTGTAAAAATCGAGTTAATGAGAAGTCACACGAAAGAATTCATCTTGGACAATGATGAAAGGAGAAGGCTACCCAAGTTTCCAAGGTAATAATAAATTCCAACTATGAGATGATTAATATGATATCATCAAAATTGCACGCTACCCAAGTTTCCAAGGTAATAATAAATTCCAACTAGGAGATGATTAATATGATATCATCAAAATTGCTTTTGTCTATTCCTTTTCAGTACCTCAAGCATGATGTGGTTTGATTTCTAGTTGAAGTAGGTATTTTGAAACCATGTGAGACTTTGTAGCATTATTGCCAACTATTCTAAAACTTAAATTGTTAGATAAAAACATAATTTATTATTTAAATATTCTAATAGTTATGATCTCAATCAGTTTGTCATTTGCGTGTTTTGGTATTTGTAGAGAGATCGTGACTTTGCGGTAAAACAAATGGCAATAAGTTAAAGCATTCTCCGTTATAACAGAGGCAATCTGTACTTTTGATATTAAATTGAGGGAGACTCCGATAGGATAGTACTGGGAGGACTCAAAGCTGATATGCGATCTTGTTGACCGGGTAAATATCCATGTTATCTTATTATATTCACCTTGCCAGTTACTTTATATGCATTGATGGTTGAAATTCTTATGCACGTCATGCTTAAGAGAGTTTTTAAAGTTTGTAAACTCCCTTGCTTTGCGAATATAGCGTTCTCACTGACTTGGAGGATTGGGGTAATTGATACACTGGACTGATGTTAGGTATTCTCTGTGTTTTGAGTCATACAATGTTTCTGCTTTACATGTAATATGATGACCAATCTTCTTTCTTCCCTGTGAAGGTTATCGTGCTTTTTCAGACAGGGTGAAGAGCTTTGTTCTCTCCAATAGACTTGACTGTTTCATTTGCGAGATACATGACTATGAATGGACTCACGTCATCTAAGACGTACGAAATTGGTGTATTATTCAGGAGGGATTACCTTTTTGAGGATATAGCTATATAGTCAGATTTAAATTTCTGACTATATAGCTGCCATGAGTTTCATCTATTTGTCTTTCACATTTCTGGGCAATATGCAAGGATGGAGCCAAATTGTGAGGTCATGCAAATTCTTTCTGAGCTGCTTGATAATTTAGATATAATAGATGATGAGGTAAACTCTCTCTCGTCTCCTCCTCCTCCTCCACATTTGTTCATCTATATCCTGATATTCAAAAGGCAGATTAACCCAAAGTGCGTTCAAGAGATGTCATCTTCGTTGATTGCTCAGAGACAATTGCATTTGTGGATGGCTCTTCTGATAAGACGATCTCGTACCCATCATCGTAGGACTCCATCCCTTCGGCCAGAATCTGCCACACCAGGCCCCCGCCGATGGCCCCTCCGTTTCTTGCGAGGTTGTAGATGTCCGAATAGACGGCGTTCATGTATGCACCCCTTGTGCTTATGCTGTAGTCGGCGTCCTTCTTCGATTTCCCGAACTCGGTGAAGACCAGCGGTTTCCTTATGATCGCCTTCGCGTCAGCCAGGTGGCTTTCCATCCACCTCTGCACGAAAGCCGTTTGAGCATTCTCGTCCTGACCCGACAACCTGTGGGTTGGTGCGAAAGAGTTATCTACTACAACTTAGGAAAGAGCATTTATTAGAATTTACGTAGTTGCTAGAAACAACAAATACATGTCTCAACAAGTGTGTACTTCATGCTCATGAAAATGATGTTTCATTGATTAAGCTACCAGCTTGAACTGTCTGTTGGACAAAATTTAATGTTGACAATACTCTTCGAAAACTTTACCAAATATCAGGATATGCATGGATTGTCGCAAAATCAATCTCTCTTATGAGATTGTTCTTGATATAATCCGTTCCAACTTGGTAGCCTGGGTTATACTGCTTCCGATCCGGCATGGAATCGCTGTAGAAACCTTCCATGCCAATCGCCAGCAAGTGCTTATTGTCAATCGACTTCACATAGGACGCCATCTCTTGAGCCCAGTCCTGGATTTTGATTTTGTTCACCAAACCTATCAGCAAACAAAATAAACAAACGGAATTCTCAAATGTCACGGCAAGCAGAATTTTTCCGTGGCTTACATTTACAGTGTTGCCGGAATAATCAACTTGACAACGAGGTTCATTCATTAGCTCCCATCCCATGATGGTTGGGTCGTCTCTATATGAGACACCGGTGATGGTATTGACCCTCGTCAGCACTCTCTGAGAAAAAGAAGCAATCAAGGATGATCAATTATGTAGTTTTAGATAAGTGAAAAGAAGCCTTCAAATTCATCTGCTAATCTCTTAATTGCTGGTTAATCCTTACCTGGACGTAGTTCTTGTAGTAACCCTTCACAACTGCATTAGTGTAAAAATCGTCATCGTTGTTAACGGTGACACCGGCATTTCTAGCCCATTGAACATACTGAGGCCTTCCTCCAAAGTCATGGTAGTTGTTGCTCAAACTCAAAATGAGTCGAACTCCGTATCTTCTGCCTCCGAGATCACGAAATCAAGTGCCTGAGGAAGTTGATACCACATACAGTATCAGTTTATTCTCTTGCTCTAGTAAGAAACTTTCTCCAAGGCAGAAATTCAGAGACATCGGCTGAAAAATCACCTGGAAAACACGCTCGTCATAGACACCGGGAGACGTCTGGAGAGCCCGATCACCGCCGTCACTGAATGCCCACGTCCTACAGACGCTAAGACCCGCTGCCGAGGCCTCGCGAAACACGTTCGACACCTTGATCCTATCGCTTGGCTCGGTGGCCACGTTCATCATCCAGTAGGAGTTGAACCCATTAAAGAGAAAGGGCGAACCATTTAGGATGAATTGAGTGCCTCTAACTTGAACAAATCCTGAGGGCGCTAGAACCCTAGCTTCACAGACTAAGGGCACCAGCACAATCAGGCCCAGAATGCAGCTAAGTTTCCTCAAGCAGGCCATTCTGCTTAATGCAATGCTAGTTGTGTTTCAAGAGAGGAAGGCGTGATGGATTAGGTTTGCGGTTGGTGGGCATTTATAGGAAATGTTTGATGAGGCTAGAGAGAGAGAGAGAGGATAACTGAAGGCGTTAATGCAAGTACCAAAAATGGTGTTGAAAACGAGGAAAAATCAAAAGTTGCGAGGAGATGGGGAAAACAAAAAATGAGGAAAAATCATCAGCTGCGAGGAGATGAAAAGGGAAATGAGTAGGGAGAAAAAAGATGCAGTGCAGGGGTTGGTTTGAATCTGGTTGGAAAGAGACAAAGACATGATAAGAGACTGAACTGGACTGAACATGCATTGGTTACGTATTTTAAGGCTTTCGGGTTGATATGTGGTCGGCCGCAATAGATTTCCTTTCAACTGAAATTCCTTAAGATCTGCAATGAAAGTTGGATGCTAGAACACGGCAAGTCATTGATCGCTTGACACAAATGCATGTGCTTTTGATTTGGCGACATATTGATGTTGCCCAAGCAAAATGTAGTTGGAGTTTTTAAATGAGAGATGTTGAATACACTGTAAAAGGTCTTTTCAAACTTATTTGTTAATCGAGATCGTGCTTCCACAAACTCGTGCATTGAATTCATGCATAGCGAGTTCTTTACTTAGTATTTCAAGAAAGAAAGAAGACTTTTGTTACATTTAATTCTTTGTGATTAATTTGGTGGACGACCTGGTGGTGCTTTGGATTTACATCAAAACTATCATCGGCATATAAATTTCGCCTTCCAGCTAGCTGTACCATTTGCTTTGTTTTCACTTAGAATTCTGGCCCATCCTCGGAGATCATTGCTAGGGTTTCCTCTCAAAGAGGAAATTATTCTCCAGAGTCCTCTAAGTAAAGGAAACTTTGTGGCTCACTTAAATTTTAATATCATAAAATGAAGCATGACATGTTTATCAAATCTAGTTTTGGAGTCAAAGCATGTCCAATAACAAGATTACTATCCAAAACTAATTGAAACTTCACTTAGTGAATCAATATTGTAAATCGGTCTTAGTAAGTCTGGCAACACTCAATAAATATAAACGTGAAGTCATAATGATAAGGCTAATGCAAAATTTTGCTGTCTTTCCTTATAATATCGAGAAGATCCACTAAAGTAACTCCTTTGCTGCACATTACTCAGACATTCTGGGCAATCCCAGGACATCATCAGTTTCAATCGGTCCCTGCTCAAACAACGATGCTTCACTTTCCCAGTGTCCTCAAATTAGGAAGGCTTTCATATATGGCCCCAGACATAAGTTTCTCCTCGGTAACTGCTGCTGAGCTCTGCAGCAAGTGCATTCAACGAATCACGTTCCATGTCCACAAAGTAGGTGTCCGACCACATGAGAACCCTGTATTTCATGCCATTACCGTTGTTGCTGCCATACAATAGTGTTCACGGGTCCTGACTCGGAGAAGACAAGGAAGATAGTGTTAAATTTTTGGAACTTCAAGTGAACAAAAAATAGTTTCAGATAAATATTATTTTAGACATGACTCTCTTCGGGGTCATGTTTCAATTGAAACTGTTTAAACTTTTCATTTTGAAAAGAAAAGAAAAGAAAAGTAGTTGCAGATTGAGCGATGGATCGGAGGCCTGGGGATTTTTAAAATAAAGCAACTGACGCACGATGCATGTGATTCGTTGAGTGACCTCCATGTCTGGGCTGATTCCATGAATTGTCTGCGACGGTTCAGGTTGTATGATCATCTCAAATGTGATGAATTTAAACCTTTTCCATATCAGATGTTATAAATTTGCCATGCTTTCAAATTTTATTGACTACAGAAACGCAGTTATCACTAGAAGAAATAGGTCACGACTATTTCTATGTTGCGGGTAAAATGAAATGGAAGCTTCTTCGCATTTAAAAGGAAAGGTTACTTCACATATAAATTTAAAAAATTGTTAAAAAATCAGTTCAATTTTGCGGTTTGGTTTGGTTTAAAAAAAAAAAAATGAAACCGAACCAAACCATTTTGGTTCGACTTGTGAACGGCTTTTCTTTTAAAAATAGCACTCTCCAACAAACCAAAACCGCAGAAAAGGGTTCGGCTCCGTTTGGTTGAATCATTTTTCTTTCTCAAACCCTACAATTTTTCTCAATGTTTTTAATGTCCTCTACAAATCTATATACATGGAAAAGTATAAAAAAAAGTCTTAAATCTATTACATTGATACTGATTCAGTTTTAAACTTCGATTGAATCAATTTAATTCTAAACCTTTCTACATTGTTACTAGTTGAGTCCATTTGGTTAATTTAAATAAAAAATTGTTAACGTAGATGCTAGCCATCTAAGTGGCGCAAACAGTGCTCATATAGACAAATTTAATAATTTTTTGAATTTTTTTCCTTTCTATTTTTTCTTTTCCCTCCGCCAGCTTTCGTAATGGTTGAAAGAGGTCAATGGCTGCTAATGAGGACGAGGCGGAGATGCCCTGACTAGCCACAAGTGAGGCTACCCCTTGATGGCCTTTGGCAAGGTTAGGCAAGGAGCCTCACTGGCCTTTGGGGATGGTGAGGATGTCCTAGCCCTAGCTGGCCTCTAGTGAGGGCTGGGTGAGGATTCCTTTGTTGGACTGGCAAGGGGCAGCCTTGCCCAGCCCTTGCTACCCTTGCCAAAGCTTAGCAAGGGCGTCCTGGCCCTCACCTTTGTCATTATCTAGTGATCTCTATTGGCCATCACAGAGGGTAGTGGAGGGAAAAGAAAAAGAGAAAGGAAAAGAAAAATTTAAAAAAATTATTAAAAATTTATAAAATTATTCACATTAGTGCCAGTCATATCACATTAAATAACCGGCATCCACATTAGCAATTCTTAATCTAAATTAGCTGGATGAACTCAATTGTACCGTTATGAAAATGTTTAAAACTAAAATGATCCAATATTGAATTAGTACCAATGCAATATATTTTAGATTTTTTTGGTACTTTTTCTTGTATACAATACATAATTCAACACTTGAATTTGGATATCCACCTTGAATTTATTATTATTCCCACTCATCTATAATTAAATCTACATTAGCAAAATAGTTTAGCGGTGATATTGATTTTTACCATTTTGCGGTACACGTACGATTCAAACATCTTGATTACACAAAAGAGAACTAGTTTTATACTTACAAGGGATGATTCTAAATTTTTTTTTCTGAAAATAAAGAGTGAGAGAGGAACTGGAAACATAAACTTTTATTTAAGTGCTAAATAAAAAATACAAGAGCTTCGTCTATTCGGAGCGCAAACTTCATCAAGTTCTCCAACAATACATTCCACTGGAATTCCTACTTTAACTCAATAAGAAAATTACGTTACAGTGAGCTAACTAAATCACTTGTGCTAACCATTTTGACCAGTATTCAATTTCCAGTCCTTCCATACAGCTCTTTATCTTCAACTAATCAACCATGATGAACGATCAAATTATGTTCAAGAGAAGCCATCTTGTTCGACTGCTGAGAAATAATCGCACGAGTCCTTTGATAATACGATCTCGTATCCGTCGTCGTACGAGTCCATCCCTTCAGCCAAAATCTGCCACACCAAGCCCCCACCAAACGCTCCTCCATTTCTCGCGAGATTGTAGATGTCTGAATACAGGGCGTTCATAAAGGAGTCTCTCACGCTTGGACTGTAATCGGTGAAAACCAACGGCTTCCTTATTATTGTTTCCGCGTCTGCTAAGCGGCTCTCCATCCACCTCTGCACAAAAACTGTTTTTGAGTGTTCTCGTCCTCGCCTGACAACCTGTAGATTACGATTTGAATGTGCACACGTCATGTTAACTTGCTAGCAAAAATAAATTTGATTCCTATTAGAAGCATCATCAGTGTGAAATAGTTCATTTACTGCAGTATGATATTTCTTGTACACTAGTGGGGAAATGAGTAAACATCGAGGCAATCATTGTTAGAGAACGTTAATTACCAAATAGCAGGATACGCATGGATTGTTGCAAAATTCAATCTCTGTAATCAGATTATTCTTGATATAATCCGTCCCGACTTGGTAACCCGGGTTATATTGCTTCCGAGATGGCATGGAGTGCCCGTAGAAGCCTCCATGCCTATTCCCAGCAAGTGTTTGTTGTCATCGACTTCACAAATGATGCCATCTCTTGAGCCCATTCCTGATTTTCTTTCATTAATCATGTGTATCCGATTAGTAAAATATGAATAAGAAAATAACGCGACGAAAGAGAATGTTCCTAGGTGCCTACATTAACGGTATGGCCAGAATAATCAACTGGGCAACGAGGTTCATTCATTAGCTCCCATGCCATGATAGTCAGGTCGTCTCTATAAGCAACACGAGTGATTGAGTTCATCCTCGTGGGCATTCTCTGAAAAGTTGAAACAGAAGTGATGAGAAGATAATCATACTATAGAGTAAGTTTAGAAAAGAATCCATTTGCACGATGTATAATTATACCTGGACATGGTTCTTGTAGTAACCCTTTACGACGGCGTTTGTGTAAAAATCATCATTGACCAGCATTTCTTGCCCTCTGAGTGTACTGAGGTCTCCCTCCAAAGTCATGATAGTTATTGCTCAAACTTAAAATCAGTCGGATTCCATTTCTTGCTGCCTCCAAGATCACGAAATCAAGTGCCTGAAAGTTATTGACGAGCAGTGTCCTTTTTAGTTAAAAGTTACTATTTCTTAGACCAAAAAAAGGAACATTCAAAGCATGTATTCTATATCTAGGCATTTGTATCATAGTAAAAAGAAATCACAACGATAATGTGAACGAAAGATAACCTGGAAGACACGCTCGTCATAGACTCCAGGAGATACTTGGAGGGCCCGGTCTCCGCCATCGCTGAACGCCCACTTTCTGCAGACAGTAAGACCTGCTGCGGAAGCCTCACGGAACACGTTGGACACTTTGATCCGATTGCTAGGCTCAGCGGCCACATTCATCATCCAGTAGGAGTTGAACCCATTAAAGAGAAAGGGCGAGCCGTTCAGGACAAATTGGGTGCCCCTAACTTGAACGAACCTCGAAGGTGCAAGAACCCTAGCATCACAGACTCAGGCCACAATCACCAACAGGCCCAAAATGCAGCTAATTTTCCTAAGGCATGCCATTTTCGCTTATAGACACTGCTTTAGGAAGAGGAAGGTGTAACGAGTTAGGTTGGGCTGTTTGGGTATTTAAAGGAAATTCCTGGTGTTTCTTAGGATGAGAGAGAGAGGATTTCGTTGATGAATGTATTCCGGAAAGGAATTGAGACAGTGCAGAAATCGTTATTTGCTTGTAGAGATCGGGAAGAATGAGTGAGGAGACAGAAGATGCATGAATCGGTCGGAAAGGGACAAAAGAGCATGGCAAGATAGCCAGATTGCATCGGCTATCTTTAGGACTTTGGTCAATACATGAGCCCGTGAAACTAATCAATGGATGTAACTTAAATTCCCGAGGATCTATAATGAAAGTTGACTACCTAAAAGAAGGCGAGTCAACGAATGGCCTGAGCAAAATGCATGTGCTTTTGATACGATGACATATACATCCGTTCCATATGAGAAATGCATAGGTTTACAGAAATTGATTCTCCAACTGCGGTAACAAATCGTTAGTGGTATTCAAACATGTTACATATTCAACATAAAATGAGAGTGTATGTGATTGATAACCTAAATTCACAGATCTGTCTTACACTTAGCATTATTGATGTTAAATATAACTTATGCCGTCGAGTAGATTATCCGATTATTGCGGTGTTTTGCACAAACTCAATTAACAAGATGTCCATATTTGTAACTTACAAAAAGAGATGGTTGGACCAAATTTCCTCGGATAGCAATCCTGGGATATTTTTGTCTACCAATTCTCAATTCCTTTAATGGCCCATGGGCTTGCCGGTGGAGACTAAAAACCACCGACGACCCTACAAAGCCAGCTACAGCCCATCAGCAACGCGTCGGCTTCCGACGACCCTAATGACCGACTCCACTAAAAAACAACCTTGGTGGAATCTCATCGGCGATTCACATTGCGAGTTACCATCATCTTAGGTGATCCACCATCGACTATCCACCATTAGCAATCGCATCGTCATAGAATCAAAATGAATGACCTTACCCCCAATTACGCAATAATAGTGGCATTATAAAATTTTGTGAGACCACTTACATATGCTCTAAAATTTAAAGTTATTAGATTAACGTCTGATTTAATATTTAGATATTCTAACACGCGGATTGTTTGTAAAGAGAATAAAGGGAGTGGCAGGACACTTAAGGCGTTTTTCCCTTTTGTTCCTGCAAGCGTTAAACCAAATAAAAGCAACCGAATCAAACAGAATCAGTAACGCACTGCCTTAATTCTCCTCTATTGTAGATTACAGTCAGAACGACTAATTTGCTGCCCATCAGTACAATTTCATCAGTGCAACCAAAGACACCATCATCACCAACACATCATTAGTGCTTTTCAAGACTATCTTCCGACCAGTTTACCCAGTTTGATGATGCCGAGATGTGATTTCCCAACCGCCCGGCGTTTCGCGGCGTTTGTTGGTGATGAACTCAATGAATGAGGACCCCTACGTAAACTAACCAACCATAGGCACGACAGGCGTCCTTTTTCTAAGTCCATCTCGTTTTTGCTTGTCGTTCTGGGATGAATAGTCTCCAATTTTTCTGTAAAGAGATAATGTTATCAAACATACCATCTTCCCCTGCCCATTGATTTCTAAAGAAAGGGCTCTTTTATCTATTTCGAATCCCTAGGGAAAGATTAGAACTTGTGGGTACATTATAAGTTAGCAGCGATTGAGGTTGGTTACCGGAGAACTCGCAAGAAAACAAGTTCCTCGTGTGATTGGACACTTGTTTCCTGGAACGAGGGTTGGGATTCGTTCAAACTCTTGCATGTTAGCGTGCAATAATTCACCGCAAAAGGAGAGCCGCAAGAGGGAGATGGATCAACGGTATAGATGTTGGAAAGAACGTTCATGTTGATAGACATGTAGAGAGCACTTTGTGCTAACTGAGATTTAGCTGATTGGCATACAGATTATTGAGAATGCAGTAAGATTTGCTCTCCTGCTTTGCAGTTAATGAAATTAAAGTCCGACTCATCTTAAACAAAAGGACAGATAATCACGAAACAATCACCTGATGGCAAAGCGCTCGGGTTCCTACTCCGTGATCGGGTGAAAATTCAAGAAGGCACGAAGCGTGCTGCGTTTTCTTAGTTTGAATTGGTGATGGAACTATTGAATAGATGGCTTTAGAAAATGGTAGTAAAGATCAAAGAGAAACAGAGCTCCACAGAAGTACATTCTATTATGGCATATGATCATCAAGCCCCAACATATGTGACCACATATGTGTGCTCTAAGGACGAATTAACATGCATATTCTACTGGGGTGATGACTACGCAAGTACCTGAACTTTTTTTTTTTGGTAAGAACAAGTACCTGAACTTTTATCTGCATTATTATGGATTTCCTAATGTTTTTTTTTTTTTTGTTCGACCAAGATCCAATATAAAACCTCTATTGAAAATCACAATTAGCAAATGCCAAATTGGACGATAATGCGGTAAATAGCTGGTAATATCCATATTGGCATGCAATATGGCTTTTTGGAATGATGCATGTTTAATGCATGAAATCGTCTAAATCAACACTTAGTAGATTCCGCTAATTTGAACTAGTGGAAGAACGTCCTTGAACATTTTCATATACTCTATGAATTAAATTAAACATTTACCAATAGTTCATGGACTACATCAAACAAATTAAAAATTCTAGGGTTGACATTATAAATGGATGAAAGTTTAAAGAATATTTGTCTCATTTTTTCAATGAGAAACATGAAAATAGTGGGAACTATTCATGCCTTTCAACTTTTAATTGAAAAACTACCAAACTAGTGAAGCATTTGTTAAAGAATGTCATCTATGTCCTCAATCATTCACGTTGTTTAGATTGCTTGCAGGCATGTATTTGAATAGAAGAAGTGAGACAAAACCAGGTTTTGGATTAAATATATTTGAAATAAACAACCAATAGTAAAGTAGGCGAATAACACAACAATGGAATGAGGATCAAGTGTATTGAAGTATTGGAAGGTGGAAAAGTTAAAAGGCATTTGAAAAATCTAAAGAGTGAACCCCACTTATACACGCATCAATCAACTAATGGAGTCAAGTAGAACCTACTTGGCACTCCTCAACTACGCACTCTCTCCGTCTTCTCCATTACACTAGCTCTTTTCATCTTCCTTCAGGAATTTTTTTTTCTCCCAAATGAGAATGGTCATCATCGTCAAGGCTAATTCTGATTTTCGCCATCTCCAAGACCAAGACTCGGGCAATGGAGAGATGGGAGAGTTTCCGATCATGACATTGACCGACGCTAGGGCGTCTTAAGGCCCCTTGGAGCCCATAAAGCTTTTGTGGGCTTTCTGCGACGGCCATGAATTTCTTCTTTATGATTCGTAACTGTAGTTAGAAAGCTGTTGGCTAATAATGACTTAGAATTAATTCAAACTTTTACTCGCCAATTAAACCGAAAAAGGGGGGATGAGTCAATAGTTAGGTCGGTATCCATGATATTCTGTTTTCCACAAAATGACCACATCAATCACTTCACAACCCATCAAAAATCTAAATTTATCTCGTGAGCACATCATCCGGTCATGTTCAAATCATAAACTAATGTGTTTCAATTGAACAATTATTAAAGGATGTCTTCGAGTTGCCCATTTGATAAATGGGTCCTCTTCAATTTCTGATAACATTATTCATTGAAAGGGTTATGATTGGATAGACCTACATAGTTACAAAGGTTTTGAACGTCCGTAGGCCTTTATTTGGTGTTTGGTAACATAATGTCAAGAGCCTTTGATGCAAAACTGAACTTAAAAAATGCTCCAAACTTAGTGCTACCCCCACCCTACTTTGGGTTTTTAGTATTTTCGGATTACTGCCTCAAGGGCTTAATAAAAAAATTCTTCCAACTTTGCCCTCACTAAATTATTTAAATTTCAATTTTATCCTCACCCTCATAAGCAGAGTAGATTTGATTGGCAATATAAGGGCTTGGTGAGTTCAGATCTGACCAATGTCATGCTACTCCATGGCCGTTGCGCAACTTCACGACCCATGTGGTGCATAGAGTAAGAAGAAGGAGAAGGCTTAGACGAGGACGACTCATCGCCCCTAGAAGCAACCACCAGAATGAAGAGAAAATATTGGATACCTTAAAAGAATCACGTCAGTCATGTCCTAAACCATTTAGAAGTTGACATCTGTTCACATGGGCCCATATGCTATCTCAGAGGAAAAAATATTGGGTACCTTAAAAGGACCACGTCAGCCATGCCTTGAACCATTCAAAAGAGAGGAGCTTTCGATCTCTCTCCCTTTCACTACTTCCCGTCGCAACTGTGGAACGATGCGGTCTTGGAACTGAAAAAAATGCAAAGAGGAGCGAAAACCAAGAGATCCGGTACTGCCAGTTGAAGCAAGAAGCAGATTTCAGAATTTCAATGAGTCCGCAAATCAAAAAGACTGAAGCTTTGCTTTGCATTAAGTATTTTGCAAGGTGTATACCAAACACTATCATGAAAATCCTTTTTGAGTCAATGTCATTTGCATATATGCAAATTTTCTGGGCAAAAACTGCCTTGGACGCAGTCAATGTCATTTGCATATATGCAAACTTTCTGGGCAAAAACTGCCTTGGACGCAGCCTTCATAATATGCCATTCATTTTTCTCGGCCAGATATATGCCCTGAATTTGATACGACAAGAATATGAGCCATGAACACGAACTGTATTCCATCCAATGACCTTTTTTTTTTTTTTTTTAGAGTTATCAGCCGAGTTGTGTCGGCGAGGCGACCTCGCCGGCCCGCCTCCCGGCGGCGCCGAGGAAGAAGAGGAAGAAGAAAAAAAAAAGAAAAAAACGAAAAAAATTCGAAAAAATTTAAAAATTCGAAAAAATTTAAACACGCACCTCAACTAAATTACCTCCCTTTGTATTCCATCCAATGATTTAAACCAATTTTCAGCGCGCTCAACCCCTTGAGATTTCAAGAGCGCGCTCCCCCTTGTTCGCCGGCTAATCATGGAGTAAAAATCAATCAAGCTCTATGCCATCGTCCAAACTTCTTGGAATTCAACTTCTATTACGTGCATGCAGCACAAGATAATATAAACCTTGCATTAAAAGACGCCAACAATAATTGAGACTATCATATGCTGCAATTGTACGCCTCGAAATTGCATCGTGGACTTCAAAGGGATGGCTTCAAATAGCTGCAAATATACATCTCACGGAACTTCCTTTATCCACGTAAAAGATTTCCATGATAGAAGTCGCCAATCTAGATAAACCTAGCTGCAAGTCATTGAATAAAGCCTAAACCCTAATCTACTTATCCTTCATGCCACTCGATACAGATTCACGAGTTTGACCGCACAATTTATATCAAGTCTCCAGCTTTGCAAGATAACCTTAGCCGCCATTTTATCCCTTGTTAATGTCGTTCTGATTGATCCCAGTAATTCCTCCGTGAATTCATTGCATTTCCTAATTTAAACAATGTTCGGGTCCAGATTGCGAGAAAATAGATTACCTAAGTTCATTCTAATATTTGACAAAAGATCTATAAATATTTGTTCCATATGCTTATGCTTTTAGCATTAAGCCTATTGCTGCAACAACTTGTCTGGTCCTCGATGTATCTTTGAACATATTCATGTTAATTTTGTCATGTGCTCTAATGGGGTACGGCACTCTTTAAAAGCAAATTTCTCAAATTGAAACCACCATGATAAAAGATAACTTATAATCAAGTTCTCCCTTCTTTATTTAAGGTTTGCTTGTAGAGCTTGTAAAAACTTATCATGTTGCGTTGTGCATACGCTCTTTGAACATACTCAAGATCAATGAAGTTATCGTATTACATTATCATTGCACAGAACATTCCATAACTCTGCTTTCAATAAGATGCACGAGTGGGGACATAACTTGCGTATATGAATAAAATCTGATTTACATAGTTGTCTGGATGCAAGTACTATGAATCTCTAGTGTATATGTCATTTATTCTTGAGGGATTGTTTAAATAGTCCCGTGTTTAATTCGGATACCGCAAGTTTTGTACTCAAGTTGCAACATCTCTTCCTCGGATGATTACCACAGGATAATCTCTTCCTTAGAAGGTTACTCCTAGCCAGAATTAGGGTTTGATAAGCAGCACCCTACAAGTGAACTTGGCATTGCGAGACTGATCCACAGTAGAGGACTCGATTGAACTTAACCCTAATCATATTATCACCTCCGCCATAAAGAACTTTTCACGCAAGAGCCGAAGTGGTGAAGGTTGCAAAAGCGAAGCTTAGTCATAAAGCAAGTTTTGGACTTGAACAAGTCCTTAAACTGCTCCACTGGAAATGATGAGGTTCCCTTGGGGAGACTTCCCCTAGTGGGGAACTAGCTAATCCAGGCAGGGTCGCCCTGCCCTTGCAGGGGTCTCCCGACCGTAAAAAACTAAGGGGGTAGAGGCAGCACCCACATCTCGAAAAATATAGTGGCTGGGATAATATCCCGTAAGACGGACCAAAGCATGTCCTTAAACTATTTTGTTTATTGGAGTCAACCCCAAACGTAAAATGGGATAATGATAAATCTCTGCAAGTAAATTAACCAAAACGTGAAGGTTGCAAAAGCGAAGCTTAGTCATAAAGCAAGTTTAGAAAGTGGATTAAATGAAAATGCAATCCCAAGGAGCGTTTCGAGGGCAAGCAACGAACTCCCAAAAAGCAATATACCTTGGTTTACTTCGACACTCATCAACTTTCTTTCACTTTTTTTTTATTTATTAATCTTTTCCCTCTTATTATTATTGTTTTTCCTTTTGTAAATTTGTACTGGGCTTTCTTTCCACTATTATGTTCTTTTTTTTTCTATTTGAATTGATGGTGAGGCTTTCTTCCTAATTTTGGGCGCCGATTCCTTAGCGCGATCCAAGGGCGCCAATCGCGCCTTCCTTTGCAAATTATCATACTTGACCCAGGTGGAGTTTAACCAAAGCACGAACGCAGAAAAAGAGGACACTAATCATCATAGTTTATTAATAACTTTGACCGAAGTGGAGTTGAAAAAACGGCCACGAACCTTTCAAAAAGCAAGAAGCTAATCTTCCGGTTTTTCGGTTGTTCATCATACCTAAAAAGGAAGACAATTTCTCAATTCTGTAGGAAAAATTTGGCCAAACTTTGGCGCTCGACTTCTTTTTCCCGCACACGAGGCGGCCATCAGCATGCGCTGGTCGGGGTGACCCTAAGCACGACCACGAAGATGAATTCATGCGCGAGCCTTTGTCGTTGTTCTGTCAGGTGTACGAACAGCGAAAAGCCGCTTAGGAGTACGATGTGTGGATTTAATATTCCATCCGGGTTAGATTTATAACCGCTTACTTCTCACTAAGTTAAATTGTAATGTCCCAGAACACGGAGGAGAGAAGTTCCATAAATTACGGCTCCTTTTTTATTATACTTTAGATGAGAAGATTCTCAACCTTGAATTGCGACTACATATCTCGACGGACAAAGTTCTGCAAATCCGTCAATCAGTTTATAGCAAGTGATGGTAT
The DNA here is from genome assembly GCA_014182375.1 of Eucalyptus virginea. Classification (NCBI taxonomy): domain Eukaryota; kingdom Viridiplantae; phylum Streptophyta; class Magnoliopsida; order Myrtales; family Myrtaceae; genus Eucalyptus; species Eucalyptus virginea. Next base: position 40,232,713 of record CM024519.1, on the reverse strand, counting down.
CTTTTGGATTTCCTTTCTTGCGAGTGACTTTCTGAGGTTTTTAATCCTTGATTGCTTGATTAACTTTACTCGTAAGACGTCAGCCGATGTATTATGCTTGAAGAAACAAATTCCAGGTTCTTAAGTTCGAGTTCTCTTAAGAGTATTTTGGCTAGTCTTGGTATGGATAAATTTTATTTGAGTGAGCGATCATGAACGTGAAATTTTTGTCCATCGATGCTCGGAAACTAGCGTGCCATGTCGCCCTTCTTTAGCAATGAAAAGACTCAAATATGGGGAACAATATAATATAAAAAAACATGCAAAATGTCTGAAAATGAAAGATGGTCAAAAGGACGAACGACAAAATGAAAGAAATGACTTTGTAAATGAGGATACAAACAGGAGGGACCAACTCGCCGTCCTTTAAGGCATCTCATTGCGGCTGAAAAACGTAGGAGTAACGGATGTCGTTGCAAGATTAGTGGACTGACTTCCAAATCATTCCAAAATCCCCCCAAAAAAGTGAAAAGGCAAAAAAAAAAAAAGTTCGAAATTAGGGAGCATCATGAGCAACTCCCCCTTAATTTACTACGTGGTCAACTCTCAATGAGACGACCCTCAACGGAAAAAAAGCCTAATATTGCGCTCGGCGATTGGCCTGCCTCTCCCTCTATATAATGACTTAGTGCTATCCGAATCAAGACCATATCAGCTAAAGACAATTTGGAGAGGCCAAAGTTGCACTTTAGCAAGTAAATATTAGTCACAAATGGAGACGAGGGTTTCTTTGTGGCTACCATTGCTGTTGTGCTCTGTCCTGTGCTTAGGCACTCGTGTTGCCCTAGGCAACCCGGATTACAAAGATGCTCTTGCAAAGTCCCTAATGTTCTTCCAAGGCCAGAGGTCAGGGAGGCTCCCAACCAACCAGCTACTAAGCTGGAGGTCCACCTCTGGCCTTTCAGATGGTGCCCTTGCCCATGTAAGTCTACTCTCTTGTGTATGTGTCGTTATGTATCATCAATCCTTTTCCATTGTGTGGGCACAGAATGCTCCAATTAGTATCTTCTATACCTATGGAATTAGCTTCAAGGGCATCAGAGCAATTTCAACATGCGCTTAAATGTATGGCCCAAAAGAAAAACATACGTTCATCATGTATGATGTTCTTTAATTTTGTGGGATTAAAGCATCCTGTGATGATGTTGGTGGTTGTGATTGTAATGATGTGAATTACATGCATGGACAGTGACAAAAGATGCGCCAATCACGTTATGTTGTCCAATTGCCCTTTTATCCCCCCCAAAAGAACAAACGAAGAGCAGATTAGATCCCATAAACCAAGTATAACTTTCTGCACGTGCCATAAATTTTTATTTTTTTTCTGGTGGCCAGGTGGATTTGACAGGAGGATACTATGATGCTGGAGACAATGTGAAGTTTAACTTCCCCATGGCCTACACCACCACCGTACTCTCCTGGAGCACCCTCGAGTACGGCAAGCGCATGGGGGCTCAGCTCCCCAACGCAAGAGCCGCAATCCGCTGGGCTACCGACTACCTCCTCAAGTGCGCGACAGCGACCCCCGGAAAGCTCTACGTGGGAGTCGGCGACCCTAACGTTGACCACAAGTGCTGGGAGCGGCCGGAGGACATGGACACGGTCCGATCCGTTTACTCAGTCTCCCCCAGCAACCCAGGCTCCGATGTCGCGGGTGAGACTGCAGCTGCCCTCGCTGCCGCCTCCCTGGTCTTCCGAGTGGCGGACCCCAAGTACTCAAAGTTGTTGCTCAAGACTGCAAAACAGGTGATGCAGTTCGCTATTCAATACCGTGGTTCGTACAGTGATTCACTCGGTTCCGCCGTTTGCCCATTTTACTGTTCGTACTCGGGATATAAGGTATAATTTTTCTTTTGATGCTTGATTATGTGTGTTAGTTCCACCGTATGCATTCTGTTTTTGGCTCATTGGATTGTCAATCTGAAGAATTTGGTCTATTGTCATGAATTATCAGGATGAACTGCTGTGGGGAGCTGCATGGCTTTATAGAGCAACGAATGATGTGTACTACGCCAATTTCTTGAAATCTCTGGGGGCTAATGATGCCACGGACATTTTCAGCTGGGACAACAAGCTCGCCGGAGCTCGAGTTCTTCTTTCGAGGGTATATCCCAGCCCCTAGAATATAAATTGACAAGAGTCCAAAGATTTTCAACAAAACAGCCTCAAGCAGAACCCTCTTTCTATCTAGCTAGATCTTATATAACTATATTAACGCACAGGACAGTTTTCAACAAATTAGAACATCCTTAACTAAACATGGTAACAACCTCGTAACTACTTTCTTCAGATGGCGTTGTTGAACAAGGACGGTAGCTATGACCAGTTCAGACAACAAGCAGAAGATTTCATGTGTAGAATTCTCCCCAATTCTCCTTCTTCCTCCACACAGTACACTCCAGGTATGTACATTTCTTTTATCCCACATGGCAATTGGTAATTTAAGGCAAGTTGCAACTAATTTCAAAACTTGATCACCATGAGCTTATGGCCGAAGTGCAGGTGGGCTCATGTTCAAGCTGAGTGAAAGCAATCTCCAGTACGTCACCTCCATAACATTCCTGCTTACGACCTATTCTAAGTACATGTCCAGTGCAAAACACACCTTCAATTGCGGCAACATGGTCATCACCCCTGGCACTTTGAAGTACCTTGCCAAGAAGCAGGTCTCTCAAACTCCAACTCTCATACTTATCTCTCTCTCTCTCTCTCTCTCCCCCTCTCAACCCCGGAAATTGCAGGTTGACTACATTCTGGGGGTGAACCCTCTGAAGATGTCATATATGGTGGGATATGGAACCACATTCCCCAGGAGAATTCATCACAGAGGATCGTCCCTGCCATCCCTGTTGAGCCACCCACAGGCAATAGGCTGTCAAGGTGGCTTTCAACCGTTCTACTACACATCGAGCCCTAACCCCAACATCCTCACTGGAGCCATTGTCGGCGGTCCAGACCAGAATGATGCTTTCTCGGACGACCGGACCGCCTACAGCCACTCTGAGCCTGCAACGTACATCAACGCAGCCATCGTTGGACCTCTGGCATACTTGGCAGCAACATACTCAGCTTGAGCAAAAGAATTTGCATCCCAATGTTTACAAAGTTCATTAACTTTGAATAGGTCAGCGTTGATGATGATGAACTAGCTAGGAGGGATCTATAGTGCCAACCAAGTGTAAATGAAGATCCCCTGGCCTTAGTTTGATTTGCTAATCTGCGGTTAATGATCAGTGTGCCCTGTTCTGTTTTCTTAATTTCACAATAACAGAATTCATTTAACATATTCTATCCAAAAAATATTTAAAAAAAAAAAAAACACCACAAATCATCCTGGCCAAACAGGCAAAAAATTAAAAAAAAAAAAAAAAAAAAAATGCACAACTGCAAAGTTAATTTTAAGTTGCTTGAAATTTTGTTCCCGATCTTGATCCATGACTAGTATTTCGAGGACATTTACCACCCAATGAACCAGAGAATGTCTAATATAGTGACTTTGACAGAAAAGATGATGCAGTCTCATCCAAGATAGATGCAGACCAAAGTTCAGCCCATGCATCAACCGATCTACAAGTGGTGTAAAAGACGACTATATCTCTGAACAAACATCATTCATTCTTGATGGGTCATCTCCCCGGAAAATAAAAAGTTGAAAGTAAGCAGCAGGAGATTTGTTTTCAATTAGAAACTACCACTTTAACCACTGCAAATTATCTATTCCCTGCTCTTGTAGCATATTAGAACAGCATCCTTTCACTCCAGACATCCCCATAATGCCATTTCAATTCAAGTCACGCTTTTGACATTTTTCACTCCAATAAAAAAGGGAAAGTCTGAGTTTATTCACAGCCTATCAAAAGAAAATATCAACACAAAAGAAGCATAAAAGCAGAGGCAAGAACTGTACTGCTTTACTACAAGCTGAAAGCCACCATGAGCAAAATTTAAGGTTCAGCACCAAAAGGATACTTAATGCTCAAACAAGGAAAATCGAACTTCACAAATAAAAACTAACAAAAATACTTCTACAACCAAATGAACAACTTATGAACAAGTCTAGCTCTGGCTGCTAAAGCAAATCCACAAGACTTAACATCTATGCTAATTTACAAAGATGACTAACCACCTGCACTACCCCACTTTCAATCAGGACAACAACCAAACCTAAACACATATTAATTGACTACCAAGCTACACAAATCTGATAAGAATGGTGATGGATAATGTGAAACTAGCTAGCTTGGCAATTAATAGGAGGGATAAGACACCGGGTTACTTGTATCATAACGGCGTGACCTAGTGTGGTTAATGCTTTCCAGGGTTGCTCCAAAAACTCTTCGACTGTACTCATAACTACTTGAACGAAATCCAAAGCCATTACGTTCTTGTGTCATACCAGCAGGAACAGAAGCTAAACCCAAAGAAAGAATACAACATTAATATAAATGGAAATGACAAGTCACATGCATGCTCAATATACAATACCTACAGAGATAAAATATGCACATTACCGTGAGAATGGTTATCTGAATATGCTGAAGCTCTGCCAGGAGTAGATAACCCAGCAGAATTTTGAGGAATGTCTACACTGTCACTTTCTGGACGGTTGGGTCTTAGATTTTGGGAGGGATTTGCTGCAGAAGTATTTGAGGAGGACTTGTCCTGCCCAGATATCTGCACATCAAAATTTCAATGCCATTATAAAAAAGCTAGACCGCAGTCTAATGGGTATACAGTAAAAGTCAACCTATCAACCGGTAATGATCATTTTAAAAAGATTATTAATGATCATATTGATCCCTAATCCCATCTGTGGTCATATCCGACCGACTAGAAGTGCTATTGACATTAGAAGACAAGACTAGTCCCACTTGAAAGCTTGGGCACAGGGAATATGGCAAACATACATACATCAGAAACAAGGTAAAGCCATGAGAGTAATATTAACCATCTGAAGGTGTTTTTTGGCAATGCAAAATCCTTGGAAAATCACCGAAAGATGATTCAGCAAGCAGCAGCAGGAGAAAGGAAGAACTACATATTAGACAATGGGAACATACCGCAAATTTAAGTGTTCGGTTGTAGAGAGTAACAAGGCCTGAGAACAGCCTAACAGCATAGTTGGCTATTTCCTCCGTCTCATACTCTGCAAAAGCATAACCTTTGGGCTTCTCTGTTTCCTTATCACGAGGAACATACAGTTCTACTACCTTTCCTGCCTGTATCAAAATGTCGTACAAGACTCGTTCACTCACCCTCTCATCCAAGTTGCCTGTGGAAGATGAAAGGATATTACATTAGCAGCACACAGCTATACCGATAATAAGAAGAGTCAACACTAGCAATACTTCTTCAAAATATTTCAGTTCCAAGAAGTCAATTGCACCACGAACCAAACAACAGAATTCATCAGATGTGAACATTGCTGGAAAATAAGAGTGTCAATTAAAGAAAAATGCAAAGCAAATTGGATTGCAGAACTCCCAAGACATTCTCTGGGGACAGGAAAACATCTCTGACAACCCAAAAGGAACACTTCAGTACCTACACTTGCTTTGTATGGTCTTAGCATAATCATTCAATTGTGAGGGTGCTGACTAAGTACTCCGCCTTCCAATTTCAAGTTAACATATCAGGAGGAGAACAGTGAAATCCACCCTTGGATAAACCAAGGGGCAAGCATTGCTTTGTAATGCACAGAGAACCGTATACCAACTAAATTACAGATCATCAGGCCAATCAAAGTAGCCACAAATTAATAACTACAAGAAACTGAGTGCCCAGGTACATGCCCACCCGTAATCATAGGGGAGAGAAGGCAAGAGGCATCCAAGTCCTTCTATCTCTGATAAAAACAAGGCATTCTATCAATGTGCTATGTATCAATACAGATACACCCATTACAGTATACATGACATCACAGAAAAACTGACTCCCCAGTCTTATCATGTCAACCCTAATGAAAGAAGTCCACAAGGGTCTCTTTGAATTCCGCCAATTTCTAAACATCACGAATCGATTTCGTAAGTAAGCAAAAACATCGATCCGAAGATCCTCATTAGGAAATCATCAGACAAGACCCCAGACCAAGATTCAAAATACTCGTACTGCTGCGAGACCCCCAAAAAAAAAAAAAAATCCCCTTTTTCCCTAAGACCACGAACACACGACGTTCACAGTAAACCCTAAACGCTCCCAAAAGAACGACGCGAGACCTGAAGCTCGACGACTCGGGTCCAAGAACCCCGACTTCCCCCTCGACCCGAGGAAGAAGAAATCGACTGCGCGACGAAAGAGGGGAGGAAAAAGTGAAGAAGTGACGTCACTGCGGAAGAGAGAGAGAGAGAGAGAGAGAGAGAGAGCTCACACTGACCTACGTAAACGGTGCGATCTCTGTTCCCGGACATAATTGTCTTCTAGATCTTCGCCGCCGCAGATACTCTGTTTGGGTCCGGACGAAGAGCGGAAGAAGAAGAGACTGGATCGAGCGAAATTGATAAAGAAGCCGTTGCTAATAAATACACACGGTTCCATACGCGGATACGGTTGGTCGGTGCCAATATGAGGATCTCGACCCCCATCACTGGGTGTGTCCTCCAGAGATTTTCAACGTTCAAAATTCGGTAATTATTAAATACTGTCTTTTTTTATTTATTTATTTTGATACAATATATTATAATATTCTTAAGGGACTTATTAAAAATCATTAATTGCATTTCGACAGTGAGTGAGTTTTTTGAAATGCGATATAGCTTAGATTTCAAGGCTGGGCAAGTTTCTCTTGTAATAAATGAACTAAAAATCATAAAAGTTATCATGAATGTGTAATTAAGTTCTAAAACTTTTAAAGTGTAATCACCAAAATTGCAATCGAATCTTAAAATTTTCAAAAAGTACAATTAATGAAAGGATTTAATTGGACACATTTAAAAAGAAGAAAGATTCCTCTATAAACGAACAACTATTTTAATCACTTAAAATAGGACCTGAAAGTAACAATTAAAGAATGAAGACTCCGGATATCGAGCGGAGCATTACCAAAGTCAAGACACTCATTGACTTGACTGTATTTACAAAATACGTTAGGGAGAATTTTATGGATCCATTGACCCAGAATCCGACCCAGTTAAAGTGCCATGATTGGCAAACTTCATCTTAAATATGTTAATAAGCATGACTACCGTTAAAATAGGTAACTGGCATAATTGCTCAACCGACACCAATTAGTACATTGACAACCCAGATTTGAATTTACCAATGTTTTGCACAATCTGGGGGTTTGCAATATCAGAGGTCCAAATCATTTATTATATCAACACCAAATGCTACACATGCTAAATGGAAATAAGATCAACAAACAAACCGAGGACCCGATACCATCTTGAGGCAAAGTCGTACTCCAGAATCATTGAGAACCAACAGTCAACATCTCAAGGGCAACTGACCATTGATTTGAGGCCAAAAGTTCAAAACGACATGTTCACCAACTTGGTATTGATGGATGTTTGTGTTGGAACTCTTAACTATTTACCTTGGCCCGCTGCGTAGAAGACACTTTCCGTTGTTTTAAAGTTACAACTTTTGCTGCTGGAAGCATTGGCCTCGAGTTGACTTTGCCTGGATTCGCTCAGTACTCGTAGCATCTCGATTCGTTTTTATGTCTCCTTGCCATTTTGTTGCCTCATCCGCATGCCTACTGTCTTTCTGAACTTGATTTTCTAGCATTTGCAAGACCCCTGGATTGGGAGAAGACGTCTGAGGCTTTGGGCTGGCCCCCCAACCCTGGATGTAACTCAATTTCTTTGGACCAAGGACTTCTTCAAACATTTCATCCTCATAAGCAGTAATATCCCCATCCTACAAACATGCACATACATAACAATATAAGTCCTAGAGATTGTAACAACTTCCACACTCCACAGAATGCATCCATAGATGTATTTTTTTCTAGTTGAATGAGATCAAGGTACTTGAAATTCTCCAAAAGCCCAGTCAAAATTTAAAAAGGCTAAACATGTGATTATTAGATTAAAAAATTATACAATAAACATCAATAATGAGAAAATAAAATGAAATTCTAGTGGTGCTGACCTTCACAACCTAAAAAGTCAGATGACGTGCCCACCACACAAGTGCCACCAGATAATGAGTTCAGAAAGTACGATGGAGTGAACTTGAAGGCTATTCAGTATTCATGCTGCTCAAGACATCATATCTAACTGCAAGGTACTTGAGCTCTTAAAAAGCCTCCAATGCATGCTTAGAAGCTGTAGTATGATCATCTTCTAAGACTTTTAACATCCATATTGAACATCCTACTTCAGGTGCTTCCATGTCCAAGAAGCTAAAACAGGGCTCGATGGAACATTTACGTAATTAATCGACAGGAGGCTCTTTCTGCTTGACAAAATTCTTACCATGCTATGATGCTGAACATATAAAATTCCACTCAACCATATAAATCTTGGAGGGGTTGCTCACATCCTCTCAAGAAGGGACTACGATAGAACCTCTTAATCCAATCTTATCGTATAGAAATGAGCTACCAGTAGTCATTGCAAGAGCAAACCCTGCTTTTGAAATGGTGGAATCGGTTTGAATCTCTCACCACTATCTCCCTGTTGAGAAGATCTGCAGCAATTTTCATGAAGTTATGGCAATCGACACAAATGCGAATATTTTTCATGATTTTTATCACTCTAGGCAAGCCACTTTCCTTCATTGTTGCAAATACCAAAGCCAGCTTCTCACTGTGGTAATATAATTGCTCCTCTTTGTGCTCCTCTTCTAAGTCATGCAATGCCAAGCATGTTTCTGGTGTATAACCCAACTCTTTCAGCTTCCCAATAAATACATTGAGCTTCGCACATATCCTGTCCCTCAGTGGATGCCTCCTTCCTCCAGATGCAAACTCATGGATCTGATTTCCTATCTCGATCCAGCTTAAACCCGGTTCCTTTTTCACTCTGGACCAATTCATTTCATATCTAATTAGACCTGCTTCATCAAATCTTCCACCTGAACAACATATGTTCGACAGTTGCACATATCCCAAGGACTTACTAGGTTCCAACTCCTTCAGTTTAATAGCCGATATTTTTGCTAATTGTGCATTACCATGTTTCCTGCATGCTCCCAGCAGTGCACTCCAGACCACTGAATCAGGTTGCACAGGCATTCTGTTTATCAGTTCCTGTGCCTCAAGAACACGCCCAGCTCTTCCAAGAATATCGACCATGCAAGCATAATGATCAAGCTGTGGAGCAACACCATAGTCCATGGACATGGTATCGAATATGCGAATTCCATCTTCTACCAGTCCAGCATGGCTACATGCAGAGAGGAGAGCAACAAAAGTAGTGCTATCAGGTTGGAAGTCCATTCCAGCAAAGAGCTGCAATGCTTCCTTACCTTGCCCATACAGAGAATGTGCTTTAAGCATTGAGTTCCAAGAAACCAAGTCAGGAGATTCCATCAGATCAAAAACTTGCTTAGACAAGGCCATGCAGCTACATCTTGCATAAGCATGTATTAAGGAGTTGGCAAGCACTGTATCCCCATCAAATCCAGATTTAATTACTTGACAATGCACTGACAAGGCATGTTTCTCAGTCATAAGACCAGCACATGCTTTTAGGACGCTAGAAAACATATACCAATCTGGAGATATTCCCTCCCTAAGCGACTGGCGAAAGAGGAAGAAGGACTCTTCAGGTTCACGTTCTGCCAATGCTGTTATGATGCCCGTCCAACAAATAACGTCTTTGTGAGAATTGGTCTCCAAAAAGAGCTTGTAGCAGTCAGCGGCATCCCCTCCAAGATCTGAATAAGCCTTCACCAGTGCGGTCGTCACTTCCACTTCCGAGGTAAAACCAGTTTTAACTGTGAGACAGTGTAACTGAAGACAACAATTAAGAGCAAATCCAACACCAGCATTGCTGCTTCCAGACAAGGAAGAAAAGATTCCAAGAAGTGTAGCACGATCAAACCCATATCCTCCTGTATGCATTTGGGCAAACAGATCGATAGCCAGTCTTCCAAGGCCACGGAGCTCAAGCCCTGCAATCATTGAGTTCCAAGTGATCAGATTGCGAGACTCCATACTTCTAAACACGGTCCAGGCCTCATCTTTATGCTCATTGAAACCACTTTGGCAGCCACTGGTCTTGCTATACATTGCAATAAGAGAATTCCCAACGTGAAGACACGAATTGACGGACATTTTCAGGGCAAGTGCGTGTACCTGTCGGCCACGATCACCGTCACGCTCGCGGCACGAACTGAGCACGCTGGCGAACGCAAACTCATTCGGGCGGTGGTGGGCCAACATCCCCGAGAACAGACTAAAACACTCGTCCCCACGGCCATGCTGGGCATACCCAGAAACGAGAGCCGTCCAAGAAACATAGTTCCTACGTGGCATCTCATCGAACACCTTGCGGGCACACTCCAGATCCCCGCACTTCGCATACATATTCACCAGGTGGTTCGACACGAAGAGGTCCGGCGGGCCACTCTGGTTGAGGAGCATGTAACGATGCAAGGCCCTGCCTTGTTGCAGGCATTTGTGGCGGGCACAAGCGTGGAAAAGAGCAGCCAAGGCGGCCTTGTCGTCAAGGGGCGAAGCCGGAGCGTAAAATTGATGGAGGACTTCCTGGAGCTGGGCCCGGGTGGCGACAACGCGCGCCCATTCGAGGAGGCTTCTGCAGTCGGGAGTTCGGTGTCGCGGGGTCAGCGACGCGAGCAAGGACAGCTTGCGAAGGTGGCGCGACATCACCGTCTGCAATGCTTGCAGATTACAACTTTCTCAGCTCGCTTCGCACGGCAATCTCCGTTGTGCTCGCGAGCCCCATCGACCATTGATTTCGAGCAGTTACAGCAGGAGCAGCTTCTGATTTTTCCTCCGCGCGCTGAGAGCTTTCTTCCGCTTGGAGCGGAACGACGAGAGGAAAGAGCGAACGACGTTATTCAGGACGGCTGGGCTGGTTAGGACACCATGAACTTTCCAATCCGGTTCGATATTAATTTGAATATGCCCAAAAGTTTAGGATATATTGAATAAATTAAAAATTCAAAAATAATATTACATATTGAGATAAAAGTTTGAAATCATATTACATAAATTGAAAGTTCAAGAATGATATTGTACCTTTGATCAAAATTTGGTGACATTTATATGATTATTTTAAAATTTATTACTTTTTAACGGCCGGATATAGTTCTACAAATGATAAAAGAGGCTAACTTGGTGGAGGATGTGGAGGAAGGTGAGAAATCTGATGTGATGTCGATTGAGGAGATAAGCAAGGAAAACTATAACAAGCAAAAGGTGAACAAGACAAAAGAAGTCTCGATTAGCATTTGGACAATACAAGATTTGTATAAGTGGCCGTTAAGGAGGTCGTTATATGGAAGTGAATGCGGTGATGGCAAATGGCAAGGATGTGAAGAAGGCTAGCAGCAATTTGACGAAGGGATTGGAGAAAGTTGTGATTGACGACAGTGGGGACAAGGGGATCAGAAGTTTGGTGACAATGAGAAGGAGGAATAGAGCTTGAGGAAGGTGAAATTGATCTGGACTTGGAGGTGGTCGATAAGGTTGATGGAGAAGGTAGAGGCAAGGTTGAGGGCGTAGTCTATGAGCAATGGCGAGCGTGAGATGGAATTGGAAGAGGAGGAAGTGGAGAGGCGGCTGCACTTTACTCAGATGGCCTAGTAAATGGTAAAACAAGGCTAATGATGGACCGGGTGAGAACTTGTTGGTGTCAAGCTTGCTTTTGTTTTAGTTCACAAATGGTTTAGCGATGCATAAATCCACTCATTGTTACCTTTTTAGCATTCATCACCACAAATATTTCAAGAGAAATTAGAGAACTTACTTTACCGATTTCTCTTTGTTAATTCATGCATCATCCATCATCTGTACTAACACCAGCAAGTTCTCACGCTACTATCTCTTAGTGATCCATCATTATTCTTGTTTTACCATATACTATGGCATTGGAGTAACGTGAAGCTGCCTCTTGACTTCCTCCTCTCCTACTTCCATCTCACGCTCCCCGTTACTCACAGACTCAGCACCCAAACTTGCCTCTTTACCTTCTCTATCAACCTTATCAACCACCTCTGAGTTCAAATTGATTTCACCTTCCACAAGCTCCCCTTCCTGCTTCTCATCTCCACCAAATTTCGCACCCCTTTGTCTTCATGTCGTCACACATGACTTTCTCCACACCCTTTGTCGAATCATGGCTACCCTTCTTCTCATCCTTTCCATTCGTCATTGTCGCATCAACTTCCATCATAACAAAATCGCTAACAGCTATCTATACAAATCTTGCATCGTCCAAACCCTAATCGAGACCTCCATTGTCTCCTTCACCTCCTATTTGATGAAGCCCTCCTCGAGGTGAAGCCCTCCTCGCTAATCTGCTCAATCGAAATTGCATGGAAATCTGCCCTCTTTCACCATCTGCAAAACCCAATTCGACAATGAAAAAGCCATAAATCTTTCAAGATTGATTCCAAGTAACAATCTATCACTTTACTGCACCAAAATCCAACTAAATGCACAACGGTTACTCCACGAATCGAATCTTGTGCAGAGCCCAAAAATAATTTTGCAGACCTAATTTGATCTCGATGGCTCTTCTTCTACAATTTGCAATTGATCCATCATCAGTTTATATGGTCGAATTTCTCGGAATTTTTTGTACGAAATTTTTTTTCCAAATTTGCTCCATGTCTCCTTATCGTGAAGGTTTCCATTGCTGATTATATTTCAATGGTCATTTGTGGTAAAAAATATAAAGGTACCTTACTGATTAGACTGTATTTAGTTATCTGGATTCGGATTGAGATATGATAAAATAAATTAGGATTAAAAAAAATTAAATATCCTCCGAGTTGTAAAAAATTCTATCATATATTTGGTGTAACCTAATATAGAATTGAAAATCTTTGAAACTCGTCTTTCATGTCTAGCTACTTCGATCTCCACCTGCCACTTCTAACACTCCTTGTAGTGCCCCGAGTCTAATGTCCCATATGTGGCCCCCTTGATTGGCTTGTTCATTGTCACCATTGTCTATGCAAATCTCACGGAAGGGTCTACATTATAGAGACGAAGAGGTAGAGATTGAAGGGGTCAATTTGAGTTGCCTTTTAGTTGGAAACTTGATGTTCCACTTGGGTCGTCGTTGAATTGCTCACTCAAGGGCCCACGAAGGAGAATCTTTCACTCACCCGGCATGGAATTGACGCCAAAACAAGAGCGCCCCGAAAGGAATACGAAAATTAAGCAAAACTGTGTATCCTTTTGTTTGCATGATCCACATGTAGAGATAATATTGATTTACCATTTCAATACTAGAAACAAAGTCACAAGAGAAATCGATTTTACGGAAAAATGATGAAGGGATATTTGAGGGTGTCATGGAAATCGAGGAACTGCTTAGACAGCCAAGGTTTGGTTTTCAACTTCTAGGGAGTGAAAGCCATTGGGCATTGGAAAGTCTACTCCACATATAAGTATCATCCCAGCATTCACACAGAGAAGAAGAAATAATTGAGAGAAGAAACCCCATGACAACAAATGAGACAAACGAGAATTTATTAAGTTATTTTAAAAAAAAATTCCAATTCAGATTTTTTCCATTTCTATATGAATTTCTTATCTAGATATATCCAAATTTATCCAATTCGGAAGATATTGCCAAATATTGGATATGATAAATTGATAATTTGTTATTTTATTGTGACTGAAGTCCAATCTATCAATTGGTAGTGTCTTTCGCTTGTGAATAACGGTCTGTAGCAGTGGTGGGACTCTTTAATTTTTGAATTTCGTACAATGCCACCTGTCAACTCATGGATGCCCATAGATCTGGCACTCCGCATGGACGACGGGGTTTTCACGAAAAACTAGCGGAAAGCCCAGTGATCCGCTCTCGATGGGGACATTTTATAGGCACGTTTTACTACATTATTTAATTACAATATTTCTAGCTTAGTATTTCCATGTGAAATTATATTTTAATTATTGATTGATTATTTCAAAATCACGCAAAAATAGCAAATCTTATGTAGAATCTATATCGAAATAGCAACACAAATTATCTCTGAATTTTACCCAAAAATGTAACGTGATATCTGAATTTTTAATTTATATAATGTGATTTAGTATGTATTAAATCCAATCCTTATATTATATAAAAATATTACTCTTCCATTATTTAAAGTTAATGGAATTGATTTGGTTTTCAATCCGGTAAATTTAAATTGTGAATAAAAAGACATTCATGCAAGATATTTAACTCAAATCAAAACATAATAATTCACGTCTTCCAATTTAAAAAAAAAAAAAAGAAAAATATGTATTTTTCATTCTATTGACATATCCAAACTATTAGGAAAATATGTCAATCAATTTTGACTATTTTGTATTTCAACTCATTGGGAATTTCTTTTAGCATATTATTGGCATTCATTTTAATAATCTCTAGTGATATTTTCTAGGAATATTTGATGAAATCGTTTCACTGCATTTTTATATAGATATTTTGGTTTCAGCTTTGGTCTTATGAAACATTGTTTGCACAATAGAGAGTATCAGTTCACTATATATCTTTTTACTGCGATACTCATGAAATAGTGCTAATATGCATTAGACCTTTTAACTCATGCACCGAGAAATTAAGATTGGCTATTTCTATTTTCAAGATATTTGTAGACATTTTCGTTTAGTGTTTGACATATTTGTGTGTATATAGATAAACATATATTTTTTTTCATAATTATTTCCTGGCCTTCCAGTTAAGTTAGGTTAAATGGATATACCCTTTTGTGGTTATTAATTTGCATATTTCAAGTTTAGATTTTCAGATTTGCATATTTCGATTTTTATTTTCAAATTTTTGTCCATTTCTTATTTGGGCTATCCCATGGGGAAAGTACGGCAATTTTTCATTCGCTATCCTTTTCCGGTTGCAATTAGAGCAAGCTGACAAAAGCCAATTCAACTCCTTTCACATCTCTTTGTTACTACATTACTTCTAGTTCTAGGGGAGAATCCAATCGAGTCAATACAATATCAAGCTCAAGCTTGATTAAGTTTTAAATTGGAGCTTGATTCGAATTAAAAATCCATATACTTGAGTTTGACTTGATTAAAATATAGTTGTACATGTGCTTAAGATCCAACGCAATAAACTCAATTTTTTTTTGCATCTTTATATTTCCAATAAGTAATTTTGAAGACCACTATCCCTTTTCTGTAATTAAAAAAAAAAGGAAAAGACCACCAAAAATCCCAAATTTTGCTTAAAGTGACAAATTTACCCTAAACTTTTTTTATGATAGGAAAAACCCTAAATTTTGCAAACCATGACACATTTACCCCACCAATGGCATTTTCGTTTTTTTTATGTTTTTCCTTTTCCTTTTTTTTTCTTCTCTCTTCCCTCCGCCCCCTCGCCTGACTCCGGCTTCCCTTCGCCATGGCCGGCGAAGGGAAGAGAGAAGAAGAAGAAAATAAGAAAATAAGAAAACAAAAAAAAAGTAAAAGACCAAAATGCCCTATAATTCAGAGTAAACGTGTCACAGGGATATAAGTTTATGATTTTTTATGTCACGAAAAAAAAGTCTGGGGTAAATGTGTCACGGTTGGTAAATTTTAGGGTTTTTCATATCAAAAAAAAGTTTTAGATAAATTGTCAATTTGGGCAAAATTTGGGGTTTTTAACGGTTTTTTCCCTAAAAAAAATTCGAAAGGAATTAAAATTTTGATTGAGCTCAATTATCCCAAGTTTTTTGAGTAAAGAATTGGCAAATTGGAATTCAACTTGGCAAGATACTCAAGCTCAAGTTCAACTCGAAATTAGACTAGTCTAGCTTGAGTAATCATCGATTTGAGCTCAAGCTAGAAACCGAGTTGTTTTACTCAATTTCATCCATACATATAAAGAAATGAACAATTACACAAATAGTGCATAAAATTTGGCTTAATATATAATGTCATTTCTCAATTTTTAATTTGTTTAATATAGTCCATGGACTATACCCAATGCGCAATATCGTTCGGTGAATTTTCGATTAGTTCAATGCGGTCCATAAATTTTTTATAAATATTCAATTCAGTCCTTACACTATATGAAAATATCTAATGTTACCATTTAATTATTTTAAGTTCAGAAACAATATTTAACATCTTCATATGTTTTAAAGATTAAATTGAAAATATACCAAAAGTTTAATGATCGCATTAAATATATTAAAAATTTATGGACGATATTATACATTGAAGTGAAGTTTATGAATCATTATAAACACATTAAAAACCGGTGTATTGGGCCAAAGGTCTTGAATTAATCGTGTCATTTTTTCTATTAAAAAAGTGAAACTATTTTTTTTTTCAGTAAAATAATGCCTTAAAATCAAAGTATCGGGCCGTGGAAATCAGAATTTTTTTCCTTTTTCGATTATCAAGGGTCGTGCAAAAGGGGTCGACAGCCCCGTCGGCTGGCGGGATTGCCGGAGATGCTGTGCGGCCTCCAGCTCATCATGCACATGATTCAACCACATTCATCCCCCGAAGGCCGTTCCAATGTCCCGCCGACCTGCCTTCTTGCCCCAGTTGTCGGTAAAGTCACTGACCGTCACATGGCATTCCCACGTCCTCCAGGTCGGCACATTGACTCTTTGGCATTGGAGCCAATGCCAGCTCATTTTCTTCTTTGGAAAATCCTCCATCCCATTCTCCATAGTTCACCTCAAGTTGTGTGCTTCCCATCTAACGATAAAACCTGCCGTTAGTAATCTAAAAACTAAGTATTACATGGCCCGACCTACACAACACCCCGTTTCGCAAAAAATTAATAATTCAAAAAATATTTTCTTGAAAATAAATGTTCGTATTAATTACAAAAAGACAATTGAAAAATATTTTATTCGTGCACAAAAATATATAGACATAAATTGTTATTAATAATGAAAATATTTTTTATTGACTATTTATTTCAAGCATTACGGGTGATTATTTTTAAGAAATAATTTTCCAAATGATTCATCTTTTGCAAAACAAACGGAGCCAAATAGATTTATAATGTTTCCGGATTAATACCATAAAAAACCTTGAATTAATAAAAACCAAAAATCGGTACATCTTTGACAAATTTACTTTATGTTAATTTCCGTTAAATCATATTGTTAAATTATTGAGTTTAAGAATCATGGCAATTAATGGACATATTGGTTTAGGGTTTTACTTTTTATTTGTCATAAATGTACCGGTTTATGATTTTTCGTTGTATTAATTTAATTTAAGAGAAATTAACGGATGGTAAATTTGTCACAAATATATCAATTTAAAATTTTTAGTGGTATTAACCCAATAGTGTTTCTTCTCTTATTGGATTGGAATATTATATGTATGATGATAATCTTGATTTTTCAATAATCAATCATTCAGCATGCGCGGAGCCCTTTTGACGTGGAGACAACTCTGTTTCATTTATATATTCCGTGTTGGCGTTGATCCCACTTCGAGAGAGTCATCCTAATATTTTAATTTTTATATTTTATGGTCCAACGTACAAGTGGAAACATTTTTTTGTCCTCGAGGATAGACGTTGTCCTAATTTCCGTTCACGGCATCCGGCATGGCCGACGGAAAGATGTGGTAGTGATTGGCTCGTCGCCACGTGGCTGGATCTCATTTCACCCTCCAACTCATTGCATCATCAGTCCAACTTCTCATAGCCGCTTGACCAATAAATAAAACTTCTCGGAGCCGGCTTCTTTTTTTTTTATTTCTCTGCTTAGGTGAGATTTCAATTCTCAAGGGTCTCTGCCAATACACTAGTTTGTAGTGCTTGTATAGCGCCATCTGCATCATTGCATGCCGATCCTTATAATTTAGACAAAAATCTTAATCCAGATTAGCATGATTGAATTCTTTTGTAATTAATCCTATTTACAATGGTCAACGATAAAGCTGGGACATGATGAGTATCACCAGCGATAATAACCTGCAACCCTTCATGACAAAGACTCGATAAAATAAACATGACTACGATGAAAGTGAAATTTCTAATTTTGTTGTACCTTTTTTTTTAATTGTCGCTCATTTTACATTTTAAACCTACTTAATGGCTCATATGCATTTGGCTGGGCATGCATTTGGTCTTGATAGAAGTTTATGAGAAAGAATGAATAATGGATACACAAAAACATTAATTTTTAATAAAAAGAAAAATGATTAATATCACTAAGACTTCAAACTGGTGTAACTATAATAAATTTAACTAAAATTAATTTTTTGATTGCAAAAATTCTAATTTAGTACATTTATGATAAATTTAGATCACAAAAAATCATAAACTAATACTTTTTTGAGAAATGTCAGTTTTCGTTAAATAAGAGTTAACATTACAAAAAATTAGAAACTGATATACGTGTTAACCGTCACATGTCATTAAATA
This sequence comes from Eucalyptus virginea, assembly GCA_014182375.1. Classification (NCBI taxonomy): domain Eukaryota; kingdom Viridiplantae; phylum Streptophyta; class Magnoliopsida; order Myrtales; family Myrtaceae; genus Eucalyptus; species Eucalyptus virginea. The sequence goes on along the minus strand of CM024519.1, from coordinate 40,214,195 downwards.
TCCGTCGACCATTATATGTCATTAAATATCTGTCACCATCACATATCATTAAATATATGAGTAATTTGACGGTAAAATTTAATAAAAATTAATGGAGGGTAAATGTATTGCCGGCGAATTAATTTAAGGTTAAATGTTTCGGTTTAGATTTTTAGTAATATTAATAAAAAAAATAAACATGTGTTTGGACAATTAATAAAGTGCCGTGTTATTATAGGTGAAGATCTTGCTTTGAAGGAAAGAAATCCTCTTTTTCTAACGCCATCGATACATGCTCATAGCCAGTCGACATACACACGCACCAGTCGACATGCACCCGCGCCACCAGCCGACACATATGTGTTCTCCCACAGGAGGAAGAGGGAGAGAGAGGATAGAGACGGGGACTAGTAGTAACAGCCCAATGCAGTAAAATCCAATCGTTCGAGAAAGCTGGAGAGAGGGATAGATTTCAAACGCGATTTTGAAAACGGCAGACGCGTGCGGCGGAAAGCACAAGCATCGTCCTTGGTCCAAGGCGAACGTTACTGAAACGAAGGGCAAAAAACATCAACAAAAAAAAAAAAGATGAGAGCGAGGACGAATCCGAGCGCGGCGGCAAACCCACCCGAGAACGCCAAGGATCGCCGCTCCCGAGGTCCTCCCGCTCCGCGCCCACGATCCGCGGCGGCCCCGATCGCGGCCCTCCTCCTCCTCCTCCTCCACCGCGCGTCGGTCCCGGGGGAGTTCCGCATGTGAAGTCCCGCCCCCTCCCTCTCCCCTCGCCGGCGATCGACCGGTGACGAGAGCCCCCGGTACGGGCGAAATCCAGGTGATTGCTCCGCCGACGGCCACTGAATCCTTCCCGAGAATTTCGAGTCCTGCCCTGCCCTGCCCTGGCCCCGAGCTGCGTGCTGTGTGTGTGCCCGCGATCGGTGTCGCCCCGTCTTTTTGAGTCGGTTGAAACGTTGGATTTGCTCTTTCGAAAGCAATTGAAGTCGACATCGCGTTCGCTGAGATCTGCCGGCGTGATTTCCACCTCCGTTGACGAGACACCCCCTCTCTTTTTCTCTTTCCTTTTTCCTCCTCTTGAAATACTAGGCGGAGATCGAACTGATCGATGGTTACGTATGGATGTGGATGATGATGGGCGTGCTTTCTCGATCATGATTGGTCTTGTAGCTGCTAGGAAAAGCGAAACTTCAACCGGTGCTATTTGGTTGCTGGAATCGACCTCTTTTAACCCATAATTTTTCGTTGTCTTTGCAAAGCCTTTTTCTTGGTGGCAACTGGACTCCTATGAGCAGTGCTCCGTTGAAGTTTTTCTCGTCCACTTCAAGAAAAAGGTTGCGGACTTAGTGATTTCCCCGTCGTATCTGGCATTCCTTTCGTTAAAAGCCTAGTTTTTACTTGACGTTTAAGTAGATTCTGTCTTTTTTAATAAGTGGGGGAATGCAACAATCCGTGGATGAAGAAGAACTGGGAGCTGCCTAGTGATTTTATTTACTTATATAAAGTCAGAGCAATAGCTAATTCTGCAAGTCAGATCCTATATAATTAGTGACTTTAGGCTTTAGTGATCAATTTCAATGCCATTCCATCTGCCTCCGATGTGAGCTTTGCTTGTTTTCTGTCCCATTGAGATGCCAGTTTTCTTCCATGTGTCGACTCCACTGTTTATCGTGTTGTGGGACTAAACGGAATGCTTGCATCTGTTGCAGGACATTCTTTGTTATTTTCTCATCCTAGAGCTCGAAGATTGGTTGGATTGATGCCCAATGCAGAGATCACGCAGAGCTCTTCTGCATAAGAGAGCTTTGGACAGGGCAACGAGTTGTCGAAGTCGATTTTACAAACTTTCTTTGTCATTAGTGTTCGTTCTATGGGGCCTCGTGCTCCTTGTCAGCTTATGGATCAGCCGTGGTGATGGCCACAGACGTAAGCTTCGGAATGCCATTACTTTTGTCTCACGTGGTTGAATTATTGTTTTTCTTCTTTACTTTCTTCAACGGAATCTCCAATGAGTGCAGTACCCACTGTTTTCAAGAGAGTTCATTTTGAGCTCTAGTTTATGTTCTGAAACAAAACCATCTCTTCTTTTCCCGTGTCAAGATTATTGATGGGCCACTCTCTCAATTCAGCGGAGATATTCACGCTGAATGGCATTTGAGGCTTTAAATGCAGTTTGTGTGTCTATTACACATCAGGCATGTATGTGTAGATTCAGAGCTAGATTTAGTAAGTCTGTGAACACATCAAGTTATTATGCGTCTACCCCTGAAAGGTAGCATGCCCTATGCCACTATATTAACTACTGGTTACAAGAAGTGGCCTGAAAACGGAAAATGCGGGTCAAACTGATAGGAAGTGCTAATGTCTGTTATTGTTACAACTTATGGTGCAGGTGCTACCCCTATCCTAGAGATGGGCTATAGATGTATTTTCTTTTGAGCACATTCTTGCTCTTATCACAAATAGTCTAGGAACTTGCTCCAAGTTTTCTGTCTAACGAGGTGTCCTTGTCATTACTCTGGTTTCAGATGGATCAGAGGAACTTCCAACAGCCGCATCACCTTTGGCTGAGGAAATGTCAGGACATCATCAACATATTGGACTTGTTGATAAACCGATGTCACAATCTTCTTTTGATAGCAATGATGATGCTGGAATTAAGGTTCCCGAGGGCGAAAGTCATTCTGCTAAAGGAAATACATGCAACTCTCCAACTACTAAAGAGTCCCCTGAGACTGAAAGTTTGGGTTCAAATTATGTATCTAGAAAAGATACCGTGGCAACAGACCGCCTATCTCGTGCAGTGCCACTCGGTCTTGATGAGTTCAAGAGCAAGAGTTACAGTTCTAAAAGCAAGTCAGGCACTGGTACATCTGAAGGCATCATCCACAGGGTGGAGCCTGGGGGTGCAGAATATAATTATGCTTCTGCTGCAAAAGGAGCAAAGGTCTTGGCTTATAACAAAGAAGCTAAGGGTGCTTCAAATATCTTATGCCGGGACAAGGACAAATACCTGAGAAACCCATGTTCTGCAGAAGGGAAGTTTGTGGTCATCGAACTTTCAGAAGAAACCTTGGTAGATTCGATTGAAATTGCAAATTTTGAGCATTACTCTTCCAATCTCAAAGAATTTGAACTTCTCGGCAGCTTGGTATATCCAACGGATTCATGGATCAACCTTGGGAATTTTACTGCTGCTAATGTTAAACAGGCTCAGATATTTTCTCTTCCTGAACCGAAATGGGTGAGATATCTGAAGTTGAATCTCTTAAGTCACCATGGATATGAATTCTACTGTACATTGAGCATCCTTGAGGCTTATGGAGTTGATGCCATCGAAAGAATGCTGGAGGATTTGATTTCTGTTCCAGAAAACTCACTTGCCAATCAGGAAGAAAATAACGAGAAGGAAGCAGAATCAATGCAGCCAGAATCACCTAATGCTGACGATTTCTATCAAGATCTGACTCAGGTAATGGAATCTGACATTGTGCCGGAACAAATCAATGTAAAGCATGACGTTCACAAGAATTCACGGGACTCTGTAGAAGAGGGACGTCAGCAAATTGGTAGAATGCCTGGGGACACTGTCATGAAGATTTTGATGCAAAAAGTCCGCTCCCTAGATGTGAATTTATCAATTTTGGAGCGTTATCTGGAGGACTTGAATTCTAGATACGGAAATATCTTTAAAGAACTTGACGAGGACATTGGAGAGAAGAATCTACTTCTGGAAAAGGTTAGATCGGACATTACTATGCTCCTGGACAACAAGGAGGCTATGGTGTGTGAGCCAAACATTGTTACCTTCTTTTCCCTTGTCTTTCCTTTTCTGGGTGTTGCTTTCACTTCAGCTAATCCTTAATGTTTGGTTGCAGAATAAAGATGTCGGTGATCTTGTAGCTTGGAAAACTATCGTTGCCATGCAGCTAGATAACCTGCTTAAGGATAATGCTCTTCTCAGGTTTCTATTTTAAACTTTGCTTCTTTACTTGATCCTTGCCAGTTGTCAGCTTGTAGATATGAGAATTTTTCTCCCCCCATAGCACAACATGAGTTTTGCAAACTTTTATAGTAATAGAAGGAAAAGAAAGTCTAGTGAACTAATGTTACTAGTATTATATGATGCTAAATTTTGACCTTTTTGTTTTCCCGAGCATTGATTTGTAGTAAACCCATGGGTTTTCACACGACTTAATTTTTATTCTATTAAATAAACTTCAGATATAGAATATTTTTACAATGGTATCTCATTAAGAATATTATTATAATATTTATTTTTATTAATTCCATGAAAAAAATTTACAGAAAAGATTGTGTTGCAAGAACTGATGAGATTGGAACAAGTTAAGTATTTAATCTCACTTTAAAAACTCATGAAACAAATTACAGTAAGCGACACTCACAAATAGGAATTCATTCTTCGCTGCAGAGGAAGTTTAGGAAGGAATTATATCCTATATTGACCTGTAACTTTGCTGCGTTTCTTGAATGGCAACCTGTTTGTGCCAAGGCTGCAATGCATTTGCTTGATATACATTCTCAAAAGCATTGGTGCAGGATCCAATCATTGTATCAATGCATGGCTTAACTGAAACCTAAGGGATTCCATTAATTTGCAGATCCGAGGTTGAGATGGTGCGGAAGGATCAAACGTCAATCGAGAACAAGGGTATTGTAGCATTTCTGGTGTGCCTTATTTTCGGTTTAGTGGCAGTTATCAGGCTATGTATAGATGCGGTAGTAGGTGTTTATAGAGTGTTGAGTAGCGTTCATACACCGGACAAGCCCGGGAAATTTTGTTGCATGAGCTCTTCCTGGCTTTTGATGTTGTTCAGCTGTAGCACTGTAATTTTCATACTGTCATTATAGATGAGGAAAAGATTTACTTGTTAAGCTTCCTTTGTTAAGAATCAATGTTTGCGTCCAGCTTTCCAAAGAAGACATTTGGCAAGCTGCATGCAATGACTTCCCTACTAGGCAAACTACTGGAAAATGAACCTTATCTTGTATTTGCAAAATAATTATCATCCGTTTTCGAGAGAAATTCTTGAGAAAAGGATACTGTTAATTAATGCGGACAATTCATACAGATGCAATGTAGAGACAAGAGAATGAGCTAATGTATAAATAGATGATCTGTACCCTACAAAGAAATTGAAACTCGGGGACTAATAAAGACAAGAAAGGAGCAAATAAAGCATGAAATTGCACTCCAAATCTTTTGGAAAAGTACCAAAAAAGTAATAAACCTATGTGACGGCATGCCATTCGATTTAAACTTTTCAATCGGACAAATTCAATCGTAAACCTTTTAATATTGGTACAAATTCAGTCCATCCGGCCAATTTTGGCTTGTCGGCGCGACGTGGACGTCGGCCGGTGGTCGGACGCCGACGTGGCAATTTTTATGATTTATTATAATAATAATAATAATAATAATAATAATAATAATAATAATTATTATTATTATTATTATTTATTAATTACTATTAATTTTTTTATTTTTATTTTTCTTTTATTTTCTGCTTTCTTCTTGGCGGTGGCCGGCGAGGGCCGCAAAGCCCTTGCCTCGCCGCCGGTGAGGGTCGCGGCCCTTGCCCAGCCTCTCCCAGGGCCGTCGGCGAGGGTTGCGACCCTCGCTCGGCCTCGCCTTGGCCTTGCCGCGGGAGGAGGGAGAGGAGGAAGGACAGGGAGCGGGAGAGGAGGGACGGGAAACGGGCGAGGGATGGGTTGTGGGACTGGCACCATCGGAAGAAGGAGAGGAGGGTGTTGGGGCGGCGGGCTAGGGTTTCGAAGGTGAAGATCGGGCGGAGGAGTGGCGGTGTGAGGCGTGGGAGGTGGGGGACCAGGGCCTCGTATTGGGATTTCATGGAGGTGAGGGCGGCGGTGACGAGGTCGAGAAGCTCCGGGGTCGATAGCGGAGGAGGCGTCGGGGACTCAGCGGCAAGGCCGGGCGAGGCCGAGCGAGGGTTGCGACCCTCGCCGGCGGCTGGCGAGGGCTTCGCCGCCCTCGCCTCCGCCCTAGTGATGGCCGCCATGGCCTCGCCAGCCGCGGGCGAGGCTAGCCTCGCCGGCGACCCTAGGAGAGGCCGGGCGAGGGCTTCGCGACCCTCGCCCAATGGCCGGTGACCCTCACCGGAGGCTCGCCGGCGACCGCCAAGAAGAAAGCAAAAAAGAAAAGAAAAATTTAAAAATTAATAAAAAATTCGAAAAAATTATTAAAAAATCATAAAAATTGCCACGTCGTCGGCTGACCGGCCAAAATTGGCCGGATGGACTGAATTGATATTAATATTAAAAGGTTTGGGACTAAATTGGTCCAATTGAAAAGTTTAGGACTGAATTCGTACCAATGCAATAAGTTTAGGATTTTTTTGGTACTTTTCCCGAATATTTTCAATGATAATAGACAGCCATTAAATGCCGAGTTCACGAGTACAAAGTAACAACAACACCGTGCCCATTAGAAGCATAAACGGTCTTCCAATTCGTCCTTATCACTGTTCGCTCGTCAAAGAAATACAAGAACTAAAGCTGATCAGAGTATGGCTTCTGAATCTCCAGGGACTATATTGATCATTGCGAAATCCTCGACAAGTAGCGCTTCGATCAGTGGTCGGGCGCTTTCAATTGCCTGAGCCAGGCAAGAATGCATCTATGACCCCTGTGCCCAGAGCATTAGCACTCACTCCAACTCCCACTGCCATCGCCACCTTTCCCGCCATCTGTCAAAAAGGCGACAACATTGAAAATTCATTAGCTTTTTCGATGGATCTTCGCATCAAATTCATGTAGCCAGTACGTCTATGTCCAAACCAAGAGGACGTTTGCTCGCTCAAGTCATAGCTACATATAAACAAAATCAAGATAATTGGGATCATTATACAAATCCTGATGGGGATGACTTCATGTTTGCGGTTTAATTTGACCCAATAAATGGATTGGGTTTCTTTCATTCATGCAAGACCAATCGTCAGTATGTTAAAATTCCTTACTATAACTACTTTTTTAATGACAATGCCGCAAATGCTGTCGGTAATTCAAGCAATCTCAATATATTACCTTCTACTTGGATTGGATCCGTTCACTAAGATAAAAGTTAGGTCCACCTTGTAAAATATAGTGAGTGGTTTGAGCTGGAAATGCACGTAACGGGCCACGACGATCTTAAGAAGCTGATAAACTGAGAGAAGAGAAGATGAAGTTGAAAGGCAACGTTCAGGACACATACCGGAACATCCTTGGGCGGCTTCCGGACATTGTTGACCAAGGCATAGTTATTGGTGAACTGTTTATGCGGATGAGAGAACTTGTTCCCGAGGTAGCACATGGGACAGAGATCGTAGGTACTCTCCTTCAATTTGCCGGCGAAGCACTCAAGACAGGTGTAGAAGACGAGCTTAACAATTGCCTTGCAATGGCGGCAGACGGGCCTCGTTTGGAACAAGTAGCGGTAGACTAGGAAGTCCTCAAACGTGAGATAACCGTCGTTGTTGGCGTCGAGCTCGGCAGCCAAGTTGCTACTCAAGCACTCAGGCTGGCGCTGCCGGAGGTGCTCGTCGAAGGCCTTCTTGGTGACCAAGCCTTGTTTGGTCCGGGTCAAGTTGGAGAATTCGGTCTGTGCAATGTTCTTCAATTGCGAGTTCTGCTCAAAGAATATCGAAGCAGCCAAACGGATGTCTTCCATTGCAATGCTATTAGTAATGTGTGTTCTTGCACGTTCTGCAGAATTAGCCCTCTACTTTATACTCTCATTCATCGCGTCTTATATATTTTTTTAACAAGTTGTCTACGTTTGCCCCTTCTTGGCAAGTTCCAGGAAATGGTAAACTCCGTCTACTTTGACTTGACCAAATAACAACATGATGTCTACGTTTGCCCCTTCTTGGCAAGTTCCAGGAAATGGTAAACTCCGTCTACTTTGACTTGACCAAATAACAACATGATGTCTACGTTTGCCCCTTCTTGGCAAGTTCCAGGAAATATTAAACTAAATGGTAAACTCCGTCTACTTTGACTTGACCAAATAACAACATGAAGTCTACGTTTGGCCCTTCTTGGCAAGTTCCAGAAAATGGTGAACTCCGTCTACTTTGACTGCGATTTGGTCGAGTAGACTTCAATCTACTCCAGGAAGCTCTTGCCTATGTAGTCATCATTATTTTTGACAACATGATGTCTACGTTTGGCCCTTCTTGGCAAGTTCCAGGAAATGGTAAACTCCTTCTACTTTGACTACGATCCGGTCGAGTAGACTTCAATCTACTTCAGGAAGCTCTTGCCTATTTAGTCATCATTATTTTTAAAAACACCGCACGACGATCTAACCGATCTGTTCTCAGGAGAGCTCAATGGAAGAACTCAGGGCTGCTGCGAAAGTGCACTACCGCGATAACGCTGTCTTCAAGAGGGCCATCCAAACGATCAATGACCGCATCGAGTTTTCGTTTGAAGACCGGGTGAATTACGAAACTTTTGTGACCCTGATTGAGGAGAGGTCACGGCGCTGCACTTCCAAGGCCCTGTTCCGCCAGCTGGACAGGGGCGAGAAGGGCCATCTTGACCGGGACGAAGTACGCATACTGTACTATCTGATGGACACGAGAGGCGACTGCTCTTGCTGCGGTGACATCCTGAGGAGTGTGTACTATACCTGCCTTCCCTGCTTCGACAACTGCAAGTCACCAAACAACCCGACTTTCAACGTCTGCATTGCTTGTTACCGCGACAAGGCCTTCAAGCACCCGCAACACAATGTTTTCGTGGACAATTACGAGTTGCTGCTAAAGAGGAGATTTCAGCAGTTGAACTGGGTAAATCCTCCGGTTTTATTTACTTTTCCTTCTTTCATTTCAGTCAGCAACCTTGATGTTATTCTCTAGCAAGATTTACGACGAAAAAACATCTTTTGCTTTTGGGTCTACCTAGGGGTTCATCTGGTTTGAGGGACTAAGTATTGCCTGCATTCATCCTAATACATCGAGTCAATGATATCTTTAGACACAGTGGGACAAAATGTTGGATCCGCATGTTTCTTGGATTGTGATTGACTTTGTTCACGAATTAACTGATAGAATAAGCCTATACACAGTCCTAGTGCAAGAGCTTTTGTGGCTCTATAATCTATAGATAAACTAATTTCAGGAACGATCGCCATATTGTCTACCTAAAACCAGGTTACTAGGAGCAAAGTAATTAGCAGCATGCAAAGGCAAATGATCTTGTGTACGCACGTAATTTTGTGGAATGAGTGATAGACTAAACAAGGGGATATCCGCTGCCATAACAACAAGATTAGCCCCTCGTGAGGTCTGGCAAGAGAGAAATGAGATCAGTTAGATGTGTTATTTAATGGCAAAAGAACATTCCAAGTACCAAAACTTGACACAATGGGACATTTAAGTACTAAAAGTTAGGAAAGTGCACTTAAGTGCCACTTTTTTGTGAAAAATTGGACACTTGAGTGCCATATCCAGCGAATTTCGTTAGAGTTCTTACGTGGTAATTTTTTTTATTAATTTTTCTTGTTTACGTGACTCGTTAGAAGGCTGACTCGGCAAATAAACACAAAAATGACGTCGTTTTGACACAATTCAAATTTTAACATAAAAATTAATTAAATTAAATTTTAAACCAAAATTAAACAAAGGGAAGGGTTGTGGCGGCTTAGGGCGCCTTGCCATTGCCGGGAAGGCAAGGGGAGGGTTGGCCAAGGTCATTGAGCCCTGGCTGGGGGTCGTGGCCCTTCCCTAGGTTTGGCGAGGGTTGCCGGCCCTCGCCTGGTCAGGCCAAGGGCTGTCGCCAATTGGGGCCTTTTTTTTTTTATTTATTTGGTTTTAAATTTAATTTTATTAATTTTTATATTAATTATTTACTACGTCAACACCAAAATAACGTCATTTTGGCACTGTCTAGCCACATTAGTGTGCAAAATGATGCCGTTTTGCACTAGGCTTGCGGGAAAATCGTCATGTCAGCGGTTTTGGGCGGATTTTTTAACCATTGACGCTTAATAGATTCATTTTGGTTTGATTTTGGCACTTAAGTCTCATTTTTCTAATTTTTGACACTTAAATGTCTCTTCGTTTTGCCACTCCAGATGTCCTTGTGTCATTATATAACTCATGAATATTTTCATTCTCATTGGCGATGATTAGGAGGAACTCCGACAATCAGCGGTGCAAGGCGCTGCGACTGGGTTGTTATTTGGAGCGATAAAAGAAGGGTTCAATGAGAAGGAGGCAATAACTGATGGACTAACAGAAACGTTTGGTGAGCTCCTGAACCAAGCTCCGGAGGCTGGCGTGAGCGAACTCTCCGGCTTCGACCTCAGCAGCAGCTCAGTGCAGGAAGCAAGCTCTGAGGCCGGGAATGGAGTGCTTGACGCCTTTGGGGAGTTTATCGTCTCAATTTTTACTTAGGATACTCACATCTGGCTTCTCCTCCTTGGAGACTATCATTTTTTTTCTTCGAATAACTGTTTCCTCGAACTTTTTCGGTTAAAACAATGTAATTGGCAAGTCTGAACTCTTTATTTGACCTTGACACTTTTGCATGATAAATAGAGAATTCCTAAAGCACCATACACTAGAAAATATTCTTTCCAGCACAGAACAATCGAAAGAAAAATGCCAGAGCGTGAACCATTGACTTGACATCTGATGCAATGACAGTTTTTCTGCAAATGCTTAAACATTGTATGTCAAACATGTAGAGCAAGAGAGGCATCTTGATTAGTGGAATCAGATTTTTTTCCCTTTAAATCAAGACACAATCACCATTCAGAGATCATTGGCAATTTTTCAGACGACTTAAAAGGATCCTGATCCTAAATATAGTCCCTGGCGGATCTCCATATTCGGTCTGAAAGTCCATGTAATGGCCGAGGATCAATCAGATCCAGCAATGTACAACTATAAGAAGCAGCATAGTCTGTGCCTTGCACAAGAAACCCGTTGCCAAAAGATGAATTATTTGTTCAGAAATGATATCCAATTAAAGTCTTAACAAATATAGCCTTGAAGCCACCTTGCCAGATCGAGTCACTTGAGCAACATTCAAATTCTTTCCAAATGCTAGAAGCAACTAACCTCACAGATAGACAAGTTTAAGCACTAAGTCCTACAACAGAGACATCCAAGCACCTGATTGTTATAGTTCAGTGCATCATATTCTGCGGTGCATGAGATGATAATATCTTCAGTTTCTTTCAGAAAGTCAAGGTCGAAAGCAGTTAGGTTATAGCACTTTCACCAATATCAAGCTCCTCTAAGAATTCCAATCTGTCAATGCTTTAGCGGCCACAAAGGTTTACAACTTTGGGCGATTTCTGGAAGACTTTTGAGTTTCTTGCCATCACCCAAATCGAGTATGTGTCAAAGCCTTTGGAGAACTCCAACAGAGGGATCATCAACCTCTGACAATCTCCTGCTACCTTTGGGAGAGGAACCAAAGAGGAACCAGAGAGGTTAATGGCCTTCAATTTCGGCCAAACTAGCCTTCAGATTTACAAAGACAGCAAGAAAAACAATAAAGACAATTTTTGTAACTTCGTACTCATATAATAATATAAGTAGTCAATCCAAACTCAGAATCACCAAAATAAGGAGCTCTCCTTATTTGACGCATCTCTCACTTTGTTTTTATGATTGTTTTTCTTGTTCCTTCCCATTTCTTCACTTCCTCACATTTGCTTTTTCCCCAATACCTTTTCTTTTTTTTTGCTGTGAATCGGAACTTTGCAATTATATCGGGACAAGAAATTATCAGAAAGAATAAAGCAATGTACAAAAAAGATCATGTAATTTAGTCCAAATGTCGGTACTTACTCTCAAGGGAGAGCCAGCAAATAATTCATTGAATAATCAGAGAATTACAGAGTTTCAATTGCTTATGCTATTGAGGGTTTCTCAACTCCAGATTTCCCCTAATGTGTACCGAATTCAGGTGTTTAGAACTCTCCTGCACGAGCAAACTAAGAAGAGAGACTCTTTTGAAAGAGAACAAATTAACGGTATGAAAATGGGCTTTGTTTCTTTTGTTTTTGCTGATCTTTCTCGAACGTGCCTCTCATGTCCTCTCCCATTGCCTTGCATATGCAGGGCAATGGGAGAATGTCACCTTCCTGTCTTCGTATAACGTTGCTGCTGCACGCGGATCGGCATCATGCCTTAATTTAATGTTGCTGATGCGCGTAAAAACACCTTTGCTCCTTAATTTAATGTTGTGGCATGGAAAAGTCTCCTTCGGACAGCTAAAGAAAGTGGCAAAGATGCCAGCTCATTTGTCTTCAAATCAAAACAAGAAGATCTCTCCAATGATCTGCAGTTGAAGAATAGATCTCTTCCTGCTGCAGCCGATCATATATAAAAAGACTCGTGCAACGACTGAACATTAAAATAATTGACTTCGCCGTTCAAAATAACTTCTAGAAAAATGATTTCTAGTTCATGAAAAATAAACTAGTTAAAAAAAACATTTTCAGCCAATAAAAAAAATCATCAAAAGTGAGAAAAAAATGTTTTCCGTTTTTCCATTCTCTTTCTTTCACCTCTAGACCAAGCACTTTCTATCCCTAAACATATTTTCCTGTTATTTTTATGATTTCTTTTACTTTTAAAAAATTGAGTTTTTATTTTTTTAATTTTTAATTTTTTGTTTTTGCTTCTTCCTCGGTTGGTCGCTGACCATGGCGGCGATCGATGACTAACCACAAGCAAGCCCGACTCTTGATAGATTCTGGTGAGGTTGAGCTCACCTATGGCCAGTAACCAACTGAGAAAGAAGCAGAAAAATGAAAAGGAAATACAATAAAATATTTAAAAATGAAAATATTTAAAAATTTCGAATCTTTGGGTAATTTTCTCCAAAATATGAAATTAAATACTAAACAACGAAAAATATAATCTAATTCATTTTCAAGTTTTAGCTAAATACCGGAAAATATTATCATTTTCTTGAGATTTACTAGGGGTGATTGGTTCCCGATTCGATCCGATTCCAAGGTGGAACGAGAACCGGACCGGAAGAATCGGTTCCCAATTTTGGGAACCGTGGACTGGACCATTTGGTCCTAGAACGGGAATTGGACCGGACCATCGGTTCCAATCCAATCCGGTCCAATAAATCGACACTTTCTTTTTTCACTAAAGAACGACCATGCTCTGAACCGATCAATCCAATTCAGTTCCCGAGCGATCTAATAAAACTACTCACACATATTTCCACGTGCAAAATATTCAAACTTCACTTGCGTGAATATTAATTATAGTTTGTGCTTGGTTTAGGTTTTATAGACAATCTATCTTCTATGCTTTGAATGTTTAGTCGATGTGGGACTCTTTGAGACTTGAAGTGCCTTGTCATTTGCAAGTGAGGGGAGCATGAGGAACTCCTAGAGCCTTGTCCCACATCGAGTAGAAGATGAAACTAACAAGTAAGTTTTCTCTATAAATAGAGAGTAACAACAAGAGCATTGGTGGTCTCTTGGCCACATAAGAGGTTGTTACCTCAATTGCAATTCCAATTGCCATAAGTTTCATATATAATATTCATATATTATATGTGTTTATATATTATATATGATTGGCTTCGGTTGGTCCGGTTCCCACCTTCCAAGATTAAGAACCGGGAACTGGATCACCGATCGTGGGAACTGTCCAAAATCGGCCGGTCCGGTCCAAATCGGCCGGTCCGGTCCAGTCCAATCTCGGTTCAAGCGATTTCTGTTGCACACCCCTAAAATTAACTTCCTAAAAATCATTTTTCAAGAACGTCACATTACCTTGTTGAAAAACAACGCTCCTCCACATAATTAATTTTAGACCTGATTTTGTATGATGGCTCAAATGATACATTATTGGATAGTTTCTACTTCTAAAAAAAAAACTACTTTTATAAAGATATAATAAAATTCTCTGCCACTCTCTTAATTCCCTTTGAGAAAAGGTAAATCTAATCGATTTGATATGACTAATTCAATTTAATGAATGTATGGCACTCGAGATCTTCACGTTAGTTGATGCGACAACTTTCCATCAAGAAAACAATATGGCACAGCCTATGATCAATAAACTATGTGATAACTTGTCTTCTCCAACCTAACTTCTCATCAATGAGACACCCATCCATTCTCTGTCTCATGTTTTATAATATATTTGGGGCCACATCGTCTAAATTCAACGAGTCTGATTATCTTCCTGCCTTGGCGCGGTTGCTCCAGGCTAGAATTAGAAGGTGATGTGATGCCATGGAGAGGAGCTTCAGAAGAGAGAGACTCGGACTGATCGGGTTCATCCGGTTTCATGGACAGCCATGAACGGATTGATTAGATGCCACGATCAGTTTCGCAGTATGATCAAGCCGAACGAACCTGACAGAACAACATAGAAGACAAAAGTGTTCATGGCCCACGGTACCAAAATAAACACTGAAGTGGTTCTGTCCCCTGACCTGACTGTTGTTGAATCATTTCGGCGTTTAGCTTCGCTCTGGACTACATTAGTCAGATCAATAGCTTTCGTGATTATTGCGTACGCATCCGGCTGTCTAGCGGTAGTTAGCTTTGAATGGTCGCATCAAAAAAGTACTGCGCCTAAACTTAAGCAATAATTCTCGCCAAAAAAAAAAAAAAAAACTTAAGCAATAATTAGAGAAGCTAACCCTTCCTAGGTTTCCAGAATTCATCAGATAGAGATACGTCGTCGAGCACTCCAACTTAGCAGGAGCCTTAGTTTTTGTAATGAGAGTAGTGTTAGGGATAGAAGCTCATAAAACTAATCTTTTACAGAACGGTGAGACAAACTTAGACAATGTATTTAGCTGTATCATCCTTTGAGTCCAAGTTACTTTGCTTTTCTGGCTAGTTTACATAATCCTGCGAGAGGTCTACCAGAATAAACGATCTTCGCCTCTCTACTCTAGCATTATTGCTAGATAAAGAAGAACGACGAATCCGAGAGCCTTACAAGTAATCTCTATCCACTGTTCTTTGGACGCCTCTTGGTCGACGCTCGAAACATAAAGCAATCATCGTCCAAAAAAAGAAAAGATAAACGCATCATGGCAACTTCTATCTGATTTCAAAGACGCGACAATCTAGGTGAGGCGGCCGAAACATCCTCCGATACGACCATCGTCTTCGCCAAGGCCCTCAACTGGAACTTCTGGATTTTTCCTGTGGAAGTCTTGGGCAACTCCGGCATGAACTCCACCTTCTTTGGAACCATGAAACTTGGGAGGTTCTTCCTACAGAAAGATAGGATCTCCGCTTCTTTCACGTCGTCGGTTTCACCTTCGGAGTTCTTTTTAATTCTGATGAACGCGCACGGACTCTCGCCCCACCGCGGATGCGGCATCGCCACCACCGCCGCCTCCAAGACCCTTGGGTGGCCGTAGAGCACGTTCTCGAGCTCGACACTGCTGATGTTTTCCCCACCGGAAATAATCACGTCCTTTGATCGGTCCTTTACCTCCACGTAACCGTCACGGTGGACGACGCCGACGTCTCCGGTGAGGAACCACCCGTTTCGGAAAGCCTTTGCTGTCGCTTCGGGGTTCTTGTAGTAGCCTTTCATGATGCTGTTCCCACGCAGAACAATTTCTCCCATGGATTTTCCGTCACGAGGAACACTCCTCATCGTGTCCAAGTCCTTGACATCCACGTCGGCGAGTGTCAATACGCTGATTCCCTGGCGTGCCTTGAGCCGTGCCTGCTTTGATGGCGGCAGGCGGTTCCAGTCTGCCCGCCACTCGCAGACCAGGGCTGGCCCGGTGGCTTCGGTTAGCCCGTATGCATGCGTGATGTGGAAGCCGAGAGACTCCATCTTGAGGATTAGGGCCGGTGGCGGGGGAGCACCGCCGGTGAGGATCTCTATTGGGGCGACAGCCTCGCGGCGTTCGTGGGGCTCGGCATCAAGGAGGATGTTGAAGATGACTGGAGCGCAGCACATGTTGGTGACCCTGTGAGCAACGATGTTCCGGTAGATGTTGAGCGCAGTAACGTTGCGGAGGCACACGTTGGTTCCGCCGCGGGCGGCGATGCCCCATGTGAAGGTCCATCCGTTGCAGTGGTACATCGGCAGCGTCCACAGATACACCGGTTCGCTTCGCATTTCCCACCCGAGGATCAAGCTGAGGGTGCTGAGGTAGGCTCCTCGGTGGCTGTACACCACTCCTTTCGGCTCCGACGTCGTCCCGGAAGTGTAATTGAGCGCGATGGGGTCCCACTCATCTCGAAGCTCCTCGGGGACGTAGGCCAGGTCCCCCTTTTGAATGAGATCCTCGTATTCCAAATCGCCAATTTGAACACCAGTCGGCGAGTTGATGTCGTCGATGTCGATAACCAAGGGTATGCAGTAACCGGTGGCCGAGAGCATCGCGAGCGCCTCCCGCGCTACCAGCACGTGCATGCAATCGACAAAGAAGACCTTGGCGCCGGAGTGGTGGAGGATGGTAGCAATGTTGGCAGCGTTTAGACGGGCATTTATGGTGTTGAGAACTGCCCCAACCATCGGCACGGCAAAGTGCATCTCGTACATGGCCGGAACGTTCGGAGCCAGGATAGATACCTGCAAGCACAGAGAGTTACGAATGCAAAAGAACATGATTTCTGAGTTTACACAAAGATTTAGATGAATAGTGGAAGAAAATTATAATATTACCGCAAGCGAGCTTTTGATGATTATGAAGTCACTTACATGCATGCAATTAGTTATTATTATGCTAATATTCGAGTCCCAATATGAATCTTTACACTTCAACCATTTTACACTTCTATCAACAAGATGATTTCATGGAACCCGAATGAACTCGCAGCAGAGTTAGATAAAACTAAAGAGAAACTGCCAACAGATGCGTACCACATCGTTCTTGACGACATCGAGAGAGCGTAGCGACGAAGCGAGGCGGAGGCAGCGCTCGTGGGTCTGGCGCCACGTGAAGCGGGCGGAGTCGTAAACAACGGAAGTGCGGTTGGCGTAGGCGGAAGCGGCTCTCTTCAAGAAGGTGAGCGGTGTGAGCGGGACGTGATTCGTTTCGCATTTCGGGAGGTCGTCCATTGTTGTCTGCTTTGGAAGGTGGGGAGAGAGAGAGAGAGAGAGAGAGAGAGAGAGAGAGAGTAGTTGTTCCGGGGAATGAATGAATACAATCTTTGGGTTTATGTGGGAAAAGAACATGTGTTCCTCCTACGAATTCCATTTTTCAAAAGAATAAACAGTGCTTTGGACGGTTCAGATCACGACAACATGATTAATGCATATTTCTAGATTTTATCGTCAATAAATGCCGCGAGTTCTTGTCCACTTCTTTGGTAACGCCATAGCTTACAAAAAATAAAATGCCATGTGCAGGAAAATTAGGGAAACGCCATGACCAATAATTTTTTCAACGGCTTTTGCATGATCGAATCTAACAAACTTATTTGAATAGAAAAAAAGTCTTTGAATATTGATGAATTCAGAGAATTAGTTCTTATACTTAAGACCTTTTTCAGGAATGATATGAAGCTGAGAAATCTGAGTTATGATGTCCCAACCAATGATCAAATTTTTGTTGGGAAGACTGGATCCGAAGATTTTTGTGGTTATGGAACACTGGGGAAAAAAACTGTACAATTATTGGGGTAGTTCTTACATTCGTAGAAAAAGTATCTCCTGAGGTAGAGTTGAAATATCGAACACAGGAAATCCAATATTCTTCAGGAAGAGTTTTAATATCTAAGATTGATGAACTTGCTCCAGTGTCTATGAGAGCAATAATAATGATAGGCTTGGCAAATTTTGAAGTGAAGATTTTCACAGGAAAATGGGGACAATGAATTTTGCTTGAAAAAATGTCAATGCTTTGTTTTAAGGATGTGAGAGATATGTGAAAAATATTTTCAAAATCTGAATCCGAATCAGTTTCATTGGGAGTTTGGTAACAAGGTATGACACAAAAAATGTGTTCAGATGGTTCTTCATCGGTAGAAAATAAAGATTCGATATCATCATTTTCAAGGGAAATACCAGTTTCATTCTCTATATGATGTATCATATGATTCTGACTTTTTTTTGCTTGGGGACAATTTTTGGCAAAATATCCTTTTTGATTGTAGATAAAGCATTGATTTGATTTCTTGTGGCCTGAGTGATCTTTCCTTTTATGTAGGTATCACCATTTCTTCTTTCTTCGGAAGTGCTTAGAGTCATGTCTGAATTTCTTTATCCAGAGCTTCTTGAAGTGCTTCTTTTTCTTGGAAGATTTTCCACATGAACCATCACAATCTTGCTTGGAGCATTGGATCTTTAGCTTCTGGCGAGAACAGGCTGTATCAAGTTCTCTATTGTCTTTGAGATAAT
Source organism: Eucalyptus virginea (assembly GCA_014182375.1). Lineage (NCBI taxonomy): Eukaryota > Viridiplantae > Streptophyta > Magnoliopsida > Myrtales > Myrtaceae > Eucalyptus > Eucalyptus virginea. The sequence goes on along the minus strand of CM024519.1, from coordinate 40,195,863 downwards.
TTGCTGGCCACGTTCGGTTCGACTTTGGAGGTGTAAACATTTTTCCGACGTCTTTGAACGAAGGTGTGTTTATTAAAAGCAAATCTGTTTGGTTGACGCTTATTCTGTGTAAAGCAACTTTGAAGTAAAACAAAAGGAGAGAGAGAGAAAAAAAGAAGAAGAAGAGAAGGCGCAACACGGCAACAAGAGCCAAAGAGGGTGATGATACAGTTAAAATATGATCCATTTTACTAGAGCTATCTAGAATAATCTTTACTTGATTATAGAAGTATTTGGCAATGGAGGAAGAGATCAGTCCATGTCAACAAAGAAACCAAGAGAAAATCTCTTCTAAAGTGACTTGGCCAATAGCCAAAAAGTGTGGATTAAATGGAGAACGCATAGCCTGCACATCTATCACTTTTGCAAGATTGTGTCGGTGGAGAAAGCCTGCGACAGAAAACGATAGGAAAAATGAAGAGTATTTTTGGGAGAAATTGTAGTCTGTATATTTCTGTATATTCATGTACAGGGCACTGCTCTATATATGTTACAAGAGGAAAAAAAGGAAATAGAATATACATGATTGTACTACGATTACATGCCCACTTTACCAAGCTAATTACAGATTAACTAAATCGATTAATTGGAAATTTAATCGATATGGAATCGATATTTGCCATCATATTTCCAACACTCCCCCTCAAGCTGGTGGCCTATATATGTCAAGGACACCTAGCTTGCTCAAAAGGTATGCATGTTGTCTTTGACATAATGGCTTGGTAAAGATATCTGCAGGCTGCTCTACAGTTCCAATTCCTCTTGCTGTGATGATCCCTTCTCGAATTTTGTCACGAGTGAAGTGACAATCCACTTCTATATGTTTAGTCCTTTCATGAAAAATTGGATTCGCCGCTAACTTGAGCGCAGCATAATTGTCACAAAATAATTCACCGGGTCCATCGATTTGTACTCCAAGGTCCGAGAGTAATCCACGTATCCACACTATCTCACAAACAGTCTTTGCCATAGCTCGATATTCTGATTCGGCTGACGATAGTGATATTGTTGACTGCTTCTTTGTCTTCCATGAAATGAGTGACTTCCCCAGTTTGATACAAAAGCCAGTAACTGGACAAGTAGCATAGTCTGTATCACAATAGGCTGTTATCTTCATATTACAATCACGAGATAAAAAAATACCAAGTCCTGGACATCCCTTCAAGTATTTCACAACCTTCAATGCTGCATTCATATGGGATTGCTTCGGCTTGTGCATGAACTGGCTGAGTATCTGTACTGCATAACATATGTCGGGTCTTGTCATGGTGAGGTAGATAAGTTTTCCAACAAGACGTTGATATCCCGACGGATCCTCCGGCAATGGATCAGCAATAGATGAATGTAAGCTCATATCATATTCATGTGTCGTCAGTTTCGCATTCTGTTCAATCGGTATGGCAGCTGGTTTGCATCCTGATAACCCTGCTTCTGAAACTATCTCCAAAATGAACTTTCGTTGACTAAGATTGATTCCCTTATCAGATTGAGCTATTTCAATACCTAGGAAATATTTGGGAGGTCCCAAATCCTTGATATGAAAAGCAGAATGCAAATATTTTTTGAACTTTGTGATAGCCAACTCATTGTTCCCCATGATAAGAATGTCATCAACATATATCAACAAATAAATTGATAAAGTACCTTCAGTCCAAGTGAACAAAGCATAGTCATGCTTGGAGTGCTGAAATCCTGCGCTGATCAGTGCAGTAGTGAATTTGGCATACCACTGTCTAGAAGCCTGTTTAAGCCCATACATGGATTTGCGTAGACGACACACACGAGACTCCCCCTGTCTGCGTAAACCCTGTGGAAGGTCCATGTAAATTTCTTCATCTAGGTCCCCATGTAAGAATGCATTATGAACATCCATCTGATGTAGTTGCCAATTACGGAGGGCTGCAATAGATAAAAAAGAGCGAACAGTAACTTCCTTAGCTACAGGGGAAAAAGTTTCATGATAATCAAAACCTTCCCGTTGTGTGAAACCCTTTGCAACTAACCGAGCCTTGTATTGTTCAATGGAACCATCTGCCTTGAACTTGATCTTGTAAACCCATTTGTAGCCAATGAGTCTTCTGTGCGGAGGTAATGGAACAATGTCCCATGTGTGATTTTCAGTTAGTGCTTTAAGCTCAGCCTCCATTGCATCTTGCCATTTGGGGTCACGTGCCGCCTCATAATAGGAAGATGGCTCTTGTTCTTCAGAAATCCGACTAATGCAGCACATATGTTCCAGTGACAACCGACTAAAAGAAACGTATGAAGATACTGGATACTGTATACCTGGAGAATCTAGCGTAGGACATATGTAATCCTTTGTCCAAGTGGGTGGTCGTATATGTTGACCAGAACGCCGAGGTTGCTCTATTCTTCCTTCTTCAGAAATAACAGGTAAGGAGTCTTGTGAAGAATACTGCGACTCTTCTTGTGAAGAAGTGATTGGAGATCCAGATGGTTGATTTTCTCCATTTGAAAGAATGGGTGATTCAGCTGCATGATATGATGGATTTGTTGTAACCTGTGTTGGTTGTTCTGGTGCAAGAATCACATATGGAGATGCCATAGATAGATATTCTTATGATAAAAAGGGGCGACGATCTAAAGTTGAGATAGATGATGAGGAGGTATTGTCTCGAAATGGAAATATGTCTTCATGAAAAACTACATATCTGCTCACGAAGAAATGTCCTGTAGAGATCTCCATGACTCTATAACCTTTTTGCAAAGAGGGATATCCCATAAAGACACATGGAATGGCCCGAGGATCCATTTTATCTCGAGGCCCTATAGTTGTGGCATAACATAAGCATCCAAATACTCTCAGATGATCAATTTTTGCTTCTTTCCCATAGAGCAATTGAAAAGGGGTTCGCCCATTGAGAATCCGTGTTGGCATTCGATTAATCAAATAGACTGCCGTAATAATACAGTCTCCCCAAAAATCTTCAGGAATCAAAGCCTGGTATTTAAGAGCACGAGCAACCTTTAAGAGGTGCCAATGTTTACGCTCTACGATCCCATTTTGTTGAGGAGTATAGGTGCAGGAGCTTTCATGTAGTATCCCCTTAGAAGATAGAAAAGATTCACACTCTCTAGTATAAAACTCACGCCCATTGTCCGTACGAATTCTTTGGACAGATTTGTTGAATTGGTTTTCAATGAGAGTGAGGAACTTGGATAGAATTGGAAAGGTTTGACTCTTTGATTGCATAAGGAAAACCCAAGTTGCGCGACTATAGTCGTCAACAATAGTAAGGAAGAATCGTGACCCATCTCGATGTGGTGTATGATAGGGTCCCCAAATATCAATGTGGAGTAAAGAGAAAGCAATGGTGGTTCAAGATGTGCTAGTGGGAAAATGTGTTCGAGACTGTTTAGCTAAGGGGCAAATGGGACATTTTGAATAAGGGAAATGCGTACTATGACCCAAGCGCTGATGGAAAATGAGATTCTTATTATTGATAATAGCATTAAAAGAGGTGCTTTTATCAAAAACTTCAGAATAACTAATCCAAAAATAAAGTCCTTGTGCAACACTACCCAAGCCCATCGATCTGCCAGTCGAAAGGTCCTGAAAGAAACAATTGTCGGAGTTGAATATGACACGACAAGAATTATCTTCGCAAGCTTTTGAGACAGATATCAGGTTGAATTCAAACTCTGGGATATGGAGAACATTTTTTAGGACAATATTGGAGCTAAGGTGAACAGTTCCAACCTTAGTGACATGAGTAACATTGCCACTCGGAAGACGTACGGAATATGAGTATGGGCTTTTCTGGGCATGGGAAAATAATTTTTCATCGCAAATTATATGATCACTAGCACCCGAATCTATAATCCATGCATAAGCTGATATTGAATTTGTTTTTCCAAGGATAGTACCTGAAAAACTTGCAGTCTTGTCATTTGTGGTCAAACGATCCAGAGCTCTCATGATATTCTAGTACTGGTCCTAGGTAATTGGTTGGTGTGCCCCATCAGTCCTCAATGCTGAAACCTGATAAGCAGAAAAATCTTTTTCCTTTTTTTCTTTATCACCAGGCTTCCCATGCAGTTTCCAGCAAGTTTCAATTGTATGATGCGGATGTCTGCAATATTCATAAAATTTTCCTTTATTTTTGGAAAATTGCCCACCTGGTCTGTGTGATGACGTGGCATGACGTGGACCATTTGATCCCATATAGATGGGTGCTGACGTGGCCAAGTGAGAGCCGTTTGATTCGGGCGCACCAAGGGAGGAATATCCACCGTTGGATCCAAAAAAGTTGCTGGATGAAGGAGAGCCGTCGGATGGCTTCTTCTGATCTTGGCCGTCCATTCGTGGGTTCTTAGGGTTCCCAAAGTTTGTCTTCCTCGCAGTTGCAAGATGTCCAGCGTTCCCGAAGCTTTCGCTCCCTCCATGGCCGCCGAGCGTCGAGTCCAGCAAGCTGGAACCACCCGTGAGCACAGCAGCAAGAGCGACTCCATCAGCTATCCGTGCATGCTCGACCGTCGCCAACCGTTGACTCTCTTCCTAAACGGTCAGCTGGTAGATTCGGCCGAGCGACGGCGTCGGTTCCATCGCCAAGATTTGTGACCTAAAGGTAGTGTACGTCTCATTCAAGCTCAGTAAGAACCACGTCACCTTCTCCCTTTCTTTTATGGCTCGATACTGACGAAGTGTTGTTTCGGGTCCCTCCAGTTGTTCCTCGGCCGCCTCGAGCTCGTTCCAAAGAGCCGAGAGCCGATTGAAGCAAGCGGTAACCGTGAGGTTCCCTTGCTTCAATTCAGAGAGAGCCTGTGTTATGGTGAATAGCTTCACCCGATCGAGCCGTCCGTACATCTCACAGATGTTTTCCCAGTAGGTTCTCGAGTCCTCTGTTGGAGGAAGCCCTGCCGCAACGTTCGGCGCAAGGCAATTTCCGATCCAGGTACGTACCAATTGATTACACCGTTGCCAATGTCGTTGAAGTCGTTCATCTGTTGGGTAGGGCACGGATCCGTCGAGAAAACCCTCTTTGTCTTTGGTGATGAGAGCTCGACAGAAATCGCGCACCCAGGTGCTGTAGTTGTCGGTAGGGGTGAGCGGGTCCAGGGTGGGTAGGGTCTAGACCTGGACCCTGTTCCCTACCCTGTTATAACCGGTTCTCCTTTTCTGGACCCTGTTCTCTACCCTGTTTTCATTGGACCCTGTTCCCGGCCCACCCCGTTTTTCCGGTCCGGGAACAGGGTTGACCCCGTTTATATTGGAACCTGTTTTGCATAAAAATTAACCTTAGAAAAGCAAGTCTAGATGAGTTATCTGCTAAAACAAAAAGGCCGGACCAAGCACATCCTTCGACCATCCATGAGTGGACTCATTTCATGTCCCTCTACTTCCATTGATGTCTTTGTCTTGATCCATTGACTGAAAACTGAAAAAAAAAAAAAAAAAAATATATATATATATATATAACATTAGGATTCCACAAAAATATATTAGTTTTCATAGTAAATCAAATCTCTATAATTCCCTTTGCTTCCTTGTTGCTGCTCTAAATTCAACATAGAACTTTCACGTGGGTTTGACAGTTCATAATAAGATCATAAGCTGATTAAAAAATGCTAAAGTTCTTCACAGATTCTCCTATATCTGGTCTTATCGGCTTCAGCAATCACAGATATCATTAAATAGAATCTAATCAAGTTCACAATTAATATGCCAAGAGACACTATATAGAGACACCAAGCAATTAAAGTTTAATTGTAACTACTGATTTCACCCTCAATTCTTCACCCAATTGCTTCTTTTTCATCTCCTAGCATGCAATCACAAAAAGATCAGCCTCTTCACACAGCCACCCCAATTGAGCAGCAAACTTTAATCAAAATTCTAACATCAACATAATAAATCATGAGCAAAATGCAAGCTTTCTTCACAGTAATTCGCACTTCTGAACATGCGAAAAGCATTATAACCATCAATTTCTACATCATCTCACACATGTCAACAATGCTCAAATCAAGCTATAGTACCTTCTCTCTGGGCTTGGGGCTGGTGAAGACAAAGTGGGACCTGGAGAGCAGGCGGGCCTAGTCGGGACGAGCTGAGGATGGAATCGCGGCAGGAACGGCGGCTTTTGGCGTCTGGTTGCAGCGGCGGTGGCGCCCAGAGGTGGTGAGCGAACCAGCGAGACGTCGACAACGGGGCTCGGGCGGAGCGAGGCGGCGGCAGCTTCGCGAAGGGGGCGGCGGTAGATCGGCAGCAGGGGAGCTCGGGAAACAGCGCGCGGTGAGACCGTCGACTCCTCGTCGGGCCGGAGGAGGTCTCGCCACAGGGCGAAGGCGATGGAGAGCCCGAACGCGCCGGACGGCGAGAAGACGACTCGCGGGACGCCGCGGTCGCGGGCGAAGCGGTGGGTCCACCCGAGGAAGAAGTCGGAGACGACCGCGCAGGGCGGGGAGGGGTGGGACTTGAACCACCGGGAGAGGAGCGGGAGGTGGAGGTCGCGGAGGGCGCGGACTTTGGCGACGAAGCGCACCCGCGGCGGGTGTGGCGCGGCAAGACGAGAGGCTGGAGCGAGGAGGAGGAGGCGAGGAAGGGGTCGAGCAAGTGGAGGTTGTCGGGGGTGACGACGACGGTGACGGTGACGGCGGGGCGGCGGGGCGGCGGAGGAGGAGGAGCTTGGCAGCGGTGGTGCGAGCGCGAGGGGAACCGGGAGAGGAGCTCGGGAAGTCTGGTTCTCTCGCTCTGCGTCGCGCCCGCAACCTGCAGGTAAAGAAAGAAATAAAATTAGGGTTTCTCTTTAGGCATAAAAACCAGTTCTCCAACCGGTTCCCAAACCGGTCCGGTCGAACCAGTTCCCGGGTGGGTAATCCCTCGGAACCGGTTCCCGGCCCGGTTTTAACTGGAACAGGTTCCCGACCCTGTTTTCCGGGTGGGCCGGACCGGGAACCGGGTAAACCCGGTCCGGTTGCACACCCCTAGTTGTCGGGCCGGTGAGCTGTAGCTGGATGAGTTTCAGATTTGGTCCATCCGCCGGTGAAGTGAAGAGAGGGTTGCCGGCTTCGGGTTGGTTGCTGTTGCCGGCGGGAAACAGGTACGGTACATAGCCGGGCCCAAAAAACGGGTAGTGATTTGGTCCTTGACCCGGTATGGACCCGAACCCTTGACCCATAGACTCGTTTCCTTGGTTCGGATCCCTCTGATCCGGTTCCTGACTCGGGTCGGCTTCATTTTTGTTAGGGCTTGGATCTCCTCTGGGCTGTGGTCTAAAGACGTGGGAGCTCTCTCCCGCATACGAGCCATGTTGAGCCCACCCCTGTCCTGGACCTACGCCCCATTGGCCTGGAACAGGGAACCATGGAAACGTAGGCCACTGCATCGGACTAGAAGTAGAAGGAAAAACGGGACCAGGAGCAGAAGGAAAGGCGGTGGTGTTTTGAGGATCCTCAAGTTTCTGGATGAATGCACCATCCTGTTCATTCGGATTGATCTGAATCGATGAAGCTGAAGTTTGATCTTGAGGCATTTCCTCCAAAGGTGAATCCTGAGTATTCCCTTTTCTTGCCATGGTACAGAAGATTGAATTCCAACTCGGCTTTTTGGTTTGTTTTGCAGATTGAAAAAACCGCAACAACAATAACTCAAGAAAGAAACGAGGGCAATTTTGAGATCGCGGAAGCTAGGTCTGGGACCGTTGCTCTGATACTATGACAGAAAACGATAGGAAAAATGAAGAGTATTTCTAGGAGAAATTGTAGTCTGTATATTTCTGTATATTCATGTACAGGGCACTGCTCTATATATGTTACAAGAGGAAAAAAAGGAAATAGAATATACACGATTGTACTACGATTACATGCCCACTTTACCAAGCTAATTACAGATTAACTAAATCGATTAATTGGCAATTTAATCGATATGGAATTGATATTTGCTATCATATTTCCAACAGCCTGTAAATAGGCAACATCCCTTCCCAATTGTAGTAGTGAGGTAAAGAAAGGAGCAGAGTGAGGATATATGTGAGTGGGCCTCCATTTGGCTCTGGAGTGGTGGATTTTAGGGGTGTCAAGAACCGAACCGAAAATTGAACCGAACCGAACCGAAAAATTCGATTTTTTCGGTTCGGTTCGGTTCTCATTAAAAACCGATATTTTTTTATTGGTTCTGTTTTTATCAATTAACCGAACCGAACTGAACCACCAACCGATAATAAAACCGAATTTTAATGGTTTGATTTTCTCTCCCGACTCCCATCTCCTCTGGACCACTTCCCCGTTTGATGCTCTGTTTTGCCCAGTCTTGCTTCAACCGAGGGGGGACTCCTTGTTCGTTGTTTATGCTCGTGTTTAATGTGAAGGAATCGTTTCTGAGTCAACCTTGAGCATTTTTTGTTTGCTGTATGTTGATTTTGGCTTGAGTTTTTGTCTCGGATGTCTTTGGACGCCCCCACACGGTCGACAACCACTAGATGTTCGACATAATGCCCGAACCAGATCCGTCTTGGCCTCATTCGGTTTAGGCTGAAAACAAACTGAAAAGAAAAACAGATAAAACCAAAAGCTGATGGGCAATGGAGGGCGGTCGCGGAGGAGAGGAGAGAAGTGGTCTTTCGACGAGAAGCAGTGGAGTCTCAGCGAGATTGAAAAGGCGAGCAGATGGGCCTTGGACTTTGGGTGGCAGAAGAAAGATAAGAAAAAACCAAGAAAATGGGTCTCTGGCAAAGGCAAAGACAGCACCCAAAGTCGCGGAGGAGTCCTTGAAAAACGATGATAAAACTTGAATAATGAGAGAGACTCAGAGAGAGATGCTGAGATGCTGAGCTTTTTGTTGGGCTTTTACATGTTGTTTAAGTGGTTTGACTCGTAATGCCCGCACGGGTAATCACCATGTCCTGCATCTGCACGCCATACATGGCTCCTCGCCGTTTCCGAGCGTCCCAACTTTTTATCCACTTCGTCCAGCCAAAAAATGAAACAAAAGAACCGAAAAGAAAAACAAAAAAAACCAAAAGCTAAACTAAAAACCGAAAAATCGAAAAACCGAACCGAAATTTCGGTTCGGTTCGGTTTGGTTCGGATCTCATTTGATTCGGTTCAGTAGTTTTTTTTAAATGGTTCGGTTCGGTTCGGTTTTTCAAAAAAACCGAACCAAACCAAACCGTTGACACCCCTAGTGGATTTTTCCCCGAAAGTCCCACTTTCGCAAATACTTTTCAGCCATTTTCGAATCCATATAAAAACTTGAATGGAAATTACCCTTCCCGGCTTGGAACAAAATAATTTATCGAAATCTATAAATATATTTGAAATCGACACGTCGATAGATTCAAATCTCAATCCCACTCCAATGGTTTAGAATGTTTTCTATAAAAAGTTCAGAAGTCTTTAAAATATAAAACATTTCTTAAAACATTAGAGTACAGTGCCACAATACCCATAAATTTTAATGCAAATCAAGAGATTTTCTAATTCGATTTGCGAATAAAAGTCTCAAGGTGCTACCACCTCAACATTTGGTGTAAAATCGAAGGCTTAAACCGAGGTACTCACGAAAACTTCTCAATTTTCTAGTCTTAAATCGATTAGGTCATTCTAGAAGTTACTATCCAACATCACCATTCGAACCATTTCAATCTAACAGCATTTCCTCAAATAACAACAACACTACACTATATAGGTTAGTAGACTCTAATTTGCCTTAAGTCCTGCGACGTCGACTACGAGAAGATGGCGCGGTGGTGCGGCAGCTGTGGGCTCGGTTGAGATGGCTGGATTGGCGCGGCGGGGGCGGTGGCTGCGCGTGCACGGGCGAAGGGGACGAACCCTTTCTTTCTCTCTCACTCTCGCACTTTCCCTCTCTCACCCGCTGCTCGCTGTTCTCTCTCTCTCGGTTTGCAGTATTCCGGTGTTGGCTTTGTTGACAACTCAGTCAACAAATCTTGCTTGCATTTCCGCAGCTTCTCCAGCGAAGGAAAGGTGGGGACTTCATGGCCTTCATTCGGCCTTCCCTCGACAGCTCAAGGTCGTTGCTACGTGGCTTCACCGACTGAAAGAGAGAGAGAGAGAGTCCTTTCTCTCTCGACTTTTGACTTCTTGAGTCAATTGTGCGGTGGCAGCAAGGAGAAGGGGCAGCGTCGAAGTCAATCCATGCAAGGAGACACCTTGCAATTTCCCATGCAGAGATGGATTGGTTGGCCACGCAAATGGGGAAAAGACGTGGCCACGAGAGACGGCCTCTCGGTCAAAGCTCCTCCAATTGTTGACCGCCGAAGGAAGGCTGACGTGGCCATGCGAGTCGGTGACCTTCATGTCTTGCTGAAAGAGTTTAGGTGGGCGTGCGTGTCCAGCAGCTGGAATTTCCTTCTTGGATGCTCGCTACCTTGCTTCTCCATGCAAGGGACGTGTCCCTTCCCCCCTTGCTCGAACTTCTTTCATGCGGCGGCTGCATGGGTCAATTCTTTCATTTGTTGACCCATGCACGAAGGAACGTGCATGGCTTTGGGCGTCCCCTTAGATTAATTGACTCCTTTTTAGTCAATTACATGCAAGTTCGTAGGGTAGCTTGGATGGAAAACAGCCCCGCGCATGTCCAAATTTTCCTTTTGTTAGCTGCCTAAAGAGAGAGAGTGCATGGAGTATTTGAGGTCTCCTATTTTTCATGCACATGAGAAAATGGGCAGCTCACGATGACCGATCCTTGGGTGTTTCTTCATTGGCGCATTCGGGTTGGCAGGGTCGAGAAATATGATCGTCTAATGGGAGGGACGGCTGAAGTTAGTGTAACAGATATCTTGTCGACATATCATTTGAAATGACCCTCAGTCTCGCTAGAAATGTAAGAAAGATTTTCAACGAGACTATAATGTATTCTATGATCGGACCATGATCAAACGTAACATCTCGGTCCAATGATGATGATGAAACGGTGTCCGCAAATGGTACCAAGGACGCAGTCCGACAATACTTTCGTCAGCCTATCACGGACTGTCACATATTCGAGGTCCGATTTATGTCACACCATTTTGGTACATTTTCCTTTTATTTTGAAAAAATATTTTGCAGGCGGCTCAAATTAATTTTAATTTACTTACCTAACATATGAGCCCTAACATATGAGGTGACCATGCAGGTGCGCAAATCACTAATTTAACACCCAAAAAAATAATAAATAAATTACGGAACTTATCTCGTGACAACGAAAGCATATGTAGTATTAGCTCAAAATTCATATCAAAAGTCCTAGATATGATTATTAATTGACACACAGTCACTCAATATTTTTTAAGAATTTTCTTTTGTTTAATAAAATCTAATCTATGTGCAATGCAATTTAACCAAATGACCTAATTCTAATGACAGACAATTTCTAATTAAATGGCAATAGCAACAATCACTAAATGACATGCATTTCATGAACCTAATTTTATATGACATGCGCATGATATTTTTGTATTTTTTAATAAAAATTCGTAATTAAAAACTGCTAAAAATAAAAATCTACCTAAAGTAAGTGATTATCTATAGACAAACCTAATTCCTATTTAACCTAGATAGATATCTCAAAAAAAAAAAAAAATTTCAATGCAAAGATGTTATTTAGTCTAAATATTATCTAAACATGCATCCTAAAAAAGGTAGCAAAACTATTATATCATGTGAAACTAATTCTAATCTACATGATGGGCAAGTTTTTGTATTTTCAGCACAAATAAAGCAATTGAAGCAAACACTAAATCACTCAAGATCATATATCATCCAATCAATGCGAATAAGGAAGCCTTAAAAATCAAAATATCAATTTTAAAGATTCCTGTAGAATCAATAATTCCATCTAAAGCCTTTTAGGTGGAATCAAATATTATATGCGGTTGCGAATTAGAAAATAAATCCTAATTGAAAGTTATGTCTATCACTCATGGATATGAAACTAGATATAAATAGACATATATCAAGCAATAAAATATCCAAATATATTAGAGATGTGCATCTTAGATATTCTTTCCAAATTTGGACCAAGTGCAATCGGACCAGGATCGCAGTCGGTTCCTCGACAATGAATGGCAACGGTGGTAGGGCAGTGGCGAGCAGCAGTGGTTCATAGTGAACCATGATGGATTACTTTGCAATAGTTCGCGGTTCTCGACCACAGCGTCTCAACTCACAACAACGTGGCTGCTTGTGGTTGTTTGGGAATAATGATACCAATGATTCTTCAGTAGACCTGCAAAAATAGAAATTTCGTCGAGGTGCAACAGATTTGTCGGCGCTAAGGCAGCGGCATGGATCTCGTCTAGTTGTCGAATCGAAGAGCAGATCGGCTGGCTTGGTGAAGCTTGGAGACAACAAGGACGTCGGGGTCGGCTTGCTGCGTCACAGGTGCTGATTAGAATAGCTCGTCCTTAGGAAATTGCAGCTTGTCACGAGACTGGCGGTCATCAAAGGGATTCCAAGCGGTGGTCAGCGGCAACAACAAAACTGGAGACAAACGTCAGGAAATCTTCGAAAAATTGATGGGCTTCGATTGGTTCGAGAATTTGCTGCGTTCACCGGAAATCAAAAACCAAGGAGTGCATGCATGACAAGAGACGTGGCAAGAGCTAGTCTTCTTTTCAGAGCGTGTCCTCTGTATCTATTGCACCCGTGAAGAAGTAGATGGGAAGTGAAGGACTTCCCCCTCCCTTTTTTCTCTTTCCCTCTCCTCGCAATGAAATTCCTCTCTCTATCTTCCTGCACACATTAAAATCATGTCCTTTCTCATGAACGAACGTGCTCTCTCAGAATTGTGGCTCTTCACCTACATGTGGCCGTTTATTCAATGCGTGTGGCCTCTCAATAGTGCTATGGGATTCTGAATTGCCGACCTCCTTACGATCGTCTCTTCCTTCTTATTTATATGTGTCAATCCTGTTTGTAAAAGGCAAGAGATATCTTGGGCTTGCGTGAATGAAATCCACCACTTGATATCCTCAATATTATGCTCAGCCCCTATTAGTACGTAAATCTCCCACTTGCCTTTGAGTCATTGCTGAATATTTCCCTCGGATAATGGGAAAATCCCATTGAATTTGCCTTTTCTTTCTCCACCGCCACACACACATGCACCAATCTCCTTTCTTGATTTTCCCTTACTTTGTTGGTCAAATTTTCCTTTTATGCTCTTGAACGAATATTGACACAATATTTCTTTTGGTTTTCTTCCGATTGTGAGTTTTCCCCCAAGTATTTGACGAAGATATTCATTTCTTGTTTGAAATAAAGAAATATCACATTGAAGAATAGAATACCTTTGTATCTTTTAAGCTTAAAATTATTTGTTCGAGTCCATTCACCATCGTCGATCCAATGCGAATGCAATAATAAGAAAAATAAATGCACTTAAATTATATGCTATGCAATTAATATTATATTTTTTTTAGGGCTTAAAAAATTAATCCATAATTTTCTATACAATGAATAAATGAATGGGTCGCCAAAATTTAGATGTTTAACACTAGCGTTCTTCAAACTCTGACCACAAAAATCCGACACCTTCTGGTAACATCAATTCTGACGTTCTTGGATTCTTGACCACAAACGTCTGACGCCTTTTCGATAATACTGGTTCTGACGTTCTCCAGATGCAGAGCATCTGATCTCTTCGTAGGCTCTAGTGTTCTTGAGATTTAGCCCCACAAGTGTTGGGCCTCTAGTTTAGACACAACACCAATTCTCACGATGAACAGAAGAAAAAAATTGAGAGATCTCACAACTATAATTGTGCTAGCAACTGCTCTCGTGTGAGTGATTTTGTTGGTCAGTATCAGCACTCTCAATTATCAATTGTCGATTGTCGATCATCCATCATCCAATGATCTGCTCTCTGTATTACCTTTTATAATCAATGCAGATCACATTTAAATTGACGCATTAACTTTAAATTGTTTTAGAATTACTTTATTCGTAATTCCTGATGAACGTAAGTTCTGGTACCGTTTCAAAAACTAATTCGGGCATTAATTTTGTAACTATTACAGAGCATTATTTTAGACATTTATTTGTGATTGTTATAAGTATTTATTTTGGGTTTTAACTTTGTAACTGTAACAAATATTTAATTTTGACCATTACTTTTGAAACTATTTCAATACATTAATTGGTTATTTAAATCTGAAACCATTTCAGATCATTAAGTTGCCTTTTTATTCTGAAACCGTTTCAGATCATTAATGTAACCGTTAAGTTCTGAAACCATCTTGGAACTTAATGTGACCGTTAAATTTGAAACCATTTCAGATCTTTAATTTAATTATTAAGTCTGAAACTGTTTTAGATCATTAATTTGGCTATTAATTCTGAACTCACTTCAGATCATTAACACAACTATTAATTATAAACTCAATTTAGATTATTAATTTGGTTATTAAATCTGAACACGCTCCAGATCATTGATTCGGCTATAGAGTCCGAAACCCGCTTTAGACTTTGTAAATTTTGAAGCCTCTTCATCAGAACTTTTATTTCTAGCCTAACTCAATCTGATTGGCTCAATTGCAAACACATCTGTAATATTCTCTCTCTCATTCAAACGTCATTCTAATTGGTTATGATGTATGACATCTCTAGGTTTATCACTGAGCTGGTAGCAGGACTCGTACTAACACATTAGCACAACCAAGAGAACTGATTGTCTAGATCAATCTCGTGTTTCTGCAAACCATAAGTAACATCGAGCAATATATCATAGTTATCCAGACAATATTAAATGTTTTCAGAACATAATTAACTTGTCGGCTTTGGTGACCGTGTACTTCGATCCTTCTGTCTCACCATGTCTTGATCGAACAAAGGCTATAGAATTATTGGTCAAGCCACCAATTCGATCATATGCACAAATTTAATTAACATGTATTCTTCGAGAAATGGTTATAACCCCGGCCAATGATTTCAATACAATGTCACGATTAGATTGCATAGGACATTAATCTTGTATATTTGTATATAACAAGAAGACAGATTTCATATTGCGCATGTATGTGCCTTCGTATGTGAACAAACTATAACCATCAAGTATAGAGACGGTTCGACGAAGCGTCAATATACGCACTTGTGAACCACAATCATCCAATATATAAGTCAGTATCGTGTCTCAGGTCTAAGGATCTTACACCTAACCCAAAGCATGAAAGATCAGACATTGACCTTGCCAAAAGCTTCCATGTCACCAAGCATTTTATGTATGTCATGTTCGGCTAACTTATCCAAGACAAGCACCTGTGTTATAGCTTGGGTATCACAATACCCAATGACTTGCGACTCATTATCCCCTCAAATATCCAATACGGAATGGTGAAACTTGAGAACACACCAGTTTTAATAGGATCATTAATATCCTTTCAATGATCCATCGATTGGGAACTGTTTAAAGATTCAACATAACTGTAATCCCGTGACACATATTCTTAACACCTTAAGAATATGTTCAGTCATAACTGATCTTATGGATTTCATTTATATAAATTGGATGATGAATGAAAAAAAATTATTTGCCATTAAATAATCCCTAACATGTAACTATTACATGATTGTTTTATGGCATACAACTAACACTAACCTCACGGATAGACAAGTTTAAGCACTAAGTCCTACAACAGAGACATCCAAGCACCCGATTGTTAAAGTTCAGTGCATCATATTCTGCGGTGCATGAGTTGATAATATCTTCAGTTTCTTTCAGAAAGTCAAGGTCGAAAGCAGTTAGGTTATTGCACTTTCACCAATATCAAGTTCCTCTAAGAATTCCAATCTGCCAATGCTTTAGCAGCCACAGAGGTTTACAACTTTGGGCGATTTCTGGAAGACTCTTGAGTTTCTTGCCATCACCCAAATCGAGTATGTGTCAAAGCCTTTGGAGAACTCCAACAGAGGGATAGTCAACCTCTTACAATCTACCACGACCTTCGGGAGAGGAACCAGAGAGGTTAATTGTGATAGCTAGTGTAAGCACCTAGAGGGGGGTGAATAGGTGTAAAAACAATTTCTCGTGATAAGTGAGCAGTACCAATTGACAATAGAAAGGAAATTCGTCTTTTGTTAACAAAACGAATTATGATCAAAGTAAAAGAGAGTAGGGAAGAGAAAATAAACACATTAATTATAGTGGTTCGGCTTATTCCAAGCCTACGTTCACTCTTCCGCACTGACAACCCACCAGCTGGATTTCACTATGAACAAAAAATTGTTACAGCAAAGCTCTTCCTTGATTCCACAGTGTAGAGACTCTACCACACTTCCTCAAGGTTTCTAAAAAATATAGACTCTCTTTTGCGTACAAGATTTCGCTCAACAAATGAATTGACTAATAACAAAGAGCTTCAGACTTTGGAATTCTTCTATCGCGCACACACTCAAACAACTGGAACGTCTTCCTTAAATACTCCTTATGCCATCATACCCGTTGGCACTTACCAAAGGAATTCTTCCAATCTACCCGTTGGACAGAATCAATTAGGAAGATCATTCGAGCTATTTAAGGAACATGACGATAGCCCATCAATCCCGCTCGCCCATACAATCAGGATCTCGGTTTCCATAAGTAGAACATTCTAAGTATACTTCGCCAATCATCGAATCCTTACTCCTTGAATCAATCTTGATTTGAATAAAGGATTCCGACATGCCATATCCAGCCAAGAGATCTTCTCCAGTCGATAAGGTCAAATCCTTAACGAAACATCTAGTCCTGGATAAGCCTTCTTCGACGGACTAGAAACTGTCAATGAGAATAGACTTTGAGTCTTGAGTCTGGCAGTCCGGAGGCCTTCAAACTTTAGATAGTAGAGTCTGTAAATCTTCAGACTAGACTGATGGAAACGTTTTGTCAACTTCAAAACACTCAAGGAAGTTTTCTCCAACAATCTCCCCATTTTTGATGGTGACAAAACTTTCCTACAGATTTGGATAACTTTGACCTGCAAAACATTACTCAAGCAAATATGAATATCTCATAAAGATAAATGGCTTAGTGATAACACTAGAATCTGCAACCATAGAAAATAAGTTAGTCTTGTAGATGAGCAAAGCCATGAGATATCAATAATACTTAAGATAAACAAATGTTCAAACAGTCAAATCCAAATCCAGTCCAAATCCAAACAGCCAAACACAAAAGTCAAGTCAAAACAAACATCATAAAAGTCAAGAGTTCAAATCTGCATCACATCTCTCCCCCTTTTTGTCATCATTAAAAAGGTAAAGATTTGAAAGAGAATGGAATTAAGATTGCTTGGGAACACGAATAAGCTGGAAATCTCCCATTGACTGGACAATGCCTTTCAGCTTTTTCAATTCCTCCTTCAGTTGAGCCACATCTTCACCCTTAGCATTTGCTTGAACTTGAAGAGCAAGGGCTTGGATTTGATCATTCAAAGAAATTGAAGAAGCTTGACATGCATTCTGTAAATTTTGTACTTCGCATCCCAGAGCATATATTTGACCTCGCATCTCTAAGAGAACATCAAGAATTCTGCGAAAATCTGCTGAATTATCAGTCTAAGTACTGGCTTCTGCACGATCAGACGGAGTAAAGGTAGATGATGGCAAATCAGCATAGTCACGCAGATTGGGTGATGAAACATCATGTCCTTGCTCGGGAAATTGAGAGGCGTAGATGTCCTCTGGATTTGCTGGAGAGCGGCTTACTCCTTCACTGGTGGCAAGGTATGAGGACATTCCTCTTTTCTCATGATCTCCCCCTGTTTCCATGCCTTCAGGTGGAGAAGAGTGTTCCTCATGTTTAGCTTCCACTTGATCTCTTCTCTCCTCTTCTTCTTCTTCTTCAATTCTTTCATCCTCTGCATCTCTTTCTTCTGCTTCTCTCTCTTCTGATTCTTTCTCCTCTGCTTCCAAATTTTCTCTTTCTCCAGTCCTCTGTTTTGTCTCATCTGTGTCTTTATCTTGTCTCTCCATTGATTCTGGAACCGAATGACTCAAGTTCTTCAATGCCTTTGCAGAAATGGTGATGTCATCCTCATCTTCTTCATCCTCAACGATGAGAGCTCTTCTTTTCTTGGATGGAGTAACCATGGGCTCCTTCCCTTTTCTTTTTGCAGCCGAAGAGATTTGATGAGACTTGACAGGGGTTTTCTCTTTGAATTTCTCCAACGCCTTGTTGAGTTCCTTCAGATGCATTTTAGAAACCATTTTCAGTCCCACCACCATTTGATCACAAGTTCTAACACAGAGAATCCGGGGAGGCTGAACGTTCAAATGTCTAAATAACTTAGTCACAAGAGCTGGATAAGGAAGTTGTCATTTGTCCTTCATCACTGCTCGGTACATGTGGAACATAATAGTGTGTGGAAGAGAGAACTTTTTCCCAGCATTGATGGCATACATCAGCTTTGCCTCCGAGTTTGAAACATCGGTCTTTGAAGTAGATTTTGGTCTGAGGCAGTTAATCACAATCTTGTGAAACAGAATGTTGAACGCATTCATCCTCGAATAGGAAATTTTTCCCTCTGTCCTTCTATCCTTTACAAGCTCCAACGTTGCATGAGCAATAGACACATTGATAGGTTGATATCTCCATTTTTCAACCCCAATCACATCAGCCAACATATCTATGTCGACCACATAGTCTTGATCTCGGACACTAAAAGAGAATCTATTCGCATCCAAAAAACCGAGATTCGAATAGAAATAAGCAGTGAGTTCAGCATAGGCTTCTGTAGATTCAGAACAAAACTGTTCAAGTTGAAGAAGACTAAATTTTTCCCGCAGATTGACGTTCACAGAGTTAAGAAAATCAAAATCCACACTTCTAGGGTTTATCACCCCACGCTTCAACAACTTAGAGTATAGTTGCTTGTGTTCCTATGATCGAAACAAGTCTGTCATTTTGCTCCGAATTTTTGCCGCAACACCCATTCTCGGTTTAAACTGACTGTACAACTTGTCATCATCATTTCCATATGACTGATTCAACCCTCCAACACGTGGATCGCTTGGGATATTTGCCATTGCCTCTTCCGCCGACCCGGCAAGGGCAATTCCCAATCGTTCCATTGTGCGTAAAATGAAGGTTTCATTTTTATACCCTTTGTCTTTCAGAAATTCATCAATGTAGTTCAAAGGAGTTCCACCTCTTTTCAAAGCACGATAAAGCTTGTAGGTAAAAGAGGGCTTAAGAGTTCTTACGGGTTTTGCGTCTTCAATTATTTCTTCCTCTTCTCGATGTGCAAGATCCTGAGGTCTAGATGGAGGAGATGGACGCAGCTGAGAATGTTGTGGGCTCTGTTGCTGACTAGGAGACTCTTCTTCTTCGGTAAGATCAAAGTGCGTAGGCCCCTCACGCATTTGCTGCGGTCCCCTGTTCGCAATCCTCGAAGACTTCCTTTGAGACGACATCTTTCACAATCTTTGAAAGATTCCAAGCTTGTTTTCCCAAGAAACATGACAACTTTTTGAAGATTAAACAAGAGAAGAAGACAGAAGTGGAAGATCGGTGCTCTTTTAGGGTTTTTGTGCGTAAAAAACGAAGAGGAACCGACAGTATATAAGACAATCGAAGAGAGGCATACAAAACGTCGTAAAAGAAAGTATAAAGATGCCTTTTTAAAAAAATAACTGCCTTTTCAAAAAATTAGATAACTGCCATTTAAAAATTAACTCCTTTTTTGAAAAGGAAATATTGCAATAATCACATAAATTGAAAATAGCAAAAATCAATTATGGATAAATGATCGTACCTTTTCGAGATTTAATCTGAGAGAAAATAAAATAACTTACAGTCAAAAATCTTGATTGTCTGAGTCTGAGTGTCTCTAGACTTTTACTTCTTCAAACCTTAAGATATTGAGTCTGGAACGAATAACTTCAAATTGATTTTTCTCCAAAGGCTTTGTAAATATATCCGCCTATTGATTCTTTGAGTCAACAAACTAAATCGAAATTTCTCCATTTTGAACATGATCTCTAATGAAGTGATGTCGAATCTCAATATGTTTTGCTCTTGAGTGAAGAATTGGATTCTTGGTGAGATTGATTGCGCTAGTGTTGTCACACTTAATCTCAGTGCATGAATCTTTAATTCCAAAGTCTCTTAACTGTTGTTTTATCCACAGAATTTGTGAGCAATAACTTCCAAGAGCTACATACTCGCCGTGTAGAAAGAGCTACTGTATTTTGCTTCCTTGAAAACCAAGACACTGTCCTGCTTCCAAGTAGTTGACAGGTACCCGAGGTGCTCTTTCTATCAACTCTGCATCCAGCTAAGTCTGCGTCTAAGTATCCAAGAAGAGTAAAGTCTCCCTTTTTAGGATACTAGAGACCAAAGTTTGAAGTTGAGGCAATGTATTTGATAATACGTTTTGCAGCACTTAGATGAGATTCTTTAGGGTCTGCTTAAAATCTAACACAAATGCAAACACTAAACAAAATGTCAGGTCTAGAAGCAGTAAGATAAAGAAGTGAACCAATAATACTCCTGTATAGCTTCTAGTCAACTTTCTTTCCTCCTTCATCTTTGTCTATCTTCAAGGAACTTGACATTGGTATATCAGTCTTCTTGCAATTTTCCAGTCCAAACTTTTTGACAAGATCATTAACATATTTTTCTTGATGAATAAAAGTTCCTTCTTTCAGTTGTTTCACTTGAAGCCCGAGAAAGAAGGTTAGTTCACCCATCATACTCATTTCAAATTCATCCTGAATAGACTTAGAGAATTTCTTGCACAGACTTTCATTAGAGGATCCAAAAATAATATCATCAACATATATTTGAACAAGCAGAAAACTTTTGCTTTCTCTTTTGATAAACAGTGTAGTGTCTACTTTACATTTGACAAAACCGTTTTGAATTAAAAACTTACTCAGCCCGTCGTACCAAGCTCGAGGTGCTTGCTTTAGACCATATAAAGTCTTTTTCAGTCTGAATACTGAGTCTGGTTTCTTTGGGTCTTCAAACCCAGGTGGTTGTTCCACATAGACTTCCTCATGGATAAATCCATTCAGGAAAGCACTTTTGACGTTCATTTGGAATAACCTGAAATTCTTATAACAAGCAAAAGCAAGTAATAATCTAATTGCTTCTAACCTCGCTACCGGTGCGTAAGTCTCATCATAGTCTATCCCTTCTTCTTGAGTATATCCCTTGGCCACGAGTCTTGCTTTATTTCTTACGACCTTTCCTTTTTCGTTCATCTTGTTCCTGAAAACTCATTTAGCTCCAATGATAGATTTACCTTTCGGTTTAGGAGTCAATTCCCAGACATCATTAATACTGAATTGCCTGAGTTCTTATTGCATAGCTTCAATCCAGCTTTCATCAGATAAAGCTTCTTTTATGCTTTTGGATTTCATTTCAGAAATAAAAGCCATAGCACTAGACTCTTCACGCCTTTTGGATCTTGTGCGAATTCCTTCATTAATGTTGCCAATAATGAGATCTTTAGGATGACTGGACTTATGCTTCTAGTTGCTGGTTGATTTGTCAGATTGTTGATCTTTTTCTTCATCTGAATCTTCGACAATCATTTGTTGTTGATCTTTTGAAGTCTGAGCTGCTTCTGGAGATTTAGACTTTGTAGAGTCTGGAGCAGGTTCAGATTCTTCAAGTTGAATAGATTCATTTTGCATAAAGTCTTGGAATTTGACATTCATTGATTCCTCCACAGATTGAGTCTTCTTGTTGTAGACTCTGTAAGCTTTGCTTGTGGTTGAATATCCAAGGAAGATGTCTTCGTCTGATTTTTCTTCAAACTTGCCAACCCGATCATTCGCATTTTTCAATATAAAACATTTACATCCAAACACATGAAAATATGAAACAATAGGCTTCTTTTCTTTGAATAACTCATAGGGAGTTTTCTCTAGAGGCCCTAGAAAAACTCTATTAATGATATAACATGCTGTAGAAACTGCTTCAGCCCAAAAACGTGAAGAGATGTTACTTTCAATTAAAAGAGTTCTAGCCATTTCTTGAAGCGACCTATTCTTTCTTTCCATAACTTTGTTTTGCTCTGGAGTATATGGAGAGGAGAACACATGCTGAAAACCAGATTCATCACAGAATTTTGTAAAGTCTTGATTTTCAAATTCACCTCCATGGTCTGTCCGTATACTTGAAATAACATATCATTTCTCATTTTGGACCTTTTTAGCAAACATTTCAAAGTAAGAAAATGTTTTGAGACTTACTTGCCAGAAATATACCCAAGTAAATCGTGAGTAGTCATCCACAATTACTAGGCAATATTTCTTACCTCCAATACTACGAGTTCCGGTTGGTCCAAAGAGATCCATATGCGAAGGCTGCGCAGTACACGATTAGTGGAAACTTGATTTATTGGTTTAAAGGAGTTTCTTACCTGTTTTCCCAATACGCATGGTGTACATAGGTCAGTCTTTTGGTATGACAGATTGGGTAGACCACGAACAAGCTTCTTTGCTGAAATTTTGGCTATCTGCTTCATATTGATGTGCCCAAGTTTTCTGTGCCATAAGTTTGCTTTGTCTTGAATTGAGATTAGACATTGGGTTTCATCTAGTTTGACATCCAAGAGGTAGATATTTCCATGTCTTCGACCCATGAATGACTGAGTGGAATCTTTACTGGTTCCTGAACATATTCCCTCTTGAAAGTTGATTTTGAAACCGGTATCGCACAGCTGACTGATACTAAGCAAATTGTAGTTGAGTCCTTCCACTAAGGAAACATTACTGATTGTGAGGCTTCCAATCTTTACAGTTCCGAATCCTACAATTCTTCCTTTGCTGTTTCCTCCAAATGAAACTTTTCCACCATTAACTTGAACGAGCTTTATGAAGTACTTTGAATCTCCTGTCATATGCCTTGAGCATCCACTATCTAGATACCATTTTACCTTCTTCTTGATAGTGACCTGCATTTGAAAAGAGACTCAAGCTTTCTTTGGTACCCATATTCTCTTGGGTCCTTTAGTGTTAGTATGATATGCGGTCTTTGCCCATACTTTCTTAATAGGTTTCCAAACCATAGGACATTCTTTCTCAAAATGATCTGAACTATTGCACTTAGAACATCTGAGAGCATTGCGACCTACTGGTTTTACAAAAACTTTTTGGAAATGATTTTTGTAAGTATCTCTTGTAGGTCTTTGCTTAATTCTTTCCTTTACTTTAGGAAAATCAATTAAAGGAATAGTTTCCACAGTCATTCCCAAACCAGATTTATTGAAATAAGGTCTTTGTGCTGAAAGAATTTTCTCAAGTTTCTCAGATCCTATAGAAAATCTTTTGGAAATATTTGAGATGTTATTTTTTAAGAAATCATTTTCTTTTGAAAGGTTGTCTTCATTTACTTTTAAAGTAGAAATACTCATGTCTAAACATTTAACCTTTTCTTTCAAAACATTTTCCTGTTGTTTTAGTGAAGAATTTTCTTTTTTAAGTTCGGAAATCCTTTTAAGAGAAGTCTTCAGACTAAGACACAATTTATCAATGTATTTAGAAACTTTAGTAGGGATTTTCAAATTACTCACCTCAAATTCATTGTCTGAATCTGAGTCTGTGTCGGAGTTTGAATCTAAATCTGATTGTGCCATTAGACATATATTGGCATAATCATCATCACTTTCTTCACATTCTCGTATCACCTGTGTTTCGCTTTGAGAGCCTTTCGATATTTCTCAGCTTTTCCTTTCTTTTTCCTCAGAAGGGGACAGTTGGATCTGATGTGTCCCTTTTTCTTACATTTAAAGCAGACTACATTTCTATTGGATTCATCATTCTCAACAGACTTAGTTTGTTGCTTTTGAAAACTCTGTTTCTTTGGATTGAATCTTCTTCCTTTTCTGTTTAGCTTTTTGAATCTTCTTATCATGAGAGCAAGCTCTTCATCATCCATATCGTCTTTAGAATTTGTAACATCAGAATCATCATTGGATTTTAATGCAATGGATTTCTTACCTTTAGGATCTTCGTCTTCATTGATTCGCTCCACTTCATAAGACTGAAGAGTCCCAACCAACTCATCAACAGATAGTGGCATAATTCTTTGTGTCTCCCTTATTAAAGTCTTTATGTGATTTCAATCCTTGGAGAGTCCACGCAGTAGCTTGTTTATTTTCATGGGATGAGAAATTGGTTGACCTTGATTTTCAAGACCATTCACGATTTCTGTAAAACAACTAAACATGTCAGTAATAGATTCTCCTGATTTCATTTTGAAAGCTTCGTATTGACCGAAGAGAATGTTGATTCTGGTTTCTTTCACTCGATCAGTTACTTCATAAGTGATGTGTAATCTATCCTAAACTTCTTTGGCTGTAACACAAGAAGATATTCTGTTATATTCAGTAGGTGACAAAGCACAATATAAAGAATAAATTGCTTTCGCATCAAGAGCTTGTCTCTTGGTTATCTCTTCTTGAGTCATTTCACTAGACTCAACAGCTTCTTTTCCTCTCTCTGAGACAGGTGCAGCTTTAGGAATGATTCCTTTGTCTACCACGTCCCATTCCAGAGGATCCTTTAATCTTAGAAATGCCTTCATCTTGTTTTTCCATATGTTATATTCCTTTCCATCAAAGTAAGGCGGTCTGGTATTGCTTTGCCCTTCTACTAGCCCTGGAGCCAACATACTAGCCATGGATCTTTAACTTTGAAGTAAAACACTTCAAATTAAGTGAGTACACATGCTCTGATACCAATTGTGATAGCTAGTGTAAGCACCTAAAGGGGGTGAATAGGTGTAAAAATAATTTCTCATGATAAGTGAGCAGTACCAATTGACAATAGAAAGGAAATTCGTCTTTTGTTAACAAAACGAATTATGATCAAAGTAAAAAAGAGTAGGGAAGAGAAAATGAACATAGTAATTATAGTGGTTCGGCTTATTCCAAGCCTACGTCTACTCTTCCACATTGACAACTCACCAGCTGGATTTCACTATGAACAAAAGAGTTGTTACAGCAAAGCTCTTCCTTGATTCCACAGTGTAGAGACTCTACCACACTTCCTCAAGGTTTCTAAAAAATATAGACTCTCTTTTGCGTACAAGATTTCGCTCAACAAATGAATTGACTAATAACAAAGAGCTTCAGACTTTGGAATTCTTCTATCGCGCACACACTCGAACAACTGGAACGTCTTCCTTAAATACTCCTTTATGCCATCATACCCGTTGGCACTTACCAAAGGAATTCTTCCAATCTACCCGTTGGACAGAATCAATTAGGAAGATCATTCGAGCTATTTAAGGAACATGACGATAACCCATCAATCTTGCTCGCCCATACAATCAGGATCTCGGTTTCCATAAGTAGAACATTCCAAGTATACTTCGCCAATCATCGAATCCTTACTCCTTGAATCAATCTTGATTTGAATAAAGGATTCCGACATGCCATATCCAGCCAAGAGATCTTCTCCAGTCGATAAGGTCAAATCCTTAACGAAACATCCAGTCCTAGATAAGCCTTATTCGACGGACTAGAAACTGTCAATGAGAATAGACTTTGAGTCTTGAGTCCGGGCAACCAGGAGGCCTTCAAACTTTAGATAGTAGAGTCTGTAAATCTTCAGACTAGATTGATGGAAACGTTTTGTCAACTTCAAAACGCTCAAGGAAGTTTTCTCCAACATTAATGGCCTTCAATTTCGGCCAAACTAGCCTTCAGATTTACAAAGACAGCAAGAAAAACAATAAAGACAATTTTTGTAACTTCATACTCATATAATAATATAAGTAGTCAATCCAAACTCAGAATCACCAAAATAAAGAACTCTCCTTATTTGACGCATCTCTCACTTTGTTTTTATGATTGTTTTTCTTGTTCCTTCCCATTTCTTCACTTATTAGGGTTCGTTCGTTTTGCAGAAAATGACTTCTGGGAAAACGTTTTTTGGATTTTCCGGAGTTCGTTTCACGGAAAATGAACTAGTCAAGGAAAATATTTTCCATCATTGGAAAAAAAAAACACCTTTAAAAGTGAGGAAAACGTTTTCCACTTTTAAGAAATGGAAAACATTTCCATAACTTCTTGCATCTTGCTTCTTTTTACCAATACATTTTTGTTTTATTTTTATGCTTTCTTTTTCTTTTTATTTTATTGATATCTCTTATCTTACACTTCTACACAAATCCTCACTTCCTCTCCTCTTCCCCTTTCTTCTTCTTATTTTCTTTTTTTATTCGAATTATTTTTTCATTTTCATTTTCTTTTTAATTATAATTATTTTTAATTTCCTTTTTCTTTTATATTTCTTTTTTTTTTTTTTTTTTTTTTTTTTTTTTTTTCTTTGTTTCCCATATTCTTCTTTCTTGGCTAGTCGTTGGCCGTTGCTAGGTGAACCTCGAGCTCGTCAATCTCAAGCTCATGCTATGCACTCTTACTATCATTTTCTTTATTTACTCTACCCCTGCAGTTATACATTGTTTAATCAAAGGCTCTACATGCTTTGTTTCTTTTTTCTTTTGTTCATTAGAACACAAAAGACACAGGGGGAAAATAGGCCACTCAACTGGAAGATTCTCATTAGGGCTGTACATGCTTTGCTTCTTTTCTCTTTTGCTTCTTTTTAAAATCCATACGAACATTTTTTAGAGTAGATAAGCATTTGGCGGCAATGAGGGAACAAAAATATGAAGTAAGTTTACCCGGATTTAAAGGTAAGTTCATATTTGATGGATTTATAAGTCAGTAAATGATGCATGCCTAAGTGGTGAAGTCTTAGAAAATATATTTCTTACCGAACACCAGAAAATATTTTTCAAACATTTTCAAGTTTTAGCCGAACACCAGAAAATATTATTATTTTCGTGGAAAATGACTTACGGGAAAATATTTTCCAAAATGGCTAATTTTCCTCGAAACGAACGGATCCTAAGGGTCCGTTCGTTTCGCGAAAATATCATGTTTCCGGAAAACATTTTCCTAAAAGTCATTTTCCAGGAAAATGACTCTATTTTCCAATATTCGGCCGAACCTAAATTTTGAGTGGAAAATATTTTCCACCATTCGTTAGCTAATTTAATTGTTTGAGAAAAATTATCAAAAATTGAATTTTAATATTTTTAATTGACCAAAAAGTTACTTTTATTTTTTATTTTTAAATGAATTTTTAATTATTTTTATTTTTAAAAAATTGAACTTTTTATTATTTTTTATTTTTTCTTTCTTTCTTTTTCTTTTCCTTCCTCCTTCCTCCTTCCTCCTCCTTCTTCCTCCGCCGCCACCTCCTTCCTCCTCCTTCTTCCTCCTCCTTCCGCCGCTGCCACCTCCTTCCTGCCTGACGATGGCTGGCTTCCCGGCGGCCGACCAAGACCTGGTGGCCATATCCGGCGAGCTCGAGGCTTGGCCGATCTCGCCGAGCTCGCAGAGGTTCACGGGCTCGGCAAGCCGCGAGCTTGCCGGATCTAGCGGTGGAGCTTGGGCTTGCCCGGATTGGGAGCCCAAGCTCCGCCGCGATCCGGCGAGCTCGCCGCTCGCTAGAGCCCGACGAACCTCTGGCGAGGCCCGAGTCCCGCCCAGCTTGCCGAATTTGGTGAGCCGCGAGCTCCGCCCCAGGTCGGCGAGAGCTCCGCCTCGCCCGATTTGGCGCGGCCCGATCTCGGCTTTGCCAGATCAGGCTAGGCGAAGCCTCGTCGGCCTGGGGCAAGGCTCGAGCTGGCTTGCGGCCGGTTGTTGGACGCCGCCGTGGCCGGTCGCCGACCACCGCCAAAGAAAAAGATGAAAAGGAAAGAAAGAAAAGAAAAAAAGAAAAGGAAAAAAAAATTAAAAACTCAATTTAATACTCACATTTGCTTTTTCCCCTGCTTCCTTTTTTGTTGTAAATCGGAACTTTACAATTATACCGGGACAAGAAATTATGAGAGAGAATAAAGCAATGTACAATAAAGATCATGTAATTTAGTCCAAATGTCGGTACTTACGCTCAAGGGAGCGCCAGCAAATAATTCATTGAATAATTGGAGAATTACAGAGTTTCAATTGCTTATGCTATCGAGGGTTTCTCAACTCCAGATTTCCCCTAAATCCACATTGTCTAGCCTCGCACAAACAGTTGATTATGTGCACCGAACTCAGGTGTTTAGAACTCTCTTGCACGACCAAACTAGGAGAGACTCTTTTGAAAGAGTATGAAAATGGGCTTTCTTTCTTTTGTTTTTGCTGATCTTTCTTGAACGTGCCTCTCCTGCAGGGCAATGGGAGAATGTCACCTTCCTGTCTTCATATAACGTTGCTGCTGCACGCGAATCGGCATCATGCCTTAATTTAATGTTGCTGATGCGCGTAAAAACACCTTCTCTCCTTAATTTAATGTTGTGGCATGGAAAAGTCACCTTGGACAGCTAAAGAAAGTCGCAAAGATGCCAGCTCATTTGTCTTCAAAGCAAAACAAGATCTCTCCAGTGATCTGCAGTTGAAGAACAGATCTCTTCCTGCGGCGGCCGATCATATATAAAAAGACTCTGCAATGACTGAACATTAAAATAACTTCATTTGTTTGACTTCCACCGTTG
Organism: Eucalyptus virginea; assembly: GCA_014182375.1. Classification (NCBI taxonomy): domain Eukaryota; kingdom Viridiplantae; phylum Streptophyta; class Magnoliopsida; order Myrtales; family Myrtaceae; genus Eucalyptus; species Eucalyptus virginea. The sequence continues at coordinate 40,167,371 of CM024519.1, read as the reverse complement.
AAAATAACTTCTAGAAAAATGATTTCTAGATTTTTTGGTAACTAGTTCATGAAAAATAAACTAGTCAAAGAAAACATTTTCAGTCAAAGGAAAAAAACATCATCAAAAGTGAGGAAAATATTTTTCGCTTTTCCATTATCTTTCTTTTACCTCTAGACCAAGCACTTTTTTTCACTAAACATATTTTCCTTTTATTTTTATGATTTCTTTTACTTTTTAAAAATTGAGTTTTTTTTTTTATAAATTTTTTTTCTTCTTCCTCGGTTGGTCGCCAACCATGGTAGCGGCCGACAACTAACTATAGGCAAGCTCAAGTCTCACTAGATTCTAACAAGGTTAAGCTCGCTCATGGCCAATGACCAGCTGAGGAAGAAGCAAAAAAACGAAAAGGAAATAAAATAAAATATTTAAAAATGAAAATAAGTAAAACTTTTGAATTTTTGGGTAATTTGCTTTAGAAAATGAAATCAAGTACTAAATAACAAAAAATATTTTCTAATTCATTTTCAAGTTTTAGCTAAATACATGAAAATATTATCATTTTCTTGAAAATGATTTCCTAAAAATCATTTTCCAAGAACGTCACATCACCACATTAAAAAACAACAAAACCCTGTGTGGCTAAGATCTCATGAAATCAATGAGGTGCTCCTCCATATAATTAATTTTATACCTGATTTTGTACTATGGCGCAAACTCGATACATCATTGGATAGTTTTCACTTCCAAAAGAAAAACTCTGCCTTTATAGAGATATAATAAAATTCTCCGTTTACATACTTTTTGTTGTTCTCTCCATTTTCTTCAAGAAAGGTAAAATCTAATCGACTTGGCATGACTAGTTCGATTTAATGCATACACAGCACTCGAGATCTTCACGTTAGTTGATGCGATGACTTTCCACCATAAAAACAATACCTCACAGCCTTTGGTCAATAAACTATGCAATAACTTGTCTTCTCCAACCTAACTTCTCATCAATAAGACACCCATCTATCTCATGTTTTCTAATATATTTGGGGCCACATCGTCTAAATTTGACGAGTCTGATTATCTTCCTGACTTGTCGCGGTTGCCCGAGGCTAGAACTAGAAGGTGATCTGATGCCATGGAGAGGAGCTTCAGAAGCGAGAGACTCGGACTGACCAGGTTCATCCGGGATCACGAACGGCCATGAACGGATTGATTAGATGCCACAATCAGTTTTGCAATATGATCAAGCCGAACGAACCTGACAGCACAACATAGAAGATACAAGTGTTCATGGCCTGCGGTACAAAAATAAACCGATGAACCGGTCCCGTCAAGAAAATCTTGGTTGGCACTGGGATTCCAGCGTGTCAACTCATAAGTCCAGGTGACATGTGCCTCTCGATCCCCATCGCGTCAGAACCACTGACACACATGTGATAGTTAGTATGAGCACCTAGAGGGAGGTGAATAGGTGTAAAAATAATTTCTCGTGATAAGTGAGCAACACTAATTAACAATAGAAAGGGAATTCGTCTTTTGTAAACAAAACGAATTACGATCAATGTAAAAGAGTGTAGGGAAGATAATATGAACACAGAGATTATAGTGGTTCGGCTTAATCCAAGCCTACGTCCACTCTTCCGCACTGACAGCCCACCGGTTGGATTCCACTATGAACAAAAGAGTTTACAATAAAGCTCTTTCTTGATTCCACAGTGTAGAGACTCTTCTACACTTCCTCAAGGTCTCTCAAAGATATAGACTCTCTTTTGTGTACAAGATTTCGCTCAACAATTTAATTGACTAAGAACAAGGAGTTTCAAACTTTGGAATTCTTTTATTGCGCACACCCTCAAACAACTGGAACGACTTCCTTATATACTCATTTATGCCATCATACCCGTTGGCACTTACCAAAGGAATTCTTCCAATCTACCCGTTGGATAGAATCAATTAGGAAGATTTTCGAGCTATTTAAGGAACATAACGATAGCCCATCAATCCTGCTCGCCCATACAATCAGGATTTAGGTTTTCATAAGTAAAACCTTCCAAGTATACTTCGCCAATCAACGGATCCAAAATCCTCGAATCAATCTTGATTTGAATAATGGATTCTGATATGCTACATCCAGCCAAGAGATCTTCTCCAGTCGATAAAGTCAAATCCTTAACGAAACATCCAGTTTTGGATAAGCCTTTTTTGACGGTTTAGAAAAACTGCCGATGAGGATAGACTTTGAGTCTTGAGTCTGACAGTCTGGAGGTCTTCAGACTTTGATGAAAGAGTCTACAAGTCTTCAGACTAGACTGATGGAAACGTTTTGTCAACTTCAAAACACTCAAGGAAGTTTTCGCCAACAATCTCCCCCTTTTTGATGGTGACAAAACTTTCCTGTAGATTTAGATAACTTTGACTCGCAAAACATTACTTAAGCAAAAATAGATATCTTACAAAAATAAATGGCTTAGTAATAACTCTAGAATCTGCATCCACAGAAAGTAGGTTAGTCTTGTAAATAAACAAAGTCATGAGATATCAATAGTACTTAAGATAAACAAATGTTCAAACAGTCAAATTCAAATCCAGCCCAAATCCAAACAGCCAAACACAAAAGACAAGTCAAACAACACAAAAGTTCAAAGTTTTAAATCTGCACCACATCTCTCCCCCTTTTTGTCATCATTAAAAAGGTAGAGATGAAAAGAGAATGGATTTAAGATTGCTTGGGAACACGAACAAGCTGGAAATCTCCCATTGACTGGACAATCCCTTCCAGCTTTTTCAAATCCTCCTTTAGTTGCGCCACATCTTCACCCTTGGCATTTGCTTGAACTTGAAGAGTAAGGGCATGAATTTGATGATGCAAAGAAACTGAAGAAGTCTGACCTGCATTTTGCAAATTCTGTACTTCGTATCTCAGAGTATAAATCTGGCCTTTCATCTCCAAAAGAACATCAAGAATTCTGTGAAAGTCTGTTGAGTTGTCTGTTTGAGTACTTGCTTCTGCACGATCAAACGGAGTATTGGCAAATGATGGCATTTCAGCACGATCACGCAGATTGGGCGACGAAACCTCATGTCCTTCTTCATGAAATTGAGTTGCATAGATGTCCTCTGGATATGCTGGAGAACGACTTACTCCTTCACTAGTGGCAAGGAATGAGGACGTTCCTCTTTTCTCAGGATCTCCCCCTGTTTCCATGCCTTCAGGTGGAGAAAAATGTTCTTCATGCTCTACTTCCGTTTGATCTCCTCTCTCCTTTTCTTCTTCTTCCTCAACTCTTTCCTCCTCTGCATCTCTCTCCTCTGCTTCCAAATCTTCAGTCTTCTGTTCTGTCTCATCCATGTCTTTTTCTTTTCTCATCGTTGATTCTGGAACAGAACGACTCAGGTTCTTCAATGCCATTGCAGAAATTGTGATATCATCCTCATCCTCTTCATCTTCAATGATGAGAACTCTTCTTTTCTTGGATGGAGCAACCATAGATTCCTTCCCTTTTCGCTTTGCCAAAGAAGAGACTGAATGAGTCTTGACAGGAGTTTTCTCCTTGAACTGTTCCATAGTGGCAAGTTCCTTCAGACGCATTTTTGAGACCATTCGTAGTCCCACCATCATTTGATCGCACGTTCGAACACAAAGAATTCTGGGGGGCTGAACGTTTAAATGTCTGAATAACTTGGTCACAAGAGCTGGATAAGGAAGTTGACCCTTATCCTTCACCATTGCCCTGTACATGTGGAACATAATAGTGTGTGGAAAAGAGAATTTTTTATCAGCATTGATGGCGTACATCAACTTTGCCTCCGAGTTTGAAACGTCGGTCTTTGAAGTTGATTTTGGTCTAAGACAGTTAATCACTATCTTGTGAAGCAAAATGTTAAACACATTCATTCTCACATAAGAAAATTTTCCTTCCATTCTTCTATCCTGAACAAGCTCCAATGTTGCACGAGCAATAGACACATTGATAGGTTGATATCTCCCTCTTTCAACCCCAATCACATCAACCAACATATTCATATCCACCACATAGTCCTGATCTCGGACACTAAAAGAGAATCTATTCGCATCCAAAAAATTGAGATTCAAATAGAAATAGGCAGCAAGTTCAGCATACGCTTCTATAGATTCAGTACAGAATTGTTCCAGTTGAAGTAGACTGAATTTTTCCCGCAGATTAACATTCACAAAGTTAAGAAAATCAAAGTCCACACTTCTAGGGTTTATTACCCCACGCTTCAGTAATTTCGAGTACAGTTGCTTGTGTTCCTCCGATCGAAATAAATCCGTCCTTTTGCTTCGGATTTTCGCTGCAACACCCATTCTGGGTTTAAACTGACTGTACAACTTGTCATCATCGTTCCCATCTGGTTGATTAAATCCTCCAACCCGTGGATCACTTGGGATATTAGCAAAGGCTTCTTCCGCCGACCCCCAGGGCAATTCCCAAACGTTCCATATTTCGTAAGAAGAAGTACTCATTACTATACCCTTTGTCCTTAAGAAACTCATCAATGTAGTTTAATGGAGTACCGCTCCTCATCAATGTAGTTTAATGGAGTACCGCTCCTCTTCAAAGTACGGTAAAGCTTATAAGTAAAAGAGAGCTTATGAGTTTTTACGGGTTTGCGCCTTCGATGATTTCTTCCTCTTCTTGATGTGCAACATCCTGAGGTCTAGATGGAGGAGATGGACGCTGCTGAGAATGTTGTGGGCTTTGCTGTTGTCTAGGAGATTCTTCTTCTTCGGTGAGATCAAAGTGCGTAGGCCCCTCATGTATTTGCTGTGGTCCCCTATTCGCGATCCTCGAAGACTTCCTTTGAGACGACATCTTTCACAGTCTTTGAGAGATTCCAAGCTTGTTTCCTAAGAAAGATGAAAACTTTTTCGAGGATAAAACAAGAGAAGAAAATAGAAATGGAAGATCGGTGCTCTTTTAGGGTTTTTGTGAGTAAAACAAAGAGGAATCGATAGTATATAAGGCAGTCAAAGTGAGGCATGCGAACAATTGTAAAGAAAATATAAAAATACCTTTTTAAAAATAACTACCTTTTGGATAACTGTCATTTCAAAAATTACTTCTTTTCCGAAAAGGTAGGTTTGCATTAATCACGGAAATTAAAAATAGCAATAATCAATTACGTATAGATGATCGTACCTTTTCAAGATTTGATCTAAGAAATTCATAAAAATAACTTATAGTCGAGAATCTTGATCATTCGAGACTGAGAGTCTTTAGACTTTCAGTGCTGAGTCTGAACTTCTTCAAACATTAAGATATTGAGTCTGGAACGAATAACTTCAAATTGATTTTTCTCTAAAGGCTTTGTAAATATATCCGCCAGTTGATTCTTTGAGTCAATAAACTAAATCGAAACTTCTCCATTTTGAACATGATCTCTAATGAAATGATGTCGAATCTCTATATGTTTTGCTCTTGAATGAAAAATCGGATTCTTGGTGAGATTGATTCTTATTTGGTATTGTCACATTTGATTTCAGTACAATAATCTTCAATTCCAAAGTCTCTCAGCTGTTGTTTTATCCACAGAATTTGTGAACAACAACTTTCAAGAGCTACATACTCTGTTTTTTCCGTAGAAAGAGCTACTGTACTTTGCTTTCTTGAAAACCAAGACACTGTCCTACTTCCAAGTAGTTGACAGGTGCCTTAGGTGCTTTTTCTATCAACTCTACATCCAGCTAAGTCTGCGTCTGAGTATCCAAGAAGAGTAAAGTCTCCCTCTTTAGGATACCAGAGACCCAAGCTTGAAGTTGAGGCAATGTATTTGATAATACGCTTTGCAGCACTTAAATAAGATTCTTTAGGGTCCGATTGGAATCTGACACAAATGCAGACACTAAACAAAATATCAGGTGTAGAAGCAGTAAGATAAATAAGTGAACCAATAATATTCCTGTATAGCTTATGATCAACTTTCTTTCCTCCTTCATCTTTGTCCATCTTCAAGGAACTTGACATTGGTATATCAGTCTTTTTGCAATTCTCCAGCCCAAACTTTTTGATTAGATCGTTGGCATATTTTTCTTGATGGATAAAGATTCCTTCCTTCAGTTGTTTCACTTGAAGCCCGAGAAAGAAGGTTAGTTCACCCATCATGCTCATTTCAAATTCATCCTGCATAGACTTAGAGAATTTCTTGCACATACTTTCATTAGAGGATCCAAAAATAATATCAACATAAATTTGAACAAGTAGAAAACTTTTGCTTTCTCTTTTGATGAACAATGTAGTATCTACTTTACCTTTGACAAAGCCATTTTGAATTAAAAACTTACTTAGTCTGTCGTACCAAGCTCGAGGTGCTTGCTTTAAACCATATAAAGCCTTTTTCAGTCTGAATATAGAGTCTGGTTTCCTTGGGTCTTCAAAACCGGGTGGTTGTACCACATAGACTTCCTCTTGGATAAATCCATTTAGGAAATCACTTTTGACGTCCATTTGGAATAACCTGAAATTCTTATGACAAGCAAAAGCAAGTACTAATCTAATTGCTTCTAACCTTGCTATTGGCATGTAAGTTTCATCATAGTCTATCCCTTCTTCTTGCGTATATCCCTTGGCCACGAGTCTTGCTCTGTTTCTTACGACTTTTCCTTTCTCGTTCATCTTGTTCCTGAAAACCCATTTAGCTCCAATGATAGATTTATCTTTCGGTTTAGGAATCAATTCCCAGACATCATTAATGTTGAATTGCCTGAGTTCTTCTTGCATAGCTTCAATCCAGCTTTCATCAGATAAAGTTTTTTCTATGCTCTTGGGTTCCATTTCAGAAATAAGAGCCAAAGCACTAGACTCTTCGTGTCTTTTGGATCTAGTGCGAATTCCTTCATTAATATCACCAATAATGAGATCCTTGGGATGACTGGACTTATGCTTCCAGTTGCTGGTTGATTTGTCAGACTGTTGATCTTTTCCTCATTTGAATCATTAACGATCATTTGTTCTTTGGTCTTCAAGTCTCGAGCGCTTTCGGAGATTTAGACTTTGTAGAGTCTGGAGTAGGTTCAGATTCTTCAAGATGAGTCGATTCACTTTGCATGGAGTCTTGAAATTTAACATTCATTGATTCCTCCACAGATTGAGTCTTTTTGTTATATACTCTGTAAGCTTTGTTTGAGATAGAATATCCAAGGAAAATACCTTCATCTGATTTTTCTTCAAATTTACCAACTCGATCATTTGCATTTTTCAATATAAAACATTTACATCCAAATACATGAAAATATGAAACAATGGGTTTCTTTCCTTTGAATAACTCATAGGGAGTTTTCTCCATAATAGGTCTTAGAAAAGCTCTATTAATAATATAGCATGCTGTAGAAACTGCTTCAGCCTAAAAACGTGAAGATATGTTACTTTCAATTAAAAGAGTTCTAGCCATTTCTTGAAATGACCTATTCTTTCTTTCCACAACTCCATTTTGCTCTGAAGTATATGGTGAAGAGAACACATGCTGAAGATCAAATTCATCACCGAATTTTGTAAAGTCTTGATTTTCAAACTCACCACCATGATCTGTCCGTATTCTTGAAATTACATACCATTTTTTTCATTTTGGACCTTTTTAACAAATTTTATAAAATAAGAGAGAGTTTCGGACTTACTTGCTAGGAAATATACCCAAGTGAATCGTGAGTAATCATCCACAATCACTAAATAGTATTTCTTACCTCCAATGCTTTGAGTTCTGGTTGGTCCAAAGAGATCCATATGTAGAAGCTGCAGTACACAATTAATGGAAACTTGATTTATTGGTTTGAATGAGTTTCTTACATGTTTTCCCAACACGCATGGTGTACATAGATCAGCCTTTTGGTATGACAGATTTGGTAGACCACGAACAAGTTTCTTTACTGAAATTTTGACTATTTGATTCATGTTGATGTGCTCAAGTCTTCTGTGCCATAAGTTTGCTTCTTCTTGAATTGAGATTAGACATTGGGTTTCATCTGGTTTGACATCCAAGAGGTAGATATTTCGATGTCTTCGACCCTTGAAAGACTGAGAAGAGTCTTTACTGGTTCCTGAACATATTCACTCTTGAAAATTGATTTTGAAACCGGTGTCACACAGCTGAGTGATACTTAGCAAGTTGTAGTTGAGTCCTTCCACTAAGGAAACATTACTGATTGTGAGGCTTCCAATCTTTACAGTTCTGAATCCCACAATTCTTCCTTTGTTGTTTCCTCCAAATAAAACATTTCCACCATTAACTTGAACAAGCTTTATGAAGCAATTTGAATCTCCTGTCATATGCCTTGAGCATCCACTATCCAGGTACCATTTAGCATTTTTCTTGATAGTGACCTGCATTTAGAAAAGAGACTCAAGCTTTCTTTGGTACCCATATTTTCTTGGGTCCATTGGTGTTAGTATGATATACGGTATTTGCCCATACTTTCTTAATAGGTTTCCAAACCATAGGATATTCTTTCTCAAAATGGTCTGAGTTATTACATTTAGAACATTTAAGAGCACTGCGACCTACTGGTTTTACAAAGACTTTTTGGAAATGATTTTTATAAGCATCTCTTGTAGGTCTTTGCTTAATTCTATCCTTTACTTTAGGAAAATCAATTAGAGGAATGGTTTCAGCAGTCATTCCTAAACCTGATTTGTTAAAGTAAAGTCTTCGTGCTAAAAGAATTTTTTCAAGTTTCTCAGATCCTATAGAAAATTTTTTAGAAATATTTGAGATGTCATTTTTCAAGAATGCATTTTCTTTTGAAAGATTGTCTTTATTTTCTTTCAAGGTAGAAACATTTTTGTCTAAACTTTTGACTTTTTCTTTCAAAACATTTTCATGTTGTTTTAGTGCAGAATTTTCTCTTTTAAGTTCAGAAATCCTTTTAAGAGAAGTTTTGAGACTAAGACACAATTCATCAATGTATTTAGAAACTTTAGTAGGGATTTTCAAATTACTTACCTCGAATTCACTGCTCGAATCGAGTCTGTCTCGGAGTTTGAATCGAATCCGATTGGGTCATAAGACAAATATTGGCATAATCATCATCACTTTCTTCACATTCTGTATCACTCCAAGTTTTTGCTTTGAGTGCCTTTCGATATTTCTTAGCTTTTCCTTTCTTTTTCCTCAAAATGGGACAATTGGGTCTGATGTGTCCCTTTTTCTTACATTCAAAACAGACAACATCTCTATTGGATTCATCATCCTCAACAGACTTAGTCTGTTGCTTTTGAAAACTTTGTTTCTTTGGATTGAATTTTCTCCCCTTTCTGTTTAGCTTTCTGAATCTTCTTATCATGAGAGCAAGCTCCTTATCATCCATATTGTCTTCAGAATCTGTGACATCAGAATTATCATTAGATTTTAATGCAATGGATTTCTTACCTTTAGGGTCTTTATCTTTATTGATTCGCTCCACTTCATAAGACTGAAGAGTCCCAACCAATTCATCGACAAAAAGTGGCATAATTCTTTGTGTCTCCCTTATTTAGGTCTTTATGTGATTCCAATCCTTGGAGAGTCCACGTAGTAGCTTGTTTACTTTCATGGGATCAGAAATTGGTTGACCTTGATTTTCAAGACTATTCACGATTTCTGTAAAACGACTAAACATGTTAGTGATAGATTCTCCTGATTTCATTTTGAAAGTTTCGTATTAACCGAGCATAATGTTGATTCTGGTTTCTTTCACTCGATCAGTTCCTTCATAAGTGATGTGTAATCTATCCCAAACTTCTTTGGCTGTAACAAAAGAAGATATTCTGGTATATTCAGTAGGTGATAAAGCACAGTATAAAGAATAAATTACTTTTGCATCAAGACGAATTACGATCAATGTAAAAGAGCGTAGGGAAGAGAATATGAACATAGAGATTATAGTGGTTCGGCTTAATCCAAGCCTACGTCTACTCTTCCGCATTGACAGCCCACCGGCTGGATTCCACTATGAACAAAAGAGTTTACAATAAAGCTCTTCCTTGATTCCACAGTGTAGAGACTCTTCTATACTTCCTCAAGGTCTCTCAAAGATATAGACTCTCTTTTGTGTACAAGATTTCGCTCAACAATTTAATTGACTAAGAACAAGGAGCTTCAGACTTTGGAATTCTTCTATCGCGCACACCCTCAAACAACTGGAACGACTTCCTTATATACTCCTTTATGCCATCATACTCGTTGGCACTTACCAAAGGAATTCTTCCAATCTACCCGTTGGACAGAATCAATTAGGAAGATCTTCGAGCTATTTAAGGAACATGACGATAGCCCATCAATCCTGCTCGCCCATACGATCGGGATTTAGGTTTCCATAAGTAAAACCTTCTAAGTATACTTCGCCAATTAATGGATCCAAAATCCTCGAATCAATCTTGATTTGAATAATGGATTCCGATATGCTACATCTAGCCAAGAGATCTTCTCCAGTCGATAAAATCAAATCCTTAACGAAACATCCAATTCTGGATAAGCCTTCTTCAACGGTTTAGAAAAACTGCCAATGATGATAGACTTTGAGTCTTGAGTCTAACAGTTCGGAGGTCTTTAGACTTTGATGAAAGAGTCTACAAGTCTTCAGATTAGACTGATGGAAACGTTTTGTCAACTTCAAAACACTCAAGGAAGTTTTCTCCAACAACACACTCCTCTCTTTTCTTTTTCATTTTATCTCTTCTTCTTCCTTCTGGCCTTCCCTTTCACTCTCCTGCGGAACACGCAGGCCTCGGAGTCAGCCCCGGCGAGGTCCAAGGGCACCGAAACCTTCCCGAGCAGCCTCCCGGAGCTCACCCCGCAGGTCGCCCCACGCCGGCTCGTGTAGACGGAGACCTTCAGGCAGATCTTGCCGGGGAAGATGGACTTCCCGGCGAGCCTGTCGAGGTCAGACTTGCTGAGGTGGAAGGTGGCGCCGCCGCCGGCGACGCCGTTGGGGAGGAGGCGGCGTTAGCGGGAGGTAGGGGATGAGGACGGTCTGGAGGGGGAAGCTCTTGAGCTTGATCTTGCAGAAGATGCAGGGGGAGGAGGAAGGGTGGACGGCGGAGCGAGCGGGCTTGGCGGGGACAGAGATCCCCACCGTGAGCATAGGGAGGATAAAGGGAAAAAAGAAGAAAAGAAGAGAGAGAGGCGACAGCGGGGAGAGGAGTGTGTGTCAGAGGTTCTAACGTGGTGGGGTCCAGGAGACACGTGTCGCCCCAGTGAGTGGGACTTGTAGGACAGCCAATATTGTCTCGGTTCTGTACCCTGACCGGACTATTGTTGACATCATTTTGGCGTTTAGCTTCGCTCTGGACCCCATTAATCATATCAATAGCTTTCGTGATTATTGCGTAGGCGTCCGGCTGTCTAGCGGTAGCTAGCTTTAAATGGTCGCACCAAAAAACGTCCTGCGCCCGAACTAAAAGCAATAATTAGAGAAGCTCAAGAGGGTTTTGATCAAGAGGGTTCTTCCTAGGTTTCCAGAATTCATCAGATAGAGATAAGTCGTCGAGAACTCCAGCTTAGCAGGAGCCTTCGTTTTTGTAATAAGAGTAGTGTTGGGGATAGAAGCTCATAAAACTAATCTTTTACAGAACGGTGAGACGAACTTAGACAATGTATTTAGCTGTATCATATTTTGAGTCCAAGTTACTTTGCTTTTCTGGCTATTTTATATAATCCTGCGAGAGGTCTACCAGAATAGACGATCTTCGCCTCCCTACTCTAGCATTATTGCTAGATAAAGAAGAATGATAAATCCGAGAGCCTTACAAGTAATCTCTATCCACTGTTCTTTGGACGCCTCTCGGTCGACGCTCGAAACATAAAGCAATCATCGTCCAGAAAAGGAAAAGATAAACGCATTATGGCAACTTCTATCTGATTTCAAAGACGCGACAATCTAAGTGAGGCGGCGGAAACATCCTCCGATACGACCATCGTCTTCGCCAAGGCCCTTAACTGGAACTTCTGGATTTTCCCTGTGGAAGTCTTGGGCAACTCCTGCATGAACTCCACCTTCTTTGGAACCATGAAATTTGGGAGGTTCTTCCTACAGAAAGATAGGATCTCCGCTTCTTTCACGTCGTCGGTTTCACCTTCGGAGTTCTTCTTAATGCTGATGAACGCGCATGGACTCTCGCCCCACCGCGGATGCGGCATTGCCACTGCCGCCGCCTCCAAGACCCTTGGGTGCTGGTAGAGCACGTTCTCGAGCTCGACACTGCTGATGTTTTCTCCACCGGAAATAATCACGTCCTTTGACCGGTCCTTTACCTCAACGTAACCGTCACGGTGGACAACGCCGACGTCTCCGGTGAGGAACCACCCGTTTCGGAAAGCCTTTGCTGTCGCTTCGGGGTTCTTGTAGTAGCCTTTCATGATGCTGCTCCCACGCAGAACAATTTCTCCCATGGATTTTCCGTCCCGAGGAACACTCCTCATCGTGTCCAAGTCCTTGACATCCACGTCGGCGAGTGTCAATACGCTGATTCCCTGGCGTGCCTTGAGCCGTGCCTGCTTTGAAGGCGGCAGGTGGTTCCAGTCTGCCCGCCACTCGCAGACCAGGGCTGGCCCGGTGGCTTCGGTTAGCCCGTATGCATGCGTGATGTGGAAGCCGAGAGACTCCATCTTCAGGATTAGGGCCGGTGGCGGGGGAGCACCGCCGGTGAGGATCTCTATGGGGCCGACAACCTCGTGGCGTTCGTGGGGCTTGGCATCAAGGAGGATGTTGAAGATGACTGGAGCGCAGCAAATGTTGGTGACCCTGTGAGCAACGATGTTCCGGTAGATGTTGAGCGCAGTAACGTTGCGGAGGCACACGTTGGTTCCGCCGCGGGCGGCGATGCCCCATGTGAAGGTCCATCCATTGCAGTGGTACATCGGCAGCGTCCACAGATACACCGGTTCGCTTCGCATTTCCCACCCGAGGATCAAGCTGAGGGTGCTGAGGTAGGCTCCTCGGTGGCTGTACACCACTCCTTTCGGCTCCGACGTCGTCCCGGAAGTGTAATTGAGCGCGATGGGGTCCCACTCATCTCGAAGCTCCTCGGGGACGTAGGCCAGGTCGCCCTTCTGAATGAGATCCTCGTATTCCAAATCGCCAATTTGAACACCAGTCGGCGAGTTAATGTCGTCGATGTGGATAACCAAGGGTATGCAGTAACCGGTGGCCGAGAGCATCGCGAGCGCCTCCCGCGCTACCAGCACGTGCATGCAATCGACAAAGAAGACCTTGGCGCCGGAGTGGTGGAGGATGGTAGCAATGTTGGCAGCGTTTAGGCGGGCATTTATGGTGTTGAGAACTGCCCCAACCATCGGCACGGCAAAGTGCATCTCGTACATGGCCGGAACGTTCGGAGCCAGGATAGATACCTGCAAGCACAGAGAGTTACGAATGCAAATGAACATGATTTCTGAGTTTACACAAAGATTTAGATGAATAGTGGAAGAAAATTATAATATTGCCACAAGTGAGCTTTTGATGATTAAGAAGTCACTTACATGCATACAATTAGTTATACTATGCCAATATTCGAGTCCCAATATGAATCTTTACACTTCAACCATTTTTGCACTTCTATCAACAAGATAATTTCATGGAACCCGAATGAACTCGCAGCAGAGTTAGATAAAACTAAAGAGAAACTGCCAACAGATACGTACCACATCGTTCTTGACGACATCGAGAGAGCGGAGCGACGAGGCGAGGCGGAGGCAGCGCTCGTGGGTCTGGCGCCACGTGAAGCGGGCGGACTCGTAAACAACGGAAGTGCGGTCGGCGTAGGCGGAAGCGGCTCTCTTCAAGAAGGTGAGCGGTGTGAGCGGGACGTGATTCGTTTCGCATTTCGGGAAGTCGTCCATTGTTGTCTGCTTTGGAATGTGGGGAGAGAGAGAGAGAGAGAGAGAGAGAGAGAGAGTTGTTGTTCCGGGGAATGAATGAATACAGTCTTTGGGTTTATGTAGGAAAAGAACATGTGTTCCTCGTACGAATTCCATTTTTTAAAAGAATAAACAGTGCTTTGGACGGTTCAGATCATTAATGCATATCTCTAGTCTTTATCATCAACGAATGCCGCGAGTTCTTGTTCGACTTCTTTGGTAGCGCCATAGCTTACGAAAAATAAAATGCCATGTGCAGGAAGATTAGGGAAACGCCCCGACCAATAATTTTTCCTCATGAGCGTCGCTGGCCACGTTTGGTTCGATTTTGGAGGTGTAAACCATTTTTCCGACATCTTTGAACGAAGGTGTGTTTATTAAAAGCAAATCGCATTTGGTTGATGCTTATTCTGTGTAAAGCAACTTTGAAGTAAAACAAAAGGAGAGAAAAAAAAAAAAAAGAGAGAGAGAAGGAGCAACACGGCAACAAGAGCCAAAGAGGGCGATGATACTGTTAAAATATGATCCATTTTACTAGAGCTATCTAGAATAATCTTTACTTGATTATAGAAGTATTTGGCAATGGAGGAAGAGATCAGCCCATATCAACAAAGAAACCAAGAGAAAATCTCTTCTCAAGTGACTTGGCCAATAGCAAAAAAGTGTGCATTAAATGGAGAACGCATAGCCTGCACATCTACCACTTTTGCAAGATTGTGTCGGTGGAGAAAGCCTAGGGAGAAAATATTGGGTGGGTCTTACCCTCCACGTAGGCTTAGGGTAAGACCACTCAGCGATCGACACGTGGCTCCACGTAGGCGACGGCGTCAAAGGTTTAAAATTTGCGCGCGCCGCTCCTGGGGCCCACCACTCTGACGCTCTCTCTCCTCTACGACCTCTGCTCTCCTGTTCACTCGTCCTCTCTCTCCTCTCTCTCTCTTTCCCCGTTCTCCCCGTTCTCCGTTCCGTTTTGTGAGAGAACAAAAGTCGCAGGGCTTCTCTCCGAATGCTTTTCCCCTCCTCTACTCTCTCTCCTCCGCTAGTTGCCCGTGACGCCTCCTTCGCTGGTTGCCTGCGACGCCAACGCCCTTTCCACCTCCGCCGACGCCTCTGCTCTCCTCCGCTGGTTGCCCGCGATGCCGACGCCGACACCTCTGCTCTCTCTCCTCCCCGCGACGCCTCCGCCAACGCCCGCCTCCGCCGACGCCGACGCCCTTGCCCTTTCCACCTCCACCGAAGCCTCGACCGATCGTTCGGCTGGCGACTCTGCTCATATCTCACAGTGTCCTCGTCAGGTACCGCAGTAGCTTCTCGGTCTTTGATTATCTCTGCTCGTTGTTATTCGAGCGAATCTGTTCCGGTGACTCGAGCGTGAGCTCACGCGCTTCTTCGACCTTGTAGACTTCTTCGCAGTGTCATCTGCTGCATTGCGGGGAATCTGGCTCTACTTTTGCTGCCGATTCTTGCCAATAACACCTACATTTCAGAAAACGCCCTCATGCCAAGTCGATACTCGTTCTTTCTTTGTGAATTTAATTGACTAATACCGTGGATTAGCGTTTTCGTTACTGTCGTGTTCTTCCTTTTGACCTCCTCCGATGTAAGATGCAGCACTACATTTCTCTCCATCGTGCAATTAGCGAATAGCATACTCTAACTAAGAAGAACGCTCTCTCTCCTCCGCTGGTTGCCCACGATGCCGACGCTGACCAGGCTTCTTTTCAATTAAGAGAAAATCAGAAAGAGCTTGAAAAAATTGTCCTCTCAAAGAGATACATGCTTCCACATGTGATACAAGAAATGGGACTTTAAGATGCCCCTGTTCTTTTCAATGAATTGCATGTATTCGTATTAGAGATTACTATTTGGTGTGTATATCTTTCATAGGATCGCAGGTTGCTTTGTGTTGTGGTATGGTGATGGTTGGACTGAACGATCTTCCTTGGTCACTTAAACATGTTTATAAAGTGCGCTTGCATTTTTTTTTTTTTTTTTTTTTTTTGGGTTCGCGAGTTCACTTCTCAAGTTTACAACCTGGTCCGCCGATCAAAAGTTCATTCTTAGTTTAAATGTTTTTGTGGGGAAAGGTAATATTTCTGCAAGCTAAAGACAACCACAAGTCTGCTGATCAAAAGTTCATTCTTATTTTAAATGTTATGTTTCTGTTATGCTTCCGTGTTGATACTTTTTTGTTTATGAACATGTGCAAAACAAAATTGCTAGGGATTCCGACACCTTGAAATGCGAGGAGGAGGATCTAATTCTTAAAGTCGGCGAGTGTTTGGAGGCAAGAAGTTATCTATTGAGACTTGTTATCCTTATAATGTGGTGAATTTAGTCTCATCCAACCATTTAATGTGTGGAGTTCTTCCAATTTTTTGGGGGCTTTAGCTCATTTGCTTCAATCTGTAGTCAGGCTTTAACTTTCTGCTATGATTGTGGCTGTTATTAGAGTAAAGTAGGAATTTCTTGTATATCTTTTTGTAAGGTCTTTCCAGCAGTTACAGAAGGGCATTTCAATGAGAGAAACTAGGAGCTTGGATACAGTCTCGAGCATTATTTTTGCCTATTGGTTTTAATTCCCATTGACAATAGGCTGAAGTTCTTTTTAATTCATCTTCTTCCTGCCAAGTGCTGCCTAAAGTAAAGATTGATGCTTAATTGACTTTTTTCTTTATATTCAGGAACGCGTTAAGGAACGTTATGTACATCCCAGTGACACCCCACATGGAACATCCAGTGCACCTTCTGTGGAGGTAAATCTAGCTGTAGTGCTGATTATCCTTCTTGGATTCTTATGAGTTCCTCTGTGAAGCCATTAACTGCTAAATTTTTCATGTTAAATTCTACCCAGGCTGCTAGAAATAGGAGTGCTACAGGAATAGGAAGCATAGTTTCTTTTAGCGATGATGAGGACACAGCAGAGATACTCGGCTCAAACTCTGCCACCAAAGGCTGGAAAGGATCATTGGGAGTTTCTAGATCCTCCCGTTCTACTTCAGATCTAGGAAGAGGGAAAACTTCTACAAGAGGAAGGGGCAGGGGAAGAGAATCTGCTAATTTGAAGCAAAATACTCTTGATTCAGCTTTGGTATCTCGCCGTTGTGAAAGGTAGTAGCGGATGTAGTCATGAACTCAAGCTTATGGATTAAAGTTGTCAAACTCCAATGTCCCATATCCTGGAATCAACTTAGCTAAAGATTATTTGCATTCTCAAGTGATCTGGCTTTGCAATTGAAGTGCTTCAGGGAAATAATCAGCATTAGCGTCTGGCGTAATATGTGGATACAGTAGGCTCTCTAATAGTGATGATTTGTCTGCATGGATTAAATTAAAATATGGTATTTTCAAATGGCAATCTGGATAGTCATTTGTTGAGATCATTAAATTGAATGTGCAGAGCTTTTATACTCAGAGAACTTGGATAGAGTGTAATGTAGTAATCTGTGGACAAACTAATACCTAGAAAAGTGCCAGCATTATAGCATATAAGTTATAGCTCGCTCACCGTGTGTGTATGTGTATGATGACCGGCTTCCTATGGCTTAAATTAAGCCTTTGAAAGAACAAGGATGTGAAATTGACTCGATGTCCGTAAGCATCCGTATTGAGTCCGCAATACCCCCAAAACTTCTTGTTTACATGGGTTTTTAACTTTAAATGATGGGATGCCTTTCTTGCCGCCAAAGTGGTTTATAAAGCCATGTATAGGGAGGGAGAGATGTTAATGTTGATGCCTATATCCCCTGTGAGTCCTAGGAGCTCATCTCAATTCCTCATCTCTCTCTCTCTCTCTCTCTCTCTCTCTCTCTCTCTCTCTCTCTCTCTCTCTCTCTATCTCTACATCTGTTGAGACCTCAGACCCCACAAGTGGTGGGTTGCTCTGCATCTGGATCTCCCCAAGATTTGAACATCTAAGAGGTGTCCAAGGCTCTCCTCTCTCTCTCTCTCTCTCTCTCTCTCTCTCTCTTCAGAGTCAAGTGAGGTACTTTCTTGAAACACGGTCGCTCCTCCTT
Organism: Eucalyptus virginea; assembly: GCA_014182375.1. Lineage (NCBI taxonomy): Eukaryota > Viridiplantae > Streptophyta > Magnoliopsida > Myrtales > Myrtaceae > Eucalyptus > Eucalyptus virginea. The sequence goes on along the minus strand of CM024519.1, from coordinate 40,149,534 downwards.
TTCCTGACTCCTGTTCTTGTTCTTGCTCTGTTTCGCAACTAGTCATTTCCTTCTTTGGTACTTTGGTTTTCTTCTTCCTTCTCTATCGCACGTAACGCAGATCCCGTTGACATTTGACCCCACCTTCGTCCATTTCGCTCTTCTCTGTTCTCTTCCAAAGTAATTCGCAGAGGATCTGGTTGTTCTTGGGTGTAAACTTCGTTTCTTATTCTCTTCTTGATCCTAGCTCCATAAATTCAGTTGACCAGTCATTGCTTATCATAGTTAGATTTTGTTTGAGCAAGGACGAGATGGGTCGTCACAAATTTACTGATTCTTGGGTGGTATCCTCAGATTTAGTTGCCCCTCGGCAACAGAGTACTATCACTTCGATTGCACTCTGCATTCTTTATGTTTCTTCTGCGGATCTTGGTTTGCTAATTAGGTTCTACTTTAGTCAAAACTCAGGTGGATGTGACGCTATATACTTTGGTGGGCGTCCATTTCAATGAAGATCTTCGAGTTCTAACTTTTCCTTTTGTTGCCTGTTCTCTTTTAATTGTGAGTTTTTCTTGTTGAAAGTCACGGTTATTCTCAAGAGAGAACATCGATGAATAAAAGTATTATCGACAGCTGAATTGGGGAATGCCTCTCATCTCAAGGAATTATGAAATCACATGAAGCGTGTCCAATTAGTTTGCTTTCCTTGATTATCTATGGTTTCTTTTTGCTCCACTTCAGATGAAGTTTGTCTCGTTCCCTTAATGTAGCTTAGACTACCAAGACTACACTCCCTGCACGGATCCTAAGGTACAAGCAGACCAAATAGTTTGTTGTGATCTGATCTACCAGAACGAATCTAAGATATGTGGTTTTCTTCTTTTGGGCACAGAGGTGGAGGAAGTATGGCATGCATCGTCTGACTTTCATGGAGCGCCATTGCCCGGCAGTTTTTGAGAGAAAGGAATGCTTGGTCCCGCCACCAGAAGGGTACAAGCCCCCAATCAGATGGCCAAAGAGCAGGGACGAATGTTGGTACAAGTAATTGTGTTTCCTCAATCATACTAGAAAACATAAATTTCTGAATTCATGACACGATAGTGAAAATGGATATGAAAATTTATGAATTCACTCGTCCTCTCTCTCTTCAGAGTCGGCGGAGGTGGAAAGGGCGTCGGCATCGCAAGCAACCAGCGGAGGAGGTGTCGCGGGCAACCAGCGGAGGAGAGAGAGTAGAGGAGGGGAAGAGCATTCGGAGAGAAGCCCTGCAACTTTTGTTCTCTCGCAAAACGGAACGGAGAACGGGGAGAACGGGGAAAGAGAGAGAGAGAGAGAGAGGAGAGAGAGGACGAGTGGACAGGAGAGCAGAGGTCGCAGAGGAGAGAGAGCGTCATAGTGGTGGGCCCCAGAAGCGGCGCGCGCAAATTTTAAACCTCTGACGCCGTCGCCTACATGGAGCCACGTGTCGATCGCTGAGTGGTCTTACCCTAAGCCTACGTGGAGGGTAAGACCCACCCAATATTTTCTCTTGTAACTAGGCAACATCCCCTTCCCAATTGTAGTAGTGTGTCACAAAACTAAGTGAAGGAAAGCGTAGGGAAGGATTTTGTAGAGGAAAAATGTATGTCTCTATTACTGTGTAATCTATGTACAGGAGTGTATATAATACAAGAGAAGAATCAATAAAAAGAAAGTAGTTATTTTCTAATTTTTCTAATCCTAAAATAAACACAATCCCTATCAATTTACAATCGACACAAATCTTTTAAATCATATCTTTCAACACTCCCCCTCAAGCCGGTGGCTTGTATATGTCCAATACGCCCAGCTTGCTTGGAAGATATGCATGTTGTCTTTGACAAAGAGGTTTAGTGAATACATCTGCGGGTTGCTCCGTGGTTTTGATCCCTCTTGTTTCAATAACTCCTTGAATCTTCTCTCGAGTAAAATGGCAATCAACCGCTATATGCTTTGTCCTCTCATGTACTATGGGATTTACTGCAAGTTTGAGTGCTAAATCATTGTCATAAAAAGTGGAGTCGGTCCCTTAACCTGTGCCCCAAGATCTAGAAGTAAACCTTGTAACCATACTATTTCACAAACAATTTTGGCCATGGATCGATATTCAACTTCAGCTGAAGATAAGGACACAATAAACTGCTTCTTTGTCTTCCATGAAAATAATGATTCCCCAAATTTGATACAGAAGCCAGTGATAGATCTCCTACTCATAGGACATGTAGCATAATCCGCATCGCAATAGGCCGTCGTTTTTATGTTGCATTTCCGAGAAAGAAGTATTCCTAGGCCTGGACATTTCTTCAAGTATTTCACAACCTTCATAGCTGCATTCATATGAGATTGTTTTGGACTGTGCATGAATTGACTAAGAGTCTATATTGCATAGCAAATGTCTGGCCTAGTCATGGTGAGATGGATAAGTTTTCCTACAAGTCTCTGATAGCTTGATGGATCTTCTAATAACGGATCATCAAAAGAAGAAGGTCTACCAGCATCATAATCAACAGAAGTCATCTTGGCATTTTGTTCGATAGAAATAATGGCTGGTTTGCACTCTGACAATCCTACTTCTGATATAATCTCCATCACGAATTTTCGTTGGCTAAGTGAGATTCCCTGATCTGAATGAGCTATCTCAATTCCAAGAAAATATTTAGGTGCCCTTAAATCCTTGATGTGAAAAGAGGAATGTAGATACTCTTTAAGCTTCTTCACAGCAGAGTCATCATTTCCCATGATAAGTATGTCATCAACATAAATCATCAAGTAAATAGATAACAAACTTTTGTCCAAGTGAATAAAGCATAGTCATATTTAGACCATTTGAATCCAGTGGCCGTAAGTGCATTAGTAAATTTGGCATACCATTGTCGAGAGGCTTGTTTTAGTCCATAAAGAGATTTGCGGAGACGACATACCTTAGACTCCCTCTGTCTCCAAAATCCTTGTGGAAGATCCATGTAAATTTCTTTATCCAGATCACCATGCAAGAAAGCATTATGGACATCCATTTGGTGTAGTGGCCAGTCACGGAAAGCAGCAACCGATAAAAAAGAACAAACCGTAACATCCTTTGCCATTGGAGAAAAGGTTTCGTGGTAGTCAAAACTTTCTCGCTGTGTAAAGCCTTTGGCTACCAATCGGGCCTTGCATCTTTCTACATAACCATCTGCTCTGTATTTAATCTTATATACCCACTTACATCCAATTGATTTGCGATGAGTAGGTAATGGTACGATATCTTAAGTATGATTTTCTATTAGGGCTTGTAGCTCTGCCTCCATAGCCCTTTGCCAACGTGGATCATGCATTGCCTCATTATAACTAGAGGGTTCTCGTTCCTCAAAGATACGACTTATGCAACCTAAATGTTCTGATGACAGCCAATCAAATGAATTATAAGAGGAAATAGGGTAACAGATATTTGATGATCTTGAGGAAGCACATACATAATCCTTCGTCCAGGTTGGTGGACGAGTAACTCAACTAGATCGCTGCGGTGGCTCATGTTGCATCAAGGATGATTCTTCAGTAGTGCTTGGTTTTGAAGGAGCTGTCATCTGAGGTTCCTTTTCTATAGGAGGGTCTTCAATTGAATGACCCATAGAAGTCTCATTAAACATTGGAGGCGATACAGCAGTTGGTCTTTGATGTCTTGGAGGAGAAATAATAACAAATGATCCTCCATAAGATAAATCCTCTTCCGATAAGAATTGCTTATTAGTTGTCTTCTCATCTTCAAAAAAAAAAAAAAGTGACATCTCGGAAAGGAAAAATATTTTCATGAAAAACATCACTGCTCACAAAGAATTCTCTTGTGGATGGTTCATAAATCCGATATCCCTTTTTTCAGGATTGGATATCCCATGAATATGCATTGATAGGCACGAGGTGTCATTTTATCCCTGTGCCCTACTATAGTCACATAACATAAACACCCAAAAACTCTGAGATGACTCAGATCTGGTTTCCTCTCATACAATATCTCAAATGGATTTTTCCCTTCTAGAATGCGTGATGGCATGTGATTGATTAGATACTGTTGTGACCACATAATTTCTCCAAAAATTCTCAGGAATAGATGCTTGAAATTTAAGAGCGCGTGCTACTTCTAAGAGGTGATGGTGTTTTCGCTCAACAACTCCATTTTGCTATGGTGTATAAGTGCAAGAACTCTCATGCAAAATTCCATTCAAGGAAAAGAAAGAGGCACATTCACCATTAAAGAACTCTCTTCCATTATCAGTACGAATGTGTCAGATCAATTTCCCAAATTGATTTTTGGACAGGGAAAGGAAAGTCCTCAAGTGAGAAAGGACTTGATTTTTTGATTGCATGGGGAATATCCATGTCTCACTTGAGAAATCATCTACGATTGTGAGGAAAAATCGAGAGCCATCATGATGCAAAGTATGATAGGGCCCCCAAACATAAGCATGGATTAATGAAAAAATATTGTCTACTCGGGAAGTACTATTTTGTAAAGGAGCACGTGTCTATTTTGCTAAAGGGCAGATAGGACACTGAGGACTAGGGAATGAAGCAGTATGACCCAATCTTTGATGATTAAGAAAATTCTTATCATTGGTAGTAGTGTTACATAATGATTTATTGAATTCAATAGGAGATAACTTAAAACTGCTCGGAAAATCCATCTAAAAATACAGCTCTTGATAGACTCTACCAAAGCCCATCAGTTTGCCAGTCGAAAAGGCCTAAAAGAAAAATTTATCAAAATTGAACAAGATGTGACAGGAATTTTCTTCACAAGCTAGAGAAACTAATATGAGATTGAAGTGGAAATCATGGACATAAAGCACATTTCAAAGTGTAATGAGAGAACTAAGATTCACAGTGCTAGTCATTGCAACTTGTGTGGTGTTTTTATTTAGGAGTTGTACTGATATGAGAAAAGGTAATTTCTTGATATTGTAAAAGAAACCCTTATCACAAACGATATGATCACTAGCACCTAAATCAATAATCCATGCATTCTTCAAAATCGAGTTCATCAAACAGTAAGATGTACCCGTGAAACTTCCAGTTTTATCAGAAGCATCCAATTTCCTTAAGGCTTCCATCAGCTCCTAATATTGTTCATGGGTAATTCGCTTGTCTGTTGGTTGGCTCAATACCTGAAAAACGGTTCAAAATTTCCCTTTTTCTTTTTCTCAAGGTTTGCCACGCAATTTCCAGCAGTTTTCAATCGTATGGTGCGGATGCTTACAATAGTGACAATACAATTTACCTTTTCCTTTTTTACCATTATTTTTCGCAGCTAAGGAAGGCCTGTAGGTGGGCTGGAAAACTTGAGCCAAAGTTGGCCTATATGGGCCGTTCGATCCATCGAAAAGAATGCCGCATGAGACATCCGATCCATAGATACTCGCTCCGACCGTCCGATTCAGCAGGGTTGCTGTTGCGTGGGCCGTCGGATCTAGTTGCTACCAGAAGCGATAGTGGACCGTTCGATCGCTCAATGAAATCGGAGTCGTCAGCCACCTTCTTGAATCTTCTAAGGTCTTCTTCAGAGAACCCTAGATGCGCCCCTCATTGTCCTCTGCCTCCTATGTTTCTCTGTGAAGAACGGAAATGGCTCCTCACCGCTAGAACCATTCCCTCTCTGCTTTTCCCATAGTTCGTTGTCCTCTGTTAACTCTCTTCTTGGATAGCAAGTTGATAGATGCAGCCGAGGCTCGGCATGGACTCCATGGTCAAGATCTAGGAGCGGAACAAGAGGTAAGTCTCATTTAGAATGAGGAGAAACCTCGTCGCCTTCTCCCTTTCCGCATGCTCTTGTACTGCTGTTAAATAGGTTCGAGCCAATCGAACTTCTCTTCGATTGCTTCTAACTCGTTCCACAGAGCCGAAAGTTTATTGTAAACGGCTATGACAATCATATTCCCTTGTTTCGGTTCCGAAATTTGCTGTGTTAAGGAAAAGATTTTAACCTAATCCAATTTTCCATGCATCTCCTTAATGTTTTCCCACATTTTTCTTGAATCCTCCATCGAGAGAAGTTCGGCCGCAACTTCGGGTGTGATGCAATTCCCAATCCATATTATGACGAGTTGATTGCATTTCTTCCAAAGTCGTGCCATTCGCTCATCGAACGGAATTAGAATCGTTCCGTCAAGAAAACCTTCATTGTTCTTTGTTACTAGTGCACGCCAGAACTCTCGAAACCAGCTTTAGTAGTTGTTGGGACCGGTTAATTGTTGACCGATGAGTTTCAGTTCCGATTCGTCGACATTTGTCATGTAAAGGGGGTCGTTGGGCTTCGGTTGGTTGCTGGTAACAAGGATCTGGTACCGAAAAAATTCGAGCGAGAGATTCGAGTAGAGATTTGCCCCCATACCCAAACTGCTTGATCCGATTCCATGACCCGCATTGAAAAAACTCGGGTAGGGATTTGTTCCCATATGCGGTTCACTTGACCCACCTATTTGCTTTGCGCCAATAGTTGAGCTTGCCCCATTGTTAGTTGGTAGGCCTCCATCGGTCTGCGCTTTGCTCTAGTAGTCTGGCAATGATGTATTTAGGCCTAGCCCATGGTACCATGGATAGGGTATCCATTGGTAAGGATGGCCCGAGAAAGGTTGCCCCAAATTAAACTAAGCCTAAAATGGTTGCCATTGCGCGTGTTGAGCTTGGGCCAGGGCCTGGGCATGACTGTGCTGTTGTTCGAACACAGAAATTACAACAGACAGTCCTAGTTGCCCGAGGTTTGTGGTGTCGCTTTTCCTACAGGTTGGTCGTTTGAGGTTGAGGTCAAGTCTTGTGGTTTGGTCATGATGAAAAATTCCTTCCCTTTGAAAAATTTGATTCTTACAGCAACTCTCTTTTGCAGGTTGGAATTCCTTGTGAGGCAATCGAAGCGGAAGCGGAAGTTATGTTAGAACCACAATAGGCTTTGATACCATGTCACAAAACTAAGTGAAGGAAAGCGTAGGGAAGGATTTTGTAGAGGAAAAATGTATGCCTCTATTACTGTGTAATCTGTGTACAGGAGTGTATATAATACAAGAGAAGAATCAATAAAAAGAAAGTAGATATTTTCTAATCTTTCTAATCCTAAGATAAACACGATCCCTATCAATTTACAATCGACAAAAATCTTCTAAATCATATCTTCCAACATAGTGAGGTAAAGAAAGGAGCAGAGTGAGGACATATGTGAGTAGGCTTCCATTTGTGAAGTGTGAGAGGGGTGTAGTGTAAGGAGCCGTGTGAGAGTCACGTGTGTAAATGTGAGAGTCCATTGTATGTTTGTGTAAGTAGTGCAATCAAGTGTTCTTGTAAAATATTGAGAGTGTTTATTATAGTTAGCTTTCAAAACTCAACATATACTACAAAGAGAGCAATGATACTTCCCTTGCTTCGACAGTGACTGTTCGCAAGGCAAGCGTCCATCAATGACCCTCGTTGCAGCAGAGCTTATGAGGCCCTACCATCACAACAAAGCTCATGCAAGTAGATTTACAAAGCCCAATCGTTGTTGTAGAGCTTGGTGAAGCTTAGATGAAGCCCACCGCCTAGGTCAAGCAACCCTAGGTGACGAGTCGCTGGGGTCATGTGACCTCAAACAAACCAATGCTGAGCTTGGAGACCTCAAACTTCCTAGATCTAAAATTTTGATGGTTGAATCTCCCTGATTTGGCCTTTCTTGGTCAATGTGACACTAGGCAAGGGCCGCCAAGGTCGCATGATCTGAGGAGAGGTGACGCCAGGGTCACTTAACCTCAAATGAGCTAGATCTGGACTTTGACGTTAGGCAAGCCAGGTGGTAGCCTTGTACTTCAACGTCGTATGAGCTAGGCGACGAGTAGTAGAGGCCGTACAACTCCAGGCAATGCAATGTCCATGTCGTGTGACCATAAGCAAGCCCTCACCAGCATCAGTCCGACTCGTCCACTTCTATGAACTCTAAATCTACATAGAAGATGAATAGTCACAAGGGCAAAATGGGAATATGAAATTATTAGTGGGGATATTTTGGGAAGAAAAAAATTCATTTACATTGAAACCTACTTTGCACTTTCAATTTTATAAAGGGCTTTGCTAGCATAACAAATTTTCAATCACAAATTCTTGAAGAAGTGAGTTCCATAACAACTTATAATTATTTGTAATTTGATTTTTTGTAGTCCAAAATAGACTGTTATTCTCACAGTATATTAAAAATTGTCACGTAATCATTTCTCTTTCATAAATACTAGCATTTCTTGAAACTGGCCCTAAATTTTTCGTCAAATACCTTAGGCTTTTTCCAAGGAACTTTATGGCTTGCATAGTAATGTTTCTATTTCTCATGATTTATGTTCTTTTGTTCCCCGGAACAAAAAAAAGAACAGAAATCTATTTGGTAGCACTAACTTATTTTTATATTCCCTGGAATAGAAAAGTGGCTGGAGAATAAATTTGCAACAAAAACAAAAAACAAAAAAAAAAAAAAGTAGCTTCTTATTCTCGGGAACAATTTCTAGAAATAAGTTCTTTTTTTCTTTTCTATTTTTTTTTTGTTCTTTTTCCTTGTTGCGACCACTGTCAGCCGCCTGCCAACCGCTGGCCACCTCCGACAGCCCGCGGCCATCGTTGACTGACCGCTGGTAGCCGACCGCCGCCACCGGACAGCAAGTGACCGCCGCCGGACCACCGGCAACCGCCACCGCCGCCCAATCGCCGGCAACGGTTGCCGCCACCTCCCGACTGCCGGTGACAATTGCCGTCACCCATAGCCCACCGGCCGACGACCACCACCAACCGCCATCGCTGCCATCTAACCATCGTCAACTTGCCACCGCCGTCGATCGCCGCCCATCGCCACATGACTGCCGCCTACCGCCACACGACTGTCGATTGTTGCTGTTGACCTTTGCCACAAGACTGCCTCCCACAGTCCACCGGCCGTCGCCAATCGGTTGCCAGCAACAATACGTGAACAAGAAGAAAAAGAAATAAATACAAAAGTATATAAATTTTTACCAAATGCATTTCTATTCTTTTTCTATTCCAATAATATAAATCTTGTATAGTTTCCAAATACCTTATTTTACTCAGAAATTGTTCATTGGAATAGAAATAGAAAAGAACTATTTCTAAAAAGAAATAGTTTCTCGAAATAGAAACATTACCATGCACACCCTTAGAGACCCAAATGAAGAAGCTGAACTAAACATATAAGCTACAGCAAATTTTAGCGCGAGAGGCAAAAAGATATATATAAAGCCCCCTATTGACGTTTCCCCCTTTTGGTTTTGAATTTTCATATAGAAAGTCTGCCTTCCTCTCCACTCCAATACTTCATAAAACTTGGAGTAAAAAAAAAAAAAAAGCAATCCACATTCTAGACTCGTGTGTTAAAGCGTATCAGAAGCAAAAATAAAAAAAATAAACTTAGAGGTGAATTGTGTGTCATGGAAAGTGAGAGTCCGAATAAAAGAGAAGGCTAGATTTTTTTTTTTGTCCCCATTTATGATTTTCATTATTTTTTATTTTCTTATGTATTTACATTTTAACCATTCATTTATTGAAAATTTTAAAAATTTACCCCGTGCTTGTCGAAATTATGTATTGGAATTTCGAGCTCGCATATCAGAATTCCCAACTTCCGTATTGGAGAGTGTTGAGAGAGTTGACCAGATGTCGAATTTTCCAACATGTGTTGGCCGAGTGTCAGAAATTGTCGGAGAGTATTGAATAAGTGTCGAAATGTCTGATACGATACCAAGGCCCTTGAAGAGTATCGGTGCTTCCTAGGCTAATATAACAGTCTTTGGGTGTTGTAAGAATAATAATTTGTTATGAGTCACAAATTTTTGAAGAATTGAGTCTCATAATAATTTATAATTATTTATTAGTTAATTTTTCATGATCCAAAATAGATTATTACTCTCACTGTAATACTGTCATGTAATCATTTCTCAATAATTATTCATAATGGTCATTCATTGCGACTATCCTCTACATAAGAAGAGAAGTTCCATCAGAAGAAGAAAGAAAAAACTAAGGGAGCAGCCAAGAAGAGCAAGACACCGGTTGATTTGTGCAGAATCTATATATCCAATTTCAGTGTTGAAAAATACTCGAGTGTGCTAGCGATTATAATTATGTAATTCTCCGATTCATTAATGGATGATTGATGATTGGCTCTCTCCGTAGACCTAAGTTTTGACACTCAGATCGAACCACGTAAATCGCTTGTATTTATCATTGTTTTATTTCTCTGTCATTTTTCCCTCACTCTCAATTCAATTGTGTTGAGAAATAAGGAATTCCCAAAATAGTGATTCGACACAGAATCAAACCCCAAAAGAAACAAAAAAGTGGAAGCAAGCCCAGGAAAATACATGAATCACCGATCAGAAAGCACGTCACAGAATCGAACGTACCTTATTTCCATAGACCAAACACCGATGTTGCGATAAGAAGAAGAATCCACACACTATTCTTCAAAGGATAATCATGTTCTTTTCTTTGAGAGAAAACAGTGAGAAGAACATAACTTGAAAGAACGTAATCTCTCTTTTCAAAAAAATACGTAACTTCTTCCAATAACCACCTCTAAGATTTTTCTTTTCCTTTTTTTTTTTAAATCTTTAATAACTTCCCCATGGGTCTTTAACTCAGGGGCCGGGCTTTTGGGCCCAACATGAGCGGACGGGCCAACTTAGGCCCATCAACATAAAGAAAAAACCCATCATCTCCCACTCGCACATGGTGAGCGGACGGGCCAACTTAGGCCCATCAACATAAAGAATCATCTTTTCCTCACTGCAACATTCATATTAGTGAAAAATTCATGCGACCAGCATACTTTGAAAACTCATTGCCATAATCTGTTAGGAATATATATCAGCTTATAATGGGTATCACATCCTGAGTAGATTTAGTATGCAGTACCCTAGATCGATTGATCATATTTATATCTCTCTTGATCTCTTTTTGAAAATGATATATTGTATTCACAATTATGATTATCCCAAAAAACAATCATAATTGATCGACTAGTGAATACAAAATTAGTATGTGATTCTCCAAATTCGATCTTCCTCTTTCCTTGAAACTCTCAATTTCGGTTCAATTTGCTTTTCTAGAAATGTCCCATTAGATCGAATCAATTCATGATCATTGGCAATATTATAAGATAGCAAACATTGAATAAAAATCTTGAGAATAAGTTAGAGTCATGAGGGCACAAAATTGAGGAATTCTTTTCCTCAAGAGTCTCACACGGCATAAAAGTTGAAATCAAACTTTTGCCACTCTTATTGGTCGTTTCATGCATACGTAGTATGAAATACGTATTACGGTATTTAACTCATTTCCCATGGACCGTATGTTTACATCTTTAATACTATACAAATGACAGTTCAGACATACCCAATGTCTAACTTGAGTTAACATATCTACTCATACATAGAATTCATCAGAACTCACATTTGGCATCATAGACAGATAAAGTAAACTTTATGGGTTATTTTACTTTTGGACATAGAAAATATTATGTCCCCATCTTAACACTTAGTTAACACGACATATATATTTTAAGCTTGAGCTCTCGATTATCACCTAGATAATAAGCTTAAAAACCATCTCATCTCTATTTATCACATAGTAAATAAATGCGATTACCCATGTGAGTGGGCTAATTTTTTATCTGTCCAACATACTTTCTCAACTTAATATAATGCACTGAGCATTAAGATGCATAAACGTCAAACAAAGATTCATAGGCATTAATAATGAAAACACAAATTCATTAAATGTGAACAATTAAAGGAAATTACAATATTCAGTACATCAGCCTCTACGCAGTCCTAGAGATTTCACATGACTACAAAACATATCTCTAGGTATTGACTTTGTCATAGGATCTACTACCATTCTATGCGTAGATATGTACTGTAAGTTCACATCTTTTCATGCAACCATATCTTGACAAAATTATACTTGGTATCTATATGTTTGGTCTTGCCATAATATTTTGGATCTTTGATATACGCTATTGTTGCTTAGCTATCACAGTTAACCAACAATGATTCTGCAGCATTCTTAATAACACCTAAATGATCCAAAAATCTCTTAAGCCAAACACCTTATTGTATTGCTACTGATAATGCCACGAACTCAGCTTCCATCGTGGACAAAGCTATACATGTTTGTTTCTTACTGCTCCAACATATAACGTCATTATTCAGTAAGAAAACAAATTCAAAGGTAGATTTCCTTTCATTTAAATCTCCTCCCCAATCAGCATCTAAATAGCCTTCGAGTCGCAGATCATTTCCTTGATTACTCAGCGTATAATCAGTAGTTCCCTTCAGATATCTCAGTATTCTTTTAACGGCTTTCCAATGTGCTTAACCTGGATTGGATTGGTATCTACTCACAATTCCAATTGCAAAACATATGTCAGATTTTGTACACATTATAGCGTACATCAAGCTCCCAACAGTAGTAGCATAAGGAACATTTTACATTTGTTCATTCTCTTGTGAAGTCCTTGGACACAATCTATGGCTCAATCCTTCGCCTTTTGCAATAGGAGTATCTATAGGTTTACAATCTTGCATACGAAATCGTTCAAGAACCCTATTTATGTATGTTTCTTGCGAAAGAGACAATGATCTCTTCGAACGATTTCTTGAAATCTTAACTCAAAGAATGTATGCAGCCTCTCCCATGTCTTTCATCTCAAAGTTGGAAGATAGTCAACTTTTGACAATATTAACAAACTCCTTATTGCTTCCGGCAATCAGTATATCATCAACATGTAACAATATGATCATAAATTGATTTTTAGATCTTTTGATATATACACAATGATCCTCATCAATCATTGAAAAATCATATGCCATTATGGCATTATAAAAACGTATATACCATTGTCTCAACGACTGTTTAAAGCCATATATCGATCTCAAAAGTCAACATACCTTTTGTTCTTGGCCTTTCATAATGAAACCAGCAGGTTGTTCCATATATATTTCTTCCTCTAATTCTACATTGAGAAAAGCAGTATTTACATCCATTTGATGTAACTCAAGATCCATACTTGCTACTATTGCCAGAATAATGCGAATTGAGGTAAATCTCACTAGATGAGAAAATATTTCTTCATAATCAATTCCTTCATGTTGCTATACCCCTTCGTTACACGATGAGCTTTATGTCTTTCTATTGAGCCATCGGCTTTACACTTAATTTTGAGAACCCACTTGTTCCCAATGGCTTTGCGTCCTTTTGAAAAATCAACAAGTTCCCAAACATTGTTTAACTTCATTGACTACATCTCTTCTTCAATTGCATGCATCCATTTTTCCTTATTAGGGCAACTTAGAGTCTCATTCACATTCCTTGGCTCATCTTCATTTTGCGGAGCAACCATAAAAGTTTCCCCTTCAATGTCAAAACGTCAACGGGGAATACTTTTGCGACTTGTTCGCCGTACGGGAGATGATACACTTTGCACAGCATTCCCCATTATGCTCCCACTCGAATTAGATAATGATGATATAGTCTCATCATGTGGTTGTAATTGAGAGTGAGTTGAATTAAATTCATCACTTCTCATGTTACTCCCACTTGGATGAACTCCACTAAATTCATTATTTGGATCCAAGGTTTCAAATAAGGAGTAATCCTCACCTATTTCGCCCTTCTTAGGAAATTCATTCTCTAAGAATGTGACATCTCGTGATTCGAATTCAGTTATACTCCCACTTTCCTGCTCACCTATAAACACATACAATTTCGAGTGTTTAAAGTATCTTATGAAAATACTATTCTTTTCTCTGAGACCCAGTTTCTCAAACTTGTGAGAGGGCTCATGAGTATAGGGAGCACAACCCTATGACTTAAGAAAACTTAAGTCCGGTTTTCTACATGTTCATAACTCATATGGAGTGGAAGTAACTGATTTGAAAGGCACACGATTAAATATATAGGTAACAGTTAACAAAGCATCACTCCAAAAAGTGATAAGTAAGTTAGCATGCGCTATCATGAACCTAACTATTTCCAGTAGGGTTTTGTTTCTTTTTTCCGCAGCACCATTTTGTTGAGAAGTATAAGAAATAGACAACTGTCTTTCTATTCCTTTTTTATCACATAATTTTCTGAACTCATCAGATAAATATTCATGACCTCGATGGGATTTCAATACTTTTATTTTCTTGTCTAATTGATTTTCTACCAAGTTCATAAAATTTTTAAACAACTCAATGCTTCAAATTTATGAGAAATCAAATAGACATATCCGAATCGAGTATAATCATCTATAAATGTGATGAAGTAAACAGTCTCATGCCTTCCTCTCACATTCATTGGATCTCGGACGACAGAATGAATTAAATGCAAAGGAAATTCAGCTCTTTTACCTTTTCCAAATGGTTTTCTTGTTATTTTCCCTACTAGACAATGCTCACATATGGGCAAATCGATTTTTTCAATGTTGCCCAACAAGCCCTCTTTGGCTAGCCTATTCATACGCTGTTGGCCAATATGACCAAATCTAGCATGCCACACATTCACATCATTATCATATGAAGTAGAAGACGTGAAAAGGGAATAACAAACAATGACATTACCACAGTCAACATTTAGTACAATAAAACCATTCAGAAAATAACCACAACCATAGTAGTTTGTATCCAAATACAAATCAACACCGCTATTATGAAAGTTCATACTAAAACCAAGCTTAACCAACACTAAAACAGACATTAAATTTCAACGAATCTTCGGAGCATATAAAACATCATGTAGGAACAAGGTGCGTCCACCACGCATGTTCAATTGGCAGGTGCCAATCCCTTTAACTTCAGCTTTGGAATTATTTCCTATATATATCCACTTAGTTCCAGTCGGAACTCGTCGAAATTCTACGAAGGATTCTCTATCTTTCGCTACATGGTCTATTGCTCACGAATCTACAGTCCACAAAGGATTAGATTTAGTTAAGAATACAAAACTTGACACATAAGCAAAGTTCTTAAGAGTACAATGGGTGACTACCTTCTTTGGCTCGCGACGGTCACTAGCATAGTGACCCTTCTTGTCACAATTATAGCACTTCATCATTGACAGTTTCTTCATTCGAGGACGCTTTCCTCTTTCATGTTAATCAACTTTTGGTTTTTTCCCTGAAGAACTTGCTCCCTTGCCTTTCCACTTATTGAACCAATGAGGACGTTTGCGCTTGGAGCTCGAAGTTCTATGTGAGCTGGAACCAGCATGATAAATTTCAGTTTCTAACTTAGTCGCTAAGAGACGGTCCTCTTCCAGCTCAAAATGGCGCATTACATCCTCAAAGATTTTGATATTCTCATTGTGGGTCAGGTGTACCTTCATATGCTCCCAACTCTAAGGCAAGGAACAAATCACTGCTTGCACTTGCTGCTCGTCAGTCGGGATATGGCCAGTATCTTTCAGCTCATTAATCATGTTTGACATCTTTCTTAAGTGTAGTTTCATGGTCTGACCATGAGGCTTCTTGTAAGAGTCAAACCTAATAGTGAGCTACCTCAGTCTAGTCACCGAAGTATGACCAAATCTTGCTGCCAACACTTCCCACATTTCCTTGGCATTCTCAAAACGCCTAAACTCTCGCATGACGTCATTTTCCATGCTACTAAACAACATAATGCGAGCAAGGAAGTTTTTTCTTTTCCATGCAGCAAATGCATCCTTATCTCTCTTTTTTAGGTTCTACCATGGTTAGATTAAGAGCTTCTAGTGCCTCTTGCTCTTTCAATACATATTGGATTTTTATGTGCCATATTTCATAATTATCGCCGTTAAGCTTTTCACATTTGTTCAATTCAGCGACAATACTCTTTGTGGCTGAGGCCATTGATCTGAACATATCAAATATATTTGCACAATTTATTAATGCCTATCATTTATGTATCTATCTTGCATAAAACCATCATATTAATTTCAAATGCATCCTTATCTCTCTTATGATGCGCAATGTTTCCTTCTTCAGGTTTTACCATGGTCAGGTTAAGAGCTTTTAGTGCCTCTTGCTCTTTTAGCACATATTGGATTTTCATGTGCCTTATTTCATAGTTATCGCCGTTAAGCTTTTCACATTTGTTCAATTCAGCGACAATACTCTTTGTGGCTGAGACCATTGATCTAAACATATCAGATATATTTGCACGATTTATTAATGCCTATTATTTATGTATTTATCTTGCATAAAACCATCATATTAATGAATAATTTCAAATTAGGTTTCAGAATCAAGAGGTCACTGAGTTTCCAATCATCACCCAAAAATCCTAACTTGAAATTATCATTAATGTAATTTTCTATGCAAAATAAGTTCTTTGAAGCTACAAAAACTTCTATGAACTACCCACAACAATTAATAATAATAGAAGCAAATGATAGTGAACATCCATTAATGATTTAAGAAAAAAAATCTCCATATTAGTAACTAAACACATCAGTTGTTACACTGACATCAACGAGATAGAAAAAATATTCACATAATATGTCCATAAAGCCTACTAAAAGAAAGACAACTCGAAACATCTAACACCAAGTCAATATATGAACTGGGAAATATCTTTTTTTGTTCAATTTATTGATCTTTTTTTTTTGTAACAATCCGGTAATATTCATCTATAAAAGCCATCATAAGACTCCTATACGAAGTAGCTCTGTTGACTTCCCATAAGCGATTCAACACTCCTTGCCATTCTGGTGGAAGAGTGTTCATGAAAAATCGCACAATCTCAGGTTGTGACATGGGACGACCATTCCATATGACCTTTCGTATTTTCCCGTTGACTTCAAGAACATGATCAATTAAGTCGCTACTCTCCCATCGATAATCAGTCAAATCGGCTATCATCCTTGAAAGCCTTTCCTTTTGTTCATCGGTAATTGCGCAAATAGGTGTGCGCAACTTAAGGGGAAGCATTATTCCTGCAACAAATGCAGAATAAAAAGGGATTACATATAATCCACATAGACATAATTGAAAAAGAAACACATTCCTTTTTCTTTTCTTTTTTTTTAAGTCAACGGTCAAAATCAACTGTCAAAGTCAACGGTCAATGGTCAAAGTCAACGGACAACAGTCAACAGATGACCCGATCAGGTCAACGGGTCTGGTCAACGAGTCCGCCAGGTCGAACGGGTCGGGTCGAACCAATCGACTCGGCACGTGCCCTGCGCGTGCGTGGGCAACCGCTGGCCGACGTCACGATGACGTTAGCTGACGCGTGCCTCGCACGCGCTAGCAGTTGCTGCACGCATGTGCGGTTACCGCGCGCGTACGTTGCACGAGCCTGCGGTTTCCGCCACTCGCGAGTGCGTTGCACGCACCTGGAAACCGCCTCGGCGCATGCGTTGCACACCCCAATGAAGCCGAACACTTCGGCTGCGTGTGGCGGCGCATCCGGTGGCGTCCGGTGGCAAGCCACCAGTCGATTTACTCGTATCGACGATACCTACAACCCTACGCTATCAGAAATGCACTTCAATGTACGAAAAAACAAAAAACTAGAGGGGAACAGTACAATGTCGGGATTTTTTCCGTCCCTTAATCGATCAACAGTGACGTTTCACGAAAAAAAAAAAAAATCAATCAAAAACTTGTTTATAAACATATACAGTAATCGGGAAACATGAACGTGGGGCTCTGATACCAATGTTAAGAAATACGGAATTCCCAAAATAGTGATTCGACACAGAATCGAACCCCAAAAGAAACAACGAAGTGGAAGCAAACCCAGGAAAATACATGAATCACCAATCAGAAAGCACGTCACATAATCGAACGTACCTTATTTCCATAGATTAAACACCGATGTTGCGATAAGAGGAAGAATCCACACACTATTCTTCAGAGGATAATCTTGTTCTTTTCTTTGAGAGAAAACGGTGAGAAAAATGTAACTTGAGATAACGTAATCTCTCTTTTCAAAAAAATACGTAACTTCTTCCAATAACCGCCTCTAAGATTTTCCTTTTCCTTTTTTTTTAATCTTTAATAATTTCCCCATGGGTCTTTAACTCAAGGGCCGGGCTTTTGGGCCCAACATGGGCGGACGGGCCAACTTAGGCTCATCAACATAAAGAAAAAACCCATCAAATTGCAAAGTTTTGATCGGCTTCCGCTTTCTCTTTTACAACAGCGCGGTTGTCTTAAAGCCTCCTTTCCGTTGGGCGAGTCTCGTTGAGACGATCACCAAATCCGACAATTTTGTATCTAATATGGACAATGGGACTGAACAGGTATCGAGCAAGAATCGCAGCCTTACCTTACCTTACCTGCGCGATGAACACGGGCTCCAAGTTCTTGTGGCAGAGCAGGAGGAGAATTGTCATTTTCCTTTGCAGGCCCAATTCAGAAGATTATAAATTCAGAGCACAACCCTTTTCGGCCCTTTCCCAACTGGAGACCCTATCGAGGGTCAAATCTTGTACTCATCCCAAGCAACTCGGCTCGGGTTTCGAATTCAATCCCAAAGCCCAAGTCCGACTGATCATTGAGTTGCAGAAACGCTGATCTGAAACTCAGGGCGACTGAAAACCCAAATCTTCTTTAGACTCGAAGGCAAGTGATACATTGCCAACCGCACAACCCCGGAAAAGCCAACTTGTACTTTACCCGTGAGGTTCTATGCAAAACACGGGCAGCACTAACCTATACTCGTGGACGAAATGTTTAACGTAATATGGCTGACCGAGTTCTTGTTTTGGTATAAATTTGTCAGAATGAATTCCGAGCCATGTCCAAAATCCTGACCTTATATTGTTCGCTAGATGAGATGGTAATCCAAACAAGTCCGGAACCCAACGCCAAGAGCCCAGGAAAAACCTAGTAGGGTTCGAGCGGGTCGGGAACCCGACAGAATTTCCGTCGGTAAGGTACTGGCAAAGAACCGAGAATATCGCGAATGTCAAAGCCACACGCCTGGTGATCAGGCAACGTTGATGCGCATCAAATGACTATAACTGCCCTTCTTGGCACCCTTCTTGGCTTGGGCTTACTAGGCATGAAGGAATTTTTCGGGGGGTGGTCGACAGATGGTGGGGGCAGCTGAAGAATAAGGACATTTGGCGAAGCAACCCCCGGAATCTGGATGTCCGGAGTAATATGCCATCCTAGAAGATCATGTGATTCTTGAAAGCTGAAAGTCACTTGGTGTGGAATAATACAACGTATGGTCCATGTTCACATCCGAGCCCTTTATAACAACAAAAGGAGAACTCGCTAAGATCTCAAAAACCTACTCAGATTCATCAACTCTCTCTCTCTCTCTCTCTCTCTCTCTCTCTCTCTCTCTCTCTCTCTCTGTGTAAAGACCTCGTCCCCGAAGATATTGCAGGAAAATCTTTTAGCCTTGGAAAAATCTCTTCATTCTTTCCTTTTTCTTTTTCTTTTTATCTAATTTTGGTGGGGCGAGCCATCTGGGTTTTGTCTCATTACCTCTCACGCAGTCTTATTTTCGTGGAGTAAAACAAAAGGTGACTTTTTTTGGCAAAAGAAGTCTCTCCTCCTCTTCGTCTTCTTTATTATCTTCTCTGTCGCAACAATCATCTTAAAAAGCAGCTCGTCATCGTTCGGAGAGCTCTCTTCTCGCTGCCTTTCTTGTGTCCCTTTTGGGGTCACGAGATTCAAGGGGAAAATTGAGAGGAAGAAGAAGCGGAGACGGAGACCGATAGGAGAGGAGGGATAATGGCGGGGAACGAGTGGATCAATGGCTACTTGGAGGCGATACTGGATGCCGGACGGTACAACGTGAAGAGAAGAGGCGACGGGAAGATCGGCGATGGCGGTAAGGGTGGTGTTGTTGCTAATGAGTTTGATGGTAATGAGAGGGAGGGAAGCTTGTTTAGCCCCACCAGGTACTTTGTGGAAGAAGTTGTCAATAGCTTTGATGAGTCTGATCTTCACAAGACATGGATCAAGGTTATTACTCTCTCTCTCTCTCTCTAACATCATACTGTACGTTATCAACTATCTCTCGTTAAATGACATTGCGATTAATCAAATAGTCAAGTAAGTGACTAATCTCAACCGTTGAACAACAATAATGTATGACACACCGTTATATCTTAAAATTCCCAACTGGGACTCTAGGCCATAGTGCAAAATGAAGTTTGAGCATTTTGAGTGTGTAAACTAATGGTAGGATTGCACATAATGTATTACAAAGTCAAAGCGACATGTCGTACGCTAAATTGATTTATTTGAATAGATTGGCGGTATTTTTCAGCATCACTTTTCCAATTAAATTTTGTAAAAGCAGCTTTTAATTCCTTTAAACTTCTTATCAATCGATTTAACCAAAAAGACAATTAAATTTTGTACTAAGTGAGAAATTCTTACTTAGGGATTATCCCATCTAGTGGCTTCTCGACCAAGAATAATTAAATTTTTCTTGGCTTATAGTTGGACTACATTGTTTCTCTCTTGTATCTATGTAGAAATGAATGAAATGTTACTTTGACCAAAATAGCAATTTAAATGCAAATGTTTGCACACTTCCTTTTCATCGGATCATTAAGCTTAATTAATTCACATCATTATGGCTTTCACTTTTTAAAAAAGAAATAAGAATTGTACTCTATGGGGCTTTATCCTGTTAAATCTCTTTAAAAATGTTTAGGCATATTTAGGTGGGCAGCTAAATATTTATCTCTTTAATATATATGTTTGTGTGTGTTTGTGTGTGTACCTATATATAGCTTAAACCCATTAATGTGCATGTCAAGTACATGTTTATACATCCTTGTGCAAGATATATTCTCTTACAATCAGTTAATCTTTTTCTTTTTCTTTTTCTTTTTCTTTTTCCTTTTGTTTCATTCGATATGATTGATGAGCCCTTTATGTTTAGATTCGACAAATCTTGATCATACGTAGTAATGTTCTACACAACAAAACCATCACCAACTGTGGCCCTACCCTCCCTCACATGTATATAAAAACCACTAGATTTGGCCGTACAAATAGCACATTATTGGTATCCTCGCCCGGATATTTTCCTTTAAGTAAACAAACGAACAAAAAAAAGAAGGCGAATCGAAGCCTAAAAATCTAATTGCATGGCATCACTTGGAGGAGGAATAAAGGCTAAAGAGAATATATTCCATCATCGTCGCGACACCAACTCTTTCCTGGCCCAACCCTTGGTGTGACACTAGAATAATAATAAAACATAGTTTTAACGCCTTCCCCAAGTTGCTTTCGGGACAAAAGAACCTTTTGGATGGTGGCCAATCGCCACCAAATAAAATTGTGCAATAACCCGAAATATTAATCGCTTAAATTGATTTATCATTATGTACATCTATTTCAATTATTTAAGTGCGTTCAATATACCTCCACAAAATTTACTAAACATATTCCATTAGAGTAACCATAGTAATATCCCTACTATTGCACCTGTACTTAACGAGCTTGCGGATGCAACCAACCCCTATTTGCAATTGATTGTGAGGGAGGAAGAAAATGGTCTATTTATGTTATAGCTTGATCCAACCTTTTGAGCCCGGGAAAGAAAAAATTATTTCTACCGACGGTATTGGGACATTAACGTGGAATAATCCCGATATTATTTCTGAAAGAATGATGGATTTCCTAACTTTAATTATACATATATGCCAACGCCAATGCTTGCCGGACATGTATAGGCGCTAGAGTCGGATAAATCCAAGACTTTCCCCCCTAATTTCATATTGGTTTAGTGAGTGATGCGGCGAGCAGAATCGATGGCAGTGCATGAATTGTATGGAAACTCGTGCTCTCGAGCGGGGCGATCTAGTGTATTTAATTTATGCAATATTTACTGAAATCAAAAGAGAAGAGGGAGGACTTGGAAAAGGAGGTCTTTCTGCTTCTTTTGCTGTCGTTGTGGTGGTTGATGATGAAGATGTTGACGGTGAAAGTGTTGAATGGCGGGGGGCAGGTGATAGCAACAAGGAATACTCGTGAGCGCAATAACAGGCTCGAGAATATGTGCTGGCGGATTTGGCATCTCGCCCGCAAAAAGAAGCAGGTATGTTCTACCTTTTAATCGCACTGCACCGCACCACTTGATATGCTTGATGCTTTTCTTTATTTGATTTTATTTGATCCATGTACGTTGATGATTGAACTGATAATATTCTCGATAAAACAAAATAGTTATGATAAAAAAAAATAAGTATTTTCGTCCTCATAGCATCAAATTCTATGATAATATTTCGATTTACTTTTTTGTTATTCCTCTATTTCATTTCCGTTGGTAAATTAGATAAGAAGTGAATGTTCAAAAAATAATGGGACAAGTGTACTAAAAGTCCTAAAACTTTTCATAAAAAAGCAATTGAGTCCTATAACTTTCAAAAAGGTATAATTAAATCCTAAAACTTGTCACAAAAGTATAATCGAGTTTTAAAATTTTCAAAAAGTGTAATTAAGTCTTAAAACTTATTACGAAAATATAATCGAATCCTAAAACTTTCGAAAAGTGCAATTAAGTCTTAAAATTTATCAGAAAAATTCAATAAAGTCCTAAAATTCTCAAAAAAAAAAAATGTATTAACAAAAAGACTTGATTTGATCAATTTTTAACAAGTTTTAGGACTTGATTACATGTTTTAAAATTTTTAAGACTCGATTATACTTTCATGACAATTTTAGGACTTAATTATAATTTTTAAAAGTTTTATGACTCAACTGTATTTTGTTAATAACTTTTAAGATTTTTAATGCACTTATCTCTATTGTCAATGATGGTCGTTCTTCAAAGTACATAGTTTGCAAGAGCTGAGGAGAGAGAGTTGAACCTAATGCTTACAGATAGCATGGGATGATGCGCAAAGGCTAGCGAAACGGCGCCTCGAGCGCGAGCAAGGCCGTAGCGAAGCGGCAGATGATCTCTCTGAGCTTTCAGAAGGAGAGAAGGAGAAAGGCGACGGCAGCCACAGTCCCGAGCCCGCAAAAGACAAGATTGCCAGGATCAACTCCGACTTGCAAGCATGGTCAGACGATGAAAAGCCGCGGCAACTCTACATTGTCTTGATAAGGTACCTGATGTTTTTACTAAGATTGTTTATTTGCCGTATGAATGACAACTTGATGAATCAGTTCCTCTAGCCAAGGTCAGCGAGTGCACTTTCTCATGCATGCTTAATGTGCAAATACATGTATGATGGTTGTGCGTTCAAACTTACGAAATCAAATTACAAATTTCTGGAAGTGCCTAAGAAAGCAGTTATCATAATGTGAAGCGAAAGAGATCATGACATGTCTGCTTTTTGAAACGTATAATGCTTGTCTTGTATGTAGTATGCACGGGCTGGTGCGTGGAGAAAATATGGAACTCGGCCGAGACTCCGACACTGGCGGTCAGGTAGAGATATATATAAGAAATTCCCATAAGGATCAGCTTAATTGCTTCTGCTTCAATCACGGACAATGGATTGAGACTAATCAACATGTCCTAGGCTATCCTTGGTAACTAGCTTTGGTGCTATTTTCAGGTGAAGTATGTCGTTGAACTTGCTCGAGCTCTGGCGAGCACCAAAGGAGTGTACCGTGTCGATCTGTTGACCCGGCAAATCACCTCGCACGAGGTGGACTCGAGCTATGGTGAGCCCATCGAAATGCTGTCTTGTCCCGCTGATGCTGGTGGCGGCTGCGGTGCCTATATTATTCGCATACCTTGCGGGCCTAGTAACGAGTAATCACATTATCCCTCACCCAGTTTATTTTACCATATTTAAGCACATAAGCATAAACTTTTTAGCCATGGAAGGTTTATGGCATTGATTGAAACATGTTCAGGTACATTCCAAAGGAGTCACTTTGGCCTCATGTACCCGAATTTGTCGATGGAGCACTGAACCACATTGTCAACATGGCGAGAGTCCTCGGTGAACAGATTGATGGTAAGCCGGTTTGGCCTTACGTGATACATGGCCATTATGCCGATGCAGCGGAGGCGGCAGCACTCCTGTCTGGTGTCCTGAACGTGCCAATGGTCCTAACGGGGCACTCGCTCGGGAGGAACAAGTTTGAGCAATTGCTCAAACAAGGAAGGCTTTCTAGGGAGGACATTAACGCGACCTACAAAATTATGAGAAGGATCGAGGCGGAGGAGCTGGGTTTGGATGCTGCCGAGATGGTGGTAACGAGCACGAGGCAAGAGATCGAAGATCAATGGGGCTTGTATGACGGGTTCGATCTCAAGTTGGAGAGGAAGCTTCGGGTTAGGCGACGGCGTGGGGTGAGTTGCTACGGACGGTACATGCCGAGGATGGTGGTAAGAATTCAACATTCCGTTTCTTAGTCACAACTATCTAACCTTCGAAAGATCTGTTGCTGTTTTTCTTTTTAATTTCTTCAATGACGTCATATCTTTCTTGGTTACATTGAAAGTGCCCCTAGGGTGCCACAAGCTGTGACAAGTTTTTCGATCTGCAAGTCTCTTAAACGTAAAAACACTAATCATCATGTCTGCATAGGTCATACCTCCGGGAATGGACTTCAGCAATGTGAAAGTAGAAGATTCAACTGAAAGCGAGAGCGACCTCAAATCCTTGATTGGTTCAGACAAGACTCCTAACAAGAGACATTTACCGCGCATTTGGTCTGAGGTCGAACTTCATGATATACTAATGAACCCTTTTCTATTTCCTAGTGCGATTTTACTTGAGTTCCGCATGATGGATGTACTTTCAAATTTCATGCATGAAGGAAAGAGGATGTAAAGCCATTCCTTCACAAACAAAAAGTATAACAAATTTGTCTTCTTTATGTTATTTCATTTATATTGGTTTAACTTGCTTTTTGCCAAACAGGTGATGAGATTTTTCTCGAATCCTCATAAGCCGATGATACTGGCATTGTCCCGTCCTGACCCCAAGAAAAATGTCACAACCTTGCTGAAGGCTTTCGGGGAGTGCCAACACCTTCGAGAACTAGCCAACCTGGTAAAACTTGCATCTGATATGCTCGTACAAACCTGCTGCTCTTTGACATTGAGCTAAAGTAGTTGCTGTTATATTTGATTTGTTATTGCAGACATTAATTCTTGGCAACAGAGATGACATTGAGGAGATGCCGGAAGGTAGCTCCGTCGTGCTCACGAATGTACTCAAGCTCATCGACAAGTATAATTTGTATGGTCAGGTGGCGTACCCAAAGCACCACAAGCAAAGTGATGTTCCTGAAATTTATAGGCTGGCTGCTAAAACAAAGGTAAGTTACTCCTTCACTAAGCCGACACTAGGATGTCGTCATCCAAATAAATCCAGTCATGCATAGTTAGAAAAACTCTTATATTAACCACGTTAAAGTGATTATCGAGGTTCAATTCATAACACTTTGGTTAATGGAACATATGGCCCAATAAAGAAGATAAAACCAAGTAATCAGGACAGTATGAGCTCATGTGGATACTGATGGCAATGGCACAGCCATATGCTCCCATCATATGTTTTTTCTCCTTTTGTCATCTTTGAAGTCAAATAAATTATGTTCATCGGCAGCAAAATACTGATTTAAAGTTATCTGTTTATGATTTTGGTCAAGGGAGTTTTCATCAATCCGGCACTCGTGGAGCCATTTGGTCTCACACTAATTGAGGTACACGCGTCAGTTTCCCTTTGTGAATATTCCATGGTATAAATAGCAAGGAGCATTTTGTTCTCTGTGACCTGAAAAATAAATGCATTGTCGCAGCATGAAGTAATTCTTTCAGCCTGAAAACATCAATCAAGTCATTTTTCCGCTCTTGTCATACACTGCAGGCAGCTGCGTATGGATTGCCAATCGTAGCCACCAGGAATGGAGGGCCTGTAGACATCTTGAAGGTAGAAAGAACAACCCTAAGTCTTATTTTGTACCGCTTTGGGATTAAGCTTATTGCTCTCGATAATTATTTTGCACCTGACAATAGTTCAGCAGCAATTTTGCTTGATTCCCCGGAGGTACATTTTCAATCAAATCTGTCAAGTATTATATACCATCAAAAAGAATAATAATTGGGCTTTCTGATATACTCAAGCTGAAGCGCATTCACTGCCACTTTGTCCTAGACCACACCAGAAGTTGTCATAGCACATTTGTCTTAAACCACGTCACCCTGTTGAGCACTCCAGCTTGAGTTAAGCTACGACTAATTCTCTCTTCATTTTAAATAGCCATACGCTTATTTTTTTCTTATGTACTAAACATTTTCACTTGTATCAGATTTTTTGGCCCGGGGGGGGGGGACAATTTTATTCCTGATGAAGCAATTACCACCTCATTTTCTAATGAACAAGTCTGCAGGCACTAAACAACGGCCTCCTCATTGACCCTCATGATCAGAAAGCCATAGCAGATGCTCTTCTGAAGCTCGTGGCGGACAAAAGCCTATGGGCAGAATGCCGGAAAAATGGATTAAAGAACATACATTGTTTCTCATGGACTGAGCATTGCCATAACTATCTCTCCCAAGTTGATCACTGCCGGAATCGCCATCCCACTTCCCGTTTCCAGATTATGCCGATCCCAGAAGAACCATTGAGTGAGTCACTCAGAGACGTCGAGGACCTATCTTTGAAGTTTTCCATAGATGGCGAACTCAAGGCAAATGGAGAGCTTGATCTTGCAACCCGACAGAAGGATCTCATTGAAGCTCTCACAAGAAAAGTTCACCCAAATGGCGGTTCTCCTTCCATTAGTCTATCAAGTAGAAGACAGAAAATATTTGTGATAGCCCTCGACCCCTATGACAGCGGTGGCCTGTTCACCAATATCTTTAGAGTGACAATCAAGAATATTATGAAGGTCGCACGAGGGGACTCGGGTTTGAACAGAGTGGGTTTCGTGCTTCTCACCGGTGCAACCTTACAAGAGACATTGAATGCTCTTAAAGGCAGTGATATAAATGTAGAAGAATTTGAGGCGTTATCCTGCAACAGTGGAAGCTCAATATACTATCCAGGGAGAGATTTCATAGCCGATGTGGACTACGAGGGCCATTTGGAGTACAGGTGGCCTGGAGACAATGTTCGCTCAATGGTCTTGAGGCTTGCCAAGGCGGAGGATGGCATGGAGGATGATATTGAAGAGCTTAAAGCCGGATGCAACTCGAGATGCATTGCTTTCAGCATTAAACCAGGAGGAAAGGTGAGATATTTAGGTCTTAAGGAAAATCAAGATGCCTGGAACTGACATTCTCCTGATGTTTTGTACTGTCAATGTTAGGTTCGAAGGATCGATGACCTTAGGCAAGCGCTCAGAATGAGAGGTTTTCGTTGCCATATCGTCTATTCATGTGCAGGAACGAGGTTGAGCGTGATGCCTTTGTTTGCATCAAGAATTCAAGCACTGAGGTTGGTCTTAGATGCTAATCAAGCAACTACTACACCTAAGACACATAACCTGCATTATACACACAACAATGGGGTGTTTTTTTCTTGTTTTCATGTTCAATTGGAATGTTAGTTGGAGATTTGAATGACAAACTTATGGCTTTTTCTTTGTCATGCCGTCTTGATTTGGCCAAGCAGGTATCTTTCAATCAGGTGGGGAATCGATTTTGCGGACTCGGTCGTGTTTGTGGGAGATAAAGGAGACACGGACTATGAGCAACTGTTAGGCGGCCTTCACAAAACTATCATACTGAATGGTACAGTGGAATGTGGCAGCGAGAAACTTCTTCGAAGCGAAGAGAACTTCAAGAGGGTCGATGTCGTCGCTCTCAATAGCCCCAGGATTCGGATTGTAGAGGAAGGCTCTGAAGAGGACATTTCGAGGGCTTTGGAAAGTTTGCGGATGAAGTAATCCAAAGTGCCATTGGGGTTCTTCTGTTAATCTTCAGAAACTCTGAAATGCCTAAGTGAATATGGCATACCGGTTACAATGAAAAAGAAAAGCAAGGATATGTAATTATGTGACCTGACAAACAGTATGTCTCGTCATTTACTTGTCTAGAATTCCTACAGCATGTACTGTCAAATACTTCAGTAAAATTCTCTCCCGTATGCTGTATCTAGTTTTCTCTGCTATACATACAGCTTCTCCTACCATCTATCATCTATGACTTGCAATATGCCACACTTAAAGTGAATATATTGTCTGCATTGGACACCGATTTCAATGTGCTTTGAAGTACTAACATTGTCACGCTTCCTTACTTACGTTAGCTCATTTAAATCTTTAAATTATATGAATCTCATATGAGTCTCACATGATCTAACGGCTCATATAAAATGAACTAACAAAAATTGAAAGTGCATAATAAGTTTCCATACTTGAGAGAAGGATTGGAAAACACCGACCATCCTCCTATGGAGAGAATGTATCTAATATATACGATTGTCCCTAAATAAATCCGATAGAAATAATCGTCGACGTAGCAAAATGGCTGACATTGTTCGGAGAGGGTTTTAGCCTAACCAAGACGACCGCGTATTGTAGCAAGCAAACTGATGATGCCTCGGCGAGTCATAAGCTATCCCCATCCTGTGAAATATGGCCCTGAAGTTTCGTCAACTATCCAATACCGCCCTGCAACTTTTCTTATTTTCTCAATCGAGTCCCTAGACGATATTTTTTAGCTCCGCTCCTGGAGCTTCGCCGGTGAGCCGCTTTGCGGGAGAAGATGAAGATTTCAATGGCGATTCGATCGCTGCGAAAACCTCTGCTTCACCGCACTGCACATCTCGGGAATCTGCCTTCCCTCCCTTCATTCCCAAAACTCTCCGAATTCGCGGTCTCCGTCGCCGCCAGACCTCGCCCGATCGTCGCGTCCAGCGCAGCCCTGGAATGGCGAGCAGGCAAGCGAACGTGTCGCTGGGGCGGCTTCTGCTCCAGCAGCTCCGGGCATAGCAAGGCGCTGGGCTCTTGCTTCTACAGCAACGGGGGTGCCGCTTCCTCGAGTTTCAGTGGCGGCAGTGGCAGCAGTTACTTGGAGTTGACCGACGAAGAGCTGATGAGGCAGTGCGAGATGAGCACGTTCAAGTCGTCGGGCCCCGGCGGCCAGCACCGCAATAAGCGCGAATCGGCGGTCCGCCTCAAGCACATCCCCACTGGTATCATTGCGCAAGTGAGCTTGGTTCGATTTCACTTTTT
This sequence comes from Eucalyptus virginea, assembly GCA_014182375.1. Lineage (NCBI taxonomy): Eukaryota > Viridiplantae > Streptophyta > Magnoliopsida > Myrtales > Myrtaceae > Eucalyptus > Eucalyptus virginea. The sequence goes on along the minus strand of CM024519.1, from coordinate 40,120,454 downwards.
GGTCGTCCTGGAATTAGCACGAGTTGCTGATTTTTATGCTCTTTTTGGTTTGGATGATTCACTGATTGATGGGTAGCAGTAATTATCTTATTGATGTGAAGATAAAGGCGGTGTTTTTTTTTTTTTTTTTTTACTTTTCTTTGTTGCATTGTCTGGGATACTATGGAGAGTGTGTTTTGGCAGGCTGTTGAGGACCGATCGCAGCACAAGAATCGAGCGTCAGCTTTACTCCGCCTCCGCACTCTCTTGGCTCTTAAAGGTGGCCTTTTTCGCTCTCTCCCTTTGTTTTTGTCGGTAGTTCATTGTATTAGAGGACTTATGTAATCGACCTGAATAACTGGAACAAGAGGCGGATGCGGCTGCTGCTACTTCTGCTGCTTTGTGAAGAGACTGCACTTGCAAATTTCTCTTGATCAACATTTGAGGCTGAATACCATTTTTGCAATAATCTAAGAAGTCCCCAGTTATGGTTAGAGTTGTAGCTCTGCATAGCTGCAGACTTCCAAGAGATTCAAAGATCTTGCCAGGGTAGTCATTAGTAGAGTACAAGTCCTTAGATGTAGAAATATCTTCCCCCCTAGTCGAGTGATCATCATCCTAAAGTACATTATAAATACATGGTTATATCGAAACACAGTCTGCAGTTATTATACCCGTCTCTTTCGTGATTTATGCCTTTTTTTGACAATAGTATAGCAACTATAATCTCTAGTGTCCTCATTTTCATTGAATTGGATGGTTATCTTATATGTGTTATTTCGGTCTTCAATGAGAGATAGCATTCTTTTGATCTAGTGAGGAATGCTGTTGATCTTGAGGCATACTCACCTCCCAAAGAGCTCCTTCAAATACTTCCACTGAAGTCAACTGTTAGAGGATCTAATTGTGGACCCCAAATTGGACCGAACAATCCAAAGTTTATGCTGGTATGCAGTTGAGCAACCTTTAAATTTGTCTTCGCTATACATTTGAAGGGTCCATTATATAAAATACTATTGTTATGATAAGGTACTTGAAAGCCACTGTTCTGCAGCAAACTTAAACTTTCAATCAAAGTCGCTTTCTCTAGGAGAAAGTTACTGAGCTAGGAGCTTAGGAAAAATGTGCTGTCAATTAAAGTTATGTAACTACTATGGTTTGTTGATGGTTTTGCTGCTGCCAAAGCTACTCTTAAGAATAAAAATATGGGATAATGACATAAATGGTCTTTGAACTTTCACCAAATGTGCAATGTGGTCCCTAAATTTTTAATTTGTTCAATATGGTCTCTAGACTTCTGGCATATATTCAAATTAGTTCATGGACTATATGAAAATGTTTAATGTTATCCTTTCATTAATTCAAGTTAAGCAATAATGTTAAACTTTTTCATATAGTCCGGAGACTAGATTTAACACGTACCAAAATTCAGAGACCATATTGAACAAATTGAAATTTCATGGACAACACTACATGTTAGGCTAAAGTTCATGAACCACATTGCACATTGGGCCAAAGTTCAAGGACCATTTGTGTCATTTTTCCTAAAAATATGGAGCGTGAACTGTGAAGAGTAGCTATGTTCATCAATAATCACCATGGATAAAGAATGTTTGTTTTGTCATAATAAGCATTTGTGATATCAAAATCTGGAAGAACTTTTCCAAGAGGTTTTAAGACTAAAGTAATGATGGTGACAGATTTCATGTCAACACTTTAGTCGTCTGTTTGGAGCTTAAACCAATTCTGCTATGGCAGTATTTATTATTTTGGTGAATTAATGAGAATGCATTTGTCATTTTGAATGCTACCTATCATTTCACAGGGAGTGCAAGCCTTGCTGGATCTACTATCTGCCCTCGAAGGTTCTGTTTCCGAAGCAGCAAAATTACTAGGGTATATTTCTCCATTAGATAATATTTAAATCCAAAAAAGTGTTTCTTGCCAAATGAGCTTATTGTTTGCTATGTTGTTAATTATTTGTATTTACGAGAGTGGGCATGCATTAATTGAATTTGCAATGATCTTAAGAATACCAAATCTATTATGCTGCCTCAATTTTTGAGTAATATTCATTTCCTATTGCAGTCTAAGCACAGGAGCATTATCACGATTGATCCTTTCAGATGACTCTCTTAGGCTGGCAGTGAATGAGTTAAGGGCATCTAAGGTAATTTTTTTATGAACTACGGGAGTACTTGGGTTTTAACTTGGAGAAACTGGCGTGTATTATGTTTACAAATATGGTCGAACTGCCTCGGTAATTGATGTTTCAACTGATAATTTATTGATTATACATCCATCCATAATGCATCTTAGGGAACTGTTGCAGTGATACTAATGCATTCTGATGATTTGATACTTAAAAAAATGCTCATCTTAGGCTTACTTTGTTTTAGTTTTGCTTTGAAAGATATACATTTATTACCTTTGAGAACCTGCTTTAGAGAGCAGTATTGACCTAATGAGGCTTGATGTGAAAATGCTGAACAAGAGGCTTTGAGAAAACTAGTGTTTTCTGAATTATATGAAGGCAGTCAGCAAACAGCGAATCCATGGTTATTTGAAGAGGCAACCTTTGTTACTGGAAAGTGTTGCTACTGAAAAGCAATTTCAATGACAGGCTATATTCTACTTAAGATAAATGACAGTTTGGATTTTCAAAGTGTGTAGCTGTTCTTACTGATGTTGCTTTTGCACTTCTCTGATTTGAATATGGGAAACTGGTCTAAGCTGCTTGTTAATTATTATCATTTCAGTATCTGTCGAGTGCTTGACAAGGGGTTTTTTCTTTTTTTCAAGTTAGTGCTCTTTATGACAATGTTGTCACCTTTCATGTCATGTTCTTTTTCATGTCATGTTGTCACCTTTCATGTCACTAGGCAGAAGTAGTGAACGACAGTACGAAGTTATGCCAATTTCTGATTGTGAATAGTAACAAGCTTGATCATTCAAACTATGTTTTCTAAGGTCATTACATTTGATTCTAAAAAATAGGGAACACAGCATTTATTTGTGTCTTTTTATCTTTTTCTAGCAAGTTATTTTACACAGCCTTCTCTGGGTCCTCTGCAGGGAATGAAGCCTCTCAAGTGAGACTATCAAAGCTATCCATACCAGATATTCTGAATGGTTGTGGTGAGAAGTGCCTTTCTCGTCTCATGCAGAAGCCTTCAGCATCGATAGCATGACTTGTGCAATTAGCAAGCTAAGCTGCCTACCCACATGCATCGTACACCTTTGTACACCTTTATACATCGTAAATACCTTGAAGGATCCTTTTCATCTGTTATTGTTTTTATTGCTTGCTGTTCTTTGCTCCTCTGAAACAGCCTGATGTAGCTCTTATACTACTGATGCAGGATCCAAGCAAACATCTTTCAGGGATAGTCTTGGTTTTTACCTGCTGAAGTTCGTGTAAAGTTTACTGGCCAGCTTGACTCTGAGTCTGACCAAGTGTTGATTTTTGCATCTTTTTAACTTGCCAGATCAGTTTGTGCTCACGGTTACAAATTTCTGCTAGATGACATTGGGACAATTTTTCGCCGGATGTCCTGACCTGCTGATATTGAGCTTAAAAATGGTTCGTGTATTTGTGAATATTTATTAGAGTAACATCAGAGAGATTAATAGTCAGTTTACAATATGTTATTATAGGAGCTATTGCGGTTACTCTGGACAGCACGCTCTCATTGAGATTTGCTTGAGAATTTTACCTTGCCTTCTTGGGACTGGCCTTTTCTGTTCTAACTTCAAAGGAGACTTAGTCCCTGGACTTGCACCTTTATACTATAAATGCTTCTAGATTTGATTGGTGGAAATGCAACCTAATTACCATAGCATGAATGCAAATCAAAATCCATGGCAGTAGTCCAACTTGGCATGTTCTGTGATTAAATCATTCATTTGATGAAAACTTTACTCAATACGTCCCTTGACAGCAAATGCGGAAAGCCCCTGGGAAGTTTTTAATGGGTTACTATTGCAGAAATGAACTCTTCTAGATAATAGACTTGGCATGAGAGCTACATCTGCTTCAGCTAGAAATGACTTTGAGCCAGCTATTACTAGGGAGTGAGGGTTGCCTGTAAGTTGAAGCATAAATTATCTGTTTTGTGAGAAAGCGAAGTCATAGGATCGATGCATATTCTTTTACTTTTAATCCGAGGGTTGGAGCTGTTTGAAGCACCACAAGAAGCTATTTAATAAGGTCTTGGCCTTGGTCATTGCTATATCAATGTACTACTTTTCACTGCACATCTATGGAATGATTTCTGCTGAATGACTTGCTTTACAAAAAGCATGATTATGATGGTTTAGCTGATTAGCCAATCACCTTTCCTCAAGGTTGTTACTGGGCCAGGTCTTTGTGGCTTCATTTATTCCTGTAGGTGCCTGGATATCAGAGGTTATATATTCTCCTACTCGTTGGATGCACAGTGAATTAACTTCTGCAAAACTACTAACAGAATTTTACTTGGACAAGCATCCAGTACTTGCAATGCAGTTACGTGCATAGAACGAACTCATCTTCCTTGCAGTTATATCGACCTAATCCAATTAGCTTGGGATCCTTCTTTAGGGTTTTTTGGCCAAAAAATGGTTTTTAAGCCCCCACCAATTCCTTCTGTCTCTTTGTACTTGGCTATGTGAGTGTAGACTTTCATATTATTATTGACTTTCTCTTTTTAGAGGAAGCATATGAAGCAGGGATTAAATTGACACAAGGAATAATGCAAGTTGGAGTGAGGGAGAATCTAATCAGAGTGCAAGTGTTTGGCCACATATCTGAGGCTCTATTCATACATGCTAGAATACAAGCATTGATAAAGATTGTGATGACAAGACGCTGATGAATACCTGGAGGATGGAGCTTTTTCGAAGTCAAAGCCAACATAAACTGTGATGCTGCGAATTGGAAGAGAGAGTGGTGCAAAAGAATCCTGTTCCATGAGAATGAGGTTCTCTCCACCACTATGACAACACTTTGGTTCCGTTGACTCTTTACAGTGGAACACTATGCATTCATATCCAAAACCCTTAGCCTGTGATGTCCTCCTAAAGCATTCACTTTTTCTATTCCTTCTTCAGAAGACTTTTAACATATGCTTCTGGCTTTTCATTTAAATTCTTCTAAATCCGGGTGCCTCTTTATATGTCTTCTACTTTTCAAGGAGTACGCTGCACGTTTTAAAATATGGATTTGATTCCGCAGCTTCTTAAATTTCAAGTCGCCTTCTCCACTCTCCCATTGTTATATATGCGAACTTGTTGCTTGGTTATTTTGCACACACTTCCTCCTTCCACCTTCAAGCTGCAAAACAACGAGAGAAGACGGAAGAATGGCGGCCGCTGCGCATGCCAAGCTGAGACTAGCTATTGGTTTTGTCAAAGACCATGCTTCAGTTGGCAAAGCCATACTAAACAAGAGAAGTGGGTTGTCCGAGATTGAAATCGCTATAATTCGTGCAACTGGTCATGATAATAGTCCAGTAGATGACAAGTACATGCACGAGATCCTCTTTCTTGTCTCGAACTTGCCAGATTCAATCTTGTTTCTTGCTGAACGGATTTCTCGACGCCTCAATACGACGAGAGACCGCCATGTAGCGCTCAAGGCACTCTTGTTGACCCACCGCCTCCTTCGTGGAGGCAACCATGACTTTGAGTGTCAGCTGCGTAGTGCGCACTTTTCGGGCCATCTCCAGATGAGCCCTGGCCAGTGGTTCACAATAAGCTCCGATCCCCTGGTTTGCTTTCTTCACAAGTATGCGGCTTATCTTAATGAAAGAATGGGGTGGATCATAAACCCCGGTGGGAAGCTCGAACCTGTTACGGCTCCAGGACGTGATTTCGGGTGTTACAGAGAAAGATCATTGGAATTGGTATTTCACAGATTACCAAAGTGTCAATTATTTATTGACAAGGTCCTGGAATGTTCACCTTATGATGATTTGCCCTCAGATAGGCTGGCTCAAGCAGCTATGTGCAACACTTTGAAAGAGAGTTTTCTAGTTTATACAGCGTTCTGTGAAGGCGTGGCAGCTCTTGTGAACATGTTCTTCGACTTGACCCTACCAGCAAGAGTCATAGCTTGTGACATACTCAAAAAGGCATCTCAGCAGACTTTAAAGCTTCAAGAACTGTACGGGAAATGCAAACGGACGATAAGAATCAGGAACTTGGAGTACCCCTCAGTCGAAGTCATGACCCTGGATCACGTTAAGGCATTGGAGGAATGCTTAAGCAATATCCCCACCGGAGTCTGCAATTCTCTAAAGGGCACGTCAATTTCCAAACGACATCTGCATTCAGGTATGGATAAATTAGACGAGGTAAGGGTGAAGATGGAATGGAAAGAAAGAGAGGATGCCAGGCTAAAAATGGGTCTTAGTTATTCATCTGCTTCTTTTGTTTCCTGGACGATGGAGACAAAAATAAGCAATGTATGGGTAGTATTTGAGGATGAGGATGCTATGGACTCATCTTGAGATTAATGAGATCAATATTTGTCGTTGATGTACTGCAAATTTGCACTCGCAAGTGGTTATAGTCAAACCCATTGACGTTTTAATCTGAATCACTTTAGACAAATAACACAGATCCAGTGAAAATTATCTGATTACCAGTTGGGAGGATGAAACATACAATGTTCCAAGAACTATTCTAACAGCGATGTGAATTACAGCTCTGAAATATCTATTCAAAGAAGTAGGAAACCTCACATAGAATGAGAGGTAATGGAGGGAGTTGATGTCAGTTTGATCTCCCCTCCCAAACGGTTCGAGAAATTAGACATTAATTCACACATTCAAATCAGTTCATTGCAAATTGTCCTCACTCCGAGAATGGAAGAGCATAGCCCTATATAAACTTCCATGCCATAAGTTTTTTGCGCTGATTTAGACTGGGAAATGCCAGAAGAAAAAAGTGACCCAGCTTTTAAACGCTAGAATTTCCCATCGTGCATACCATCCATCTGATGCTACTTTTGGTTCACTCAGATGAACTCTCTCCCGGAAAACGAAGGTACCTGATTCTACTTATCCGAGTAATTCAGCAGTTTCAAATATCTTCCAATAATTCCAACCGTGAACAAATGCTAAAGGCACACAGAATTAGGGTATCTATGGAAGTTGGGTACTGGTCAACCTCACTTGAATAGGATCCAATCTATCGGAGTAATTGAGCAGTTTCATGCCAGAAGTTGGGTACACGCTTGTTCGCAAGAGACGACCATTGTATAAAGCAAACGAATAAAGCGAAAAGATCATCAACAATCTTCAAAAATAACACATTTCTCTGCCTGTGGAAGTTGACTATACAAAATCGAAAGTGCAAAGCCCCTTTTTACATCCAATCGCACCAACTTCCCCCCTTCAAAGTGTCCAGAAGGGTTTAATTTGTAATATATATTGCGTATTGTACCAGCTATGCTTTATCACCGAGTACAGGAATGGCTCATTGTTGTAAATGTCATGCAGCTTCGAGCTTACTACAACCATTTAGAAAGAATAACCTTCTTCAAGACATTGTGTTCTGATATCTTGCATCAAATGTTGAAGTACAGTGGGTTTACTAGTAACGATACCATCGACATGTTCATACAACATCTTCTGCATGGAATCCAAATCATCAACAGTCCATGCGTATACCTTCTTCTTTCCCCTATAAGATAAACAAAAAATCCAGGATTAACAGTTTGTAGCTTATACAATTAAGCTGTCAACACCATTGCACCAGCAAATCACAAGAGATTACCTCAAAAAAAAAAAAAAAAAAAAAAATTTGGACCATTATGCAATTAAATGAATAGTTAGAAGGGAAAATTTTGCAGAAAAGAGAATTTTCGGGAGCAAATTACAACAAGGACCTGTGAATCTCCTAGAACACGCAGATGTAATGATCACATAAAAACATTTGAAAGTAGCGTAAGTACTACATTTTACAGTCAAGGGTGGTGAGTGAACCATCCTCCATATTTCAGGAGGCTAAGGAGCAATTTGAAAAGTCCCCTCCCACAGGACCCAAAGAAACAGAGAGAAATCAGTTGAAGGTTTTTGAAGTAAGTTACCTGTGAAGAGCTCTCATAAGCCTATCATCAATCAAAGGATGGAAAACACCGACTACTCCAGCTCCTTTCACCCTCAAGAGATTACTTCTTCGTCCAGTGGATGGATCTTTCATGACAATGTAGCCTACCTACAAAGTAATCAAATAGCTTATTGACTGCCATAGCACAAATGAATAGTATATTTACCACTCTAGCATAATGATGAAACAGCCCCTTATGGCAGTGCAACAAACTTTTTACGGTTCCAACCATATAATCTAGCTCAGTAAGTCCTACGCATTTAGATAGAGCAAACGTTATCAGGTACCATTCCCACATGCAATGATGGCAGGGGTCAAAACTACCCACAGATGTAAACAGTATACTTAGCTTGATTTATAGTTCTTTTTATTAAACAAAATCAAACTCAGCACAGTCTAGTCATCAAGAAGATTTAGCCCAAAAAGTTGACACCATGGAAAAGTCAATAGGATTAGTAAAATTCTGACCAGGTCCACTCGGTCAACATTTAACCATATTTACAAAATGATGAAACAAAGACAATTAAGAAAATTAGGATATACATCATCTCGAAAGATTATCTCCAACAGCAATAAGAAAAAACATCTCTAGAAATCTTATTGCAAAACTTTCCAATGCCACAAGACTATCCTGAAACCTGAAGAAGAGAAAGAAGTGAGAAGTCCTTACCGTCAAATTTGATGACAGTTTCATTACTTCTCTGACTAGATCATCATTTTTAGCCCACACGAGGCAATTGTTGCATTTCCGTCATCCCAACCTGAAACTCATAAGGTGTGTGATACATTACTCCTAGAGGTCACACGTTTTAACAATGATTTCACTGTCAATCTCTTGATTGTCACCCACAAACTTATATCAAGTCTTCATGGTAAATCCCACATGCATTTGTTAGCAATTCCACAAGGTGAAAGATGATTCAAACTCATTGGGAAACAAGAAATTCCATATAAGTTGTACCAAAATTGCACATGGAACAGGAGAATCAGATGTTTCACTCGCTGCAGATCACCAAATGTGTCATTACTTGGAAGAAATGACAGATAGGTTCAGAAAGGAGCTTGCAATTGACTACCTCAAGGTATTCACAAACTTTCCATGTAGATTCATATGCTTGTGAGAGGAACATGCAAAGTGCAGCTAAGTGGCACAGCAAGAAAGTTCCATACTAGGTAAGCAACACAAATCTTGTTCCTCTCTCTAGTCTAGCTTACAATGTCTATTACTGATGGTTGGGATGTGGTTTTTACACCAAGGCAATGGCACACTAAAGAACACATTTGTACAGCTTTGCCCAGAAGTTCACCTAGCTTTAATAATCAAATAATACCAATAATAACCAGCAGTTAAGTGGGCATGACCTAAGACAGAAGCTAATATAGCTCACATGCTGATTCATTATTGACATGATTAATTTAAGTCTTCAATGGCTTTCACAATTGCTTCTCAACCAGATTTAGAGCGTTCTCCGAATTTATCATCTTCCTCCTATGAAATTCATAAACTCTGATTCTTCTTCTTTCATGAGGTTACATATCGTGGAATTTCCAATTTATCAGATATTTTAAAGAAATTACAATGGACCCCTGTTATATGGAAATTACACAAACATCACGTTTCAAGAATGATATATCCTCCCATTAAACTGATAATCTATCGAGTTTTTTAATCTTTCTTGTATGAAGGACACATGAACACTCTGCATGCATGTGGACAAAGTCCAAGCCCAATAAGTACAAAAATACAGTGTGAAAACTTTTTGATAGAAAAAGAGCATAAATTCTAAATGGAGGGCGTATAGTAATATAACCAGAATGCAACAGGTTGCAAGATAATTTTCCCCATCTTCAGCTAAAAAAACAGAGAATTTTGGAAGTGTTAACTGCCTGCCTTACTAAAGTGGAAGAGTAAGCTCCTATATTATCTGGGACAGGCCTGTACTGTCATGTGCCAAGAGACCTAAGAGGTTACTCGTCTGATGAACGTGATCTGCTCATAGTAACAAATTTGAGCGTTATAAGAAGCACTCTTTATGTATCCAGATTCTGCTAATATCCTTGGTCTTATCATAGGCCCAGCATACAGAATCTCACAAAAATGACACTTGTGATCACACAGATTTAGGGTATTTGTTAGCGGAAAGGTATTTACAGTTTTGGAATGTTGTTACTTGATCACACAGATCTGCTCTATTTTTAGTGTTCAAGAGAAAAGTTTTTCGTGAATGTTTTCTGGAAACAATCTGCACCAAAGAAACAACCAAATGGTCAACCCAAATACATGTAATCCATCTAGTTGCAGAGACAGAGAGAGAGAGAGAGAGAGAGAGAGACCAGTAGGCACTCACAGCAGAAAGGATATCCTTCGCTAGTCCACTCTCATATGATGGAGGGCCAACTTTGGCGTCGAGAATCACCTGCCGAACTGATCTTGATACTGACTATTTAATCATCAGGAGTACAGGGAAAACCCATCAAAAGGGTAAAATATAGCAAAAGGAAACTGAAGAAAATGATAATGCATAAAAATCAGATTCAGAGGTCCACGTATAGGTAAGATACCTTCAAAGCTTCCGTAACAGTTAGAACTTTGCTATCAGCAAACTTCAATGAAGACTGATGGATACTCTCAAGTTCTTTTATCTGCAACAACAAGCTAGAAGAGAATCTCAATCAGAATTTAAGTAGAAGCCTTCAACTGAAAAACACACATTCAGGAGATCAAAGGCCAATTTTTTGGACGTAGCGGATGTATAAAATGTGAAATCCTCCCAAAATAAACTCCTTGTTGAGAATTTTTGTCCGTAATCAGACATTTTAAACAATACAAATTAGATGGCCGCCTCTGATTGCCACATTGAAATTTTCAAATGTACAATCATCCTATTGGAACAATGTTAGGCCATGCACATTTGTAAATAAGAAAGCGCCAACTGTCTTTGATACTTTTGAATTTGTTCTTCTTGAAGCTATTGCTGCTGCTATTGTTGTTTTATGGATGTTGAGGTGACAATATGCTGTTTGAACTATGTAGATATTTTTTAAAGAATTTCTTTGACAAAAAATTGATGAACTGAGAATAAACCCCTCTAACAGAATAGTATGTTGGACAAGTGAACAATATTCCCTGTTAGAACAGAACAGACTCGTTACAATGTGAAAAGATTAGGAGGCCTAACATAGGGTTTACCTTGACAAATTTACTTAGAGTAAGAATGTATTGGAATTTTCTCACAGGATACTTTGGACATTGTGTATGCAATCCATACTTTGTATTTTAAATGTTTCAATTAAGTATCTTTGCATTCCAAAAGCAACCATTACTGACTCGACCGTACTGACCTCTTTAAGGCTCAAGTGACCAACTCTGGAAGTGCCATCACCGGATATCCGCTGCAGATCCCTGCCATTGAAACTTAAAAATCAGGATTCTTCTTGCTTCGTTCAACAAAAATTGCCAACCTAGGACACCCCAATTGCAAAGATATTACAAGATCAATCTTCTAATTGAACTTATTCCTTTATTTCAACCAGTACAAATTCTCGCTTTCCTTCTGCGAACTTAACACAATTTCGCAAAGCAGGTAGCATATCGTCCTAACGTTAGGAAAGCTTGTGCGTTTATTCGGGTACAGCTGGAATGACTAGATCTAGAAAACACATATGGTTGACATCAGCTCAATGATGTGGCAATAGATGAGGTTTGCTGTGCACGTAAAGCAAGAATTCTAATATACTTAAGGCGTTGAGCATACTACCAAATTACATACAGAAAATTTGTCCATGAAAAAGTACTGTAAGTATTTCTAGGGGTATTAAACATAAAAAACATATATTAACATATATTAACTTCTACTATTAGTCTTTCATTTGAGCTTCCCTTTTCTCTCACCCCTCAAACAACAAACCTCTAGATCTGTCCCTGGTAATATGCTTTTAAGAAATGAAGACAATACTCAGACACGTGTTACTAGCCAAAGAGTGGATTTTGGGTTTAAAGCTCACATATCCTCCTTCAAAGACAATATATGCATATTACTTGAAAAAATCTATTTCTAGGAAACTACTACATCCAATTCTGCTAAATGACCGACAGTAGCTAGCATGTCACCAAAGTCTATATAAAACCCCTAATCCTGCATTACATCTATGTCAAAAACCATTTTCCATTCAAATTAAATTATGTTTAAACCAGATAAGTGCAAAATGGGGCATCATGAGCAAAACCAACGAACCTTTCATTTAAAGAAGAAGAAAGGGTAAAGTTGGAGTTCAAGGCTATGCCATGATAGCATTGTGAGAAATACACAAATGAAGATCTCAATCACATAACAAGGTATCCGAAAGAGAAGTTATAAAAGTAGTCAAGTATTGAATTATTTCCTTGAAAGTGTGGATTACTTGTGGCGGAAGCAGGGTTGAAGCAGTGAAGTGTTACATAAGAAAAAAAAACAGCTAATTTACCTGTCATGCAGAGCAAGCAACACACCATCTGATGACCGAGAAACATCAATCTCAATGCAGTCTACCTGGGAACGAAGAGCATCTTGATATGCAGCCATCTGCAGAACAATAGAAAGAAAAATAACTCATCAATTCAAACTTTCAAACATTGACAAAGTGATACTTATTTGGATTTATCCGTCGCACTAAATAATTTTGTTATTCTCTCTTTTCATGGTCCCATATCCAGTGAAGAGGAAAAGGGCTTGGTTCCTATGCAGTCTGCAGCAAGCAAATGCCTTTCCTATATACCAAACTTTTGTTGGTCGAGTTGCTTCCCTTAGCTAGAGCCTTGCGCCATTAAGAATAAAACCTCTTGACACATTGGATTTTCCCACCCTGGCTCAACAAACAATTTCATTAAACAATCTAAAAAGAGATGGATGCTCACTGTGTTGGCGAAGGCCTTAGACAAGTCACCACCATGAGCACACACAAGAGGTGGACTGTTCAGCCAACTGCACTTCTTTAATTGTGCCTGCATGATGTTTGAAAATTGTTAATGCAGGCAGCAGGCTAGATTATGTCAACCTCAATACAATCATGAGCAAGACTTCCGTTTGACCTCCACAAAATAACCATACTGCATTGCCAGTACAATCTAACTCAAATAGATGCAAGTCAGAAGATGATGACAAGCAAATTTCACAATCCAGCACCAGATGGAGCAATTATTGGATGGATTTTGTTAAAAGTGCCCCAGCCACTACTTGAGTAACCAAATGAGAAAATCTCACAATTTCCAAACATTGATTGTCCTTACGATATGCACAGTCAATGCTTTAAAATCCAACAATTTCCTCATTAAGCACATCTAACAAGTGCTTTGGGGGCACTTGTTAATAAGGCCTTTATTTGAAATGTGGCAACTCTCACATCAACATCAAGGCAGCTTCCATACAACATCAGGAAGCCTGGGTTTGGAATAACTGAATTCAGGCCGATGCAACATGAGTGAACCCTCATCACACTTTGATAGGCAATAGTACCATTTAACACACCAACACCAGTATTAAGTCAGAAATAGAACACTGAAAACACCCTCTGTGGATATAACAGGACAAGTCTATTTCAGTTTAACTTTGGCATACAAGTCCTTAGCTGTTGTACCAGCTCAGCCATTATCACTTAATTTCCAAGAATAACCCATGTGACTGAAAGTGAAACCCTCAGCCAGAATCATCCAAAACCGGGACATCATATTCAAAGCTCTTAATTGGAGACGGAAATATATGCCTGACGGAATCCAAACATGAATGTACACAACCAAGCTTTTGCCAACATTGGAGACATAAAGAAGAGGCATCATGCAGGGCACAGCCAACTGACGAACCAAAAGGGTATATAACATAGAACTAATTACCGGAGCTGAAACGCCAGTGCAGACATTTTCTCAAGTACATATCTTTCGCTTCATCCTAAACAGAAAAGTCACTTTCCCGTAGCACCGGGACACGGTACAGAAGAAATACGATGTGGGTCGATGCATTAAGCCGAGATTTTTCTTAGCTTCGGTCCGAAAAATCAATGTCCGGCAAGCAATATCCGCACGTACGAACAGCAAAGAAAGCAGAACGCGAGGTCAACCCTTTTGCGGGCACGTAATGCGAGGTGAGGACAGAGACGAGACCTGACGGAAGGACCTGAGCCGGAAGTGGAAGAAGATGGGGGGGAGGAGGGCGATGAGGGCGAGGCAAATGATGAGGATGCGGAACTGCCTTCGCCACGAATGTCTCGTCAGCCTCATCGGAAATCCATACGATCCACCGCCAAGCTCTCGCTCTCGCCTCCTCCCCAGGATCGCCATGTGCAGAGATCTCCGGGAAACGAAGAAGAAATTCTTTTCCCCGCTCTTTTCTTCGCGGGTATGGTGCACGCCAGGAAGCTCGCGTCGCTTCCCTGCTGGTTTGTTGATTCGGAATGAAGCTTTTTGCGTCCGCCGGGGGTTGAGGAGACGAAGGAGACAGAGCGAGTGCGCTTGACTATTGACCTGTATAATTTTTACCATTACAAATCTTCTTATATTATGGCCAAAGGAATTTTTTTCACATAAATCACTTTTAAGATGTAAAGTCACTTAAATCTAATTGATTCGTCACATTCCAAAAATCTTTCATTTTTTTCCTTAATCACCCGTAATTCGACGTTACAACTCAAATGCATCGATCTAGAGTAATCTCTCTAGTATCCTAACCAAATAAGTATTAGCTAAACCATAACAAAAATAGAGATTGAGAAAGAGAGGAAAACGGAAGGCTTAAAATCACTTGATTTTAAGTTTACTCAAATGGCCTCTGACCCAGAGAATTATAAAAATAAAAAAAAAAATCATAAACCTGTTATAATTATGTCGCTTTAATCTTAAACTTTTTATGTCCAAAATCTCCAATTCAATCCTCCAGCGAAAGCGGGCCTGCATTGATGTGCATGCTAGTCAATCAAAATTGATCGAATAGGTTGAATTGACGTAATCATAAAAAGTTTAAGAGTGATAATTTTGCTTGTGAATTAGTAACGAAGAAAGTTACGCACATTTTAGATACAATACGGTCAGAAACGCTCTTCTCAAGCTCGATCTCTACCACCTGCAGAAGCCTCGACGATTCGGCTAAAGATGCGAGGGAGACCTTCGCTCGCTAACCGCGACCCGTAGACCGGCTGATTTTTTTTATGAAAGCGAGCCAGAGATCTCTCCTCCTCCTGGAACAATGCCTCACCATGGCCCAGATGAAGCAGATCCAGTCCCACCTCGCCGTTTCCGGCGCCCTCCTCGACCCCTACGCCGCCGGCAAGGTCGTCGCCTTCTGCGCCCCCCGCGACTTCTCGCACGCCCACCGCTTCTTCCGACATCTTCCTCGTCATTGCCGGACCGCTTACGTCTGCAACACCATGATCAAGGCTCTCGTGGATGCCAGGGAGCCCGGGTCCGCTCTGGCTCTGTACCAGAGAATGGTGGCGGATTCCGGCTTCTTGCCCAACAACTACACGTTCTCGTTCTTGCTCACGGCTTGCGCCCAGCTCGGGGACGTTCGCTCGGGGTCTAGCTACCACTGCCAGGCCATCCGGCTGGGATGGGAGTCCTATGACTTCGTGCAGAATGGGTTGATTCATCTGTACGTCACTTGCGATGCTCTCGAATCGGCTCGCAGCATTTTCGACGCGAGTGCGAACCGAGACGTGATCACCTGGACTGCCCTCATGAATGGGTACGTGAAGTCTGACCAGGTGGATGTCGCGCGCAATCTGTTCGACGAAATGCCGGACAAGAATGCCGTTTCTTGGAGCGCGATGATTAATGGGTACGTGCAGGCTGGCTTGTTCAGGGAAGCTTTAGAGCTTTTCAACGCCATGCAGACTCTTTCCGGGCTTCGTCCGAATCATGCAGGGGTCGTCGGCGCACTAACCGCCTGTGCCTTTCTTGGCGCTTTGGATCAAGGAAGGTGGATACACGCCTACGTGGACAGGACAGAGATGAAGCTAGATAGGATATTGGGCACTGCACTTATCGACATGTACTCGAAATGCGGTTGCGTCGAGATGGCTCATCGCGTTTTCGAGGAGACGGAGGAGAGAGATGTGTTTGCCTTTACTTCCTTGATTTCATGCCTGGCGAATCATGGTCGCAGTAAGGATGCGATTGAGCTGTTCGGGAGGATGATGACCGAAGGAGTTGCGCCTAATGAAGTTACTTTCATATGCGTGCTAAGCGCTTGCAGTCGGATGGGTATGGTCGACCGCGGTTTGGAAATATTCAGAAGTATGAGCGAGAAATACGGGATCGAGCCGGGAGTTCAGCATTACGGGTGTTTGGTGGATCTATTAGGTAGAGCCGGGATGCTGGAGGAGGCAAAGCAGGTAGTGAGAGGTATGCCGATGGAGCCCGACTCTTATGCTCTCGGGGCATTGCTCAACGGATGCAGAGTTCACGGTGATGTGGAGTTGGGAAGAGAAATGGTCGAGAGCATAATTCAAAGGAGGCTCGACCACGGCGGAGTTCACGTGTTGCTTTCGAATATATATGCCTCGACGAGCCAGTGGGACGATGTCGTGAAAGTGAGGAAAGGGATGGAGGAGAACAGGGTTAAGAAGGTTCCCGGATGTAGTTCGATTGAAGTGAATGGTGAGGTCTGCGAGTTCGTTGTGGGAGACAGGTCCTTTGCGCTCATCGAAGAGGTCGCGACACTGTTATGTGGGATCGAGAAGCATTTGAAGTCCCTTCGCCTGGAGGAGGAGGGCGACATGGGATTGGCGGACAATGGTTTCTTCTAACATGTGTATCACCGGTGCATAAATTCAACAAGAGCGATCGCTCTCCATGTATATCACCGTTGCATAAATTTAATTAGACCGATCTCTCTCCATTTGAAGATTTCTTTGGGTAAAATGCATCGTTAGCCCTTGAAGTTTTAAGACCCGGAATTGGAAGGTCCCTGATGTCATTCTTGCAACAAAACTAGCCTCATATCTGAATTTATTTATTTTTCCTAATGAGACCCGAGTAAATTTCGGCTATTTAAACTAAAGGGTACAGATCTTTTCATGTGTCATGAATGAATTCCGTATGGCACGCAAAAAATTCCAAAGGGTTATTGCCAACTATTGGTATCAAAGTAACCAGACCTACCCCCAAAAACCAACACTCGCAAGAAAACACAGATTCGAGCTGGGATTGCCTTCGTGAAACAAGTTACCTTGGATTCGAGCTCCAAACAGGTTTCTGCCTTGCGGCTGCTTGGTGAAAGTAAAACCGAGGGAATTACTTAACAATGGATAGAATTATCCCAGCAATGTAGCATGCTTGCCGCTATTCTTACGGCCGCAGAGTTAGGAAACAAGCCTTTCATCAGATCGTACTAGTTGGGAGAACACAAAGCACCGGGCATCAATGACAAGGCAGAAGATCTTTTAATTCAACAAGTTAGGCAACTCTTTGGCAGGATTTTGCCAGTTTTACACATTATTTGTTCAAGACAGAGCTAACGCTAAGTATGAACACCTAGCTTTTTCGGAGCCAAAAGCATTATCGATAGTTTCATGTACATAATTTTGTGGCACTGAAGTAAAAAACTTATCAGGTAAAAATGCCTAAACAAATTATACAGAGCAAACTTGAATTCTATTTCAAGTGGGAGAATATAACCACAAGCAGTGAGGAAATTATGGAGATCAAGATCCCAACGACCAGAAGTTCTTAGGGAGCAAACCAAAACTCATACTTCATTGCAGTAGGCTAAGAGAACTGAATGTATTCTTGGGATAATACACTTGAATGATACTGCAATCCACACAAGAAGCAATTTCATAAATAGGGTCACTCAAAATGACCACACTTTTTCCTGGCCCCAATCCTTACAACTTCTCAAAAAGCTCTGAAGTACCTTCTTAAATTAATGACAACCGATGATGAGACCTGTTTATCACATTCAGATTTAACAAAAGGGCATAGATAGCAATAGCATGGCATATTGTCGATACTTTTTCTCAAAGGAGTAAAGAAAAACCAAGCCACTAGCGGGTGAACATCCATCCAGGATGCAGCATAACCTATTCTAAAGTAGTAAGTACCGTCCAGCATTTCTCATGCGCCACAAAAGACCAAGTACTTCCCAAATTTCCATTTGTTAACCAAAATTTAACTCAGAAAGTCCCACTAAAAGATGGCTTCTTTATGATCCCCGGGTCACAACTATCACTAAATTCACTGCTGGAGAAAAGAAGATATTTTTCATATATTCTCCACCCTCTTTGAATAACAACAGGGAATTAGAATAATTGACAAACTGAGGTTATCTAGTTGGCATACAGTCATACTTCTGTAAAACACCAAATTATTATGCAACATTGGACTTTGAAATTGTGGAACTCTAGTTTTAAATCTCCCGGGGTTGATTCCTGAGGATGGTACGTTACCTAACAAATGTCAACATAACATACCACCCACACACTGTTACTTGTTAAGGAGCAAAAAACTTTGGTTACAACTATCCTACGATTCGGGTGGGAACTTGGAAACTGTTCTAACCAGCACGCAGAGTGGTTGTACAAGGCAAAAGAACAGCAATAGGACTAAATCGTAATCCGAAAGTTCCAACTTACATAACTTACTCCTTAAGCTTGGTTGAAGTCCAATATCCTAATAATTTTCAGAAACCCTCTTTCTCTTTCCCGTTCCTAGAAGCTCTCCCAGTACTAAAAGCTCAAGATCTGGTGGCAGTAGTGTCACCACGAAGCAATAAGTTATCAGATCATCCTCGTTTTCCTCCAACACTCTATATATATATATATATTGTTTATTTATTTATTTATTTATTTAAATATATATTTTTAAGTTCAAAAGAGAATCCCCATCAATACAGGAAGCCCTATTAGTGAGTTAGCCATCTTGAGCCAACAGATTCTCAGACTTACAATGATACCATTCGGCTAACACACCCAATACCATCCAGGTAAGATTTTAAACCGAACAAAGTGTGCCACTATGCAGCCAAGAGTCCCAACACTACACTATGGAAATGAAGCTTAATCATTGAGAGTAAGTTTCTACTTTTTAAACTGTTTAATAGGAGAAAATCAAATGAAATTAGGAGGGACAAGCACACTGAGAAGGTGAAGGAAGAGAAACAAGGAAGCAAGTCGAATGCCTTCTCAGACTTGAAACTTGGACAAAACAGGTAGCAATGAACAAGAGCATGATCTCTCATTAAGGTCAATAGGATGATGACCACTCTCAAAATCAAAACCCTCGTCGCAGGTATAGAGCAGGCTCCACAGCAGAGGGCAAATCATCAAATCCACTTCACAGAGGAACTAATGAATAATCCTAACATGAAAGGAGACCAAACCTAATTGATTTCTTGCAAAGCCCTATAAGATAATGAGAAATGAATAGCATCAAACAAGAGTCAATCAAACACAAAAGCCACATCAAGAAGAGATCTAAAACGCAGCTGATGCTTTAACTTAATTGCAGAAAAATTTAAGACCCGAAATTGGGCGATTGAGTTAGGGACAGACAATTAAAAACAAAGTGATAGCCTTTCCGACAAAGCATCAATAATCCAGAATAAACGCGCGGAACTTACACGAGACTAAAGACAGAGTACACCACACAATTTATTTAAACGATTATACGAAACTGTTCATACAGCATCTACGGGCTTCAGGCTTTGGTTGGGGCTGGGAAGGCATCCGCGGCAGGAATTTTGATATAGCCCATCTTCTTGGGGCTCGCGTCCTCATCATCCGACTCCTCCTGGAAATCATCGCCGCGGTGGGTAGCGAAGAGAGACCAAACCAGGTACATGGTGGCTGCGGTTAGGGCGCCGCAACCGACGCCGAAGAGCAAGGCGACGACGACGCTGAGGATATCCACGGTGCGGTCGCGCAGGGAGCTCAGATCGAAGTACCCCAGGGGCACGGGCCGCTGCTGCCGCTGCAGGAGCTGCGGATACCGCGGGCGCGGCGGCCCCTCCTCTCGGGAAGGGAAGACGCGGCGATCGAAGAGGACGAAGGCGGGTCTGCCATCGAATTGGCGATCGGAGGCGTCGAAGATCGTGATGACCTCCTCCGACGAGGCGGAGGCGGAATCGGAGGACGCGAGGTCGACGGCCGGGAAAGAAGGGAGGAAGTGGGGGCGGTGGAGGGGGTGCTGGTGGGGGTGGTGGGGTTGGCGGAGGAGGGCGGGGTTCCCGGTGAAGGAGAAGGAGTAGGCGATGAGGAGGGTCTTGCAAGGCCTCGCGTCGACGGCGAGAGGGAGGAAACCCCACTGGAGGACGATCGCCGCCAGCAGCAAAGGGAGGGAGGCACGGCCGATCGCGGCGGTCGCCATGGGAGGAGGACGGCGAGGAGAGGAGGACGAGGACGGGAGGAGTGGAATTTCCAAAGTCAACAAGTCAATCGAGCGAACGAACGAACGAAGAAGCCACCGATGACCTGATCCTTTTCCGAAGGTTATAACTTATATATATATACTGACAAAAAAAAAAACTTATATATATATATACCACGGCAAAAGCAAGGTATTTGCGTTTAATTTACTCACCCTTTTTTTTTACCGAAAACAATAATAATTAATCTATAAAATTCGACCAAAATAATTAAATAAAATTCACATCCTTTTAAAACGTCTTAGAAGAAAAATGAAAAACATTACATAAATTTTTCCCTCTACGGTTCACATGTATTCTTCATAGCTCGAGTTTAATAAAACCCCCCAAAAGATTGTAATCAATAATTCTTCGTCAAAAACGTGCATAATCAAGTCATAAAATTCAACCACAAAAAAAGTAATAAAAAAAGTAATGAATTTTGGTGTAACTTTTCTGCTACAATACAATTCAATAAGAATAAAATGTCAATTTTCTTGTTTAAATTGATGAGATCAAACTTAGATGGTCGAATCCCAAAACGGAAGCTAGAAACCCCATTTTTGACGCATAAAAGGTTGATTGCATATTTAAATAATGGTGTGAAAGTGCCGGGAAAATAAAACAGTGTTTGAGGTGTATTAATGCATTTGATTTCAAAAGGAGGAGTAAAAGCAAAGATATTTAAATCAGTTAAATCAGATTTTTAGAAAAAAAAAAAACCCTTAAACGAGTTTGTGTAATGATAAAAACACTTAATTTAATACGTAGATCAATTGAGAAAATGTCAATTTGTGTAATGATTGCATCATTTTTGTCCCATAAAACTAAACCAACATCTAAATTCAACAAAAACTCTTTGGATTCCATATTGAACTCGAAACATGATAAGCGAAGCCCTTTCACCATAGATAAATTAGAACGTGAAATCATGCTAATTGATTCTTGTTAGGATCGGAGAGTGTATAGGACTATGTACAGTAGAAATGTAATTTTTTCCTTAATGAGCACCATTAGAAAAATAAATATTTACATGGGTATGGCTTTTTCAACATCCCAATTGACTAAGGTACACCATTTTAAAGCCAAATTATAAGTACTAAATGAATCAAGCACTTTTCTCTCTTGTACATTTTGTTATCTCTCTCACGTGTACACAACATACCACGGAAAATCGACTCCTGATAATGATTTTCATGTTTATTTGGACTTTGTTGGGATCGACTCTCTCATGATTTGATCACCTTTCACTTCGTCATATCCAATGGGCCTAGCAGCCTAAGCCCTCCTAAACTGCCTCAAACCCAATTGGTTTTATAACCCAATTGGTCTTGTGACGGGCCGACCCGACCCGCGATTTATGGATTAGCTATATGCCTCTATTGCTTTTTCTTATCATCCCTAATTCGCACTCCTCTTTTTTGCTTTACCTTTTATGCACATGAACTCAACCAAAATTCAACCTAGAATAATGAGATAAGGAGGAAAAGAAATCTTCACTTTTCTTTCAATGATGTGATCATTCGTCTTTGAATGGGTCATTTTTTTTAGGTTATGTTCGGCGGTTAGGATAAAATTCAGGATAGGATAAAATTTATCGTATCCTATGTTTGATATCTACTTAATATAGGATAAAGTTATTCCATGTGAGAGGTTAGATTAAAGCGGATAGGATTTCTAATATCCATAATGAGAAAAAAAAAATACAAATAACAAATTAATTAGAATTATATTTGAATATAAATAATATTTGAATTTTAATATAAGAAATTCAAAATAGCAAAAAATAAATATCATTTTTTTAATTTAATCTTATTTTTATTTATATAGTTGAATTTAATTTTATCTCGTAATATAAATTCGATATATAAATATATATTTATTACCTTTTTTTGGGTGTTTTAGTATTTTAGGTATATTAGTATAAATTTCTATTTAATTAAATTTTATTAGAGAATGATGGAAAGGGATGAAAGAAATAAAATAATAATAATTAATTAGAAAAGAGAGGAAAATAAAATAATAAAAAATATAATAGAGAAGAGTGTCGTGAGAGATTTTTATTATCTTCTTTTGTAAAATTTTTTATTCATATATAGGTGTTTATACCAAACAATATATAATATGATGCATATATATCTAACTTTATTATTGCAATCACCAAACAATAAATAGGATATAGTAAATTCTCTTGGATTTCATATCATTTCCAATTCAGTTTTATACTAGTTAGAAATTCAGATGACCAAACATAGCCCTAACTCATTTCCCTTAATTCTAGATTTAGTTTGTCTCTAGGCATCCCTCTTCCAATGGGTTTTTCCTCCTTTGCATATAGGATAAATAAAATCTCCTTCTTTCTTGATTCAGAGAACATGAAAGGAAAATCTTTTCACAAGCAAAATAGGAAAGTGACAATTTGTTCTTGAGCCAAAAAGAAAGTGACGATTAATCATTATTAATTCGCACGGGCAAAAGTCACCATATATACTAATTCATGAACAGACTCAATCGATGGTTAGTGGGTAATTTGGTTTTTTAACCAAAAAGGACATGATTTGGTTGAAATTAAAGCAGAAATAAACATATTTTATTTATATGATTTTACCTAACAATCGAGTTTATTATATGTGTGTGTCACCAGTGGGATGAATATAGGAGCGCTTTTTTTATATCTTATAACGCTGCTGGTGAGACTTCCATGTCCAGATGACCACAATTTCCCCCCCTTTCTTTGCTATCCATGGAAGAAGGATGAAAGGACGGTTTGTTTCCAAGAGTCGTTGGAGAGAATTAGTGAGAGTGTTGAACGGGCGAGAGAGGGATTGCTGAGACCGCCAGCTTGACTTTGTGCCGCTCTCCCTCTCCCTTTGTTGTTTCTTTCTTTATCATTTTTTTTTCTCAATTTTTTTCTATTTTCCCTTTCCTCTAAAAACAAAATAGAAATTAGAATGCATCATTCAAAACATGTAATAAGATGTGCTTATAATCCATGTGATTTATTAATGTTTTATAATTTATGAGCAACAGAAAATTTTCTTTTAGCTTCGATAAAATAAGTTCATGTTATTATGTCTGTAATTCTCAACATTCTAGTAAGGATTACATGCATAAAAAGAACCCTATGATGCATAGGAACTTACAATTTACATTATCGAGCCACATAAATTGTCAAAATATCTAGAGATACTACAAGATATTTTCTCTAAAATTTGTATTATTGGGTCATAAATTAAATGGCTCCAAAACTACCCATCTTGATTAGTATGCCCCTCGAATTTAAATTTGACATGCGTTCTATATAAGGAAGGATTGGCTAAATTATTCTCTTCTTTTTTCCCATTAGGTAGTTTGACTATACATATAGAATTTTGAATGGAGAAAATTTATATTCTTAGACTGTCCTAACCAAAGCCGTACGTATCTAAACTCATCATCTCATTAAATGAATTTCATTGAATTAGCCATATTAGATCTTAACATAAGTTATGCGGTGTATTAACTGATTTGGCTACAATAGTCTATATTGTATACGAAGAGCTGTTAGGTGACCGTATAATATAAATTAAAATCAAAGGGGACCATCAGATCCGGTGGAATCCATATTGTCTTATGGAGCCAACCATTTTTAATAGTCCGATAATGTTTTAGTACACATACAACACTTAACAATTGATTCCGCATGTTACTATTTCAAAAATCAAATATCCTGATAAAACAGAGTCCTAAGTCCATAACTGAAGTAATTTTTCGTTTATTATAAGACGTTCGTCTAAAAAAGGTAGACCCCAATCCATGAAATACCATACTAATTTAATGAATTTAGTAAGATACAAGCCAGAGCTCAGATTGGTGGCTAACAACGGATCTATAATTTTTCGCTTGGCAACTGCTAACATGATCTTTGATTGCAAAGAAACCAAGTGTATTTGTTTTAGAAATAAAAGCAATTTTTGTAATTTAAAAAAAAAATCCGACGGAGGTTAATAGTTATTTATCTATTACAT
The DNA here is from genome assembly GCA_014182375.1 of Eucalyptus virginea. Classification (NCBI taxonomy): domain Eukaryota; kingdom Viridiplantae; phylum Streptophyta; class Magnoliopsida; order Myrtales; family Myrtaceae; genus Eucalyptus; species Eucalyptus virginea. Next base: position 40,096,006 of record CM024519.1, on the reverse strand, counting down.
TTTTAGCCTAAGATTGATTATTAAATTTTATTGAGTCATCGGCGTAACTTGTACAAAACACCCCTATTGTCATAGATGCTCCCATTTCAAAGCAAAACTTAATTCGAAGGCAAAACAGTGTAGCATTATTTAAAACACCTGTAGACAAATTATTCTATCACAACTGCAAAAAAGTGCATGGGGGCGTAAAACACGTATTAGTCATGTCAAAATAAGTTATGAACTCATTTATTAAATCATATTTAATGGGCTGGATCGGCTATATTTAGTAAATATGTAATAGATAGGTTTAAAATTGTAAAGTCCAAAATAATATAAGTGTTAAATAAATACACAACTTACTTAAACCCAACTTACCTCTATGACCCTCTTTCCATTATCTCACCTTCACTCAATATTGTACTCGGTCACTCTGTGCATTTTCACCTCAATTTAGATATAAGTTTTCTTAAATTATATGAGATATAAATGTTTTATAGTAATTTAGATCAAGTTACGTATGAGTTTAGTATGTGTTGAGTCAAACACGAGTCACTAGATTTATACTATATGAAAATTAGTCAAACTAAGTTGGACCATTTTCAAATCAATTGTTTGATCAATCTATTGTTGACCTAAACATAGGATCATTTTTACTTGATGGTATGAAATACTGAATCTTCGCTAAACCAAACTAGACTTTTTCTCCTAATCACTAAGCAACTTCACGAATTAAATATAAATACACATATTTAAAAAGTATTTTTTTTCTCTATGGATGACAATGATAATATTATATTTTCATCAATAATATGTAGTTTTGCTAACCGCAGCATCATGCGGCTAATGTTCTAGTGTTCATTAAATTCTGATTTCAAGACCTATATATGTTTGGAACAAAGTAATCCTACAATGCCCTCGTTAACAAGGAGAGTGATATAAGCTAAATCGAATGTTATATAAGAAAATATGTGCTTATTGTCAACTTTATTGAATCTTAAAGTGAGATAAAATGAGCTCCTATACTTTTCACTCGGCACGATTGCACTTCGTACTATCTGAAGTGGCAAGAAAAGAAACAACGGCATGTGGTATTTTTTCGGGGTCTTTTTCTTTAAAACCAATATGTACGAAATTGCCTCAGCTACTCTGGCCGAAATCTATTTATAGTCTTTTTTTTAATTCTTTTTCTGGTGGGTACGATTTAACCTTGCGACGGGACAATCTGTGGGATTGTCATGTATTTCAAAATAAGCGACGGAACTGTGGAGATATCAATTTCAACAAAACATGGGTTTGGAAATTTGGAAAACGCATGGAGTTAAGGTGCAGTCAGTCAGTAACGACTGAATAAGATACGGTCATTTTAAGTACGACCAAAAGCTTAAAGTACCGCAGGGAGAATCTGCTGTTCTATTGCGCAATTGCCAACAATTTCGACGAAGACCGCGATCTCGCCTCGCCTCGTCCCTCGTCGTGAGGCACGTGCCCCACTGATCGATGTGATCAGCTCGTTGACCGGGAACCCATTAAACTTTCCATCCTGCTCCGTCTTGAATGGCTCATTAGCTGAGTGTGAACCCTGTGAACCCTCTCGAGTCTCGTGATAACACGAAAAAACTCTTTATCATTTCCCTAATATAATAGAGACCGAACAAAGAAAGAACAGGGAGAAGGAGGAGCGGGGATCTAGCACGAGTCGTTGACACCATGACCGAGAGTACCCGAGAGTACCACGCGACAGAAGTCCTATTGGCCGGGAACTTCTTGCGGATAAGGCATGGATACAAGCTCAAACGATTGTTGCAGATCAGGAATATGCACGAGGGCATAAATACCAATTTGATTACAGGGGAAGTCCGTCTTATTAAGGAGTTGGATCATCCAATAATCTCGTACGAGCTTTAGCCTAATTGGACTTACCGAAACTTCGAATGTGATTCGCCCCGAAAAGCTCGTGGACCCTTTCACATGCGACTGATTCTGGACGAGGGCGACCCCATCTGCTTCGCCATCTCCCTGAGCAGGTACTTCTGGATCTTCCCCGTCGAGGTCTTGGGCAGCTCCTCCTTGAACACCACCGTCTTGGGCACCATGTAGTGCGGCATCTTGCTCCGGCAATGCTCCACGAGCTCCTTCTCGGTCGGCGGCTGCCCGCCCCGGTTGGCCTTGAGGCTCACGAACGCGCACGGGGTCTCCCCCCAGAACTCGTCCGGCCTCGCCACTACGGCCGCCTCGTGCACGGCCGGGTGCCCATACAGCACCGACTCCACCTCCACGCTGCTCAGGTTCTCCCCGCCGCTGATGATCACGTCCTTGAACCGGTCTTTGATCTCCAGGTACCCGTCCGGGTGCATCACTCCGACGTCGCCCGTGTAGAACCACCCGCCCCGCATGCACTTGGCGTTCCCCTCCGGGTCCTTGAGGTACCCCAGCATCACGCATCCACCCCGAAGGACGATCTCGCCGAGCGTCGACCCGTCTCGCCTCACCGGGGCGCCCGACTCCGGGTCCACGACCTCCACCTCCGTCATGGCTACCGTCCGGACACCCTGCCTTGCCTTGAGCCGAGCCCGCTCCCCCGCCGGCAGGCGGTTCCACTGCTGCTTCCAAGCGCACGACACCACGATCCCCTCTGTCTCGGTGAGACCGTACCCATGGCTGACCTCGAACCCGAGCGACTCCGTCCGAAACAGCACTGCTGCGGGTGGTGGGGCGCCGGCAGTCATGATCTTGACCGGGTGCTTGAGTTGCTCGGCGTCGGCGCCGGAGCCAGAGCCGTAGGACAACATGTTGAGCACCACGGGGGCGCCGCACATGTGGGTCACCCCGTGCCGCCGGATGAGGTGGTAGATGGTGGCGGCGTCAAACTTGCGGAGGCAGATGCTGGTGCCGCCCACGGCGGCGAGCCCCCAAGGGAAGCTCCACCCGTTGCCATGGAACATCGGGAGGGTCCACAGGTAGACAGGCTGTTTCGGGACGGCCCAATCCACGAGCGAGTCGACGGTGATCGAGAAGATCCCACGGTGGCAGTGGACCACGCCCTTTGGCGACGATGTCGTCCCCGACGTGTAATTGAGTATCATGGGGTCCCACTCGCTGGCTGGTCGGATCCACTGGAATTCGGGATTGCCTCTCTCGACCAGGCTCTCGTAAGTACACCAGAAACCAGCGTCTCCCCGTGACGAGGTCAGCGGATTGCCTACTTCGTCGGCGGCACCGTCGTCGGCGATAAGAACGAGGAGCGGGCGTTCGGAGCTCCGGGGAAGCATGGAGAGGGCCTCGAGGACGAGGGCGCGAGACTGGGGGTCGACGAAGATGAGGTTGGAACCGCCGTGGCCGAGTAGGACGGAGACGGTGCGGGCGTCGAGGCGAGTGTTGATGTTGTTGAGGACGGCGCCGCACATGGGGACGGCGAAGTGGAGCTCGTACATGGCGGGTACGTTAGGGGCAACGACGGAGACCACGTGGCCCCTGCCGATGCCGCGGGAAGCGAGCGACGAGGCCACCCGGAGGCACCGGCTATGGGTCTGCGACCATGTGTAGGTGGTGTCGTTGTAGATGACGGAGGGACAGTCGCCGTAGACGGTGGCGGCTCTTTCGAGGAAGCCGAGCGGGGTCAACGGCGATGAGTTCGGAGGGCTGGGCTTCAGCTCGTCCATGGCGACACACTCTCTCGACAGTCGACATTGTCACTGTCTCCTTCGTTGATATGCGCGTGTAAGGGCAAGGTCGTACGAAGATGGATTGGGGGGGGCCCTGTTTTGGCGGTGATAATAAAGGCGGATGCAGTTTGGCAGTAATCGGAAAACATTAAAAAAAAAAAAAAAAAAAAAAAGATAAAGGTGTTGGAAATTGTAAAATATAATTACATTTTAAAACTTTCAAAAATATAATTAAATCCTAAATTTATCACCAAAGTATAATGAATCTCAAAACATTCAAAAAGTACAATTAAAATATCCGATCAAGTCATTCCATTAATTTTTGAAAGTTTTAAAACACAATCTGAGAAACATGACATCAACACACGACAAGACGCGCTAATCGATCATTTATTAAATAATAGAGAATTTTGATATATTGGCACGCATTGCATATTAATTAAATATATATTTATATATATACGTAATAAATTATCATTTTTGTAATTATTTCAATCAAATTAATTTGATTCAAATTCACAAAAAAAAAAAATAATAATAGTAAAGAGCATATAATGGATCTACACTAAAAATGTCAATTCACCGTTTGTTGATATCATTTATTATTTCTATTTGACAAATTCAATTACATTCTACTCTAATAATTCATAAAACTTGGAGGAAAAGAGAAGCAATCTACATTCTATTATTAAATTTAACATTTCACAACAAGTCGGAAAAAAAAAATAATAATCCACATTTCACCATCAAATATAAATAACAAGGAGTCTTTCTTTTCCCCTTTATTATTTTATTTTTTATATATTTACATTTTGTCCCTCATTTATTGTAAATTTTTAAAATTGACCTCATGCATGTCGAAATCGTTTGTCAGAATTCCGGACTCGAGTGTCTAACACAACATGAATATTTCCGAAGAGTATTGGTGTTTCCTATGATACAATTGTACTTTTATGACAACTTTTACGATTTGATTACATTTGTTGAAAATTTTAAAACTCAATTGTATTTTGACAATAACTTCTAGGACTCTTAGTGCACTTATCACTAAAAAAATAATATGACTGACCACTAATACTTGGCAAAGCTTGCTAGCATTTGTGGAATTGGAGGAATTAAAGATTTTTTTAGAGAGACTTCTTCTTTTTAGCTACGCCTGTGAATCTGATCTTGCGATATGTCGACCATATGATGTTTGCTCATTTAGTAGAAAGTAGATTGTCTACCGAAGGGAGAAAAGAGATAAGTTTGTGGGTTGAACCCCCCTCTCTTTGGTTGGGTTAAACTTTATTCCAATGGATTCTCTTAAGGCGACTTAGGCCTAGCTTTAGTAGGTTGACTTATTTGTGGTGACTCAGCCAATTGGCTTGCTGGATTCATACAAACAGTGGGAGTGTGTTATTCACTCAAAATAGAAAAGGCATTATCTTTTTGGGAATTACTAGACTTATTGTGAATGCGAAATCGCAAGTAATCATCTCTCTACTTCAGAAATCAACTTTGTCACTTCATTTTGGTGACACACTCATTTCTCAAATTGGAAGCATGCTCAAGTATATTTTAAGGAAGAAAATGTGATGCAAATTAGCAAGCAAATTGGGTTATCCAACTCAACAATGCTAATGATAATTATGTATTAGATTGGCCACAAATAAATTTACTTTCTTTGTTTTTATTTGATTGGATTTGATCCAGTAAGAGAGTAATGGTGTAATTTTCGAGCTTTACTGTAATATTTTCGATTCCGACCCCGTAAGGATCATTCATAAGATCCTAAAAAGATCGATCATGGGCCATTAGCCATGGATCAATCGGTTCAATTGGCAAGGAATTATGGATCAGTCATGGACCGACCGACTGACCGACCGATCACGAATTAGTCGAGGTGTCGGCCGTGATTTTCTACCGACCATATTGATGGGATATGATCACTAGCTCATAAGATGATTTTATAATCATGAGAATTGGCCATGAGATGATTTTGGAGTGGTGGATTGTTATGGGTCGATCCGACCGGTCAGAGTTTCTGGTCACTGTTGATTCCGCCCGGTTATGCACTAATACATGGACAATCCGAATTGATCAAATGTGACCGTCTTACGACCAAAAATGTATCATTCCCTATTTAATTCTTAGTGATCAGAACAAAATCTTGAATTGGTGATGTCCGATCATAGATTAGTAATGCACCGACTATGAACCTTACCGGTGGATCGGATGCCAACCGAAATGAGCCTAGGAATAGACCCGGTTATTCCGTCACTAATTCTAATGTCTATGAGTGCTTTGACTTAGTGCTAGACCATGGGTAGCCTTATGATTAGTCTCGAACCAATCATAAGACAACCGACCCTATTGGCTGACCGATCGTCCAAAGAACGGTTTGGGCGAATATGGGCTGTGATGGCCGAACCTCGGGTGTACGTGATTCAATTTTTTAAGATGTACCTAATGATCCATTTTCTGGCCCCGGAACCAACTTGGACGTTAGAATTCTCTAGACCACATTCTTGATGAAGAAAATTACAAAATAGAAAAAAATTCTAGAACTCCCTCATTTAATGAGAAGGATGACTCACCACTTTAGATAGATATTTCTGGATTTGGTAATGGTTACCAAATATTCGCATTGGGAATTAAGTAAAGGACTCTTGAACAAATGAACCAATCAAGAGAAGACATATATGAGATTCTAAAACGTCTCATTAAATGCAATGATAAGTCATCTCGCCTAGGTGTCCACCCGAAAATTTGGTAATGATGGCTTGAGATTTGCCTTGGAGAAGAAGTTGGTGACTCATTGGCTTGGGTGTCTATGAAAGATTGATCATTATTACCATAAGATTTTCCTTAAAGAACAAGTAGACCAAGTCATGATAGCATTGTATAAATAGTCTAATAAGAATGAAATAAGTAAGGCTGCGCATGACAAAATTTCTGAAACAGAAATTGATTTTTGGCTAAAAATCAATTTCTCAATTTCTATTCCTCGGATAAGTTTATGAGCAAAGAAACCCGTTTGATAACGACTCAAAATTTCTATTTTTGAAACAGAAATCCGTTTGATAACAGAATAAAATTTCTCTTTTTAGGAATAGAAATTGATTAGATAACAACATATGAAATCCTCAAATACAAAATAATAGTCGAAATAATACCAAAATAACATAGGAATTCCTCAAATACAAAATAATAGTCGAAATAATACTAAAATAACATAGGAAATCCCCATATACAAAATAATAGTCGAAATAATACTAACACATTACAAAAGTTAAAAATACAATTTCATGGAATTTCTGGCATATTATTATCCTTGCCATTTTATTGACAATGGTTTTCCTAAGCGTATTTATTTGGTTTCCCTTCTCGGTCAATGTATCGTTTGCAAGCTCATCCTGCATAGATTCAAACAAGTACTGCGGAAGCATGAATATGGGTGCCATCAATGGCGCCTATACAGCCTTGTCATTTTATCAAAGACAAGTATTATACAAGATTATCAACAAAATAAAATTGATGGTGTAAATGAATATATAAGAATTCTACCTTGAAGTAACATTTATGGTTAGGAACCAATCGGGAGAATGTCGGTTTATTTTGATTCTCGAATTGAATCAGTCTAATTGCTCATCCCTAATTTCTTTATTGTTGCTCAATGAACCTTTAATGGCCATTGCATAGCAAAGAGAGAGATTCTCTTGAATCTCTTGCCTTCGAATTAAAATTCAAGATTGTGTAACAATTTAATTATTTTGATTTTACAAGAATTTTGAATCCGTAAAGAAACATGGTTAAATTTTTAGGCACGTTTTTTATTTATCTATTACGTAAGAACTTTTTCTTCAACTAGCCATGCACGTGCCCTTTCTAGGAGGAAAGAGCCCCATTGTTTTTAAGTAAGCATTTAAGAACTTTGGTCATTTTTAAAAATTAGGGACTCATTCGATTGCCTTTCATCCTAAAGAGGAAGTTATCAAAAAAAAAAATTTGAAAAAAAAATGAAAAAAAAACGAGCAAAATAAGAAAAAGAAAATTAGCAATAATTTGTGAAGTTGTGGTTATGAGTGAATTAAGTTAGCAAGAAAGCGCAATGTTCTTTTATATGGTTTGATTTCAACTTTCAGAAACTGAGAAATTAAAAATTTCAGCTTTTGATTTCTTCAATTTCTCTATTTCTGGAATAGAAATCTGTTTCAGAAATAGAGAAATCAAATTGCGTTACCAAACGGATTTCTGTTCCAAACCTGTTCCGGAGAATAGAGAAACAGAGAAATTAAGAAATTGAAATTTTGTCATGTGCACCCTAAGCTTCCAATCATTACAATAAGTTATTAGGTGTGCTACCTTTTAAAATAGGCTTGCCACCTTGCAACTTAGGCTTGCCACCTAAGCATTCTAGCGGGACACTTAGAAACTTAAGATTGGACCGCTTGACTTAGTAATGATGGCAAAATGGGCTATAAATAGGAGAAGCCCTCTTCATTTCTTCACATTGCCTCTCATTTCCTCATTCCTCCTTCTCCTTGGATGCCCCCCTCCTTCTCCTTTCTCTCGACCTCGCATCCTCGATCCCTCAAGCTAATCTAAGTTGGTCTTTAAGGTTGCCAAAGTAAGTAAGATTCATATGTATCCTTTAAGGCAGTAGTCTCCATTGTCGAGTCTAGTTAGGTGCTCACCTGTCAAGTCGTGGGTAAGATGTTGGATCTTTTGTAAGGTTTTGCTTATGTTTGTGCTTGAACATGTGCTCGAGTTGTTTACGCCCGGAATGAGGCCAAGGTTCATTCGAATTAAGTTCATCGCAAGGCAAAGTCGCTCTAAGCCATAAGGCCTTGGTTTTGGCATAAATAAAATGTCAGTTCCAAATCTCGCTTGGTGTGGGGACCGTTTAAGGCCGCAAGGTCATAAGTCGATATTGAGGCATGTCGATTTTATGTCTTGATCGGTACGGGGATCACCTAAATCCACAAGGTCTTGGTAAGGTACCAAGCATACAAATTTCTATAGTCCAAGTGGACGTGGGGACTTTGTGCTAAGCGTTGAATCAAACTGCGAGTTGAGGGTCATTCTCGATACATGTGTATTCACATCGAGTTGGAGCCAAGGTCCGTCAAGCTTAGAATCTTCACCTAAGCGAGGTGTACCCAAACCTCAAGGTCTTGGATCGATATTGAGGCGTACCATTTCCAAGCCTTGTCCGGTGTAGGGATCGACGCTAAGTGATTGATTCAAGTTACGGATCAAAGATCAATCCCAACATATTTGCTAGTGAGGTAAAAGAAACTCATGACACACATGAATGAATGAGTACGCCTTCGGGCCATGCATGTGTTGACTAAGAGAAAGGATAAGAACCGACTTATGTGATGCATTTATGTGTGTGCACTTAAAGAGGAAAAAGCATCCGTCATCACATAATGTTGGTGGCGATGCCTCATTCATTGAACATGATGCCCTGGTTGAGCTAGGAAGATCTTGAAAGTATGGGATGCCTAGCTTGATGGCCGGATGCCTTGGTTAAACTAGGAAGCCTTGAAAGCATGGGATGCCTAGCTTGATGGTTGGATGCCCTGGTTGAACTAGGAAGCCCATGAAATTATGGGAAACCCCTGAGAGTATGGGATGCCTGGCTTGAGGTCGGATGCCCAGCTCGCGATTGGAAGCCCCTAAAAGTATGGGAAGAACCGTTTATACGGCTAATGAACTTATTGAATATGTTACTATGTGATGTTGATAAGCTTGTTGGTGAAATAACTTAATTGATCCAACATCGACACTGTTTTGTGAGTGTTTTACTTGCTAGGCTTTAACGATGATGAGATGTTTTCCTAATAGAGAATTTGGAATTTTACTTACTGAGTTTCTCCAAAACTCACCCCTCATCTTTCAGTCTTGTAGGCATGGAAGTCTTACGTTAGTTCTGGGAACTGTAGTTACGCTAAAGAATATAGGATTTCCCTTGGCCTATGTGAAAACTTGTACTGTGATATAAAAAGAAAATATGACCCGTAGAGAAAGGAGGTTGTAAAAGTATTTCTTAAATATAAATTTGCATGTTATGCTTGATATGGGTTGGGGTCTTCCAATTGTTGTTTGTCTAGGGAGTTGTTCATTCACGTTTCCGCATGTGCATGATAACAAGATAAAAAGAATCAGGACGGTGACTAGGGGTGAGTGTGGTTCCCGGGTAGAACCGAGAACCGGAGAACCGAACCGAAGGTTCCGGTTCGGTTCCCGGTTCTCTTTTTCTGGGAACCGGCCAAGTTAAAAAAAAAAAAAAAAAAAAAACCCTAATCGTAATCCCCTCCACGCGATTTCCCCCTTTCTTGTCAATCTTCCCCCTTTTCCTTTCTTTTTTCTCCCCTTTTTCCTCCTCACGTCACTTCCGCCCCCAACTTTTTTCTTTTCCTCTCTCTCTCTCTCCTCTTTCCCCCTCTCTCGGCCGAAACCCCTTCTTCTTCTTCTTCTTCTTCTTCTTCTTCTTCTTCTTCCTTCCTCTCGCCAGTTGTTGCTTCACCCACCACCACACCGCCGCCCCACACCCTACTCACCACCACCTCTTGGCCACCGAACCCCCACCACCCACTGCTCGTCCAACGAGCCGTCTCACCGTTGAGCCCGACGAGCCGTCTTGCCGTCCGTGCCGCCGTGAGGCACCGCCGCTGTCCCCAAGCCACCGTCACCACCTCTTGCCGCCGCCGCTCGGCCGTCCAGGCCATCGTTGCTCGAACCGTCACCACCTCCGCTCGAACCGAGCTCTTCCCCCCTTGGCCGTGGGTTGAGCCGCGACCGCCGCTGCTCTGCCTTCACCGTGCCTCAAATTACTCTCACAACACTCAGTCTCACTGTCTCACGACACTCTGCCTTATGTTCTCTCTTCGCCCTCTGCTTGACGCCACCAAGTAGCATCCCCGCCGCGCCTCGCCTCGCCTGCAACCCGCACCGACGTCGCTCCTGCTCTGCCCCCTGCTGCCTTCGTCGCGCCTCGCCTACAGCCCGTGACGCCGCTGCTCTGCCTTCGCCGTGCCCCGAAGCCCGCGACACCACCGCTCTGCCTTCGCTGTGCCTTGAAGCCCGCGACGCCGCAACTCTGCCTTCGCCGTGCCCCAAAGCCCGCGACCCGCAGCGCCCTCGCTCAGCTCCGAGCTTTCCCCGAGCGACGCTGCTACAACTCGCCGCTTGCCCTCGACGCCACCGTCGCTCGCCCTCGACCACCGCCGCTCGCCCTCACCACCGCTGACCTCTGCGCTTACCTCTTCTTGTGAGTGTTCTCTCTCTGTCATTTTGAAACTCATATTTGTTTGTTCTTTGTTACTCATAAGTTGTGTGAAGATGTTTGGGGTAGAACGCATGTTATAATTTGTAACAGTTTGCCAGCCGGAACAACTCTAACAGTTCATTGTAAATCCAAAGACGACGATCTTGGGATCCATTATATAACGAGCAGCTGGGAATTCAAATTCAGACCCAGTTTGTTTGGGAAAACTTTATTTTTTTGTAGCTTTGCATGGCCGAATAATTTTCAGCGGTTTGATATATATGTGCAAAGCAGGGACAGTGATCATTGCACCACGTGTGCTTGGAAGATCTTTCCTGAAAGTTATTAGGTGGTTTTTTTGCATTTTAGATTTCATGTTTCAGGCTGATACTGCTCATTTTGGCTGTGCCTTTGCATTTCTGTATTTGCAGCTTACATTATTTGCTATCAGTGCATCTTCCATTCTATAAATGGTTGAATATTCCTTTGCAAGTCATCCAGAATCTAACTGAGTTCTTTTCTATCTCATTCTTGTTTTCGTTGGTTATTTAGAATTCTTTGCTGTAAATTTCTTTAGTTGTTTTAATCTCCTGTTTACCTTTTGCAGGTGGAGTAAGTATACCAGAGTCAAGATTGAATGCTGCCTCCCAAAGGATCAACAGCCAGGCCAACCGCTCAAATTACCAAACTCCTGCTTCAGCATTGTATGAAGCTACAGATGGTTCTGGAGTTGCTTCGAATAGGAATGGTGATTACACATTCGTTTCACTTGCCATCTCATCTGATTTTGGCTTAATTTACTTACATACTTCCTTCCAGATAAGTGACAAATATGATCATCTAATGTTTGTATGTAAGAGAATAAAGTAAAATGAAGCAAAGATTCGAAAAGTTGAATGTCTTGAAACCATTGATTGCTTCGCTTACGTTATAATTATGCAATGTGGTGCCTTGTATCACATTCTAAAAACTTGCTAGATGTAATCATTGTCTTTAAATCAAATTGATTTCAGGTTGCCTTCGAATCTAATGATGTTATTTTACTTGAAACAACTCAAAATTCATTGACTAGTGAGTGGTGTTATCATTTGAATATCTATGTGAGTACTTTGTGGTTCAATTGCAACATGCTACAGAGACATTTTGTGGTCCATGCTTTCTTGGCATTTTTAAGTGAGCACGATTAAACATGTTGTTTGATCAAGTTTTGTTGAACACAGGCGAGTCAGGTTCCACAAGCAAGTGCGGATCCCGTAGCAATGATGGAATTTTACATGAAAAAGGCTGCCGGGAGGAGAGGAGGAGACAACCTAGACAATCGAAAGACGAAATGCCTCCACCTCCTTCTCTTCAGGGTTAGCTTTTCAATTCCTTGCGAGCGGGTGTTATTTCTGTTTTCTTGTGTCTTGCTATATGCATCTTAGTTGAGATGACATATTTGTGTTTTGTTTCATAGGACCTGCCAAGAAAGGTCATCACATGGACGACTTCATTCCTCCAGAAGAGCTTGAAAGGTTTTTGGCTTCATGTAATGATGCCTCTGCCCAAAGGCTACTAGAGAGGCTGCTGAAAGGGCCAGGATTCAGGCTGATAATGTTGGCCATAAGCTTTTGTTAAAAATGGGGTGGAAAGGTCTTTTTTTTTTCTATTCCCTATGGCTCTTGGTTTCATTCCATCTGGAAGATAAGGCAGTTTTGATGTAGCTAGATCCTTTTGTTAGGATAAATGTTTCGCTCAAGCAGCTTAATCATTCATGTGTGCATGATGTACTGAAGTTTTCATCTTCTCTGTGCATATGAATGTGTCGATTTGTTAAGTACCATTTATAGCTCCTAAGTGGCTCGAGTATGGGGAAACTCCCTGTCCTGTGACATTTAAGCCAACAATGGTGGTGGATGAGGAATTCGTCTTATAGTGTCTGACTTCTTAATTGCATTCGTTATCACTTATGATCGGAGGGGAAGAGGCTAATGGGTGCACCTGGCTAATTGAGCAGGTGAGGGTCTTGGAAGCTCCAGAAGTGGTATTGCTGATCCAATCATGGCTGGTGAAGTGAAGAAAAACAATTTGGGCGTTGGTGCTCATAATCCTGGAGAGGTGGCGCCAGAAGATGATACATACGAGCAATTATGGTCACTGTTAGAGCACGTTTCATCCATCATGTGCTCAAACTATTGGATTGTTCGTGAGTGTAAAAATAGTTTGTTTATTATTGCTTCTTAAATGTTGTTTGCTGTTTGTGTTATATTCTCTTTGATGAATGACAAGTTTGTTTATTATTGCTGCATTCATTTCCATTTTTTTAACTAAAAATGAATTAAAAAAAAAAAGAACCTGTTGAAACCTGGAACCGACCCCGGAACCTGTGACAGGGTAGGTTCCAGGTTCTTGGTTTAGACGGGTAGATTCCAGGTTCCAAGCGGAACCTGTAAGGAGCCGGGAACCGCTCACCCCTAACGGTGACGAACCAATGACCTAAGTATCATGGACACGTGACACGACACGACACGACACGCCAACACGTCATTTCTCAAAAATAGAGAATTCTGACACGTTATGACACGTTATTATTAAATAAATATTTTTATATCAAATTCATAAATAAATAAATAAAAAGAGTTTACAATGAATTTACACTAATAATATTAATAAATCTATTCATAGAAAATTTAAAAGATATATTCATAATTAATGCGTACCCATATTTGGAAACATGTTTTTAACTTTAACAAAAATTATGAATGAAACTAATGACTAACAAAAAAATAGAATCAACTTTATTTAAATAAATCTATGATATTCTATAATCATCAAAATTTATTATTATTTAACATTCAATATTTTTATTTTTTGAAATCACTTTTTAATTAATTTATTTATTTTTATAACAAAAATAATTTGCTGCTCAAAATTATTCCCCTTAAAAAAGCTCCCAAAAATTATTTCCCTCTCTTTAGTTTTTCTCTCTAAACTTTCATCCCCAGAAAATCATTTCCCTCCCCCGTTTCTCTCTCCCCTATCCCCCACGCCACCCCAAAATCTTCCCCTGGATTTCTTCCCTTCTCTCTCTCCCCCTCCCCCTCCATGCAAGACAGCACCTACTCCCCACGCCACCCCAAAATCTTCTCCTAGATTTCTTCCCTACTCTCTCTCACCCCAAAATCTTCCCCTGGATTTCTTCCCTACTCTCTCTCTCCCCCTCCCCCTCCCTACACGATAGCACTTGCTCCCCACGCCACTCCCAAAATCTTCCCTCGATTTCTTCTCTACTCTCTCTTTCCCCCTCCCCCACATCGATTTTTTCCTGCTCACAGCACTGCTCCCGCCCCCATCAATCTCCCCCATCCCCCTCTCCCCCTTCGGTTTCTTCCCCCACCCCTCCCCCTCCTCGGTTTATCTCTCCCCTCACCCCACGCCACCTTTGCCCTCTCCGGCCCCGGTTTCTTTCCATTGTCACGCCACCCCCTCTTCGGCCCTGGTTTCTTTCCATCATCCCCCACCACCCTCTCCCTCTTCTTGCTAAAACTCTAACCACGGCCTCCTCTTCCTCCTCGTCACACAGCTCTCTCCCAGTCGCCTCATCGCAGTCGCCTCATTGCTCGCCGAAGGGCCTTTGGCCCTTTCTCTTTCGCAGCTATAGCCTCATCACCGACCCTCCCTTGTCTTCTCGGTCTCGCCTCCGCTCCCTTGGCCTCGCCTCCACCCTCCATCGTCTTCTTCAACGATCCTCTCTTGACTGTCGGAAAATCCGACAAGTATTGACCACGTGTCCGAACGTGTCCGAGCATATAAGACACGTCGACATGTGTCGGACACAACACGGAAGCTCCGGTAACGTGTCTAGGCTTCATAGCCTGGGACGTCGTAAAAATAACCCTTGCCAGTTGTGAGCCTGGAGATGAAGTTGGGGTCGTGACATTTACCCTTAATAGTCATTCGTTTGGATGTGCCCTATTTCTGTGCTTCTCTTTTTTGGGTCAAAACCTGTTTATGTACTACCATTTTTGGCTTCTATATTTTTGTTTGGGACCATAGCCAAAAGATGCCTTTCCGAATGGGATCAATATAATTTAGTTATGCACACGGTTGACAATCCAAGATCGGCATCGACAGCGGGAGAAGCTTAGTTTTGAGTCGGCGTCTTGGGAAGGTATAGAAAGTCGTTTGCACAATTAACTTATAAAATAAATGATGCGATAAACTTTAGCCTCGATAGTAATTTGGCACGTCCCTTTAGTTGTTGAGTCATTGTTCTTTACCGTCATCGGTGGTAGGGGTGTGCATTGGACCCGGGAACCGCCCGGACCGCCCGGAACCGGACCGGAACCGCCCGGAACCGGCGGTTCTTGAGGGAACCGGTCCGGTTCCCGAGTCCAATTGTTGAGAACTGGTGGGAACCGGTCCGGTTCCCGGTTCCGTGGGCGGATCCGCCCGCCCGCCCACCCGGACCGGACCGGTACTATTTATAATTTAAAAAAAAAAAAACAAAAGTCACGAAGCCCCCCTGCCCCTAACTCGCGAAGCCCTAATTCGCGTTTCTTCTTCTTCTTCAGCCTTCGATTCTCTCTGTTCCTTTCCTTTTCTTCGTCTTCGATTCCACGGTTCCACCCCGAGTATCCACGCCGCCGCCGCTGCTCCTCCTCCGCCACTTTGTCCGCCCCCTCGCGCCGGTCATCACTCGCCACAACCGCTGCTCCTCCGCCTCGCAAGAACTCTCGACCGAGCCGGCGAGCCCCTTTTCCGTCACTCAACAAGGTACGAAGCCCTAATTCGCGTCTCATCTCTTGATTCTCTTCCGATTTCTTCCTCAGTCTTTGATTATCTCTCTGTTTCTTCCTCAATCTCTTCTCCTCGTCTTCGATTCCTCACCAAGCATCCACGCCGCCGCCGTTGCTCCTCCTCCGCCACTGTCCGCCCCCTCGCGCCGGTCACCACTCGCCACCGCTGCTCCTCCGCCTCTGCTGTCCGCCCCCCTCGCCGACGCTCAGTCCCTTCGTCTTTGATAATGAGCTTGAGAGGGAGGACTAATGCAAAAGAAATTCGTCTATTAATTATTGTTTTAGTTTTTGGAGATTGGAACTTGGAATTTTAGAGCTCAAAACTTCCGGACCGGCGGTCCGAGAAACCAAAATTGTTTCGTTGTTGAAAACCAGAATTTTTGGCTTCAAAATCGGTTCCATGGATCCACCCGGGAACCGGACCGGACCGGCGGTCCGGTTCCCGGGTGGATCCACGCAACAAACGGGTGGATCCCGGTTCCGATTTTTCGGAACCGGTCCTTAGCGGGCGGTTCCCGATTCTAGGTCGGGAACCGCCCGCCCGACCATGCACACCCCTAATCGGTGGTGTTTATCTAGGTAGATGGTTACTTTGACATTCCACTCGATGTGGGGTTATTGGTTATCTTCATAAAAATTTATAAATGAGGCAAAAAATTCTAATTATTTATGCCTAGCAACCCTAAAATAAACCATCAATTATAAAAATTAACGAGCGAAATTTTATATTTATTATTTTTCATGTAAAAGAATCACACAAACCCCTATTGAAGTACTAACTCGATACTTTCGTACCTCTTGATGCGACCATCCACCAAACCACCCGGTTTTGAGTACTCGCCACCATCGTGTTTTGCTGGCCAATCATGTCTCTCTCTCGACAAGGCACGAGTATTCATAGACTTCTAAGGTGACGGGCCATGAATGAATTGAATGACACACTAAGCCGAAGGAGAGAGTTGCTAAATTAGATATGCATAATTACAATTCACTCGTGAGATGTGCCTTTTAAACATCATTTGGCATTAACTCCCAGAGTTCTGCCGACAGCATCATCAAGGTCTTGCAAGGCCTAGCGTCATCGGCGAGAGGGAGCCAACCCCACTGGAGGACGATCGCCGCCAGCAGCAAAGGGAGGGAGGCACGGCCGATCGAGGCAGACGCCATGGGAAGAAGACGAGGACGAGGACGAGGACGAGGGAGGAAGTGGAATTTCCAAAGTCAACGAGTTGAGCGAGCGAACGAACGAGGAAGCCACCGATGGTTATATATATACCACGGCAAAAGCAAGGTATTTGTGTTTAATTTTACTCTCCCTTTTTTAACAAAAATGTTAAATAAATAATATTCGACCAAAATAATAATAATAATAAAGCTGACATCCTTTTGAAACGTCTTAGAAGAAAAATGAGAAACATTACACAATTTTTTCCCTCTGCAGTTCACATATATTCTTCATCCCACAAAAGATTCTAATTAATAATTCTTCGTCAAAATGTGTACAATCAAGTCATAAAATTCAACCAAAAAATGTTATAAAAAAAGTATGAATTTCACGTAAAATTGATTTTCCGGCTAAAATACAATTTGATTAGAATAAAACGCCCTTGTTTAGTTTGATGAGATCGAACTACACCGTCGAATCCCAAAACAGAAGCTAGAAACTTGATTTTTGACACATAAAAGGTTGATTGCATATTTCATTAGTGATGTGAAAGTGCTAGGAAAATAAAACAATGTTTGAGGTGTATTTATGCATTTGATTTCAAAGGAAGGAGTAAAAGTTAAGATATTTAAATCAATTAAATCAGGTTTATAAAAAAAACCCTTAAACGAGTTCCTGTAATGACAAAAACACTCAATAAATACGTAGATAAATTGAGAAAATGTCAATTTGTGTAATTTGCATCATTTTTGTTCCATAAAACAAAACCAACATCTGAATTCAACAAAAACTCTTCGGATTCCATATTGAACTCAAAACACGATAAGGGAAGCCCTTTCAGTTCACCATAGATAAAATTAGAACATGAAATTATACTAATTGCTTCTTGTTAGGACTCGAAAGTGTATAGAACTATGTACAGTAGAAATGTAAATTTTTCCCTAATAAGCAGCATCGGGGTAATAAATATTTACACAGGTAGGACTTTTTCAAAATCCTAATTGACTAAGTCACATCATTTTAAAGTTAATTGGACAAATTATAATTACTAAATGAATCGAGTATTGTTCTCTCTTATACATTTTGTTATCTCTTTCATTGCACACAACATGCCACGCAAAATCGACTCCTGATAATGATTTTCACGTTTATTTGGATCCTCTCGGGATCGGGATCGGGATTAAATCACCTCACTCCCTCATATCCGATGGGCCTTGCGGCCTAAGCCCTCCCGAACTGCCTCAAACCTCATCGGCTGGAGGGGCAATTTTGGGTTATAAGGCCTAGCTCAACCCAATTGGTCCCATGACGGGCCGACCCGACCCACAATATTTGGATCGGCTGTATGCCTCTATGCTTTTTCTTATCATCTCTTATTGGCACTCCTCTATTTTGCTCTACCTTTTCTGCACACGAATTCAACCGAAAGTCAACCTAGGATAATGAAATAAGAAGGGAAAGAAATCTTCACTTTGATTTCAATGATGTCATCTTTCATCTTTGAACGGGTTATTTCCCCTAAGTCATAATAAAATAAGAAGGAAAAGAAATCTTCACTTTGCTTTCAATGATGTGATCATTCATCTTTGAATAGGTCGTTTCCCCTAAGTCATTTCCTTTAATTCTAGATTTGTTTTGTCTCTAGGCATCCCTTTTCCAATAGGTTTTTCCTCCTTTGCATATAGAATAAATAAAATCTCCTTCTTTCTAGATTCAAAGAATATGGAAGGAAAATCTTTTCACAAGCAAAATAGGAAAGTGACAATTTGTTCTTTGGCCTAAAGGAAAGTGACAATTAATCATTATCGATTTGCACTAGCAAAAGTCACTTTAAATACCAATTCATGCAAAGACTCAATCGATGGTTAGCAGGTAATTTGGTTTATTAACCAAAAAGGACGTGCTTCGGTTGAAATTAAAGCAGAAATAAACTTATTTTATTTATATGATTTGACCTAACAATGGAGTTTAATATATATATGTGCCCGCGGGGGTGTCACTAGTGGGATGAATATAGGAGCGGTTATTTTATATCTTATAATTCTGCTGGTGAGACTTCCATGTCCAGATGACCACAATTTTCCACCCTTTCTTTGCTATCCATGCAAAAAGGATGAAAGGACGGTTTTTTCTTTCCAAGAGTCCCTGGAGAGAATAGCGACGCGAGAGTGTAGAACGGGTGAGGGAGGGATTGATGAGAAAATATTGGGTACGCCTTATGTATCAACGTGGCAAACAAGAAGGCGCTCGCAGCGCGACACGTGTCGTGCGGGACCCACGATTTCAGAGGCGCCCATTTTGAAAATTTTCCTGTACTGTAGCTCTGCCGCGGGTTCTTTTATTGCGCCTCTCTCTCTACACTCGCTCTCTCTCCCGACGAAGTCCCTCTCTGCGACCTCCCTCTCTCTCTGCCCTCTCTCTTTCCGACCGGCGAACGATTGCCTGCAACCGACGAACCACCGCACGGGACCGGCGAGAGGACCGCGACTTCCATCTCTCTCTGCTGCCCTCCTTCTTTCCGACCGGCGAACGATTACCTGAAACCGACGAACCACCGCACGGGACCTGCGAGAGGACCGCGACTTCCCTCTCTCTCTGCTGCCCTCCTTCTTTCCGACCGGCGAACCACCGCGCCCCCCTCCGGCTCGAGATCCGGCACCGGCTTGTCCTGTACGCTGGAACATTCGCGCCTGACCGCCTCACACCCACCACCCGACCACTTCTCTGTCCTGTGGTTCTGGTGAGGTAATACAGGTCATGGGCTTAGTAAAGAATGCAATTTGCTGAGCAGTGACAGTGAGCACCACCAGTTCAGCACCAGAAAGGACATGGGGGCTGTAGAAAGCAAGGTTGGCCCTTTTGAGATTGACCATTTTGGCTGGAAATAATTGTCTTTGTATTTTGTGTTGCATTTCAGTTTCTATGTTAGATATATACGGCGTGTCATAATAATTTTGTCTTGCCTTTGAATATATGCGAACATAAATTTGCTGATATTGTTCTCTTACATTTTTACTTTCGAAGAAAGTAGGTGGGAGATTGTTAATTGACTGATATGCTAACTATTTTTCCAGGTTAACAATGATCGGAGCAGAGACTACACAATCCCCAACACCCTGATGATGAATCCTCAACCTTCAATTCTAGGGCAGCAACCGGCTTCAGCTGTTGGTGCTTCTCCTTATCATGCTATACTACTGATTTCATAAAATAAATATAGTTGTCTCTACGCTAGACTATCTAAAGCTACATGTTAGTAATTTCAGCGTAATTAGAGATTGTTTCCTCTTTTCTTTCATTTGATGACTGATCCGATGTTAAAAAAAAAAATTTGATGAGGGTTTAGTTTAGGTACTTACATATGGGACATTATATGTGCAGGTGTGGGTTTTATTTGTTTATTTTTATTTTTATTTTTTTGGGGGGGGGGGAATTGTCAGCTGGCTCACTATTATGGTTTTCTCTTTGATTGACTACTGAGGCACCTGTTCATGCTGTCGACTTGACTGACAGATCAGAAGTGTTTGCCACATGGATGTCAGTTTGTTATTCTTCCTGCTATATTTTCATATTTGAAACTGTGACGGCACAGGGATATAGAAATTTAGAGGAGATTAAGGCATCGATGTGGGCAATAATTTTTGCTTCTCGCGATGCTTATATATCATTCGTTGTGGATTGTCTCTGTTTGCCGATTCCATCAATCTGGCGTCGGTTCCTTTTCATGTACTATTACCCATAATATGTGTCTTTTTGCTTATTTCTGTGCTACAAAGAATTCCTTATTGTCTCATGCTTAAAGTTTTAAAGGTATGCCTGCATATGGTTGCAGGGATGCACCTTCTCCCATGGAAACCGATACCACTATCGTTTCGGAAGTAGATACTGCTATCATTCCTCAAACAGATACCACCCATGTCCAGGAAACAGAGGCTGCTGTTCTCCCAGAAACAGATGCTGCTATCAATCCTCAAACAGATGCTGCTGTCATCCCTAAAACAGAGCATGCTATCAACCCTGAAACAGAGCATGCTATCATCCCTGAAACAGAGCTTGCTATCATCCCTGAAGCAGATCATGCTAATATTCCTGAAACAGATGATGCTCTTATCCCTGAAACAGCTATGGATTTCGCCCCTGATTCAGATATGGCTATTGTCCCTGCTACTCCTGCTACCCCTCTTCGTAATGAGCAGCCTGGTTCAAAGACACAGCCTAATAAGCGCAGAAGAAAGAAATCTATTGTTTGGGAACACTTCACTGTAGAAACTGTGGGTCCTGGACATACGAGGGCTTGCTGTAAGCAGTGCAAGAAGTCATTTGCCTATATAACTGGCTCCAAGCTGGCAGGCACGAGTCACCTAAAACGGCACATTGCCTTGGGTATCTGTCCCGTCAGCCGCCAGAGGAGTCAACCTCCTGTTACATATACACCAGCTTCCAAGTCTGCTGGTGCTTATGGAAGTGCAACAGATCCACCAAAACGGCGGTACAGGACCACTCCTGCAATAGCAAATGTACCTCTTGACCAAGAGCGATGCAGTCTTGAGATTGCCAAGATGATTATCATGCATGAGTATCCTCTACACATTGTCGAACATCCAGGTTTCATCGACTTTGTACGGACTCTCAATCCCCATTACAATATGGTGAGCTTCAATACTGTTCAAGGTGATTGTGTAGCTCTATACCTGAGGGAAAAGCAAAGACTTTTGAACCTCATCAGTACAATACCAGGAAGAGTCAATCTGACACTGGATCTTCAGACTTCAAACCAGAACCTAGGTTATGTTTTCTTGACTGGACACTTCATTGATAGTGATTGGAAGGTACATCGCCACATTCTTAATGTTGTAATGGTGGCTTATCCTGATTCAGATCATGCTTTTAATCAGGCTGTTGTGGCTTGCTTATCTGATTGGAATTTGGAAGGTAGGTTGTTCACCCTCACTGTTGATCAGTCCTTCTCCAGCGAAGCTGTTATTGCGAATCTGAGAGGTTCGACCTCAGTAAAGAATCCACAGTTGCTCAATGGCCAGATACTGATTGGGAGTTGCTATGCGCATCTGTTAAGTGGTCTTGCACAAGATGCTTTTGGGTCAATGGTAGATACCATTAAGAAAATCCGGGATAGTGTGAAGTATGTGAAGACTTCAGAAGCTCATGAAGAGAAGTTTGATGAACTCAAGCAACAACTTCAAGTACCTAGTTCCAAGGACCTGCTGATTGATGACCAAACAAGGTGGGATACAACTTATCATATGCTTGTAGCTGCTTCTGAGCTCAAGGAAGTATTTGCCTGCTTCGATGCATCCGATCCTGATTATAAATTAACCCCTTCAATGGATGATTGGAAGCAAGTAGAGACTCTCTGTTCTTATTTGAAGATATTGTTTGATGCCGCAAATATATTGACTGGCCCGACCTACCCAACTGCCAGTACCTTCTTCCATGAAGTGTCTAAACTTCAGTTGGATCTCACACATGCTGCAACGAGCCAGGACCCATTTGTAAGCAACCTAATCAAGCCTTTACAAGAAAAGTTCGACAAATATTGGAGGGGATGCTGCCTTATATTGGCTGTTGCAGTAGTCATGGATCCAAGATTCAAGATGAAACTTGTAGAATTTAGTTTCTCGAGAATTTTTGGCGAGGATGCTGAAACATGGATTGGACTTGTTGATGATGGTATTCACGAACTCTTTCTTGATTATTTTTCACCCATGCTTCCTCTTCCGGAAGCTCCAATGGAGAACGGCACCGAGAGCATCATAAAATCAGAGCTGCCAAATGAAGGAATGCCTGAGGAAGGAGTGTCTCATGAAGAGCTGCCACATGATGGTACGGTCATCTCCTTTGGGGATGGGCTTTCTGATTTTGATGTCTACATTTCAGAGATCACTAGTGGCCAGCAAACAAAGTCCGAGTTAGATCAATATTTGGAGGAGTCTCTTCTGCCGAGGGTACAGGACTTCGATCTATTGGGTTGGTGGAAATTAAATAACCTGAAGTACCCCATTCTTTCCAAGATGGCTGCTGATGTTTTGTCCATACCAATCTCGATTGTTGATCCTGGTGCTGTCTTTGACACCCAAAGCAAGAAGATTGACAGTTATCGCAGTTCATTGCGTCCAGTTACACTTGAAGCTCTTGTTTGCGCCAAGAACTGGCTCCAGTCTGGATCGTCCGAGACTTCTAATGCATTTGTGAAAGCTGAAGTTTAGGTTTAGAATTTCGAATTTTCTTTTCTACTTTTTTAGTTTAGCTTATCTTTGTGTGGATGATTATTCAGAGGTTGAATCAGTAGATGCTGACTGGTGGATTCTTGATTTGCGCTCATGTGTTAGATCGTCCCCTTTCCAATCAAATTAATCATAGTATTTTTGCATTGTGCTTGCAATTTAGATTTTCATTTTGTTTAATAGTTCAGCTAATTTGGGATCTGTTAAAAACAGCATCCCTCTTTATCTGACTATTATGGCCGTCTCCCACAGAAATGCTGCATGTCATGTGAGTTTGCACTTGGACACACATGCTGTGATGCAGATGATATTGTCAACTACGGATCTTGATCATTCGGAATTTATATCCCAAAATCTTGTCTTCCCTACAAGACAGGATCGGCCAAATAAAGCGTACCATGAACCTGCCAAATTCTTGGTCGATGGTAAACTTGGCTGCCTCGTCAATTTGTCCTGCATGAAGAGCGAACGCAACCAAATGAAAAGCAATTCTCCTCCATCAAAAAACTAATGGGTTGCGATTTGATGAACCGCTTGTGTTTTTGAGGATGAGTACGTGCACAAGTGGAGTTAAACAATCTTAATTTCACGTAAAAGGATGATTACTAAAGCTTTTCTTTGCCCATGAGCTTAGTTCTCTCTTTTACATTCAACTGGACTCATCGATGAAGGAGGTTCATTTAATTCCCATCTTCTGCGTTGTTAAGACTGATGCTAATGCATACACGATTATTTATAAATTAGAGGTCTGCTTCTTAGTAACAAAAGTTAATTTTGCTTTGATGGCTTTCTCAATGTTACGGAAGAGCAACTTACACTAGTTACGCAACGAGCTGAAGCTTCCCATTCTGTGTTTTTGTCTCTAGGAATGTCCGAGTCTCCCTCAGTATTTTGATGTTTCAAGAACAGCTTCACAGACTAGTTACTTACCGCCTTTCTAGCAACAAAGTGGTGTCCGTTGATGGACCAACTTCACCTTGGGAGCAAACCTACTGTCAATTAGCAAGACCGTAGGAAAGGGTGCCGTTAAGCCATAAAAGAGAAACAAGCCGACAGCTCTTCAAACATCCATTCCAGGCGCTCCAAGGTAAGATTTGTCATATGGAATCAATAAATTCAACCGAGAAAGGGAGGAAACACACAAAAAACTTCAGTAATGCATTTCAGCTGACTTATAAAAAAACCAAAAGGTACACCTGCTCTCCCATAATCCTAACTCAAAAAACAAAAAATCCTGTAATTATTCCAAGCCAGCATTTTGACTAGTTACATAAGAATGCAAATCAAATGCATCGACCCTTCCACTAGAACTCACTCTCCCATGTCTATTCATAGCTGTATGGCTTGTCACTTGAGGAAATAAGGCCCGTCTAATTCTTAGTGGAACCAAACTGTGGCTGCTTAATTTCGCCCAGAGGTTACAACTGAATGATACACTTAACAAATCAGCCATTATGACTCGCCACCTCCAAACATACCCATCATATCCTTGCCAGAACCCATTTGCTTCATCAAGTTCTGTAAACCACCCATGCCACCAATCTGCTTTAGCATCTGAGGTGGAAGAACTCTGCTCATGTGCTGTGCATTCATGTTTCGAGACCGCATGTTCATATCACCCCGCGTTGGGATCTTACGTCCCTTCATTTTGCTCCAAATCTTGGCAAGCCGCTTATACTCTTCCAACATTTCCATAACTTCTCTGTCATGGCGACCAGAACCCCTTGCTATCCGCATTATTCTAGAGTCATTCATGATCTTTGGATTTGAACTGTCTAACTCTGAAACAAATCAAACTTGTTTAATCAGGCTCAGAGGCAAGGATTTGAATTTAAAACTTTCACTGCAGCCATAAGCCAAAATAATAAACAGCTAAACTATATATTACTGCATGACTTGCCTTCATTTGTCATTGAGTCCATCATGGTCATGTATCTTTTGATCTTTGCCTGGCTTTCTTTCTCTTGACCCTTTGGCATCAATTCTGAACTGAACCCCGGTAGCATTGAAAAAACCTTTGGCATCAAGTCCGTAACTCTTTAAAGCCTGTCCACATCCATATGAGAAGTCATCGACTTCCCTCAGCAGCTCTTTTAACATGACCAGAAACAGGGGCCTGTCCACATCCATATGAGAAGTCATCGACTTCCCTCAGCAGCTCTTTTAACATGACCAGAAACAGGGGCGTCCACCAATTTTAGATCTTTTCCTTCACCTGCAATATGACAGATGCAGCACGAAATTTAGAATAAGAATGCTGGCAAATAAACCCTTTAGTTTATCGAATAAAACTTTTAGTTTTCTGTTTTCAAAAACAAAAGTGAACGTTGTTTAGCTAAGAGTGTCTGCACAACTTCCCTCATTCAATGCGGCATCATTTTGACATTTAAATTTATTCTTCTTATTTAGATGGGCGTTCATCTTTTAAATCAATCCATTGCATGACAAAGGACATACTTTGCAATCATCGCTCCAGCTGAGTCATGAATCCGGGAGAAACAGTGGAAGAAAGAGTTATGGATGCACAAGCTGCAAGCGCTGAGGTTAAACCAAATAAGATGTCAATAGAGACATGAAAAATCAAACAAATATAGAAAACACAACTGCAAATGGGTGCGACTTATATACGGTCATGTTGAAAATGGTAACACCAGATCCAAGGAGATGAGCAGAACCTTGAACGTGTGGCATATTTGAAGTCAACAGCCAATGAAAGTTCTTGTTGCCAGAGACATCAATGAATGTTTCACCACTTTTCTCAAACTGAAACAGCTTATACTGGCAAAATAGAATAATGCCATCCCTTATTCATCAGGTTTATACATATTTCACGTCATTCGCCCTTCTACAGGGAACAGATTTCACTTTAACTGTTTTTAAGTGAAAACTAAAAACAAGTGATTGACATACTAGTGACTCTTTGAATGGTAATCGCTCTTGATCAAATGGGAAATATTTACTTGAAGGCCATTCTTACGGAACAGAACAAGTGTCAAGTGGTCTTGGGACACCTCGATTTGGGTCCACTAGTTCATTAGTTGATAGGTTTCACATGCACCGAGAAGAAAGCAATTATACCAGGCGTCTAAGCATTTTGCATCAATACATGGCCAATGAGACCGAGAAGGAGCATATCAAACTGCGTTTGTAACACAAACAAATATTTGCAAAAAGCAGTACAATAAGCACACATACACTGTGCGAGGAATGAACACGAGCACGACGGAATTTCGGGCGAGGACCGAGACCGAAGATCGTGCGAACTGGTCAACCACGAGCTCCGGCCCGACGCCCCACCAAAAAAAGGGCAGACGTACTCGGGAATGACCTACCTGGTTCGGACGGGAGCGCTACGGCGGACGGCGGCTCTCGGGCGGACGACTGGCGACGGCAAAGCTGCCCTTCGAGCTCCCTCTCCCTTCAGCTCGCAATCTGATATGTCACTGATTCCTTCCCCTGTGACTTTTACCTGAGACTTTTACCTGAACCAAAGCACTGGCGGGATCGTGATGCGAGCGGAACTGGAGATCAACAGGCCGGCGGGTGTGAGGTGGTCGGGCACCAACGTTCCAGCGTACAAGACAAGCCGGTGTCGGATCTGGAGCTGGAGGGGGCGCGGTAGTTCGCCGGTCACGCGGTGGTTCACCGCGAAGAGAGGGAGGGCAGACAGAGAAGAGCGGGATCGTGATGCGAGCAGAACTGGAGATCAACAGGCCGGCGGGTGTGAGGCGGTCGGGCACCAAGTTCCAGCGTACAAGACAAGCCGGTGTCGGATCTGGAGCTGGAGGGGGGGGGCGCGCGGTGGTTCGCTGGTCACGCGGTGGTCCGCCGCGAAGAGAAGGAGGGCAGACAGCGAAGAGCAGGGGACGGACGAGTCGGGGCCAGATCCGGAGCCGGAGGGGTGGCGCGGTGGTTCGCCGGTCGGAAAAAGCGAGGGAGGGCAGAGAGAGGGAGGTTGCACGCCGGTCGGTCGCTCGCGGTCGTCTCGCCGGTATCCTCCTGGTTTGTCGGTTGCTCGCAGTGGTTCGCCGGCCGGAAAGAGGGAGGGCAGAGAGGAAGGTCGCACGCCGGTCGGTCGCTCGTGGTCGTCTCGCCGGTATACTCCTGGTTTGTCGGTTGCTCGCGGTGGTTCGCCGGTCGGAAAAAGCTAGGGCACAGAGAGAGAGTTCGTCGGGAGTTCGTTCGGGGAGAGAGAGCGAGTGTAGAGAGAGACGAAAGGAAAGAACTGAAAACCCTAGCTACAGTGCAGAAACATTTTCAAAATGGCGCCTGAAATCGTGGGTCCCGCACGACACGTGTCGCGCTGCGAGCGCCTTCTTGTTTGCCACGTTGATACATAAGACGTACCCAATATTTTCTCGGGATGAGATTGAGCCCACCAGCTTGACTTTGTGCCGCTCTCCCTCTGCCTTTGTTGTCCTTTCTTTATCATTTTTCTCATTTTTTTTTCTGTTTTCCCTTTCCTCTAAAAACAAAATGGAAATTAAAATGCATTATTCAAAACAAGTAATGAGATGTGTTTATAATTGATGAGCATCAGAAAATTTTCTTTTAGCTTCGATAAAATAAGTTTATGGTATTATGTCCGTAATTCTTAACATTCTAGTAATGATTACATGCAAAAAAAAAAATATATATATATATATATAATATCCTATGATGCATAGAAACTTACAATTCACATTATTGAGCTGAATAAATTGTCAAAATATCTAAAGATAATACAATACATTTTCTCTGAAAATTTGTCCAAGACTACCCATTTTGATTAGTATGCTCTCGAATTTAAATTTGATGGGCGTTTTATTTATAAGGAAGGACTAACTAAGTTATTCTTCTCTCTTTTTTCCCATTAGGTAGTTCAACCGAACATATTAAAGTTTGAACGAAGAAAATTTATAAACCACTAGGGGTTCGCCTCAGTGACTACCCTTCCAACTTGGAAAGGGGAGGTTGGGGGTTCAAATCCCCACCTCTTCTTAGGGAGGGATTGGGGTAGGGACGATTTTATTTCAGGAGTGGGTTTCGACTCTCACGCCCTTCAATGAGGCAAGGGCAAAAGTCTGAGAGTGAGTGTTAGCATAGGATTAGAGTAGGACCGACCAAAAAAAAAAAAAAAACGAAGAAAATTTGTATATTTAGACTATCCTAGTCAAAAACGGTACGCATCTAAACTCATCATCTCCTCAAAAGAATTTTATTGAATTAGCCATACTATATCTTAACATAAGTTATGCGGTGTATTGTATACAAAGAGCCGTTAGGTGACCGGATAATATAAATTAAAATCAATGCGGTCCATCAGATAAGTTAGAATTCATATTGTCTTATGAGCCAACCATTTTTAATAGTCCAAAAACGTTTTAGTACACATACATTCACCTAACAATTGATTCCGCACGTTGCTATTTCAAAAATAATATATCTTAATAAAAAAGTCCTAAGTCCATAACCGAAATAAAATATAGGTTTTTCATTTTATAATAAGAAGTTAGTCTAGAAAAGGTAAACCCCAGTATATGTAATACCATACTAATTTCATGAGCAAGCCAGAGCTCGGATTGGTGGCTAACGACGGATCTATAATTTTTTGCTTGGCAAGTGCTAACATGCCCCTTAATTGCAAAGAAATCAAGGCCCGCGCATAACAAAATTTCAGTTTTTCTATATTTTTATTTTTTTATTCTAAAACATGATTTAAGTAAATCTATTTGATAACGCAATTTCATATTTTTTATTTCTGGAACAGATTTCTATTCCAAAAATAAATTTGAAATATAAATCAAAAGCTAATTTTTTTGGCTTTTCTATTTCCAAAACTAATGTGAGAAATGAAAACTCTTCTTATGGTTCACTATCATCACCGCTCGCCACTCGCCTGCCCGCCCACCACCCGTGGGACATCGAATGCCTATCGCCAACCACTCGCTGCTATCTCCCAAGAAAAAGAAAGAAAAATAATAAATAAATAATAAATAAAATATTATTAAAAAATTTATCATATCAACATCGGTCGGTATCTATGTCCGTGTCAACCGACATGGACGTGATAATTTTTTAATAATATTTTATTAAAAATTGATCGAGTCATAACTGTAATCACAGAACCCACATGCTTCCATTTCAAGGTAAAACTTAATTTGAAGGCAAAACAATGTAACATTACTCAAAAACCTTGAAAACAAATTATTCAAAACAACTACAGAGGAGTGCGTGGGGAGTAACATAAATTCATACTTGGTTGTTGACTAGACCTATCAAAACAAGTTATGGACTCATTTATTAAACCATATTTGATGGGCTAGATTAACTTTATTTACTAAATGGGTTATATAGGAGGTTTAGAATTGTAAAGTTTAAAATAGTGAGTGTTAAATAAGTCTATAACTTGTTTAGATTCAACCCATCTTTATAACCCTCTTTTCACTCTCTCGCCCTCACTTTGTGCTCACTCGCTCTGTGCACTTATCTCAGTTTATATATAAATTTTATTAGATTGTATTAAATACAGAAGCTTTCTAGCAATATGAGTTGAGTTATGTATGAGCTGGGTATGTGTTAGATTGGATATGAGTCATTTAATTTGTACTGTATGAAAATAAGTCAAATTAAATTGGATTATTTTTTATTCGACTGTTTGATGGGTCTATTGTTGACCTAAATATAAGATCATTTGTACTTGATGGTATGAGATGTTGAATCTCTGTCGCTAACCAAAGTAAAGTTTATCTCTTAATCACTAAGCAACTCCACGAATTAAATATAAATACGTATATTTCAATACTATGCTTTTTTTTCTTCTATGGATGACAATGATCATATTATATTTTCATCAATAATATGTAGTTTTGCTAACTACTGCAACACGCGGGCAATGTTCTAGCGTTGACTAAAATCTGATTTCAAGACCTGTATATGTTCGGAACAAAGTAATCCTACAATGCCCTTGTCAATAAGGAGAGTGACATAAGCTAAAACGAATATTATATGGGAAAATGTGTGCTCACTGTCTATTCTATTGAATCCTAAAGTGACATAAAGTGAGCTCCTAGAGTTTTCTCTCGACATGATTGCACTTCGCACTATCAGACGTGGCGGGGAAAAGAAACGGAGGCATCTGCTAACTTTTTGGGGTCGTTTTCTTTAAAACCGATATGTACGAAATTGCCATCAACTACTCTGGCCAAAATCCATTTAGTCTTTTTTTTTTTTAATTCTTTTCTGGTGGGCACGATTTAAGCTTGCGATAAAACAGAATCTCCGGGATTGTCATGTATTTCAAGTCAGGAGAAGCGACGGAACTGTGCAAATATCAATTACAATGAAATATGGGTTTGGAAATTTGAAAAACGCATGGAGTTAAGGTGCGGCCAATAACGACTTAACATGATCATTTTAAGTGGAGTTAATATCATGAAAAACCTTAAACAAGTATATGTATAACAAATTTATCTGAAATTATTTTTTTAATTATGAAAAATTCAAAACTAATATATTTATCGTAAATTTACCTTAACTGATTATAAAAAATCACTAATTATTACACTTATAATAAATTTACCACAAGCTAATTTAAATTAGTCACAAGTGTACCGGTTTGAAGTAAATTGATCAAATGTGTACTAATTTGGGATAATCACAAATTAATTTACGGTATATCTATGTATCAGTTTGGGGTTTTTATAATATTAATCCTTTTAAGTACGACCAAAAGCATAAGGTACCGAAGGGAGAATCTACTGTTTAATTGCGTAATTGCCAACAATTTTCTACGAAGACCACGAACTCGCCTCGTCTCGTCCCTCGTCATCCCCCCGTGATTGATGTAATTATCTTGTTGATCGTGAAATTCATTAACATTTCCGTCTCGTCCGTCTCGATTGGCTCATTACCTGAGCGTGAACCCCCTCGAATCGAATCTCGTAATAACACGACAAAACGGGCATCGTTTCCCTAATAAAATAGTGACCGATCAAAGAAAGAACAGGGAGGAGGAGGAGGAGGAGGAGGAGGAGGGGGCATCTGGCACGAGTCGTTGACACCATGACCGAGAGTACCCGAGAGTACCCGAGAGTAGCACGCCACAGAAGTCCCCCATTGGCCGGCAACTTCTTGCGGATAAGGCATGGATACAAGCTCAAACGATTGTTGCAGATCAGGAATATGCACGAGGACATAAATACCAATTTGATTACAGGGGATGTCCGTCTTATTAAGGAGTTGGATCATCCAATAATCTGGTACGAGCTTTAAGCCTAATTGGACTTACCGAAACTTTGAATGTGATTCGCCCCCGAAAAGCTCGTGGACCCTTTCACATGCGACTGACTCTGGACGAGGGCGACCCCATCTGCTTCGCCGTCTCCCTCAGCAGGTACTTCTGGATCTTCCCCGTCGAGGTCTTGGGCAGCTCCTCCGTGAACACCACCGTCTTGGGCACCATGTAGTGCGGCATCTTGCTCCGGCAATACTCCACGATCTCCTTCTCGGTCGGCGCCCGCCCGTCCCGGTTGGCCCTGAGGCTTACGAACGCGCACGGGGTCTCCCCCCAGAAATCGTCCGGCCTCGCCACCACCGCGGCCTCATGCACTGCCGGGTGCCCGTACAGCACCGACTCCACCTCCACGCTGCTCAGATTCTCCCCGCCGCTGATAATCACGTCCTTGGACCGGTCCTTGATCTCCAGGTACCCGTCCGGGTGCATCACTCCGACGTCGCCTGTGTAGAACCACCCGCCCCGCATGCACTTGGCGGTCCCCTCCGGGTCCTTGAGGTAACCCAGCATCACGCATCCACCCCGGAGGACGATCTCCCCGAGCGTCGACCCGTCCCGCCTCACCGGGGTGCCCGACGCCGGGTCCACGACCTCCACTTCCGTCATGGCCACCGTCCGGACTCCCTGCCTTGCCTTGAGCCGCGCCCGCTCCCCTGCCGGCAGGCTGTTCCACTGCGGCTTCCAAGCGCACGACACCGCGAGCCCCGCCGTCTCGGTGAGCCCGTACCCGTGGCTGACCTCGAACCCAAGCGACTCCGTCCGAAACAGCACCGCCGCGGGCGGTGGGGCGCCGGCAGTCAGGATCTTGACCGGGTGCTTGAGCGGCTCGGCGCCGGCGCCGGAGCCGGAGGACAACATGTTGAGCACCACGGGGGCGCCGCACATGTGGGTCACGCCGTGCCGCCGGATCAGGTGGTAGATGGTGGCGGCGTCAAACTTGCGGAGGCAGATGCTGGTGCCGCCCACGGCAGCGAGCCCCCAAGGGAAGCTCCACCCGTTGGCGTGGAACATCGGGAGGGTCCAGAGGTAGACAGGCTGTTTCGGGACGGCCCAATCCACGAGCGAGTCGACGGTGATCGAGAAGATTCCGCGGTGGCAGTGGACCACGCCCTTTGGCGACGATGTCGTCCCCGACGTGTAATTGAGTATCATGGGGTCCCACTCGCTGGCTGGTCGGATCCACTGGAAATCGGGATTGCCTCTCTCGACCAGGCTCTCGTAAGTACACCAGAAACCAGCGTCTCCCCGTGACGAGGTCAGCGGATTGCCTACTTCGTCGGCGGCACCGTCGTCGGCGATGAGGACGAGGAGCGGGCGTTTGGAGCTCGGGGGAAGCATCGAGAGGGCCTCGAGGACGACGGCGCGAGACTGGGGATCGACGAAGATGAGGTTGGAACCGCCGTGGCGGAGCAGGACGGAGACGGTGCGGGCGTCGAGGCGGGTGTTGATGTTGTTGAGGACGGCGCCGCACATGGGGACGGCGAAGTGGAGCTCGTACATGGCGGGCACGTTAGGGGCAACGACGGAGACCACGTGGCCCCTGCCGATGCCGCGGGAAGCGAGCGACGAGGCCACCCGGAGGCACCGGCTGTGGGTCTGCGACCATGTGTAGGTGGTGTCGTTGTAGATGACGGAGGGACAGTCGCCGTAGACGGTGGCGGCTCTTTCGACGAAGCCGAGTGGGGTCAACGGCGATGAGTTCGGAGGGCTGGGCTTCAGCTCGTCCATGGCGACACACTCTCTCTCTCTCTCTTTCTCTCTGTACTGTCTGTGGACATTGTCACTGCCTACTTCGTTGATATATGCGTGCAAAGGCTGGATCGAACAACGATGGATGGGGTGGCCACGTTTTGGTGCGGATAAGAAAGGCTGACGCAGTTTTGGCACTGATCGGAAAACGTTAAAAACAATGTATGGGTATCCGCAGTCAACAAATATAATTGAATTTTAAAACTTTTTAAAAATATAATTAAATTATAAAACTCACCACCAAAGTGTAATGAGTCTCAATACTTTTAAAAACTAAAATCAAAATTTAAAATTTGTTAAAATATTCAATCAAATCTTTTCCTTAATTATACTTTTTTGAAAGTTTAGTAAACAATATAAATAACATCGACACCGATATGCAGCAAAATATGACTCAATACGATAACACATCATTTCTCAAAAACAAAAGAATTCCGACATGTTGTATAAAAAAAATTAAATGTATATTTTTATATATGCATGATAAATTATCGTTTTTAATTTGATTCAAATTCACAAATAAATAAATAAATAAATAAATAAATAAATAAAGAGCCTATAATGAATTTATACAGAAAAATTAATTCACCATTTGTTGATATCATTCATTATTTCAATTTGACAAGTTCAACTACATTCCATTCCAATAATCCATAAAACTTGGAGAGAAAAAAACATGCAATTCATATTCCGCCATTAAATTTAACATTTAACAACAAGTCCAAAAAAATTCACATTTCACAATTAAATATAAATAACAAGAAGTCTTTCTTTCCCCCTTTATTATTTTTATTATTTTTTATTTTTTATATATTTACATTTAGACTATTGATTTATTGAAAATTTTTAAAATTGACGCCGTGCGTATTTGGAATTCTAAACTTGCGCATGTCGGAGTATGTCAAATACATGTTAAAGTGTCTGACGCGAGACAAAAGCTTCCGAAGAGTGCTAGTGCTTCCTATGATATAATTGCATTTTCATAACAAGTTTTAAGACTTGATCATACCTTTTGAAAGTTTTGAAACCTAATTACACTTTAGTGACAATTTCTAAAACTTTTAGTGTATTTATCACTAAATAATAATAATAATAATAATAATAATAATAATAATAATAATAATAATAATAATAATAATAATAATAATAATAATAATAATAATAATAATAATAATATAACTAGCCACTAATATTTGGCATAACTTGATAGTGTTTGTGGAATTGAAGGAATTAAAAATTGTTTTAGGGAGAAAACTTCTTTCTAGTTATGCCTGTGAATCTGATCTTGCGATATGTCAACAATATAATGTCTGGTCAATTAGTAGAAAGTAGATTGTATGTTGAAAGGGAGAGAAGAGATAAGTTTGTGGGTTGAACCCCTCTTTTTGGTTGAGTTAAACTCAATTTTGATGGATTCTTTTAAGGCAACTTGGGTCTAGCTTTAGTAGGTGGACTTATTTGTGATGACTCAGCCAACTGGCTCGCTGGATTTGTGCAAATAGTAGGAACATGTTATTCACTCAAAATGAAAAAGACATTATTTCTTTGGGAATTACTAGACTTATTGTAAAGGCGGACTCACAAGTAGTCATTTCTCTACTTCAGAAATCAATTTTGTCGTCTTATTTTGTTAACACGCTCATTTCTCAAAATGAAAGTATGCTAAAGTATGTACTGCATATTAGCTAACAAATTGGGTTATTCAACCCAACAATGCATATGATAATTATATATTAAATAGGCCACGAAGAAGTTCGCTTTTTTTATTGTTACGAGATTAGATTGGATCATGTTTTAGTGAGAGTAATGGCATAATTTTCTGACTTTATCATTTTATTTATGAAAAATGAAATAGTCACTCGTGCAGCCGTGGCCTGTTTTTGTGCTTCACTTTTTTTGGGTCAGAACCTGTTTACATAGTACCTTTCAATTGGATCACTATAATTTAGTTACGCACGTGGCTGGCAGTGCAAGATCGGCATCAATAGCGGGAGAAGGTTGGTTTTGAGTCGGCATCTTGGGAAAGTATAGAAAGTCGTTTGTGCGATTACTTTAGCCAAGATGCAACATCCTGCACGTCCGTTAATAATTGAGTCGTTGTCTCTCACCATCATCGTTTATGTTTACCTAGGCAGATGATTCTTCTGACATCCCACTCCATGTGGGGGTATGGATATCAATATAAAAATTGAAAAGTAGGGCCAAAAACTCAGGTTATTTGTGCTTATTGACCCTGAAATAAACTATAAATTATAAAAATTAATAAGTGAAACTTACATTTATTATTTTTTACGTAAGAGAATCACGCAAACTCAAAATGAAATACTAACTCGATACTTTTTGTACCTCTTGATGCGATCATTCACCACGCCATCTGATTTTGAGTACTCGCCACTATCGTGTCATGTCGACCAATCACGTTTTTCTCTCGACAAGGCACAAGTATTTGTAGACTTCTAAAATGAGAGAGCATGAATGAATTGAATAACACACTAGGCTGAAGGAGAGCATTGCTAAATTAAATATGCAAAATTACAATTCACTCACGAGATGTGCCTTTTAAACATCATTTGGCATTAACTCCCAGAGTTCCGGTGAGAACTTTACTGGAATAGACTATGTGCAATGAACGATTTTCTTGGCCTGTATTTGACGACAGAAGATTAGGTCGAGCTCTGCTGATGTCATAGTCAAAGAATTCCGTAGGCGGGGGTGGTTGTCACGTGGTGACAATAGGCGTGTCGAGAAGATTGGACACGTTTTCTCTTAAACCCAGCGAGAAGTAAAAGTATCCACTCTAGAAAATAATAAGTTCCGACTCATAAATCCTTTTTGAGACATCAGAGGAATGAGATTGGGGAATTACTGCACATCATGCAGTCAGATCCATCGGCACAAAACACATCGCAAGATTCGCAACGCCACCCCCGCGACGAAACTACGACACTAAGAGCGCGTTTGGTAACGATTATGTTATCGGGAATAAATTCTGATCAGAAATGATTATTTTTTATTCTATTCTCGGAAATTGATTAGTAAAAAGAACGCGTTTGCAGAAGCGTACAAAATTTATGATTTTGGAATAAAATTGCGTTTGGTATCTTGTTTATTGATTTTGTTATAAATCAATTTATTTTAATTTTTAAATAATTTTTCATTTTTTCATTTTTTCATTTTTTCCTTTTTTCCTTTTTTTTTTTTCCTTTTTTTTTTTTTTTTTTCTCCTATTCTAATTCTTCTTCAAGCCAGTCGCTAGGCCTCGTCGGCTCGGCCTCGCCGCCGGCTTGCAGTTAGGCGAGCCATCGGCGAGCTCGCTGGACCTCGCTCTAGCTTGGCGAGGTTGTCGGACCGGTTGCCGGTGCGGCGGACGGTGGCGGGCGGTGGCGGGTGGCGATCGCGGGATGGCGGTCGATGAAAAAGAAGAAAAGAGAAGAAGAAGAGTTTTGATTATCAATTTTGTTCCCGGAACAAGAATCAACTTTTTTTTTATTCTTGATTCCCGTCCCAAACTGATTTTAGGAACAAATTTGTTCTCGGAAACAAAAATTTTACCAAACGCGATTCTTATCTCAAACTGATTCTGAAAACAAAAAATCAGAATCGGACACTGTTTAGATGATTATCAAACAGTGCCTAAGATCTGCATCAATCCCACTTCTCTCGTTTTCATGTTTGATTTTGCCGGGGGCGTGATTCACGAACTTAGCGGGTCCAGCTACCGACGCACGTCACGATTCTTATCTCAAACTAATTCTGAAAGCCAAAAATTAGAATTAAGCACTGTTTAGATGATTACCAAACAGTGCTTAAGATCTGCATCAATCCCACTTCTCCCGTTTTCATGTTTGATTTTGCCGGGGGCGTGATTCACGGACTTAGCGGGTCCAGCTACCAGCGCACGTCCTGATTATTAGGTCCCAAGTCAGCACCAAAATCGCGTCAAGCATTAATGAGCAGAGCCAGACTCCCACGTCGCGACGCATCTTTTCCAGGACACCGCCGATGCGGATGAAGGAGCGTTTATCACCGTCACGTCACGTCGCGTGAAACTCGACGAAGAAGAGTATACGGAAGAAATTCGGGGCTGAATGCGATGGGAGACTCGACGCTTGAGGACGTGCACCGTGAACTGGACCGTCGTTTGTGACGGCCAACCATTATGTCCCGGCCTGCGCCAGAGAAGCAAAGAACACCAAGTCAGCATTTCAAAGTATGGCGAATAACATTCTCCTATCGGATTACGTCCCATCTAGCTTAATTGAGGCATTTAATTCATTGAGTGAGATATATAAGACTCTTTACACATAATAATTAATTTCAATTTATCATGCTCTCATAAAAAAAGTGACATTAGCTCCCGCTTTTAATACTAACAGTCTTGACGTTATTCTCACGAATCAATTATATCATTCTCTTTGCATCATTCACTATTTACCTGATAAGTCCAAGCTCCACTCCCAAGAATATGCGAATACAGGAGAATCACAGTTCATGATAGCTACGTGTGATTCACAAAATCATCATTCATTGTCTCTGTCGGTACAACTTCAAACCCATCATTAGTACAACTTTAGATCTTTGTCTTTTTGCGGATGGTCAAATTTGCATAGGAATGCAATGGACGGATTCATTGCAACCTTGTTCAAGAAGCTACAAATGGCATTTTTGTTAGCGGGAAAATTATCTAAAAATTTATGAATCTATTATACTTTCGTCAATTTACTTATAAATCTTTTAACTTTACCGATCAAATCCTAAATTTTTTTATTTTTTACTAATTGAGTTCATCGGGCCAATTTGACGTGGATATCGACCGTCCTATGTGAGACGGCCAACACTATATGGACAAATTTTATTAATTTTTAATATTTTTAAAAATTTAAATTATTATTTTATGTTTCTCTTTTCTTTTTCTATTTTTCTATTTTTCTATTTTTTTATTTCTTTCCCTTTTTTTCCTTTGGCCAGATGGTTATTACCGTGCTGATATTTGTTAATTCATCGACTTCTTGTCAACTAAGGGGCTATTTGGCAACGTGCCAAACAGTGTCTGATTCTGATTTTTTGTTCCCAGAATCAGTTTGGCGAGAATCGCGTTTGGTAAAATTTTTGTTCCCGGGAACAGATTGGGAAGAGAATTGAGAATAAAAAAAATGTGATTCTCCATCGAGAATAAAAAAAAAAGAATCAAAAAAGTGAAAGTCTCCTTCTTCTCTGCTGTCATCCCGCGATTGCCGTCCATCATTGCCCCCACCGTCCGCTGCCGCCCGCCACTGCCGTTTGCCGGTTCGGCGAGCTCACCGAAGGCAAGCCCAGCCATCGGTGAGGCTCGGCCGGAGCGTCGCCAGCCCTCGTTTGGCCGATCGCCGATCTGGGGACCGGCCACATGAAGAAGAAGAAGAATAGGAGAAAAGGGAAAAAAAAAAAGAAAAGTAAAAAAGTAAAAAAGTAAAAAAATTATTTAAAAATTAAAAGAAATTGATTGAACATAATCAATTAAAGACAAGATCAAACACAATCCTATTCTAGAATAAAAAAATTTGGACAGTTACCAAATGCGTTTTTTTACTTAGAATCGTTACCAAACGCGTCCTAAGTTATCGGCTTCGTACTATCGAAGTCCAAAGAAGGGTCAGGTCATAAACTCTGAAACATCCAAGCCCACCTGTGAACCTCGGCTGGCTACGCGTCCGTTTTTGACTGGGGGGTGACCCCTCGCGCTGTCACTCATCAACTCCTCTGCTCTAACTCCATACCACCATTCCGCAGGCGGCGGATCTCTTTCTCTTGCGTTTCTTTCTTTGGCCGCTCACTCTTCTCCTCTCCGGTCGCTCCACGAGCAGCACGATGGCGTTCCCATCGCGCGATGCCTATCGCCGTCTCCACGTCATCCTCGTCGTGATGCTACTAGGGTTCCAGCCGTCTCGCTTGGTCCGATTCGACTTGCAGTCGGGCCACATGAGGTGCATCGGCGAGGACATGAGGGCTAGTGCCATGCCATGACCGTCGGCAAGTTCGCCATCGTCATGAGGCTGAACGTCCAAAATAGTGGATTTTGATGCCGAAAAGATTGGAGAATGTGATTAAGTCCCTTTAAAGCATTATCATGTAAGTCATTTCACAGCTGTATATTTAAGCATTGAATTTTCACAAAATGAATAAGCAGAGTTGTTTTTGAAAAATTATTAGATTAACCCCCTTAATTTTAGCATTGTTGCACAATAGTCACCGAACTTTGAAAGGTTACAGACTTTCTCGCTTTGATTTTTATTGTTTGTGCTAGTTTTTATGTGGCGTGGTGCTTAAATGTTACCTAAAAATAGACTTATTAATTTTTTTTTTCACCAAAGTAACCTCTATTGCATAGTTAATGAATTTGGATGAATAAATGGAATGGATGATTGATGTTCAGAAAATTTAGTAGATATTATTTTGATCGAGAAAAATGAGTTTGTCCATTCTTGGATAAAATTTAATAGCTAAGTGAATGGAACAATTAATGATTTCAACAAAAGAAAAATTAAAATTCAGGGGTTATCTATAGCTTTTCAAAGTTCAAGGGTATCGTGCAACGATGCAAAAATCGAGAAAAGTAATTTTCTAACTTTTCAAAGTTTGAGGGAACTTATGCAACGGTGGAAAAATTCAGGAGGATTTTTTAGCAACGAGTCCTTAAAAAAATGAAAAACAAGCTACCATCAAGTAGGCCCAGATCAGTTGGGTCCGGGCCGAACTTTCATGGTTCAGCCTGGCCCAAATTTTTGGTTCCAATATATTTGGCCCGAAAACTTCGACACGAGGCCCATTATATCGGCACAGGCCCAACCCATCCGAGCCATAAACCGGCACTGTGACGAAGGGCGATATCTCCCATTCGAATATGGAGGAGGCCGAGACAGAAAAGGTCATATTCAAAGGTCAATGAAACAAAGGAAGGGAGAGTATTGGGGAGGAGTTGTATAAGAATGAATAAAACTATCCATTTTCGAGCCTGAAGGGGTCGACTGAATTGTTAAGCGCTAGGTTTGGAACCGACGAATCCTATATTCAAATCACGACATTATTCACCCATACTAACTATGGAGATTGTGCTTGCCATATGTGGGTGGAGTTTTACTACTCGATGCACATGAACGAGACGATTGCATGTATTCGTAAGAATTAGTCCAGCTGTAAGATTCAGATAAAATAAAAACAAGAAACTTTCCATTATTGACTGTGATGGTGAATTAGATATTGAATGAAAACAAGAGCCGAAGCTTCCAAAAATTAATTGAATGGTTGGTTGACTGGGGTGATCTCTTCTTCTTCTTCTTCTTTTCAATTATAAAGAAGGGAGAATACTAAAAATATACCTCATATTTCACCCAATGACTTTTTACATTTTTTTTTTATTTTTGAAAATCAATTTGCCCATTCACATCAATTATTATTGTGTGCCACGAAAATGCCACTTTCTTTCAAAAATTGCTCACTCCAAATAAAAATAAAATAAAATTCATACCCATCCAAAGCACAAATTAACTAAAGACAATGTGATCAAACCTTAAGCAACTTGCTCAAATGAGTTTGCATTGAGAGGCCATTCAGTCTTTTGAATATCAAGTTTTGTTTAGAGGTATGCGCATTGAATATGTGAATAAACATTCGTAAGATTTTGATTGCTTGTTTTTTTTTTTTTTTTTTTTTTTTTTTGGTAAAGAGATTTTGATTGCTTGTTTCAATCTAAAGATTCGCAAAATCTCTAAAGCTTTTATCATTCAAGCAAAGTTAATATATAGAATAGAAAAAAAAAAGGGATATTGGAAAATTTAGTATTTCATAATAAGGAACGCTTCTCCATAAACGATAACAATCGTTCACCATGAAAAAAAAATCATGAAAATGATTGTAATATCTGCATTCCCACAAAATACACTGTTCGATCTTGCCGTTTGGTCCTATGATAAACGATTCTACTGTTCCTTTAAAAAGAAAACGAAAATTGTC
This sequence comes from Eucalyptus virginea, assembly GCA_014182375.1. Classification (NCBI taxonomy): domain Eukaryota; kingdom Viridiplantae; phylum Streptophyta; class Magnoliopsida; order Myrtales; family Myrtaceae; genus Eucalyptus; species Eucalyptus virginea. Next base: position 40,054,906 of record CM024519.1, on the reverse strand, counting down.
TTGTCTTGTTGATTGATTGCTTAAAGAGTATGTAAGTATCAAAAAAGTTATAAGTAAAAGAAATTATCAATCACCTCCTTTCTCAGTAATTTGTTGATAACTTATAACATTCCTATGAAACTACCTAGTTCTCTAATAGATTGCCAATTATAATTTTTTTTAATATATATTCTTAACGGTATTTTTTTTTCTAGCAGTGCTTCAAATTTACCAATTCTTATATGAATTCACATAGCTTTATTTGAATGATTTGTCAACTTAGTTAGAATTAACTTAAGGACTAACTTTGGGTTGCCAACTCGGCGACATTTATTTGATTTTTTCTTTATTAATCAACTTTTGTTATAGATTTCATTTGCCTTGTTCCCAAACATCTTAGATTTATTAACTCTTATATGAATTTAGCGACTTTTAGTGGTGCGATTTACCGGTTCACCTGCTTCTGTTCCCGATGACTTAGGACATAAGCGCAGAGGCCCGTTTGTCTTGAAGCTCATAGACTACCGTGCAAAATCTCAGCTTATGAAACATTAGTTTTTTTCTTGTTGAGTTATCAATTGATTTAGGTTTACTAACTTTCTCATTTGCGTTGTTTGCCAACATTTACTTGGCTTCTTTTCAAAATTTACCTACTTTCCATTAAACCCTCTTTTATTTGCCTTACTGATAAATCAAACTGACCAACTCTTCAAAAAACTAATCTCTTTAAGTAGTGCAACTACCAACTTTCCTAATAAATCATCAACTAAGTATGCTTTGCAAACTCTTTTGACCTAGACACTAACGTTTATTCTTTTTTTTTTTTTTGAATTACAATTTTTCATATCTCTCAAAAAAAGTCTCCTATTGGTTTCTACTTTCATCTATTTATCGTATCAACAACTTAGATTTTTGAACTATCATATGCAATTAGCAATTTTCATTTGAGTTACTGACTAATTTTTCTAAGATTAAGCCAATTGACTGATTTTGAATTATCAACTCTCATTTGAGTTACTTATCTACGGTTTTTTTTTTTCTTAATTTACAAATACTCTTATTGTTTGGCAACTTTTATTTGCCACTGATTATAAACTTTTTAAATTGATGAACTTCTTTTTAGAAACTAGCATCTTTAATTAGAGTGGTTATCTACATTTTTCTATTAAATTTGCAACTAATTTTGTGTTACCAACTCCTATATCAGAGTAAGTTTATTATCCTTAAAAAAAAAAAAAAAACCCTCCTATTTTTTCTACTTTTAGTTATTTCTTTTTGACGTCTTAAACTTACCACATATCATATGAAATTACCAACCTTGATTTGAGCAATTATAAGTCATAGACTAGTTTTTGTTCAATTTTTCATTTGAGTTGCTTTTACAATGTTCATATATGTTTAGTTTATCAACTTTTCTTTTGTCTGAATATTTTCATTTATCTTGTAAATTACCGATTTTTAAATCGCCCAACTTCTCTTTAGAAATTTTGACAAAAAAAAAATCTCTTAATAAATTACCAAGCTCAGTTAGAGTAATTATCTATTTTTCTTTGAATTAATTACCAACTAATTTTACATTGTCAACTTTTACTCGAGTTAGCTAAACATCTATTTACATTGCCAATATCTCTTCTCTGAAAAAAAAATTTTACATTTATTTACTTTTCTTAACTACAACTTAAATCTGCCAACTATCATACTCAATAAGCTTTATTTGAGCGACTTATTAATTTCTCCCTAATCAATTCATCGATTAGTTTTGGGTTGTGAATCTTCGTTCGAATTACCAATATTTATATGTCTGTACTTTATACCGCCATTGTTTAACAACTTTTATCTGCCTTGTTAATTATCAACTTTCTAAATTGACCAACTCCTCTTGAATTTACCCACCTCAATTACGCAATTGTTCGGATAGAGTTTTCAACTTGTATTTCCATATATTTTACATGGAAAAAAAAGAAAGGAATTACCTCACCGTGATCAAGGCGTACATGACGATGTAGTTGGGCGTCGATCATATTCAAAGGTCAATCAAACACGGAACAAAGAGAAATTGCAAACAGGAGAACGAATAAACTATCCATGCTTGACTTGAAAACAGAAGTTATTCCGCGAAAGCAAGAGCCTTCGCTAGCAATTTCATTGGATTAGCGGTTGCTTAGCTGAGAAATGCTCTAGCCACTTTCCTCCTACGACAAGCTAACCCATTTTTTTGTGCATCGGCAATTTCACCACCCACGGATCGGAGCGGACATTGACAGCGAGTTGGTGACTAATGCCCTCTCCTAAGCCATCCAAAGATTTCGATGGAGATGAGTTTCGATTCGACTCGCACTGTTATGATCAGTTATGAATTTGAAGGAGCAAGAAAGGGAAAGGAAGCAAAATCAGCTGTATACTATCTCTAAGAATGCCACAGAGAGATAAGAAAAGGGAACATCTGATGTATATAGTATGAATGGCCGGTCCTACATGTATAATACCGTATAATCAATCGGTCTGTGTGTGTATACGGCTACGTACCTATACCATCCGGGGGGCGATCAGAGAATAACAACCCCCTTATTGAAGACGAAGAAAAATAATCGAGAAAAGAATGGACAAAAGTGCAGAGCGAAAAGATTCACAGCCGAAGGCGGAACTTGCAGCTACTGCTCGTGATCCGGATACTACTGTCCTCGGACAAGTTGTTCACCTTCAACTGACACCGGACCGAGAACTTGACCTTGAACAGCTTCAGCTTCCCGAGCTTCACCCTCACCGGCTGCCTCACCCTCAGGTTCAGCGGGATCGACCCCGTCGCCTGCTGCTCCGCCTGCAGCTGGGACAGCAGCCCCGTCGCGTTCTGCGTCTGCCCGGACAGCGGCACCACCAGCACGGTCGTGTTCTGGTGGCCCTGGTAGAACTTGGGCAGCGCGCCCTCGCACAGCTGCTCCCCGTCGTACAGCACCGTGATCCGGCTCCCGCCCTCGTAATATATGCCGATCTTCTTGTTCGGGTTCCGCGCAGTGATGTTCACGTTGAAGCTCGCGCTGAGGCTGCCGTTGCTGGCGGGGGCGAACTGCGTGATCTGGAGAGCGTCGATGGAGTACTTGGGCAGCTTTGGCCGGAAGACGAGGTATAGGATCCCGACGGTGATGGCGATGGCGACGATGAGGAGGGCGAGGAAGGAGAAGGTCCAGCAGAAGCACTTGCAGCAGCAGCTCCGGCGGCGCTTCGGGGGGCGGGAGTGGACGACGGGGAGCGTCCGCTGCACCGGCGGCGGCGGGTAGTAGCCATTGTCCCGCGGGGCGGGGTCGCCGTGGTCGGACTTGGAGGCATCGTGGGGCACGAGGGGAGCGGTCGGGGCCTGCGGGGCCTCGGGGTCGCCGGCGGGGTGGACGCGCTGGTGATCCGCCATTGGGGTGATCGAGAGAGAGAGAGAGAGAGCTCAGGAAGCAAAAGATCAAGGACCCGAAGAAAGGGGCGTTGATAGAAGGAATACAAATTGGGTAAGGAGAGACGGGTTTCTCTCTCTCTTTATATGTTTTTCTGCATTTCTGAAGTTCTGATAAGGTCAGACTTATAGGCTCGATGAAAAGTTCCCATCCTTGACTTTTGGAATGAATGCTTTCTGAGTCGTTCGGCCCTTTACGCGAGCAGCGACGCTTTCCTCTTTTTCTTTTTCCTTTTGGTAGGAGCGTTCTCACGCGCTAGTTCGTGGTTCGGGGCCAAGAAAATTCAACGAAATGCGTCCGCCCGCAGCGTTGCCTTGCTTCTTCTAGAACGCTTCTTGTTCTATGGCTATTACCGGGATGGAGCGCGGACATCCCGCGCCCTTCTCGAGACGAAACGACTCCACGTGTTGAGAAAAAAACGGTACTCGCCCGCCGCCACGTTCCTTCATTTTGGTTCGGCCTGGCCAGTAGCATGGAGCGTGCTGTTGTATCCCTTCTTCATGCGATGTGGTGAAAGTCGTTCCAGGCGAACGACACGACGGGAGGGGTTGCTTGGGACGTTTCATTTGGAACGCCGAGCTTCTACTTCTAGATTCTGTCCCTCTCTGGACTTGATTTTTCACGCTTTGTTTAAGGTTCTCATTAATTGCGTGCCGCTTTTTTAACCTCACTTCGGAAAAGGGTTCTCACGCCCGGTAGTCTTTAGGGTTTTCTTCCGCAGCCGCGGGGTTGAAAGTATGCAAAAAGCTTTAAATTTTAAAAGTCAAGGATGGGAATTATTAACATGAACGTCACTTAGTATTAATTCAATTTTAAAAATTTTAATCAAATTAATTTAATCTTAAATCTCTTCATATTTTGTCAATTAAGTTTATTCGATTAATTTAGACTGAAAATTATTAATATGAACGTCAGCCGTCCTATATGACATTCAACACTTATATTGACATTTTTTTTATTTGTTAATATTCTTTTCATTTTTCTTTCTTTTTCTATCCCTTCTCTTTTTGCTAGTCGCCGGTTGGCCTCGCCTAAGCAAAAGCCAACCTAAGAGAGAGAGATGCCTTGGCCACTGCTTAGCTTCACCCTTCAACTTGCAACGACATTGTTTTTATTAAGAAGGGACAAGTTATCATCCACGTTGGACTTCAATGTTTTTTAAGAAAGCCATGTAGGCATTAAAATTTAATTAACATTGGACAAATCGTCGGAATTTGATGCTGTAGACATTCAAGTGATTGTTTTTCCATTGATGTGGCATTCAAGTGATCGTTAGAAAAGTTTTGATATTAAAATGAGTGTCATATGAAAGTTAATTCTAGTGTCTTTTTCCCCATGTTACATATCACCCAACTTGGCCATAACCACTACATCTAAGACATGACCTTCGGCTTGACAAAATCACCTCAAATATAAGGTAAAGCAACATCAAATCGTGGTAATGCAACCTCCGAAGGATGGTGGTGTTCATTTCAAGTAATTTTTAACTAGGCCGGACTGATCCAGATTTTATATAGCTGAATAGCACTATCCAAGCTCACTAAAAGACTCTTTAGGCCATTTTTATCGGGCGAGCCTTTGGAGAGTACAGTCTAGCCCATGATAAGTTCTAATTAATAGAAGTAGCTAAAGGGTGATTGGTGCCATTGTGGAACCACAGAGATAGAATAAATGGGATAGAAAAAAAAATGATGAATTACAAAAAAGAAAAAGAGATGGTCCACATCATCATTGTTGGCCCAGTCCATATTGAGTTTTTCTTTTTTTTTTTGGTCGAACAGTCCATATTGAGTTTGCCCTTCCGTCCTTGAGAAAAAAATATGATATGACACTCCATTCAATCGAAAGACCACATCGAGCCAATTTTCCGAAGTTTCTTGGATTACGTGGAAAAACTATCAGTGGATGATTAAAGAAAAGTTCAAAGACTTGCAATGACATTATCGTTTTGGAAAATTATTAATTTCGAAAATGATTATTAATGGTTCGGTTTGATTTTAAATTGTTGCCATTAATCGCAAATATAAACGAGAAACTCGGTATCAATACTAAACTACTTGCAAATATGCACAAGCGTTGTGTGTGCAAAAAAAAACATCGTTGCCATTAATCCCAAATATAAATGAGAAACTCGGTATCAATACTAAACTACTTGCAAATATGCACAAGCGTTGTGTGTACAAAAAAAACTGAAATTTGCAAGATTAGTCAAATCATTTTATTATGAAGAGTATATTGATTAATAAGAAAACAAGTTATTGGTAAGACTACATTGTCCAAAGAAATTAAATATGTAGAGATATAAAAATATCTCAAGGTTTGACTTTTCTTAGGAAGGTTGTTATAAGATACAAATGATCCAAGTGTTAATATTGAAAGATGCAAATCATTAATTAGAATTGTTGATTCAAGCATTTGGCTATGGTACAACATTTGTAAAAATACACTTTTGAGGATATTTGATGAAGGCAGAAAAAGACTTGAGCTCCCTATAACAGTACACGTGAAAAGATAATATCTATTAGGGGTGTGCAATTGGACTGGGTATACCCGGGAATCGGACCGGCCCACTTAGAAAACAGGATTGGGAATCGGTTCCCGTTGAAACCGGTCTGGGAACCGATTCTCAAAATTCGGAACCGGTTTAAACCGATCTAGGAACTGGGTCCGATTGACTACTCACCCAAGAATCGGTTCCCAAACCGGTTTTGCAATTAGTTTGGGAATTGGTTTTATAAGTATAAGTCCAAAATCCTATTTTTTTCCCCTTATTTCTATTCTTACTCTCGCAATCACACGGCGTTTTTCCTCTCGACTCTCTCAAACATGCACGGCACTCCTCCTTTGTCATTCCTCTTCCTCACTTGCTTCCCTCCCTCATTGGCTCCCTCTTGCACCGTTCAACGGACGAACGGTGTTCGTCGCCACCCAATTCTTGTGTATCACGTGGATTGGCTCTCATAATTTCTCTTTTGTAGGAGGAGTTATGCTTGCATAAATGAGTAGCTTCATGTAGTAGTTGTGGGAATAAAACTAATATCAAACTCATGTTTGTTGCTGATTCTTTGCCTCATGATTTTATTTATTATAATTAGCCCGTGGATCCCTAATTTTTCGTTCAGTCAAAAAGTTCGTGTATTTATTTATTACAATTGCTTAATGTTTTGATATAAATTAAGAGGATTACGTTATTTTCTCGCATATTAATATAAAATTCGAAGTCATATAGGATATCAGGAAATTGCGGAACAAATTCCAATGAGAACAGGTTGACCTAGGAATCGGACCGAAAAAATAGGATAGGTCGGGTACAGGGTCCAGAAAAGGGAAACCAGTTATAATAGGGTCGAGTACACGGTCCAAATCCATACCTTACCCACCCTGGACCCGATCACTCTTAATATCTATTGTACCAATAGATGTGATAGTATCAACTTCATCATTCATAAGATATAACATAATGAGCAGCCTAGTTTTCTTATTTGTAATAGACAAGATATTAAATAACATTGTAAACTTTTATTTTGTGAATAGGTGTGTTTGGCTCATGGAAGACTCAGGATCTTACAAATATATTCCCCAAAATAATCATTTGCATTGCTTGCATAGATGAATGAAAACAAATAATTAAATATAAATTGTTATCGATAACGAAAACATTTTTCATAGCCTAATTTTTTGAAGTGACATAATCGATCATTTTTCAAAAAATATTTTTTGAATTTTGAATTTTCGTGAAACAATCGCACCTTTTATCTTTAATCTTTAACCGATGAAAAGTTTTTATAACTTTACCTTCTAATTTTCTTTTTCCTTTTCAAAATTACCACTTACATGGATGATTTTCTGTGTAACACAAAATACCCAGAATCACCGGCAAACATACAAACACCAATGTGCACAATTACATGTTCCATTCAAAGAGCGTGTGAAATAGATTTTTTTTTCTCCATTTCATTTTCAAATCACACAAAGCATGTGGCAATGTCAAAGCAGACAATCTGACCACGCATAGATAAAGAAAACTCCTTAAACAGACCAACCACCCCTTATTTTACCCGTGAAAATGATTCAGAAGCGTATGCTTATTAGGACTCTGAGAGGGACTCGTATTGCATTTTGATACCTTTGAAGATTGCAATTCAAGCACGACCACGTCAGAACTGCAAGCCGCGTCAACGTTTTCGTATTGAACCTTGCGCGTAGACATTGTACCTAATCTAACCCTATTTTAATCCGATTAGCATAAGCAATCTTAGCGCGTGTAAGATCAACCAACCCCGTTGACCGTTCGTTTTCTATGGCCTCACCATTTCTTGACCTCATGCCTGTCATCACGCTCCCTCCCTCCCTACCTCTCTCTCTCTCTCTCGTTCACAATCTGCATTCTCTTCAACAAACACGTCAATGATGGTCACCTAAGATCCTCCTTACTTTCACCCCTTAGGGTCACAGGGCACGATGCTTCCGGAGATCGTCCTTTCAGCAGTCGACGTCTCGTGACGTTGAAGGATGAATCAGATAGATTTTCCCTTTTGAATTGAGAGAATCCATGTTCACATGGACCGACCGAACGTAAACGACAACAGGGAGGTATGGTTAAAGTAGCAACAACTCGATTTTAATGACGTTTTATTGTGCTGACTAATGTTTAGTGGAGTCGGCATTAATCTGAACCTCGAGATGGTGAGATGTCGATAGAGGAAAGGAAGATAGGTTGAAAAGATGTCATGTCGTGAGTAATGATGTTCGCAACTTCTCTTAAATACAACATCTACTGTTGGCTTAGAATTAATGGTAAATTGAGGAACCTAAGTTGCGTTTGGTAAAGTACTTTGAAAGTTTCAAAGCCTTTTAGGAAAAATTTGGAAGGGCTTTTCAATTTAAAGTTAACATTAGGAATATGAGTGATTGGGTCCAGGATGAGTAGGTTCCAAACCTGAATCATGGACCCGACCTTGTTATAATCAATTCCTATTTTTCGGACCTTGTACCCTACCCCATTTGTACTTGATCCTATTTTGGAACCTACCATGTTTTTTCGGTCCAATTCCAGGGTCTATCTCGTTTCTATCGGAACCTATTTTATAGCTATCGATATCCTATATGATTTCAAATTTTATATTAATACGCGAAAAAATAACATAATCCTCCAAATTTCATCTCTCATATCAACACTTTCATATGAATCATGCTTGCAGGACCTTGGAAATTCAAACTCACTCCAGCAAAATTACTCTCTCTCTCTCACTAGTCATGGAGGGTTTGCTTTTGAAGTCCCATCTCTTTTGCTCCAACCAGACCAAGCGATTCTTGTGATTGTTATCGCTTTACAAATGCTAAAGGATACATAAAGAAGGGTAGAGAGACTCCATATAGATAGCAAATAAAACATCTAAGAAAAAGCAAGCATTTTTCGAAAGAGAGATTTCAAATTCGTTTTCATTTTTGCTTTACACCTAAGAAGACCGCGTCCTTTTCTCTTTTGGAAACGCAACATTCTCACTACCGTGAGCCGGTGATGGACGATGCGACCATGAGCTGGCGAGGAAGGGAAGCGAACAAGGAAGAGAAATGAGGAAGGAGGAGGGCCATGCTAGAGGAAAAAACGCAATTCTAAGATTAGAAATCAAGAGACAAAAAGATAGGGTTTTGGACTTTTGGGTTTACAAAACCTGTTCCCAAATTGATTCCCAAATAGGTCCAGCGATCCGGTATTCACTCCGAACTAGGAATCTCACCGGTTCAAACCGGTTTTGAATTTTAGGAACCTATTCCTGGATCGGTTTCAACGAGAATCGAATTCTGAACCTGTTTTCCGAGTGGACCAATCTGATTCCACACCCCTAATTGGGCAAGCTAAAAGCTCAAGACAAGTGGTGATTTGCTTTGAGCTTTTAGCATTATCGGAATGCTAAAACAAGGGTTAAATAATTTTTTTTCTTCCAAACTACATTCACCAATTCTTTAGCTTTCCGATTTTGCCCATCATGGATACTATTCATTTTTTTTGTGAGGGCAGCCAACAAGAGCCAACGAGGTTAGATTTGACTAGCGAAGGGTCGACAACCAACCAACGGGATTACGCGACCCATGACTATCTGAGGTCACACTGCCCCAGTCAACATGGCTTGGGGTCATGCAACCTCGGTTGATGACCACTAGCATTAGATCTAGCTCATTGACAACCTAAGCCCTTTACTAAAGTTGACGAATGGTTTGATTTCTTTTTAATAAAAATAAGAAAAATTTCAGCCAAAGCTCTTTGCAATTTTTTTTTTTTTTGGTTACCAAACTACTTCACCAAAGTTACTTTATAAATGATATATTACCCAACGTAATTCACATAGAGAGAGAGAGAGAGAGAGAGAGAGAGAGAGAGAGCTTGCACATAATTTGTAGTTAATGTTAGCCTAAATCGGTGATCAACCAACAGTTTGCATTAACTCTTGAAGGTTTGGCTCTTCAATTCCATGAACACTCTCCTACGAAAGATTTTCTCTAGGTGATTCGGCCTACGAGTCTGTAGTGATTATGTCCTGTTATGAACACAACTTTATATGGGCTGATGAAACAGAGGACTTATGCCACTCGGCCTCAGTATTGATATATGGGCCGTTGAAACAGAGGACTTGCGCCACTCGACCTCAGTATCGACAGACCTACCCACCGATCTTGAATGAGAAATTCCACTGTTCACAAACAACAATTGGGCCCATTCCATTTCATGTTCCTACACCTGTCTTCATTCTGTCCGTTTTATACTTCATATTTTGTAAATGCATTTTTTTCGCTTCAATTTGTATTGATTAACACTGGTCCTAAAAGTCTGCCATTACCCAGATTGATATGATGGATCTGCTAGAGACTTTCCGGGAACAAACTATTTGAGTTTTCAGTGTCATCTTCCCCCAATGACTTTCATATATAACAGCACTGCCTACTTGCTTTCCACTAGTTTTAAATGCCCCTATGCTTTGCACCAACCGGCATGCTAGACTCAGAACTCGATTCATCTTTGAGAAAGTACTTGTGAACCGATTAACACCTTCATCATTCATCAAATGTGTGAGGTTTGCTTTTATTTGGACTGTTTGCACTGTGTAGAGTACACAGGACAGCTCCAATGACCAAAACCCTGCCCCTCTCCAGCAAGAATCTGGATTTCTCCATCCCGATTCCCAACCAAGTGCTTCGACCAAATGCCTCCAAAAAGGGAAAAGCCAAACTCATCTCATTGATTTAATCTTCAAAAAGCTACATGACTACCAGTTCAAACTGAATCGAACCGGTCTAGCTAACAAACTGTTATTATTGTGCCATTCCATCCTCTCTTAACATGCCAAAGAAGCAAAAACTAAACGAGACATCTTCCTGTCGACAAAGAGTAAAAGACAACAACAGAGAGCAGGCGCGGTCTAAAACATGGTGCGAGGTTCGCCTCCACGAAGCAGGCCGACTCCGAAGGAAATTGTGCAGACCATCAGCCCCATAATTGCCAAGAACCCGTACTTCCTGCAAAAACCAATGAAACCAACAAATCGCTCAATTTCTCATTAGCAAGAATCAAATCATTTTGAAACCCATGATGAAAGATCCCAATTGAATCAACCAGAAAGTTTTAGGTGCGCGTATACCGCACTACCGCGTAGCCAAATGTCGTCAACTTTATGTGGTTATTCTATCAACTTGTTAATCTGAGAACACCTAATCATCTCTGTGGAAAAGGCAGGACGCAAAAGAACTACGCACCCGATCTTGAGGCGTTTCTGGGGGTCGCCGGTGGAGTAGCCTTTGAAGTAGAAGAAGCGAGAGACGATGTAAAGGACTCCGAGAGCAGCGCAAGCACAAGGGTGCCTCAGCCCGCCGACAATCATCAGCATGAAGAACATGGGCATCATCTCCAGCGAGTTCTGGTGCCCTCTCTGTCCAAACCAACCAACCATTTCCACCACAATTTTATCAGTAACTCCTTAAAAACCGAGAAAAAAATACCGACAAACTTACACATCATCTGCCCATACAAAAGAAACGTTTCACAGAAAACCCACCTCAAAAACAAGAAAAAGTTCGAATTTTTAGAACAGATTCGACAAAAACTGCTCATATTTACTTGATGGGGACGGCCGCCATCTCAATCAGATCAATAAACAAGCGAAATTAACAGTTGATCACCTGGACACAATTAAAGAGCTTGGCTTCCTTGTTCTCGGATTCGGAGGCGTAGAGAGTCGGGTAAAACACCTTGTACCTGAACGAATCGAACCACCCAAGACCAAGAAAATCATTATCCCGCTCGTGATTGAGTCCGGAGAAACCGACGGGAGAATGGTTAGAACTGGGAAAAGGGAAAAGAACAATATCTCGAAATGATTACTTCTTGCGAGCCATGCCGACTTGGGCAGCCATCCAGAAGTTGAGGAAGCAGTAGAACACGAGCACCAGGGCCACGTATCCGTACTCCCTGGGCAGCAGCATCCCCTCCATCTTTCGCTTTCGCTCTCTCTGGAACTGCTGTGATCCTGATCTAAACCTGATTTCTGGATTCGAATGCCGTCAGATGATGATGTGTGTGTCAGGACTTGAGAAGAAGGGGGTATGGACTCTGGAGTTGACTTTTCGGAGTTTCTGAGGCTGTGGTTGGGCTCTCCTCCGTCAATCTATGGGCCCTTCTTATCTACCCTTTTCTGGCTTCCGCTCCAAGGCAGGCATTGGACTTGACGTGCTCCTAGAGTTGAATTTTTTTTTTTTTTTTTGTTTACGTGGGGGGATGAGCTTCCAGAATCTTCACCAGCACTTGATGGGAAAAGGACAGAATAATCGGACCTCGTCCTTTCGATTGAGCAAAGAGTTGTGGATTTTGGTAAAAGAGAGGGTCGTTTGGAGAATTGTGCAGGAGGACGCATTAAGTTCATAGATGGTCAGGCTGAAGATGATTCGATGTAAATTGACGCATTTAACCTATTTTAATCCTACAGCAAAACACTAACAAAAAAAAAAAAAAAATAGCTGAAGCGAAACACTGTTCAGCACTTTTTGATATTGTTCATACTCTGTTTGGCACCGTAATGTTCTGTAGCAACACAAATTTAGTGTTCCATATCCCAACTTGATTCATCCATCTCACCCATAAATATAACATAATATCATGATCCTCATATCATTGAGAAATTGTAGAACTAGTAATTGCCGAATTAACATACTTTGAGCTATTCGCGTGAATATGTTACTTGGATAAAAATTTCGTATCGAATTAAAAAAAAAGTGAATAGCATAATGAGAAAATACTAATAAAAAAAAACATATAGATGGAAATACTGATAAAAAAAACTAGAAAAGTGTACTGTGAATGTTTTTCTTCGGTCAATCTATGGGTCCTCCATATTAACTTCCCTTTTTTTCCTGGCTTCCACTCCAAGGCAACCATTGGACTTAACGTGCTTCTTGAATTGAATTTTTCTTTTTCGTTTAGGTGGGGTGTAACAACAAGAAATTTATACCAGCATTTGATGGGAAAGGACAGAATAATCAGACTTCGTCTTTTGAATGAGCAAAGGTTGTCGATTTTGGTATAGAGAGGGCTGTCGAGAGTCGTGCAGAATATATTAAGATTGTCAAATAGATGGACTGGATTGAAATCGTTTTAACCTATTTATATGTAATACAAATTTAGTGATTCATACCCCCAACCAACCTATATTGACCTTGCTCATATTGTGAAAACACATTAATACAAATGCAACCTATGAAAATTCGTACACATCGAATTAAATACACTTTAAGCTATTCATGTGTATATGTTAGTTGGATAAAAATTTTAATTTATCATTAAAACATTTAGTAAATGGAACATGCATAGCAACTTGTGTGATTCAATTCGTGGGAGCAGAAGATGTCAATTGTTACATTATTTTTCCTCAAATCGGTTCTCACTTATAACTGAATGATGGGGAGAATTACCAAAAAGTCTAAACCTATTAACGGTGTCCAATTCAATTCCTAAATTTTTTTTTTTGGTCGATTTAGTCCTAAACCTTTTATAATTGTCTTAATTCATTCATCCGCTAAAATTCGGGCTGGCGTGATGTGGACACCGGTGGGGGACAGCCGGCCGACGACGCTGACGTGGCGATTTTTTAACTTTTTCAAATTTTTTAATTTTTAAAAATATTTTTAAAATATATTTTTTCATTTTTTTTCACACCTTCTCTTTCCTCTAGCCGGCCGGCGCCAACCGGAGGCGAGGGCCGGCGAGGCCCGCCCCCGCCGGCCGGAGGCGAGATCTGGCGAGGGCGAGGCCCCGCCAGATCTGGCGAGGTCAGCCTCGCCGGTCGCTGGCGAGGGCGAGGGCGAGGCCTCGCTAGATCCGGCGAGCTCGGCCCTCGCCAAGGCTGGGGCGGAGACGGGGAGGGAGAGAGAGACCTGGAAGAGAAGAAGCGGCGGAGCGGGGAGGCGATCGACTGGGTAGGGAGAGGGAATTGGGGGAGGCGGAGCCGAGCTGAGGAGACGACCGGACGCCCTCGCGCGTTGCGACGAAGAAGACGAGTCCCTCCGCCGAATTCCCCCCGATTCACCCCACCGGAACGAACAGCTCGGCTTGATTCCGACCGCCGCGAAGCTCTTAGATTCCGTCAGCCGAACCTCGGCGTCAATGGCAGCGTCTGCTTGCAATCGAGCGATGCAGCGAGCTTCGGCGTCCCTCGGACTGGCCCTCAGATCGGGCGTCCGGTCGTCTCCTTAGCTCGGCTTCACCTCCCCCCGATTCCCTCTCCCCGCCCGGTCGATCGCCTCCCCGCCTTTGCCCTAGCCTTGGCGAGGGCCGAGCTCGCCGGATCTGGCGCCCTCGCCAGCGGCCGGCGGGGCCTCGCCAGATCTGGCAGGGCCTCGCCCTCGCTAGCGGTCGGCGAGGTTGACCTCATCGGCCCTCGCCTCCAGCCGGCGGGGCAAGCCTCGCCAGTGGCCAGAGGAACCTCGCCGGCCAGAGGAAATGTGAAAAAAAAAAAAAAAAAAAAAACTAAAAAAAAAAAAAAAAAAAATTTTAAAATTTTTTTAAATTTTTTAAAATTGCCATGGTAGCATTCGCCGGCCGGTTGTCCCCTACCGGCATCCACGTTAGACGGCCGGGCTACCAATTTGGCGGATGGGTAAATTAAAGACACAATTATAAATGGTTTAGACTAAATTACTAAAAAAAAAAAGTTTAGGTGACTGAACCAAGACATGCAATAAGTTTGTGACTTTTTGGTAATTCTCAGTAACATATTCATGACCAATTTTTTAGGCTCTAATTGTTTCTCAAGGAGAGCTAAAAATGAGTTGCCCATACAACGAATTGGGTCATCAAGTCAGAGTCACAAAATGGTTTTGAGATCACTTTTGCCGGTCACTCTGCTCCTGCTCCATTTTCCTCCCGTCGTTGCCCTGTGCTTCCCTTTCTATATTTTGGGTCAGGCTCTGCTCCTCGGCTTCACGGAAGCTCGTCCGCAACGTCACCATCATCTCCTTCGAAACCCCAGGCCAGCCTCCCTTCAACCACCCTCCATATGGCTCGTTCCTGAGTAACAACTCCGGATCCTATATGCTCCGTCATTCGACGCTAATCGAAGTCCAACCAAAATCTAACCGCAAACCGCGACCGGTACTCCTCGCTTGCGCTTCCCATCTCTGCGCATGCTTCCACGGGGCGTCGGAGGTGATCCATTTACGACCTGTTTTCGGGTTTAATTCTTTCTCGTCCCAATTTAGCCCGTTTTACAAAAAAGCCAGTTCCCCGTGCCGAATTAGGCCCATTAAATCTGATTCTCAAAATGAATTTGGGACCATTTCGCCGGCTCTAAATTGCCAACCCCAAAAAAGGTGGTTGCTTGAGCTGTGACGACATCTATTGATAAATCCATGTTTGGAAGTTCCGATTTTTCGAGAGTAGAGATCTATTTCTGACATTTCAATGACGATTATAAAGCTGAGAGAGATTTTTTATTAGGAAACTTCACATTCAAAATGATCAAACCACGTACCAAGAATAATATGACCTGACCAGGATTTACCTAATGCATCATGGCATTGAAGTTGGAGCTCACCATGATATTTCTTCTCGCGAAAAGGAACTTCAAAGGCATTGATCCTTGAAATCTCAGTCAAATTCTGTCTTTATATCGAGGAAGTGACAAAAGAGCGGCAGTGAAAGGAGAGAGCTGGACGGCCATCAAAGTGTGTTCATGAAGAAACAAAAGCCTCTGATAAACGCGAGGTCTTGTAGAGACCTTATAAGACCGCCACCTCTGTGGAGAAATGCAGCCCCGAACCCATGCTTTCCTCAAATGTAATTCCAGAGAGAGAGAGAGAGAGAGAGACTATTTTTACAGTACATACGAAGATGGTTATGGTATTCAAAAATGCAGAATCATTTGATGTAAGCAAAAGAATGGCTCTTCCAGGGTATACAAAAACTCGTCGCTCCCATGAAATCGCCCTCTCCTAAAAAGAATTTTCTATATCGTAGGAGGATTGTGGTAAAGGCAAAAAAAATGTGTAACGTAATCAATGTTAAAAGAAAAAAATGAACCGTAACCTGTACACGTATCCTAATCATTGGGATCCATTTCCTCATCTTGCTCTAGGGTCAGAGACGACTCGGTCATACCACCGTCCTCATCAGAATCTAACTGACTTTCCATTTCCATTTCGTCCTCTTGAGATTCGTTCTCATTGCCACTGTTCTCCAGCCTATTAGCCACGGCACTGTGCTGCATCCACTTGGGGCATTCAACTTCACCACTGTACAAAAATTGCCTCGCCCCACTGCCCTTTCCCACATCTGATGTCTCTGATGCTCTAAAATTCCGACATGAGCACTCAGGGATCGGGTATGAGAGAAATGATGCTCTCTTAGACAAGCGGGATTCCCTCAGCAGGCCCACCTCCCCAAGGCTTGCATTGAGATGCTCTCTCACTTGGAGAGTCCAGTTATGCTTCGGGTGGTAAACATTATCAGACACATTGGCAAAGAGTTTGACCAGATATTTTCTGCTTCAAAAACATTAAGTCAGTAACACAGATAAGAAAGTAGTCAACAAGGTCATTAAGCAGCCAAGCTCCCTGCACACTATCTGCTCAAAGGGCTAAAGTGCACCTGGAATTGTAACATACTGCACATAGGTAACTGCAGCTTTATACAAAAGGATGCCTTTTTTTTTTGGTTAATCATGCCCATTTGTATGATAGCAAAACATATTTGAGCAAATTCAAAGCTAACAGTGACAATGAATTATATGCTAAAGGTCATAATAAATGCCTAAATGACGGTCAAACTACCATATCGCTAGCTTTGGGTGAAGTGATAGCCCAGGAGGCTAAGCAACTATCAAATTTCAACTTCTCTTAACATCAGGTACAAATATTAGTGGTCTACTCTCAAATTTTTGCACGAAAAGGATGCTACTTGATAAGCAAGTGACATAAGTCGAAGATCTCCTGGTAGTAGCAGCAACTTATACTAAAGTTACGTGGCAAGCAGGTCCAGCACCTAAATACCGAGATCAGATAAAATGTATCCAACAGTCAAGAAAATAGAAAACAACTTTTGTTTAGACATTCTGTAATTAAATTTTCGGCACATTACTGAAAACAATCCATCTCATTTATCTTTGTTCTTTGACATAATCTGGTACCTGTCGGGTCGATATGTTCTGGCAGATGCCATTTCGTAGAGTCGGTGTCCCATGACCAAGCTCGCAAAATCTGGCCAACCACTTCCGTCATTATTAAAACCTGGAATAAATGCATCCGCCTCGACAGAGACAATATAATCAAGAGCAGCCCACAACAACCTGTGGGCTTGCCTTCTCAAATCAATCGGTGAAGGGTCTGGCTCAGTATCCCTCTCCGTAATCCAACCATACCAGCCTTCCTTTTCATGACGATAAACAGGCCGATCAGGAGGTGGAGGAAGAGGCCGGGGACGAGGACCTGCCTTATCCCATTCCTCCTTCAGTTCCTCAACACTCTTAACCGGAAGTGGCTGGAACACATCCAGAGGGAGCTGTGTTTCTGGCCCGACTAGGTCACTCAATTCTTGCTTGCTACACAAAGATGTTCTATCCGCTAGATTTGCATACATGGCACGTAGGGGAATCAAAATCCTTTGTCCACCAAATGTCTCAGAACCAGCCAAATATATTCTTGTTTTTGGAGGATAACCCATTGCCCGTAGAAGCAGTCCTACCTGCATTAGAAGTAATAAAGCATTAGTACCTTAGAGCACAGGCTATAAAATGTCAGTGTCCTTGAGTATGTCCTAATCCAAAAATATTGGTGGTAATGATAAAACTAGAGGCAACTCATGCCATTCATTAAGTGAGGAATGGATGCTGGGAGGCATTTATCATAAGCCATATTCAGAAGAGAGCAACTAGCTGAAAAGCTAGTGACCAAGATTGTGAGAGAAATAATGCTTTAGAAAGGCCAAAAATCTGAGTCCCAGATCTCACTAAGACAGTCAAAAAGTACAATAAATAGATGCAACTCCCATAGAAATCAAACAGCGCAAAGGCATATCTACAGAGGAAAGCCACACTGATACTGAATAGCAGAAAAAAAAATGAAACACATAACTGCTTGTTTTTGTCCACTCCTGTCATCACAAAAATGAAATATGTGACGGATTCTTTCATGACCAAGAGAATCGAACACACTAAAGGCATCTGTATGGCACCACCAGGATCCACCCTTCTCCAACGAAAACCAAAGGGGTTTTCTACCTTTAATAATATTTGACAGGATAGGATATGGAGATATACTTCTTTTCTTGCAACACAATGCATAACCAACTCTTGTGCATAAGATTATAGTTTCACATATTATATTAAAGTAATAAGCATTACTGCATTAGGCCATGCAAAAAAAGACTTAAGGACTCTGGCATATTTTTCAAAACATTTCTCCTTAGAGAGATTAATAGCATAACTATCCACAAATGTGTGTGTGTGTGTGTGTGTGTGTGTGTGTGTGTGACAGATATTTGCATAAATTATTGGAACTCCGAAATGCCAAGTTACCTGACAAAACAACTTTCTTTAAGGGAACAACAATACAGAAACTTTCACATTACAATGAGTTATCTTCCTTAAGAAAATCAAAGTGAATGCCTACCACATCCATTCCCAAACAGGAGAACACAAGAAAGAAATAAAATAAATATATAAATAAAAGTGATAAAGAAGTAACAAGTAAGGAAGCTGGCTCTATTTATGGAAACATCACTGCATTCATCATACTTAACGTAAATTAGAATACAAAATGCACCTCCTCAGGCATCAAAGGACATGAGCCATTCGCTTTGCGAGCATGTGAATCAACATTTAATTGGTCAGTGATCATCCCCTGTTTAATCATTTGCGCCCTTCGATACTGTATAAGCTCTGTGTGAATGTCCTGCAGACAAAGCAAAGTGAACTCCTCTGTCAAACCAGTGGATGGAAACAGAGAACATCAATCGAGAAGCCCTAGGTGCCTCCAGGCCGCAGGCTGCTTCATCCAGGCAACATTCAAACAACCCCAGTCACGGTATATGCAGAGAATTATGAAGAAAGAAAAATCTACACATCAAGACAATTAAAAAAGAGATTACATCCTAGAGCCACAAGTCATGCAGAAAATCTTATGGAACCAACCATTGTGCATTAAGAGGTGAACCTTAAATAAAAAGATCCATTCGGCTATTCACTGATGTGCACTCACATGGTGCACGAGTAATTCCTTTTTTTCCCGGAGAATATAGGAATCTAGAAAATCCAGTACAGGATGAATATAGACCTGGGAGCTTTCCTTCATTAGTTTTGGAAAGTGAACAATCACGGAAGTAATTCCTCTGAGCTACAGACAGCAATCCAAGCTCTAACAAAGTTGCCAACCAGCTATCAGATACTAGATAAATTACATTGCTTAACAAGGGCACGCTTATATTTTCTACAGACAAAGTCCCGAAGAAGCAATATATGACGATTAAAATAGAGATTACATCATAGAGCCACAAGTCACGCAGAAAATCTTATGGAACCGACCACTGTGCATTAAGAGGCGAACCTTAAATAAAAAGATCCATTTGGCTATTCACTGACGTCACATGGCACAAGAGTAATTCCTTTTTTTCCCGGAGAAAATATAGGAATCTAGAAAATCCAGTACAGGATGAATATAGACCTGGGAGCTTTCCTTCATTAGTTTTGGAAAGTGAACAATCACGAAAGTAATTCCTCTGAGCAACAGACAGCAATCCAAGCTCTAACAAAGTCTCCAATCAGCTATCAGATACTAGATAAATTACATTGCTTAACAAGGGCACGCTTATATTTACTACAGACAAAGTCCCGAAGAAGCAATATATGACGATTCACCTCTTTCAATGTCTTCACCAAGCAAAAACCAAGGAAGAAAAATGTCATGACACAATAGTAAGATCACTTCAAGAAAATATCTGTACAAACCTGAAATAACTCAGCACATCCATGATATGCTAAAGTATCTCTGACAAGGCCAGGATGATATGCAAGGTAAGGCTGGCCAGCAGCTCGTAACCTGTACAGGTAAGAGATGGTAAGAAATCTTGCCAAGGGGAGGCCTCATGGAAAAAAACTTCCAATATTATGGAAATTGTCACATGCATAGGCAACTCCATATAGGATCAAATCAAAGGGAGAGGAATGGAAGAGTGAAGCAAAATATTTTGGCACAGTGAGGATCCAAGTTGCAGAAATGTTAAAATTGTGAAGCACTCCTTTTTGCCACATTTGACAATTACTTGTGTTTGTAATAAACAAAGGAAGCAAAACACCCTTACCTTTCCACCATGCGGCGCCCAAGTGCCAGAACTTCAGGACGAAACTGAAGTGCATGAAAAGAAACTCTACACCTCAGTCTTTGATACTCATCCAGGTCTGGAGGGAGGACAGGCTGGAAAGAAGCAAAAGGAGATATCAGAGAGGTATATCTTGGTTTATTTATCCAATTTCCAAAAAGAGACTAACTTTCGATATTAGCAACAAGGTCTCATTGCTTCTGTGAAAAAAACTAAAATAATAATAATAATACGTCACATCACATGCAATATGCCCAGCCTGTAGAAGTCAATCTATCAGCAAAAAGCAAAAATGCCTACTTAAAAGAGCAGCGACAATGAGTCCACATTCCAGGACAAACAAATATGCTAAGGTTATGTACCTGTAGGCAGCCTCCCTCAGTAAGCACTAACACGACGGCCTTTGCTTTCTTTAACTTCGGCAAAACTTCATTAGCATAGAATTTAGGAGAAGATGTAGATTTGGGCTTAAAGACAGGGTACTGTTTCTTTTTCATAGCCTCCTTCATATGTGGAGGGAGGCTTTTCACAATCACTATATCATTACTGAGAGCTGTTATGAACTGATCTTCATTGTATATGTAGGAAAAGCTCCGAAACTTAAAGCTGCAAAGTTTAGAATCTCATGATTTTTATCCTTTATATGGAGAAGATTTGTGATAATAAATCCAGGGAAATAGAGGGAAGAAAGAAAACCTGATGCCTTTTGCACGAGTACTTTCTTGGATCTCCGGAATTACAAGGGTAGCATTTAACAGCCTGGATACTGCGACCAAATCACAAATCTAGAATGCAGGAAACCATTCAGAAGCACTGATTTGGCTCACTTATTTGAAAAATTCTACTTAAACAATAAAGGCCTACCGAAGTTCTTATCTTCTCAAATCCACCGTAAACTTTGGCATAGATGAAACCATTATTCTTCTCAGCAGGAGCTGCACCACAAAAGGATTGAAATATCAATCTTCTAGTTATTATTCCTTCCTTCACCAGCAAGTCCATAAATGCTTAGATCCAAACTAAACCTTATCCAGGAGAAATACTTCCATACCAGAGGAAATTATTAAAAGCTGTAGATTCCACAAAGGCAAACAAGAATTCATCTCAAAGCAATAAAGATCAGGACTTGTATAGGTACCGCAAGGAATGTTGACTATCATGGCCCGCCACAAAAAGTCGAGAATATTGAGAAAACTTACCAGGATGTTTACTTCTAGGATTGGCATAAGGATAGAGGGACTCAAGGGACTTCACAGTTCCCCATAATCTTCTATGCGCAGCTCCCTGGACCATGAGAAAAAAGAGAGAATGACATCATTGATGTGAAGAAAATATGTTGAATAAAAAGTGTCATAAAAAACTATAAAGCACTCATCCATGATTCTCTCAAGCACACCTGCCATCCAGCATTTATGGTAAGATCATCCACAAAACCTGTGATTGCACTGTACTGCACTAGATCCGCACTTGAATACTTGGCCAAAAGTAAATGGACTAGCAATGACACGCAAGACAAGAGAAGTCCTCCGAGTGCAGCCCATTTGATTCTGGTCATATACCTCATCTTACTGCTATTTTCGATGTTTCAAGAAGACTGCATGCATCCCTACCTTCAAATCAAGAACAAAATTCAGCATGTGGAGAAGCAGTATACTCGAAGTAACAGAGATGTGAGTTGTGTGGTACACTAGATTAGTTCGAAATAGTCAACCAGGACTGAAGTGGTCCGAAACGAAAACTGCCATTCTTTAACCCAACCTTTGGAAAAATGGGGGTAAAAAACAAGTTTCTATAACTATGAATTAGAAGAATAAGTCATCTCCACTTGCTAAAATGAACAACACATTTATCAAAAAATTAAAAAAAAAAAAAAAAAGCATGCGTCGAGTTAAAATCTGATGAGTTCAACAACACCGATATAAACTGCTCTGACCGAACAAGCCTTTCTAAGTAATTCCTCAAAGAAGAAACAAATCAGCCAACTGAACCGTGTAATGAACCTTCTCCTAAGTACAGGGGTGCAACTATAGCCGTGACTCCATTACCCCGATTTGGGAGTATATGGCTCCTGAGCGCAGCACCGCGAGAGTTACATCAAGATAAAACGACTTAGGCACCACCGAAGAATGAAGGAAATTTTCCTTCAACATGTGCAGCGGTAGGAGGCTAGGAGCGCCAAAGGAAGGCACAGTGAAACACAGGATACGCAGTAGATGTTGAACCACAAAGAGCGACAGAAGGAAAAAGAACGAACCGAAACAGAAAAGCAAGTAGGAATTCGGCAAAAAGGAGCAAAATCCAAAGCAAATCACTCGAACGGAGCTCCGTCGAAAAATGTCCTCGAGTCCAAAGATCGGAGAACCTCGCTCCAATTCGGTATTGCTCATTGCATCGAAGACGACGGATCAGACTCCCAAATGCCAATCCCGAAATCAGCGCACCGGGAATGCGAAACTCATTGGTCACGTTCTCTATCAATCCTAGAAAACTGATTGCCACACACGCATGCGCACGGAGGGATTGGAACTAAGAGTACCTGAAATCAGAGCAGCAATCTTTAAGAGGAGGAGGCTCCTTCCGTTCTCGAATCAGGCGGATACCTCGCCATTTCGACGGTCGCGCGGGAGGAGTAACAGAGCAGCAGCCGCCGATGCGAGTCGGCGGAAGGCGAGCGAAGCCGCAGGACGAGAGCGAAGCACCCGGCGATGGCCGCCAATGCAAGCGGCTCACTGCAGCACGCGTGCTCCCCCTCTCTGTCTCTCTCTCTCTCGTTAACGAACTGCGCGCCTTGCGTTCCCGATCAAGAAAAAGATTTCTCGATCAGGTGGACCATTCGATGAGCGAGCGAGCGAGCGAGCGGGATCGAATCCGAGAGCCGGCAGAGAACCTTGATTGGGCGAGGGAGATGGAACAGAAGCGGAGGAAGGAAGCCGCGTCGTTCGCGTTCACTTCCCTCACTTCGGTTGCCAGATCGGGAGGAGGATCGACGGATGGCGATGCTTCCCCGTTCTCTCCCCCTGGCGCTTTTGACTTCGGAGGACCCCAAAGCCCAAGCCGCTCGTTACGTTACGTTCATGTGCCGCTACCCAGCTCCCTTTTTGGGTGCATTGGAACGGGGGCGGGGATCGCGATTTGCCTTTTTTTATTATCCGGTTTTCGCGAGGCTCTTCTTCGGCCCCTAAAACGTGGAGTCGTACCTTCATTCACAACCATATATGATAAAAAAAGAGAGAGATGTATCGAGTTTCTAATGCATTGATTAATATAATGGACTGAAACGACTTGGCTTAAGCGAGCAATATTAGTTTATTTCATGCTCCTCTATTGAGATTGCCGAATTTTCACTCAACTTATATACTACGAAAATGTCGTCATAGACAAATCAAATTATAATAACTAGATGATGAGGAAGTTGATCCCTTCTTGTAATCTTGAATTCAAGCCTTATCGACAGACTTCAGGAATAACATCATACCCAGCCATCGCAAGAGAGTGCACCATTAAAATTGTTTAAAGAGGCAGACTGATCGGTTGTGCGAAAATTGACCTAAACGATGCCCGCTCGCCATATATTAGGAAAAAAAAAAAACTATAGATGAACAATAACTAGAGTCACACGTTAAAAACCAAAAAGTGTAGGAAAAGGACGGAAAAAAAAGAGAGCATGGGAACTACTAGTAGAAAATAGAAATGAATATCCAACAAATGAACTTCGCTCTGCGGATGGAGAAACTCAAAAAGGGAAAAAAAAAATAAAAATGGAACCAACCAAAATCCCATTCCAAACCAATGACCAAGCTGGTTCTTGAGTACAAAGTTTGGTAACTTTTCACAGCTTAGCATTCAGAAAACTTGCTGCTTGAATTACAATATTCACAGGGTACTGCCTTACAAATCTTGAAAGTTTCCTCACTGAATGACCCCAAGAAACGGAGTCAGCTAATGTTGTTCCAATTACAGTACGACAGTGTGCTGGTAGACTGGATGCCGGAGATCTGAAACCACAGCCACTGGAGCCCTTCCGAACTGATATTTGACTAGCAATAAGACTACATATGTTAGCGGTAAAGGAAAATTCAAGAACAACCAGGGTCGGTGAGATTTCATGCACAAATCAAAGAGCTGATATAAACTTTTGAATCTTCGTCTGAGCACGCTCTTTCTCGTCTGGACCGTCCAGATCCCCAATGTTGTCATGGTATTCCTGAAATTAGGCATAGTTGACTTTAGAAGTATACACCTTTGACTAAATAACCTCAAGAAGTACAACTAGAATTTCTGGTCTTCAGTCGCAAAGAAGTGCAGAATTTTATATAGACTACTTAGCCAAGTAAACATGTTCTAGAGTGCTAATATATTATTATTAACCTATTTGGCTGGTCTAAACCCAAGCACCTGAAGTCAACTGCTGTTTCCCTTAGACCCTATCACTCAAATGTTTTTTCATAGAGACAATTCATTCTCCAATTTCTTTCTCTACTTATTCTTCACATATCTATGGCACTGGATGAATTTGCAATTGAGTTAGAGATTGACAGAATAAATTTAGAAGTTCAATTTGCATGTTTTCAATTGATAACTGAGTTATCTGCAAAAGCATATTATAGAAAGCCCTCCCCTGCTTTCTGCTTCTGAATTTCCATACATGTTAATTCACAGTAGCTTTATATTTTTAAAAGGTAAAATATTCGCATTGACAACAAAAGCAAAAAAACCTCAGCAGAAGGTTTGGACAGAAAAACCCATCAAAAGAACTACCAATCATGTTGTAATACCTGGCACAGTAGTAAAAATTACAGCTGTCATATATTACCCACTGGACAAGAACTACTCAACTAGAACCGAAAAGGCAAAGAAAGATGTGATTTGAGAGAATTACCTGAAGTATTTCTTTAACATCTTCCTTGCTAAGTTTTTGCAGCTTGAGTAGTTGTTCAATTCTGACCCTCATTCCAGGATGTCTACGAAGTAATAGTTAATAAGTAAGAATTAAACACAACCTAAAGAAGGAAAAACCGAAGGTAAAGATCCACGACTGTATAGCTGACATAATGTATACATGGGGGAACTTACTCTGAGCACCAGAGATGACCAAGGATGACAGCAATCAGCTGCAGAAACATAACATAGGGGAGAAATGAATTAAACATATTTAAGTGAAAATTTACAGATTTAAGAGTAAAAGTAACCAAAGTGG
Source organism: Eucalyptus virginea (assembly GCA_014182375.1). Lineage (NCBI taxonomy): Eukaryota > Viridiplantae > Streptophyta > Magnoliopsida > Myrtales > Myrtaceae > Eucalyptus > Eucalyptus virginea. The sequence goes on along the minus strand of CM024519.1, from coordinate 40,029,435 downwards.
CCTCTCAATAGTCATATCTTTTTTGCTTGGCGCCTCTTAAGAGCAACTTATTTTAGGATATAAATTTAATCTGAATGATAAACAAATCAGTTTAAATATGCATTCAAGCTTGAAAGAGTTTTTGTTGGAATGTTAAAAACCTGGCACCTGTTGACCTATACCACTCCAAGTCCATCCCAATACTTAATGAAGGAAGATGAACATCATCCTGATCATGTCTCAAACAAAAGTTTTTCCGCATGACATCAATAGAACCAGTTTACAAAACTTAACTCTTCCGAAGTAGCCCTTTAAGAATCTGAAAGTTCCAGATGCACCATATGAGATTATCATCCTGTATTACTCTTCCAAGACTTGATTTACCCTTTCTCAAATTTCTTCAAGTAATTGCACAATGCATATAGAGTGGGCATCTCAGAAAATGCATTGCAACTGGACAAGACAGTGTTTGTGCTCTGTTGCACTACTAGTCTATTATCTCACTTATAGAGACTCCACAGCATCCAAACACCACAGTCATCCACTTTTTAATTTCATAAAAATCCAGTTTCAAATTAAGCGGTCTTGTCTACAAATTGACATCTGATAGATCGAAGTATAGTGGTAACCTGAAGAGTGTATAGCCCAGATTCTAGCCTTCGGTTGTATCTTTCATCCTCATCAATCTGTTGATTTCGAATGCATAGAGAAAGTTCAGTTTTGAATTAAATTAATCAAAATAAGTTCTTGTGAAGAAAAGACAATTACCTCCAAATCATCAAATTCAAGCTGGTTTAACCTTTCCATCTCTGCTTTAACCCGATCAGAATATCTTCGCATAGAGAAGAAGTGTTAGAAGCATATACCATCAACGGTTAAAACAACAGCTTCCTCACCCACAAGCAAAAGAAATGACAAAACCATCACTTGATGCCTGAAAGAAGTAGTTTCTCTTCCATGTTTCTTTTCTTCTATTACCTTCCCAAGCTTCTGTTTCACAGGTTCAATTCTTTACCACTAGGTGTGAGGTTAAGTGGCTTGATAACGAGGCCTTTACCACAGCAATATTATCCAGAATTCTATTGGAATGTTAACCAAACTTCTTAACCAAACTTTCCATTAAGAAAAGGTATCGAGGGGGTACGACATCTATACATAACAGCCTATCATACAGAAATTATGCACAAACAAAGTTTCTAACTTTTTCAGCAAACTAGAAGAATGTAATTGAACTTTCCCACGATACAAAAAGTGCACGGTCCAGCTTAAGTAAAAAAAGAAAGAGAGAGAGAGAGAGAGAGAGAGAGAGAGAGAGAGAAAACCACCTCACATAGAGTTCCACAAGCCGGTCTATCTTTTCATATTCATTTTCCACAAACTTGCTCAACAGCCTGTCCCTCCTAGAGCCCCTTGAAATACCATCTGTCACAAAGAAATCCAGATCAAATTATTTGACCCACTAGTACACTTCCCTTTTACTGCCACACATTCTAAAGCATAACAGATAGAGATTGTCTTCATTTGAACATGTTATGTAAGGGGTTTAAAACCTCATATTCAACCAATTGTGTCACACCCAACCGGAAGAAAAAAATAAGAAGTGATTCAGCAAACATATGATTCCATATAGTGAGATCTCCATGCACAGCCACTAGTTTTTTATAATTCTAAGTGATTACAATGAACACTATGTGCAATAATCAGAAACGGAGTCACTAAGGTGGACTTTATAAACATCACATCCAATTGATTTTGACAGCAAAAATTATTCCAGAAGTATCAATCAAAAAACATAAACTCAACAGGAGTTAATTCATTTGAACGTGCAGTTTCACATAATTAAGGAGGATATGATATTAAAGCAATGCAGTCTAAAGGAAATCTTGTTCGCTTTTTGCCCAAAAAGTATAATGTCAACCGACATCCCAACACATGAAAAAGTTTTCACAGTTCATGGAAAACTTTAGTCTATATACCCAATTTTGGTATACAGATAAGTGTAGCATGATGCAAAGTAATGGCAATGGAACTGAGAAATATATAGACAGTTGATTTTTATGTTTTAGAAAGGTAACAAAGTTGCAATACGTTATTCGATAATGACAAACAAAAATTACTCATATGAATTATACATCCTTATTTAGTTTCTTAAAAGTTAAAACCATATTATGTAATCTATATCTACAAAAAAAGGGGCATTCCAAGAATCAAAGTCAGAACCTCAAAGTGAGAATCATAACTGGTTTAACTTTAATGCATCGGCAAAGAGTGTACACAGCAATCACGGATGCCTTTACTGCACCTTCAGGAAGCTGGTAAAAATGCACATTCAAGAAATAGAACCCTCAAAGGAAGCATTTTGACCCACCACATAAAATTATGCTTTATGCTGCTAAAGTATGCTCTCAATTATTTTACTTGCCTGCTTACCAAATAAAGATGCAATTAGAGAAATAATGCGTTCTTCTAAGTCTTCTTGATACCTTTCTTTCTTGTTCTTCTTGTATTGCGGAATCTGTAAAAGAAAAGGTATGAAGGCCTTTAAATTGACATTATCCAAGATCAGTCCCCAGAAAAACATGGAGAAAGACATAACTGCTCGGGAAGTAGAGACTGAAGCTATCTTATGTAGTGAGTAGTAATAAAATGAATTCGCTACACTAATATTCAGTTATCCACAAATACAGTAAATCAAATGCATCCTAGTTTAAGTATGTATGACAAGAAATGTCACAGCATAGTCAGATGAAAAAACGTGGAATTTGAAAAGGCAAAAGAAAGGACTTTCTGTGCAATCAAGCACTCTTTTCAACATGGGAAAAGACTTGTCGTGCAACATGATCAGTTTGGCTAGAGCAGTTCTTTACAATGGCTCACCAAACATTCTAGCTACTTACTAGTGAGGTCATTTCTTCATCAAGAATTAACCCTCAGCAGTTCTCCAACAGCTACAGCTTTGTCAAACTAGCACTAACTGTTAATACCATGGAAAGAATAGCATTCTACCATCACATCCCAAGATGCTACAAGTCTAGCCAAATAGCATTCGCATTCAGCATCCTTAGATTGATGACTAGCCCGAAGCATACCACGCTCTAGGTACTACAGTATGATAAGTTCCAAGCAGAGTTGAAGAAGTATCAGACCAGTACTTCATCTCAGGAATTCCAACCCCAACTTTTGCTGTGGCTTTTGCATTTAAAAAAAAAAAAAAAAAAAATTGCTAACTAGAGCATCATAGAGTTCTCTCAAATGGGGACGCTATCTAAAGTCAGACTTCATTGTCTTCGTATTCCCGCCCATGATGGTACCCCCACCATGTCCTCCCTTTTATGGTGTTGGAATAGCACCATTAACGCAACATCACACTCAATTGTGAGATAGGTCTTCCATCAACCATGAAATGCAGTGAGATATGGACTGCAGAATCATAAAATCAACATCGCCATGAATGCAGTAAGGGCTGTGATTACTGGACCGTAAACTGACCGAGAAGGACTCTTCCAATGAAAGTGTTACTCACCTTACCCATGAAAGCAGCGAAGGCAGTCTTCAAGCCCAGAACATCCACGAACCTCTCACACGCGGGCGGATACTTGGTCATGGCAAAGTCAAGCGCCCTGATCGCAGAACCGTAAGCCGACTTCTTCTGCTTCATAATGATTATCATCAACTCCACGCCCTCGGCCTTCAAAAACCTCTCCTTGTTCTCCAGAGGCATTACCAAGCAGCACAAACAGTCAAACAGATTCTCCAACATCTCTTCCTCGTCCTGCGTCTTTGGGTCCTTGGACTTGTACATGGCAACAGCCTGCAGCATCACATCCACGCCGTTCATCTGCCCCAGCTTCTTCTGATTGGCCTTGCTGTTCTGCAGCAGTATCGCCAAAATCTCGGACGCGTATTGCTTGTTGCCGTCGAATTCCTTCTGCCTGATCTTCGTCAACAGCCACCGAAACAGCTTGGTCTTCTCGCACACCAGCTCCGCCACCGCCGGCTTCACTTCTATCAAATTCTCAATCGTGGCGAGAGTATTGTACACCGCGGCCATCTCATCGGGGTCCGACTCCGACAATCGCTGCAAATTCTGGACCAGGAGCTCGAGCACGTTGTTCTCGACCAACGCGTCGACGAGAACCCTAGCGGGCTCGTCGTTGTCCTCCAGGACGTCCTCGTCGGTCAGGTCCTGGAGGAGCTGGACGACGTCGATGGCGATGTCGGTGTTCTCGTGAGCGAGCAAGCCGAGGATGGAAGGGATGGTGTTGAGCGACACGAGATCGGGGTAGAGCTCGGGGCCGCCGGCGAGGACCTTGAGCTTCTGGAGCTCCTCGTGGAGCTCGATCTCGGAGTCGGCGAAGCGCTCGGGGTGGTCGGGGTACTTGAGACGGGCCTCGATGTTCTCCTTGAGGCGGCGCTCGAAGGCGAGGACGAGCTTCTTCAGGGTCTTGAGGTCGAGGGCTTCGACGGTGCTCTGGGATCTCTCCACGGCTTCGAGGAGGGACAGGTCGACGCCGCCGCCTCCGCCGCCGCCGCCGTTGGTGGCGGGGAATGAATCGGGGAGGTCGTCGCGCTTCCGCTTGAAGCTGCGATCGCGAGCGTCCTGGACTTCCATATCCATCTCTGCTCGTACTCTCTCTCTCTCTCTCTCTCTCTCTCTCTGTGCGGAACTCGATGAAGCGACCTGCAGAGTGCGGCGGCGCAATTGAGCGGAGCTGAGTCCCGGAAGAACCGATTATTCGATTCAAACCGGTGGTGTGCGACTGAACCGGTTCAGTTCGGGTATCGGGCAAAACCGGATTCTGGGTCGGTCGCAAGCCAAATCCGCGGGAAATGACCAAGGAGCGATTGATTTTTCTTGAAAGATGGAGCAAAATGAGGAGATGGATGACCCATCAAAGTTCAAACTAGTGAGTCGGACCGAGGATGGTTAAATCCAAATCGATCCATTTTCAAGGAATAAATATTTAGTGATTCATGCTTAAATCCGACTCATATTACTAAATTACTTATATATTTAACATAATTTAAGAAATCTCATATCTAAATTAAGGTAAGAGTATGAAATAAATTCAAACAAAATCGAGTGAGGGCGAGAAAGAATCATAAATTTGAATTATTAATTATAACGAACTCATATAATAATTCAGTTCATCAAATATGGGTTCAAATTTTGACAGGTGTGGAGATGGTATAAGTCATGACTTCAACATGATAAAGCGAAGCCGATGAGGCCAACAGTAAAAATCGACCGGGATGCCAAATGGAAGGACTGGGAAAGCGGGCTTGGGCCACTCTAGTCCAGGACCAGGAGGAGGGCACAGCTCGAGCGGGGAGCGGGATTCGCTCTTACCGGTTCATGGGCCCAAAAAAAATGAGAAAAATTTAAAGCAAAGCAAATTCATATTAAAAGATCGGTACGTCCCGTTTGTAAAATAGCGCGGGCTTCGCCGAGCCCGGGCCGTTGGGCATCACAAGCTCGCACTTCGGGATGCAGTGCATCAAGTCTTCTAAAGGCTAGTGTTGCTCGTCTTGATAAAAACAAATTTGGGGATGTTAAGATATGACAACAAAATTCAAACAGAATTTTAGAATCTGATCGGCATGGCTTTAGGCGCATCATGCTAGTTTTTGATGTCGTGCGAGGCTTATCTATCAATACAACAAGCCCATGTGTGAACGGTGTCGAATCGGAAATAGATTCGAAATCCAACCTGAAATTTGGATAAAAATTTGCAGTAGATGATACAGAGCAGAGTTGGAGTGAAAAGTGAGCGGAAATTTTCGAATTTTCCCAAGATAAGAAAAAGGTTATGGTAGAAGAGACGTCACATGCAATGACGATTGACCGAGTATTCAAAGACTTTCGACACCTCATTTTTAGCTTAATAGCATATATGTAACATGACTATCAATCGCAATCCTCCTTGAGAAATTAGTTCTTGAATGGACCATTCAACAATATTAATCTATAATTAAGATATGCAACATCCAAACGACAATTATTAAATCATTAGAAAACTATACTAAATGTCATACAATGATTAATCTACTTCAAAATCTTCAGATAAATCTTGAAGTCAAAAGCAGCCCAAAAAAAAACCCATATTCATATCTTTTAGCATAATTGAGATTGTCTTAAGACTGTTGGTTAGACAAGGACTTCAATTCATGCTTCGGCACTTCCACGCTAATTAGTTTACTTTTTTGAGTGGGCCCCCTGAGTTTTCTTGATTATTTTGCACGAGTGTAACGGGGAGCTATCGTGCTCGCAATTTTCATGATTTTTAAATAAGAATTTAAAGTGAATTATATTTTTAAAAGAAGGCATAAAGTGGACATTATCTCAAATGAGAACTTCACATGGCTAATTCAATTTTAAATAAGGTTATGACTTCACAAATTAACCAAAGTTTATTCATATTCAGGGGTATTCTTGTCCAAATGCATTTTTTTAGTTTTTCCCTTTGCTTCGTGTGCTTATTTTGCTTTCCTTCTTTTTCTCTTTCTCATCCTGTCTTGAATACGTCAATCACCGGCCTATTGTGGCTTCAAAACTCCATTGTTCATACTTCGTCTTTTATCACATCAAATGGTGCTTTGGTGATAAATTCGACAGAGTTGGAGAATTCAATAGTTGAGAAATAGATGGCTTGAGATCAATCGTTGTTGCCTCAAAGTGCTTCTTGGCACCTTGTGCATCGTTAACTCAACATTTGAATAAGCTTTTACAACTAGCAAATTACTGATCTAAGATGAAATTGGGGACCTTGAGAAGAAGATGACAGAACTAGGGTGGATGAGGTCATAAAAGATGTTGAGTACTTCTTTGTGGTCCAAGAAGGTCTCACAAGCATTTCTTTTCTGTCCAATGATCAATGGTATCGAAGATGGAGGCAAGGCAGAGCCAAACAGGTGTGAGGAAGATGAAGAAAGAAATCAAAACAAAAGGATTAAACAAAGAAAAAAAGAAAAAGAAAAATATACAAAACACGTACTTATATGAGAATATCATCGGATGTAGATAAGATTTGGCTATTGTGAAATCCAGCCTTTATTCAATATTAAATAAGATTATTATTTTAGATAACATCCACTTTTGATCATATTTTAAGAAACGACTTTATTTCGGGCCCTTGATTGAAATTTTCTGATCGATTTATTCAAATATCTAGAAACTTGTTGCTTTTGAATTAATGATGACATTGTTGGCCATGCACGTTTTCTCTTCTCCCTCTCACTAACCTCGACTCAAATTCATTTTCTCTTCCCGTTATTTATTATGGGAAAAGCTGTTGAAAAGCTTTTAAATTTATTGTACAATAGTCAATTTAATTTTTAAAATTTCAATTTATCTAATTTAATCTTAAAGTTTTTATGATTTGTCAATACTGTTTTTTCGATTAATTTTGGTTGAAAATTATTAACATAGTGGTCCAGTTAGCGCTGGCCGTTTTAGGGTGGCAATGCCGGCACCGATATAAATGATTTTTGTAATTTTTAAAAAAGGATCATCGAATCTTTTCTTCTTTTTTTTTATCCAAATTTCCCCCCGCTGGTATACGGCTGGAGCGAAATAGAAAAATGATGAAAGAAAAAAAAGAAAAAAAAAAAGAAAAGGGAAGAAAACGACAAACAATAAAGAAATGGGTAGTGAGCGACGCGATCGTCAGGACAGCGACGCCGAGGCCTCTCGCTCCAGAGGTTCCTGCTATGTCCGAGCTCGCCAGATTTATCTAGTCCTCCGTTCCGTCTTCTCTCCCTCCCTTTCGCCGCTTCGAGAGAAAGGCGCTGCTTCGCCAGGAACAGAGCAACGACTCTCTCAACTACCGCCAGTCCGAGACGATGGCGGGATCCAAACCTCAGAGGAGGGTTCTGCTGCTGTGCGGGGACTACATGGAAGACTACGAGGTAGGGCCCGGGGGGTGTTGGGGTGTTCATCGCATCGTCTATTCGCTTCGCTGTTTTCTCCGTCGGGTCTCGGATTGAGACGTCTTCTCGGGCTCGGTGGTGTTTTTCTTTTTGGCTGTGGATGCAGGCGATGGTCCCGTTCCAGGCGCTTCTCGCGTACGGAGTGTCCGTGGACGCCGTTTGCCCCGGGAAGAAGGCCGGCGATGTCTGCCGCACCGCCGTTCACCAGATGAGCGGTCACCAGGTCTCTCTCCGTCCCCCCCGTCCCGCTAATCTAGCTCCTTTACGTCTCTTCTCGTTTTTTTGGTCCGTGTCTATCCGTGTCTGTCTCTCCAGCCGATGGCGTTGGAGGAGAGATTCTCTGGCTTTGCCGTAGTGTTCCTTAATTTGGTTGGGTACACCCATTTTCGAGAATGGCTTGCATTTGTAAGAGAACCGTAGTTGAGAAGTTTAAACTAGTTGAACTTGAAGATTTGTAGCAGAGTTCTGAATTTGGCCATCGTGTGTTCGATTAGAAATAGGTTATTGACCACGATGATGGGATGCCTCGAGTAAGGATAAAATGTAACGTGGCACCTTTTTGGATCATTGGTAACTTGATACTCTAAACGTCTTTTGGTTGTAAATCCATCTATACCGTTCATGTACGTATGGTGTCTCCTTCTGAATCATCTATCAAGGTTTCATTTGCTTCATTAAAACGCGCGAGTTGCATCATAATAGGAGAAGGGGTCCTCTTATGGAAACAAATAAATCCGAGCACAAGTGGTTGGCATTTAAGTTTAGATTCCTTTAACAGCACTAAGGATTATCTTACAAGCGTCTGATACTACAGGGAATGCAACGCCCCTATAGAGTAACGAAGACTTGCAGAAGTGCTATTTCGCCTATTTAAGAAGTACATGGCCTCCGATTGAGTTGAAAAAAATATAGATACTCCGATCATTTTCTAAATGGTCCAAAGTACAATAGGCATTTTGAAATTTCACTTTTTTAGTGATGCCTGTGTTACGTGACATGACTGCCAACCACGATGGGAATAAAACCTTACTCCTAGTTTTGTTGATTTTCCGCTTGATATTAGCAGACTTGAATGAGACCTGTTATTGTTGAATGATTGATTGAATTCATGTGCCCTGTCAAACTTCGCTTCTCTCTCCTTGGTAGTTATTGTCATCTACATCATATTGAATGCGCAAGATGAGTCCCAGGTACACTAGGTGACAGTGAGATCCTGCTGTTTGAGCATCTACATGTGATCTCATCTCAAGTGCTTGAGAGAGAAAGGAAATTCATGAAATTTATGATTGTTCTACATCAATGTGAATATTGCAGAGGCGGATGAATTAAATTAGAAATGCTGAGCATGATCTACATCGAGTTGAAAAAGGCTATTACTTGAAGAGCGTGTATGTCATTGTATCATAGTCATTAAACTAATGTCCAAAAAGAGTACGTGATAAGTAAGCACTGGTATAAATAGAAAAATATCTCAAGCTACCCATTAAGTTCACATTAAATATTAAAATTAGATGAAGTACAAAAGAAAATAGAAAGACCTAACTGAACTAGAAGACAGTCCTGTCAATAGCATGATTTAGAACAAGTCTCTTCATGTTCTCACATGAAATTCAAAGCATTCAAAAAGTGTCCTCTTCATATTTTTGGGTTAAAAAAGAAAAAAGAGAACACTCTTTGCCCTTACAGCATATGTCAACATCTCACAGTCATATTCGTCTTCTTATCATTGGCCTTATACATCTCAGTGTCCATAACTAACTCTCATTGACTAGGAAAATCGTCTAGATACCCATTCTGCTTCAAGCATTTTGTTAAGTCATTACCTGTATTTTAGTTTCAGCAATCCAAGTCCTTGGACTTCTGTTATTTGTGGAATAATCTACTGTCCAATTGCTGTGAGAACCTGTAATGTATCTATTTCTGTGTGGTAGCCTAGGAATTCAAAGGGATGTTGTATGATTGTCTATTTTCACAAACGCATTCAGTATGGGGACATATCATTGTTACAAAAGATGTGGCGCTTGTTTTGGCAGTAATGTGGATTGCAAGGAGATTATGGACATTTTTATTTTTCTTACACCCAAGAAAAACTCAATGATCTATTTAAAATATCTTCTCAGTTTACTGAGAACTTTTTAATAATTTCAACATCTATCTATACTAACAATATCAAAATACTCATGTAATTCTTTTCTCATGTGTATATAGAAGAAACCATGCTACAACATTTGATAATTTACATATCAGACTTTCAGCCTCATAGATTTCTTTTGTTGCTTAGATATATCATCTTTAATCTCCATTGAGCTCTTAGAGAGCTGGGACATTGGTTTGTCTTTTCTCAATCTGTAGGCGTTAATTACTCCTTTTTGAGCTTTACCTTCTACGTTGCGCAGACTTATTCCGAGTCTCGGGGGCACAATTTTACATTAAATGCCACATTCGCTGAAATCGAATTCAGTGACTATGATGGCCTAGTCATACCAGGAGGACGAGCTCCGGAGTATCTTGCGATGGATCAATCTGTTGTAGACTTCGTCAGCAAATTTTCTCATGCTGGAAAGCCGATTGCCTCTATTTGTCATGGCCAATTGATATTGGCTGCTGCAAATATTGTTAAAGGTCGCAAGTGCACAGCATTCCCTACTGTGGGACCTGTACTGATTGCTGCAGGTGCTCACTGGGTTGAACCTGAGAGCCTGTCACACTGTATTACTGATGGCAATCTTGTGACTGGGGTTGCATACCCTGGACATCCTGAGTTCATCCAGTCTTTTGTGAAGGCTTTGGGCGGCAGCATTACTGGGTCGGAAAAACGGATCTTATTTTTATGTGGGGTATGTGTTGAGAATTTACTGAACATTTGGGCAGTAATGGCGTATATGACTTGTGTTCCTGCTTCTATTTCTTTTCAACTGACTAGTAATTCATCTTTTTCTATTTACTTGAGCTTTTTGGAGCTGGTTCTCTGCTATGGATCGCTGGATACTTCCTAACCTCTCTATATCGGTATTGGAATGTGCTCCAAGAGTATTGTCTGAAAATGTTTTCAAATAAATTACTCAATTTTTTTTTCCTTTTCCGGTGCATTTTGTTTGGCTGTCAATTAAAGCTTCTAGTTTCTCAAGAGAGTGAGTTATGGATGGCAAAAGTGCAGAGTGATGTCGTTTTGGATTGTAACACATTTTATTGAGCTTATATAGGTTAATTACATAATTGGGATGATTAGTTGAATTTACTTGTGTCCTTGTCTGAACCGGTGGTACAGATGAGTCAGCGGTATTTGAGTTATGGAAGTGAAGTATGGTAATTATGATATGTGAAAATATTATTCAAGAGAAATATGTCCTGAAAAGAATTGGTGCTAGCTTGCATTGGATTAGCTCTTTATATTAAAATAGCAGTTGAGACACTCAGTTAAATCCACGTTTGGTTCCATCTAATTCATGGGTCAATTACTGCCATTCTGTTTTAAACAACATTACAGATCTCTGTTCTAGGTGAGTCTATGATTGTCAGGGTTAGTTGTCACAGGAGGAGTAGTCCTTCCAAGTGGCTGGTTACTCTTAAGCAATTCCAGGTGAAGACTGTCATGGACCCAATACTTATCCTTATCCTTAATGGATGGTTCATTTAACTAATTTTATTTTTCTGCTATTCAACTAATCAAATTCACTTTTCAATCAAAGAATGACTAAATAGGAAAAACGAGTTACATTGCTCATATTGTTGAATTTATACTTTATCTGAAAGGGAGCAAAAGACATTATGAGTAGTTGCGCTTGTGCATGAATTTGGGCGGTTTGTCACGAGCTTGCTTCTACTTAACATGTCACGAGGCCATACAGTTTAAGCGGAGTTTGATAAAACCTTTTACCCATGGCTTGCTATTATAGGACTACATGGAAGATTATGAGGTAACCGTACCTTTTCAGTCTCTTCAAGCTCTAGGGTGCCATGTTGATGCAGTCTGCCCCAAGAAGAAGAGTGGTGACACTTGCCCAACTGCAATTCATGATTTTGAAGGTGACCAGACTTACAGCGAGAAACCTGGCCATGATTTTACTCTTACAGCTGACTTTGAGGGTTTGGATGCCTCAAGTTATGATGCCCTTGTCATCCCTGGAGGTCGTGCCCCAGAATATTTGGCCTTGGATGGGAAAGTGATTGCTCTAGTTAAGGATTTCATGGAGGCCAAGAAGCCAGTTGCCTCCATTTGCCATGGGCAGCAGATTCTGTCTGCTGCTGGTGTTCTCAAGGTAGTTTCTGGATAATGGATATTAATAATGGGACAAAACTGTTGATTAGCATGTTATCTGGTAGCAGTTTTAGGAGCTTCTGTATAAATTCATCGGTCTTTTGAGAACGCTCATAATGATTTTGGGGAACTTCTTGTGGTGGCGACTACTTTAACTGCCACTCTTGGTGTCTGTGATTGTGAACTTCTCCATATTTCAATCGAACACTAAGTATCAGAAAAAGTCACGGAGATAGGCACATGTCCCTTATCTGCTATTCAAGTTTAAATGTATAAGGCTTTTCAACAGATTGGTGTGGTACTAAAGTGTGATGAAATGAAATTAGAGCCAGTGGAATGTGAGGCCCTGTTGAGTTTTAGCATTTGACATGAAAATTTTCTGAAGTTGAATGGCATTCTGTGTTATTGTATCTTGAGATCATCAGGGTATAACCAGTGTATTCATTGTGATTTGTTACAGGGGAAGAAATGTACAGCATATCCTGCTGTGAAGCTCAACGTGGTACTAGCCGGTGCCACATGGTTGGAACCTGATCCAATCGATCGCTGCTTCACCGATGGAAACTTGGTCACAGGAGCGGCTTGGCCTGGTCACCCAGAGTTCATTTCTCAGTTAATGGCACTACTGGGTATAAAGGTAACCTTTTAGCCGACGTTCGTGCTTGTACATGTATCAAATAAATAGCATGGAGTCTACTTCCGTGCTGGCTAGAAGAAGGAAGAATGAGAGAGGTGTGTGTTATGTGAATGAAGGATGAGATAGGTGTGTTCCGTGAGTTCTGTGAAAGGAGAAAGAGAGAGGTGTGTGTTCTGTGAGTCACTTGGAACGGTACATGGCCGTGGATGTTGACAGAGTTTTGCACTGGGAAGTTTTATGTTATATATGGTTGATTAGTGAATATCACATGTCGATTAGTCAATCTCCGCTGATCCAGCATTTTCTATCGTTCATTCGTCGCAGCCTTTTCTTGGTCTTACTAAGAGGTCATTCCCTGCATCAACAATATAATTGCCTCCTCATGTTACGTATTAGGAAAGGTAGCCTGCATTATCAAATCTGTGTGACTTGGCGATTCATTGGCGCTGTGGTTTAGTGTGCATTCTTGTTCGATTGATTCGTGGAGGACAATTGTCATAATGACTAGAGCTCGGTCGATGTACCTACTTCCATGTTTTACAGGGTGGGAACTCATGACATTGATTTCGTTTAAAGATAACAACCTTCTTTGCTTACAAGGTCACATTTAGAACTGATATTAAACAAAGAAAGAGTAACCATTGCACTAAACCTAAGCGGATATTCTCTGCATGAATGTTGGAGTTTTATTGGAGGTATTCGGCATTGTTTTCACCATCATACTTTCCATCTTCCTTCACATTGGGTCGCCGATCGTCATGAGTTCTCAATGGAAGTGTGACAAGGGACAAAAGGAGTTTCCTTTTGGCTCGATTCTCTCTTTAGTCTTTGTTTGGGAAATGAAGGAAAGTGGATGGAATGAGAGTGGGTGCGGAAAACAGAGGATACTGAAACCTGTTAATGCGAAGAAGATCGAGAGAAAACTTTGGACATTGACTGATTTTCTTTCCCTGTCCCTCACTTTTCCTCCTTTTCCTCCCTCCCTAGTTCCCCATCCCAAACATAGCATAAATTTGCATGTGACGGACTTTCGGCACTCTTTTTTTCCTCGACTCCCTCTGTTCACCGACGGTTTCTTGTCATCCTACGTTTCTCAAAACTTGAATATGGATTCTCAGTTTGAGAACGCTTCGCATATTTGAGTGTCGCAAACTTGAAAAATCACTCACTTGAGTGTCAATTCTGATAAAACCCAATGTGGAACCTGGTTGTCATTTTTTAATATTATTTTAGTATTTTTAATTTTTGGCTATTTTACTTTAGAGCTGACCAGCGACCCTGGCTATGAAGGCCTTGGGCAAGGCTGTCGGGGCCTCGCCGGCTGCGGGCGATGCCGCCTAGACTTGGTACTTGAGTGTCATATGATACTCTAGTATTTTTCTCCTTTGATTCTCTGCAACCTGCTTCATCCCTAGCAATGCACGCCTTATTTGGTATGGGGAGTTTCTCTACTAGATTTCCATCCATATGATTAGGGACATTGCCCTGTTTGTGTGGGGATTTAGGTTATTCGTTCTTGATATTACAATTCAATATGTGACCGTGGGCAATACTTGGTTCCACCAGAAGGTAGCAGTAGGAGAAAACAAGTAATATGGTTTTTTTTTTTTAAATATATATATTTGGATATATTTTTCTTGTTTTATACTCGAATGTGATTTTTCTTTTTTTTTTTGGGTTGGTGATAGGATTTATGGACGATGTATGAGTTACATTTTTGCAACGAAACACGTTTTTTTTTTTTTTTTTGGTCGAACAACGAAACACGGTTGACTAGTAGAAGAATTCGGTTCAGTTGCATATCAATCCAAGCATGTAATCGCTCTTCCTGATATGATTATCTTGGCCACTCCGTTAGGTGAACTTTACAGTAGTCATTCGATTATCATTATGAAAGTCAGTTTCACAGAAAAATGTGGGTCTTCGTCCGCATCAGCTTCCTCTCAAAATGATCATCAGCCTGCATTTGTAACCCTCGATCCTCCTCGTTTTGGCTATTTCTTATTGCTATTATCTGGTCCGAAAAAACAAGATTCCGCCTTGCTCATCATAATATATATATATATATATATATATATATATATATATATATATATGTATTTATGTATGTATGTACGTACGTATGTGTACACATAAATGATTGCTCGCATCACTTTCTTTTCCCCTCTCTAAAGAAATTGGTCAAATTTTTCATATCTGATTTTATTCTATATTAATTCAGAATCCATGTTTCAAATAAATTGCAAGTTCTGCTTTTCTCTTTCTTTTTGTAGTTTGTCTCATTTTTTTTTTTTAAATTTAGTCCTTCTTAATTCATATTTTTATATGGTCTTCAATTTACATTTTTTTTTTTTTGCTAATTCATCTGATTTGTTATAAAATTTTGTGTCTACTGGGTCAATTTGGCCACTTATAATTGAAGTAAAATGACAAAGGCCATGAAGTAATATGACAAAGGCCATGATTGTCATAACATGGTCTAATGGGTAACACTGTTCAATGAGTCCTAAACCTAGTATACTTGCTAATTCAGTCATAAAAATTTAAATTTTTCCATCTTAATCATGAATATTTGTGTGAAATTTCAATATAATCTTTTCAGTCAACTTTTGTTAGAAATTGCTGACTTGACAGTGTTCCATGTAGGATGGCCAGCATGAATGAATAGATAGATTAGTGATTTTTGATGAACATTGACCTAAATGATCATATTGAAATTTTGCGCAAATGTTTAGGATTAAATTTGGACAATTGCAAAAGTTTAGGACCGAAGGGAGATCCATACATCATGTTTAGGACTAATTTGGTAATTTCCATGCAATTTAACCCATCTTCCACTTTTCTTGTTTTAGAATGATGTTGGTAATTGGTTCGGCATTTCACAAGGGGACTTGAAGAAGATTGAGGTAGACCCTTGTAATGTCTCCCATTAAAAGATTGCAAACAAAACTTTTAATTTGTTTTCAAATAATGTCCTTACAAACTATTTTCTTGTGCATGGAAAACTCATTTTATGATAAATAAAAAAAAAAACGTGGATATTTGAATTTTTTTTATTACAAAATTCCAATATTATAATAGATTGCAACAAAGTAATAATCAATGAGCAATGGCAGGGACCATGATAATAGCAAGTTTTTTTTTTTTTTTCCTTCCATCATATGGCTGGGCGACGGTAGTTGATAATTATAGTTGTTAAATATGATCCCACATTGCTTTACAATGAAATTCATATGTGACTTATATTCATATTGGGTTCCTTCGCTTAATGGATTAAATTTTTACGTCAGATTTATTTTAGATGTTTTGGGACACAGATTAAAAGAATTCGAATGCAATTGACTTTATATGTGACAAGTAAGTGCAAAAATATTTCTCATGCTGCACGTAAGTTTTATCTAGAATTCAAATAATTTTGCAGAATTCAACTTTTCTACCCAACAAAATAAATAGCTGGGTAAGGTTGGACATCTATGGAATACTTTGAATTTAAGGAGAATAGAACACTTTCTTAGTATGTTTCAACGGATTGTCTCTTGGATTGAAATAATTGAAAAGATCTTGGGTTTGGTATCTATTATCCCTCACATAACACATTGCGTGGCGATAAAGTATCAACTTAAATGGCAAGATTATTTACTAAATTCCTTACGATCTTGGATTTGTTGGAAGCAATTCAAAGGGTAAAATTCCAAAAGCATCGTATCGATGTAGGGGGTGCGTCTTTGAGATCATCCGGAGAGATGGATCGATGGAGGTGCATGAAAACTGGTCTGGATATCACCTGACTGCTCAAATCAAAAAATGAAAATATAATATAAAAATAATTGAATTAGTGGCTATACTCGATTAAAACAAATACGTATATAATGAACAGAAAAATGTAATTAATTACCCCGCCAAAATGCACATGTGTAGTTTACATCCATTGCCTCTGTACGATGCAAATGCGAAATGAAAATACTATGCACTAAGTCAGAAAGTTTAGAAGAGCTAATAATACAGATAGTTTCAGATGACCCTAAGGGGCCGAAATATATCTGGTATTTGATTCTTATAGTTATTTACAGGACGAGTATAATGTTTTCTCGTAAAATGAATTAATTCGTAACTATGATCGGAGACAAAGTTGCATCCGGAAAAGCAGGAAAAAGAGAGAGAGAGAGAGAAGAAGAATTTTGAAAATGGGTGCCATGGTGTCTTGAAAGGCGAGGCAAGGGAAAAGGAAAGAACCGGCTGTTGCTCTTGCTTCTCGTATCGCGACAGTCCCGTCGCGACTTCCTCGGACGTCGTCTTCTTGCCGAACGGCAGCGGGACATTATTTTTATCCGACACGACCAAGTTCTTCGCCACCGCCCTTAGCTGAGTCTTCAGTATTTTCCCGGTATGATTCTCGGGCAGCTCCGCCATGCGCTCCACCTTCTTCGGCACCATGAAGTGCGCAAGGTTCTTCCGGCAGTACATTTGTTTCACAGAAATTATTTTCCTCAAAAACATTTTTCTCATTTTCTGGTGTTTGTTTCGCTTAGAAAAATTGATCTAGTCAGATTTTTTATATTCAATAAAAAATGTTTTTCTACAAAAACTTGAATTTAGGAAAATGATTTCCTCTTGAAAGAACTAGGAAACGTTTTTCCATTAATCTTAGGGTCCTTAGTTAATGAAACTTTTATTTTTATAAAATATATTTTTTTAAAAATCTATTTTAAAAAATCTATTTTTTTTTTTTGGAATTTTTTTTTTTAAATCTTGGCAATGGCCGACAGCTTGGCGACTAGCCATGATGTGGGTCGGCGAACTTGAGGCTCAGTCAATCTAGACGAGCTGGAGTTGGTTGAGGTCGTCGAGCTCAAGGTTTGCTAGATCTAGGCGAGCTCGCGGCTCAACCGAGTTCACCGAGGTTGAGGCTCGCTAGCTCTAGGTGAGCTTGGGGTCAGCCAAGGCACTGCTCACCAAATTTAGGTGAGATCGAGATTGAAAATAAAAAAATTCGAATTTTTTAAAATAAAAATTATTTAAAAATTCTATTTTTTGCTTGAAATAAAGTAGATTAAAATCATTTTCCAATGAGATACAAATATCATAAAATATTTTCGATCATATATCATCAAACAAATGAAAACTAACTGTATTATTAAAAATTAATTTTCTTTTATCATTGAGTTTTTTGCAAAATAAACACACCTTTAATTTCTATTCTAACTCCATCCTAGGTCAAACACACAAACAGTTAAATTGGATATGTTAGTATCTGCTGTTATAATAATTGACTCATTTTTTTTTAAAAAACATATGTTGGATATTAGAAAGTCCAACGGTTTTTCTATTCTAATTGGATTTTATTGTCATAGTCCAATTTCTCACTTGCCCTTGTCGGTCGAACAGTGTGGCTTTGTGTTATCAGAGTTGAGTATGTGAGATGGAAAAAAGGGTTGATACAGCTAGTTCATGGGACTGGTACCATGATGCTCGTGCTAGAAATCTAGGATAAGGTGATTCTTAGAGGATCTCTGAAGGTGGAATTTGTCTCGTGCAAAAACTTGTCGGTAGCTAATGCCACTTTGCTGATGATGGTTGCAACAAGTGTAAACTTATTGTTGTGCTGAAGTAATTTATAAGGCTTTCTTGATAGACTGAATGTTTGAGGTAAATTGTCCGTGGCATGGTTAATTATAAGGATGTGACTCACCAAACTGTCCTTGAGAATAATCTATCGAGAGAAGGCTGGCCTGGTGTTCTAGCTCACCAAACACCGCATAGGCTCATTCTTGGTGAGGAAAGTTTAGGCCCAAGATGATTTGTATGAGAGCAAGTTTCCCAAACTGTATGGGCAGATGCTAAGAATAAATCTGCTACCACGATTTCAACAAAAAGTGAAACCTTTCTATCATGGTTTGTTAAGATCAAGAGAAACCTAGTGGACCAAGTGCTGCTAAAACAACGCAATTGGCTCGAGATGCCACACTCATCAAGGAAAGGAGAGCATGGGTGGTTGAAGTGGAGCAGCCTGTTTCTTTGGGCGAGCATTTGTCATTCATTCATGTTAGCCGTGAGGGAGTGGAAGTGATGATTCAAGAACTGAAAGGAAGCGAGAGGATAGCCCGCAATAAGAGCGTTGCGAAAAATGAATGATATCTTAAGATGGGCCACCGACGGCTGAAAAAAAGGGTCCATGATCATCAAAAAACGGAATGAAGAAGTGAAGAAATGGGTATTACACGACACAACAGTCGGATGGAAAAGCCGATGCCTCTCACTCTTGATGTTTTTGCTATATTTGCTGAGCTCGCCATTTTTCATCACTTTGAGAGTGTGTTTGCTTCAGAAAACTTTATGTCGAAGAAAATAATTTTACCAAAATTTATTTTCAAAGACAGTGAACATTTTTTCTTTATTTGGTTGTAAGCATGAAAATGAGAGGGAAGTAGTTTTTCAATGTTTGAATTTTACTTCCAAAAATATTTTCCTTAAGGAAAAGTTATGTTATTAAATTATATTAAGGAGACTATAGATTATAAAGAAATATGAAGCTATGAATTCTCAATTGTTGGCATAGTGAACATCGAGTGTATGATAAAAGTTCCAAGTTTGATGAAATACTTTTAAAAAGAAAATATGGAAAAAAGAAGATTTAAACTCTAGTAATTATAAACATAGACATACATGATATTATTCAATTTTCACATCCTTTTTCTCTGGTTTCAAAATCAATGAAGTGATAAGTATGATCTACTTTCACATTTAAAAAAAATACTTTCTCTATTCTTCACCCTAACGCCGCGAGATAAAATTTTAAGGAGGAACATTACAAATTGATAATATTATCTTTTAATAAATGAGATCATAAATTGTTGATTTATCGATCAAATCAGAAAAAATGAATCATGGAAGCTAGTAGAGAGAGAGAGAGAGAGAGAGAGAGAGAGAGTATTATTAGACACGAAACATGGAACATCCTGATAATAAAAGCATTTTTCTTTGTTGCTATGTCGTAAAAAATAAATAATTTGAAAATTACTTATTTTTTTAAAACGATCTTATGTGTAATTTGAAATAATTAATTTATGAAAATTTTTTCATTATAAAAAATAACTTATATCTAAATATTTTTATGAACGGTGAAAATATTCATTGACTAATTATTTTAAAATATTTATTTTCTGTAAAATAAATGCATCTTAATTTCACTTTTCTTGGACTGAGAATGCATTTCAGTTGACCATTTTAAAGTTTCAGACAGCGAGAAGTTCAGAAATTTTTTTCACACGATCGATTTCTTTTAGAGAAACAAAACGAACTCGAAGCTGCACGCTCTGCTTCGCCAGGTAACAGAGCAACAACTCTGCCCGCCACAATGGCGAGCGTTAAATCTCAGCAACGGGTTGTTCTGCTATGCGGAGACTAGATGGAGGACTACGAGGTGGGTTCATCGTATCATCGATCACCGTCGCCGTCCTGTTCATTTGGTCTCGAATGGTTGATGCATCCTCGACTTGGTGGAATGAAAAGAGGGCGGTTTCTTTTGTGTCCGAATGCGGGTGATGGTTCCGTTTGTCCTGGAAAGAAAGCCGGCGATGTCTGCCGCTCCACCGTTCGCCAGATGGGTGCTCACCAGGTGTCTCTTTCCCCCCGTCCAATAATTGAGCCCCTTTTGTCTCTTCCCATTGGTCTCTGTCTTTCCATGTCATTCTCTCCGGTCGATGGTGATGGAGCAGGGCTTGTAGAGTTCCTTGATTTGGTTGGGCAATCCCATTTTCACGAAGGGCTCAAAGTTGTTACTGAAACCTTAGACGAAGGGTCAAATTAGTGGAACTCGAAGATATGTGGCAGAAGATCTGAATTTAGTCATCTTGTGTGTGATTGGAAATAGGTTCGTGACAGCAATGAAGGGATGCCTCGGGGAAGGACAGAAGGTAACTTGACACCCTTTTGGATCATTGGTAACTTGATACTCTAAACTTTTTTTGGGTGAAAATCTATATGTACTGTTTATGTATTTATGGTGCCTCCTCCTGAATCAACTGATGCATCGCTTCACAATAGAAGAAAGGGGTCTACTTTCAGACAAAATGAATCTAAGTACCACCGGCTAGCATTTAGTTTCAGCTTCTGTCAGCAGTACTAAGGATTATCTTACAAGCTTCCGATTCTATAGGGGATGCAACGTCACCCACTCAAAGACCAATGCAAGTGCTATTCTGCCAATTTGAGAAGTACATGACCTCTGGTTGAGTTGAACATAAAAATAGATAGACTGATCAATTTACAATTGATCCAAAGTATAATGGGTTTTTAGAAATTTTACTTTTTGAGTGATGCCTGCGTCACGATGACATAACTAACAACCACAACTATAATGGAACCTTACTCCTGGTTTTGTTGATTTTCCTTTCGTTATGAGCAGACTAAAACCAGACCTGATTATTGAACATTTGGTTGAAGTAATGTGGTGTGTCAAACTTTGCTTTTCTCTCCTTGGTAGTTATTGTCAGCTCCTTCATATTGAATGCGCAAGATTGAGATTGTAGCTGCACTAGGTGACAATGAAATCCTGCTGTTTGAACATCTAAATGTGATCTTGTCCTGCGTGCTTGCAAAAGAGACGAAATTCATGGAGTATTTATGATTTTTCTACATCAATGTGAATATTGCAGGGGGACGAATTAAATCAGAAATATTGAGGATGATCTACATCAAGTTGAAAAAGACTGTTTTTTTGAGAACAGGTCTATCATTGTTTAATCATCATCAAGACTAATGTCCAGACAATTACGTGATAAGTAAGCACTATATCAAATAGAAAAAATTCCAAGCTACTTGTTAAGTTCATAGTCAAATTTTACATAAAAGAATGTCAAAAGGAACAATAGAAAGACCTAACAAATTAGACTTATGTCCTGTCAATTGCATGATTTCAAACAAGTCTCTTCTTGTTTTTATGCAATTCCAAGCGTTCAGAGGTCCTCCTCTTCATATTTTTGGGTAGAAAACTTCAACCCTTGCCCTTACAGAATATGTTAACATCTTACAGTCTTAAATGTCTTGCTATAGTTTACCTTATACATCTCAATGTCCATATTTAACTCTCACTTGACAAGGAAAACTGTCTAGATACCCTTTGTGCTTCAAGCAATTTGCTATGTCACTACCGGTACTTTAGTTTCAGCAATTCAAGTCCTTGGACTTCTATTATCCACAGCAATAATCTACTGTCCAAATTCTGTGAGAATTCATAATGGAACTATTGTGCTTAATAGTCTTGGAGGTTAAAGGTGGCAAGTGCACCGCAAACCCTCCTTTGGGACCTGTACTAATTGCTGCTGGTGCTCACTGGGTTGAACCTCAAAGCATGTCGCTCTGTATTACCGATGGTAATCTACTGACTAGGGTTGCATACACTGGACAAACCCTCCTTTGGGACCTGTACTAATTGCTGCTGGTGCTCACTGGGTTGAACCTCAAAGCATGTTGCTCTGTATTACCGATGGTAATCTACTGACTGGGGTTGCATACACTGGACACCCTGAGTTCACTCTGCCTTTTTAAAAGGCTCTGGGTGGCAGCATTACTGTGTCGGAAAAACAGATTTTGTTTCTATGTGGCGTGTGGATTGAGATTATACAGAACATTTGGGTAGCAATGGCCTGTATATCCCGTTCTCTGCTATGGATCATGGGATACTTCCTAACCTCTTCCATTTCAGTACGGAATGTGCTGCTGGTGTTCTCAAGGTGGTTTCTTAATATTAATAATGGGACAAAACTGTCGACTAACATGTTATCAAGTAGCAGCTTTTGGAGATTCTGTATAAAATTGTTAGTCTAGTGAGAATTTATAATAACTTTGACGTACCATATGTGATGGCCATTATCTATTTGCAACTCTTGTTGTCTGTGATTGTTTCATATTTCAATTGGGTACTAAGTAAGATGTATCAGAAAAAGTTGTGGGGATACGCACATGTCCCTTATCTGCTATGTCAACTTTCAAATTATAAGGCTTTCCAACAGATTGGTGGTGATAAAATGTGATATTCGTGAAATAAAAAGAGAGCAAGTGAATGTGCGGTCTTGTTGAATTTTAGCAATTGACATCAAAGTATCCTAAAATTGAATTTTTTATTATTGTATCTTGAGATCGCTGAGGTATAACAGGTAAAATTATCATGATTTGTCGCAGGGGAGAATGGCATGGCATATCCTTCTGTGAAGCTCAACGTGGTGTTGTAAGGTGCTACATGGTTAGAACCTGATCCAATCAATCATTGCTTCACTGATGAAAATTGGTCACAGGAGTGGCTTGGCCTCGTCATTTGGAGTCCGTTTCTCAGTTGATGGCAGTGCTTAACTTTCTTGCTGCTGTTCCTGCTTGTACATGTATCAAATAAACTACATAGAATCCCTTTTCTTACTGGCTGTAAGAAGGGGAAGTCTAACAGGGGTTTGTGGTCTGTGAGAGTCGCTTGAAAACGGTACATGGTCTGGATGTTGATAGAGTTTTGCACTGACAAGTTTTCTGTCATATTTGATGCAACGTCAAGTCTGTGTGACTTATAGAATATTGCCCTCCACGAAACTCTAGGATCCTCTCCCTCTTATCGTGATTTGTCACTGGGGAGAGGGGCATGTCACATATTTCTGTGGAGCTTAATGTGGCGTTGTAAGGTGCCACATGGTTAGAACCTGATCCGATCAATCATTGCTTCACTGATGAAAATTGGTCGGAGGAGTGGCTTGGCCTGGTCACTGGGAGTTCGTTTCTCAGTTGATGGCCCTGCTCGATCTGGGTAAAAGTGTAACTTTCTTGCTGCTGTTCCTGCTTGTACATGTATCAAATAAACTCCTTAGGGCCTGTTTGTTAATTTGTCCAATAGTGAAAATTTCTATTATTTTATTCTTAGAAGTAGATTCAAAACAAAATGCCTTTGGTAAAAATTTTATTCCTAGGAACAAATTTCTATATTTTTTTTTGTTCTTGGAAGTAGATTTGGAACAAAATCGAAGTAAAAAAAAAAAAAAATTGATTCTTTGTTCCCAGAATAATTCAAGAATTAAGCACCTGTTTTCTCTCTGTTTTTTTTTTTTTCTCGTTCTTCTTTTCTCTTTTTTCTTCTTTAACTACCGCCACCGCCACCGTACACCGCCATCTGCCATTCACCGCCCACTGCCGCTGGTTGCCAACAATCGATTCAGCGAGCTCGTTGGAGGCTTATTAAGCTAGGACGAGGTCTGGCAAGCTTGCTAGGGTCTCCCTCGGCCATCGGCGAGGCTCGACCTTGCCTAGATCTTGGCATGGCTTGACCTCGCTAGGGCATTGCAAGGTCGGCGTCACCCGGCCAAGGCGAGGCCAACCTCGAGGTGGCCCGGCGAGGTCGAGCCCCACCGGTGGCTGGGTGAGGCCGCTTGCCTAGCCAAGGCTTGGTTGAGCCTCGCCCAGCTGCCAGTGAGGCTCGGCCGACGAGGCATGACGACGCTCCAATGAGGTCGCCGGCCCTTGTCTAGCCGGTTGCCGGTCATCCCAATGCCGGCGATCGGCCACATTGAAGAAGAAGAATGGGAGAAAGAAAGGAAAAAAAAATGATTTGAAGTAGAAATTTTGAGAATAATATTAAACACAATTCCATTCCGGAAATTGAAATTTTGGACACTTACCAAAATGTTTAAAATGCTTAAAAATTGTTTTAGGGAACAAAATAAAAAAGAATTATTTTTTATCAGAAATTGTTCTCGGGAACAAAGCGTTACCAAATGTGCCCTTAGAGTCCACTTTCTTAATGGCTGCAAGAAGGGGAAGAATGATAGTGGTTTGTGTTCTGCGAGAGTCACTTGGAACGGTACATGGTTTGTATGTTGATAGAGTTTTGCACTGGCAAGTTTTCTATCACATTTGAGGCAACATCAAGTCCGTGTGACTTATAGAGTATTGCCCTCCACGAAACTCTTGGGTTCTCTCCTCTTCCTCTCATCTTCAAGCAGCCTACTTCTTTAACCTTCATCAGAGGGTTTGAGCTAGTTCTCCCCTCCTCTCCCCTTTTCTCCTTTTTCTTTGGTTGTTTTGGTTCTATTCTATATTTTCTTGGGTTAATACCCTAAAAAACCCTAAATTGGTACACCTATGACAAATTTACCCTAAACTATTTTTTTTACCATGAAAAACCCCAAACTGGTACAGTTGTGACAAATTTATCCCGACTGACCATAAAAAACCCTAAACTGGTACATTTACGACAAATTTACCCTAAACTAATTTATTTGACCGCAAAAAACCACAAACTGATAAATTTGTGACAAATATACCATCCGTTAAATTAGATTAATACCACAAAAAAAAATTGTAAACTGTAACAAACGATGCGTAAAATCCTAAATCGATACACTAGTCAACTGTTACGTATAATTTAACTTAATAATTTGATAATAAAATTTAACAAAAACTAACAGAGGGTAAATTTGTCACAAGTGTATCGGTTTGGGGTAAATTTGTCAAAGGTATATTAGTTTGGGGTTTTTGGTGGTCAAAAAAATAGTTTAGGATAAATTTGTCACAAGTATATTAGTTTGGGGTTTTGATTCTATTCTATATTTTCTTTGTCTTACTTTCCTCCCATTTTGGGGAGCTTTTTTCTTCCAATCTAATCTAGATATGAAAGCTTCTTCCTCTTCCTATATTGAAGAGGTTTCTATCTCGATTAAGTCTAGATTTGAAGTTTTTTGCATGTATAATTTCTTTGCTTCGCTTCTCTCAAGTTTGGTTGGTGTACAAGCTTAGTTTTGAGGGGGATTGAAGGAGCTTCATGAACGTTTCGTTGTCATGGGCCTCAGAACTTTGCTCGTTCTACCTTTTTTACTTTGAATGGTGAAGGTGTTGTGGATGCAAGACCTACATGTGCATTGCTAAAAAGCAAAATCGTAGTAATAGATGGGATAGAGATCTCAGTGTGTACTCATTAGTGAAGACGGATTCATTGGCCAGTTTTGGTTTGAAGAAATCGTAGATCTACTTTTTAGTGCATGACCCCTAATATTATTCTATGGTTTATCTTATTATCATAAGCTTTGTTTGTTTTAAAGTTATTTAGGATTTATTTTAGTTTTTTGTTGGACTATATTATTTCTCCCTTGTATATCTAGGTAAATGAATGAAATGTTATATTGATGAAAAAAGAGTTTGGAAAGTGTTTTCCTTATTTTCTAGTGTTTGGATTGTTTAGGAAATTAAATTAACAGGAAAATGATTTGCTCTTTCAAAAATCAAACAATATGACTAGATATTGGCGTTTAGATTCGAAACTCTACACTCAAGCACAAAACCTCAACACTAGTTTTCGGGTTCCCGGCATCTGGAACCAAGTTTTCAACTCTTAGGCCCAAGTCCACCGAGGCCAGGCTATGACCTTAGTGCATTCGAGACCCTGGTGCCCATGCTCGGTGCCCATGCTCGAGTCCCTAGCGCTCGCACTCAGGTCCATTGAGGCTAGGCTCTCCTCACCTGTGCCTAGGTCCATTAAAGCTAGGCTTGAAACCCCAATGCTTGTGCACAATACTTGGGCACTTGATCTCAGGTCCATAAAGGCCATACTCAGGTGGTCGGCGCTCGAGTTCAAGTCCTTGGTGCCCAAGTCAAGGTCAATTGAGGCCTTGGTCGGCCCTAATGCCCATGCCCCAATCACCGATTTAGGGTTGTGGTCCATCAAGATTGGACTCGGGACTCTTGTGCCTATACTTGGTTCTCTAGTTGCCCATGAGCAAGTTTTTAGCACTCGAATGATACATATCTATTTAGAAAAATCAAATCAAATTTTCCATACCAAATGACAGAAAATATTTTTCAGGTCGTTTTAAGTTTTTAGTTAAATATTGGAAAATATTGTCATTTTCCAGAATAATGACCTCTTGGAAAATATTTTTCAAAAATGTCATATTTTTCGCGGAAATAAACTGGCTTTATTTATTTACTTTTATTATGGTGAGTGGCGATTGCTGGCGACCAAGGGAGCCTTCACTAGACTTAAGGAGGGCTGCCCCCATCAAATCCAAGAAGGGTGACCCCCGTTCAGGTCGTGTCACATTGGATCTCCGATCGATATAATATAAGTTGTCAGTGGAAGTGGGAGGACTGACAAAAGGAGTTTCCTTTAGGCTCAATTATTCTCTCCACACTTTGTTTCGGAAATGAAGGAAAGTGGATGGAATGAAAGCGGGCGTCGAATACACAAGACTCTGTAATCATTCATAAGAAGAAGATCGAACTTTTTACTAAAATTTTCATATCCCATCTCTCACTTTTCTCCCTCTATAGTTCCCGACCCCGTGCACTGCATAAATCCGTACGCGGCCGACTTTCGGCACGCTCTTTCTTCACTGGCATCTCGTTCACTATTGCTTTTTTTCGTTATTCTAACTTCCAATGGAGTCTAAACTTGAATATCTCATCTCTCACTTTTCCTCCCTCTCTAGTTTCCCGACCCCATGCACTGCATAAATCCGTATGCGACCGACTTTTGGTACGCTCTTTCTTCATTGGCTTCCCGTTCACTATCGCATTTTTTTTCGTTATTCTAACTTTCAATGGAGTCTAAACTTGAATATGAGCTCTCTGCAACCTAGTTCATCCCCAGCAACGTAGGATGTAAGGGCTGACCTTGGCTCCACTCGTAAATATGATATTTGAAAAGCCTTTTAGTGTGACCAAATTAAATTTTTAGTTTTAGTATTTTTAAAATTCAAAAAAGAAACAATGATTATATAACCTTTTATATTTTCATGTTGAGAGTAATGTAAAAGATATATATTAGTAAATTTATTTAAAAATTATATTAAAAGAATTTAATTGTAAATTATATGTAAAACTCAACTTTGGCCTAGGGTTCTTTTAGGTTTGTTTTCAACTTTGAATACATCTTCGTTAATTAATGATCATTATAGTGTATTGATAAAAAATTGGACTATTGATTGTCAAAACATAAAAATGACAAAAAAAAAGAAGAAGGTGAACGCAACATTTGCAAAGGGCTTCGCCGATCAACAACGATTGGGGTATGGGAAATATGATCGGTTTAAAGAAAAAAAGTCAACGGATGAATAGGCCATTTTCATTGCAAGTTAAAACTTGTGTTATATCTTACACGGTATATCATTTTATCGTCCCCAGGCGATGGGGGTTTCAATACATTTTTGCCTACTTGAAGCCACACTCCCACCCCTTGCAAGATCGGGTCGTTGCATGCAATATCTTTAAGGAGAAAGTACCAAAAAAAAAAAATTTATTGTATTGATGTTAATTCAGTTATAAACCTTTCAATTGGATCAATTTAATTTAAAATATTTTGCATTTGTGTCAATTTAGTTCCTTTAGCCAATTTTGGCCAAAAATTGTTGACTTGGACATTGATCGTCTTATGTGGTATGATTTTCACTAATATAAATAATTTTTACAATGTAAAAAAATTAATTATATTTTTTTTCCTTTTCATTTGGCCACTGACTGGCTCTTGCCTAGGCCCTTGCTAGATCTATGCAAGGGCCGCCTTTGGGCTAGGGTCATGCTTTTGCCTATGGCCAACAAGACCGCAATGGCCTTGCTCAGGGCCATGCAGCCTCACTAGTTGCAAGTGAGCATGTGATGGCCCTTGCCTAGGGCATTTGCAACCACATTGGCTCTGGGTGAGAAGGTCCTCACCCAAATCTACCATGGGCTTTGGTAGGGCCAAGCCGCAACCCTTGTCGGCTAAAATGAAAGGAAAAAAGAAAAAATAATAAAAAAACAAAAAAGAAATCCTAGAAGTTCAAAATATTATTAAAAAAATATTCATGTCATCACTGATCATACCACATAAGATGGACAATATTCACATCAGCGATTTCTAGTCAATTTGGTCAGGCCATGCCACGTAAGATGGCCGATATCCACATCGGCGATTTCAGTCAATTTGATCAGATAGACTTAATTGGCACAAATCAGAAGGTTTATAATCAAATTGGTCCAATTAAAATATTTGCGACTGAATTGACATTAATGTAATAGATGTTAGACTCTTTTGGTACTTTCTCCTATCTTCGATGGTGCCTTCTTTTAAATTTAGTGCTTGTTGAGGCAATCGCTTCGTTTAGTGTCTTGAATGTGATGCTTTTCATTTTAAAAGTGGTATGATGTATGATGATGATGTATAAGTTACTTTCGCGCACTGAGAAGGCGATTTTGATAAGAGAATTGGGTTCTCCAAGCATATCTGTACAAAAATCACCGTCGCTCTCACTCGGTAAATTGCAGGCATCATGGTTGGACCATCATTTTGAAAATCCTTTAAAAAGAAGAATGGGTTCTCCGTGCGCATCAACCTTTTCTCAAAATATCTATACTCACGGCCGAGGGCGATGATTAGTCTGCATCCGCAAGCTGCCGTCGTCCTCGCTTTAGCCCATTCCCTGATCACCAATTATCTGATCCAACAGTAACCAAGATTCCCCTTTATTCAGCATGATTGCTTGCGGGAGACTATTTGTCGTTCTGAAAGAGAATTGGGGTTTGATTCATTACCGTCCACTGCTTGTGGAATGGGCAAAAAATTCCATAAAAGAAAAAAGAA
This sequence comes from Eucalyptus virginea, assembly GCA_014182375.1. NCBI lineage: Eukaryota > Viridiplantae > Streptophyta > Magnoliopsida > Myrtales > Myrtaceae > Eucalyptus > Eucalyptus virginea. Next base: position 40,000,047 of record CM024519.1, on the reverse strand, counting down.
AAAGAAGACAGCTACCAAGGTAACGCATGAGAACGTTTCTGTTTTTCATAGTTTCTATTCTTTTGTTCTCCGGAACAAAAAAAGAACAGAAATCTGTTTGGTAACGTCAAGTTATTTTTTTATTTCCGGGAATATAAAGTTAATTAGAAAATAAATTTGGAGTTATAAACGAGAAAGCGAAAAAAGTTCTGCTTGTTTAAACAATTTCTAGAGATAAACTAATTTTTTTTTCTTTTATTTCTCTTTCTTGCCGCGGCCACCATCAACCGCCTGGAGCCAACGCCCACCGCGGTCGGTGCCGGCCGCCGCCGAACGCTGAACGCCGGCGACGGCGGCGGCGACCTGTGAGCAAGAATAAAAAATGAATATATACAAAAAAGAAATTGTTGTGTTACCAAACGCATTTATATTCTTTTTCTATTTCAAGAGTGGAAATTTTGTATTGTTACCAAACGGGTTCTTTTACTCGAAATTGTTAAAACGCAAAAAAAAAAAACTATTTTCAAAAAACGAAAAAAAAAAAAACTCTTCCCGGAAATAGAAGTGTTGTTATGTGCAGCCCAAGCCAAACCGATCTGACCGGCTTTTTCGGGTTTGGATTCTACACGAATCACATCACAAATGGGCATATAATCTTCGTGTTCGGGTCGGTTCAGGACGTACTCATACTTGGATACGAATCCCGGATGGTAGTACAGAGCTCTTTCGCATCAATAAGATAAATTTCTGTTAAAATGGATATATAATAGGTATTTTTCCAACTTTCTCGGACCAATTATAGAGGGTGCAATTATGGTACCAATGAAAAGGACACTATGCGGAGCAGATGTTCACAGCAAGACGACGGCGACACTGATATTATCTGTTGCGCTCCTCCTGAGTTCCGAGGCCATCGACACGTAGCGGTCCACATGATTTGTTGCAATGAATTCCCCTTAAAGACGGATAAATGGTTGCCGGAAAATGGATGTGCATCTTATGATTTTTCTGCATCAACTGTTTATGCTATGCATATTATGCGACATTATCATATGAAGAAAAAATCCATGTCCTTAATAAGTTGCAAATTTTTATTTTCCTTGTAGTTTCTCATTATATGTCTTTGTCCATGTTAAATTATTATTATTATTATTTTTAAATTTCATTTGGGTGTAAATGATTTTTTTGAGGGTGAGATCCAATGTGGATTCATCTCGTTTGTTGTCGAGTTTTCTGTCTACTCATCATGATCGGTCAATTTTGCCACTTATAACCGAAGTAAAGTGAGAAATGTCATAACATTTCAGCAATTCAGCCCCTCTTTCACTTTACTTGATGTTGGTAATTGTTTCAGCATTTTGCAAATGGACATGAAGAAGATCGAGGTTAGGCCTTCGTGATGGGGATGTGCAAATGAAAACTTTTATTTTTCTTTGAAAATAATAGCCCTAGAAACCATTTTCTGAAACTAATTTTTGACAGAAAGATGTAGACATTTGGACTCTAAGAATAATAATTGATTCTGATAACATCATAATCGATAAATAGCGATGGCAACGAGGATAACATATTCTTTGTCACTCATCTCTTGGCTTATCTACAAAGCAAGGAGATGAGTAATTATAGGTATCGAATATAATCACTTATATACAAAGTTCACATGCAACTTAGGACAGTGTCTAGATGACTTTTTTTATTGGAGGTGATGGTTGGTGGTGTTGCTACATTAAGTTCATCCATATAATTTTTTCTCGTATTAGGAAAATAATTTTCCACACTTCAAACTTATTTATCGGACAAACTAGATCGGTGAGCAAGTTTTTTTTTTTTTTTGGTCAGTGATCGGTGACCAAAAAAATGGATCCTAGCATGACAGTACTGTCATTTTCATGCAGTTACGGTGCGGGAAGAACCACTAATCTTCGTGCTAGCATGGAGTGGGCTCCACTTTCTTTCTATATATATTAAGTACTAGAGGACACCAAAAAATGAGTGGTTCTCTCTTCTTCGTCACTCTGTTAAAAGTGTCAATTAAGCATTTCTCTTGAGAAAATTACAAAAAAAATAAAATAAAATCATAAACTATTGCGATTATGTCAATTCAATGATAAATATTTTAATTTGACCAATTTATTATTAAATATTTTCATATATTGTTAATTAAGTCTACCCGGTCAATTTTGTATAGAAATTATGGACTTGAACACTAGTCGTTTTACGTAGCACTGTCAGTGTTGACGTAGATATCTTTTAAATTTTTTAAAAATTATGAATTTTTATTTTTGTTTCTCTTTTTTTCCTTTTAATTTTCTATTTCTACATTGTAGCTAGTCAACTCACTTACAACCCTCACAAGCCGGATGAGACCCAATCTCACCATTGCTAGGCAGGGTTGGCCTCGCTAGTGGTTGGGTGGGCGAGAACACCCTCGCTAGATCTAGTGGGGATTAGACCGTTGCAGCCTTGGTGTAAGATTGTGTGATTTTGAATTTAAAAAGGATAGGGCAGTTTCATGGTACGTTTGAATTTTAATTTTTAGGTTTCCATGATTAGCAAGTCATTAATTTGGTGTCATTTCTATTCCTTTTTTTTTTGGGTAAAGGTGTCATTTCCATTCCTTACAAAGTACAAAATACCAAAAAAATAAAAATAAAAATTGCTCGTGGCTTAGTAAAGCCGAACCCAAACAGGGCCGTAGTGGGGTATATCTCCCCATGTTATTACCTATACAAAAGCAGGAGACAGTTAAACGGTGGAGGTCAGCGAGAATGATTCTGGTTTTGAAAGTGATTGTCATTATTAAACATGCTCTGATGGCACGAGGAGGTCTTATTCATGCATCTGCTGTTGATAAAAATTCAATCAGCGTTTGAAAGAAAAATGGAGTCAGACTTTTAGGCATGATAAAACATTGCTAACGGTTATTAGCAGAAATAATAGCAATTTTGATATTTCTACAAGATCTTTCAAACGGAAACAATTTGAGATTATAGTTTCTAAACAAAATTGCAGGAAAAAAGTATTGAACAAACACATTCAGTAATTGATAGTAAAAGAAAAGAAAATATATACGAATAGACACAACCATTCAAAGGTACTGCAGCCAAAGAAAACAACTCGGAATCAAATAAATAATAAATAAAAGTAACCATAACTCTTCTGTGAATAGTTGCACTATTTCAATAGGATACTATGGTTAATTTTTATAAATATAAATCCAAATTTAAATAACAATTTTTGTTGATTAATGCCAAATCTAGTTCACGTGCGCATTTATAATTTTTTTTCGAAATGGGATAAGACACCTCTTAGTTAATTTTACGAACAAACAACCAACATTTGCACTGTCTGGCCGAAGCATAGAAATGCCCATGCTCAGATAAAATAAAGTAAAGTAAAGTAATGTCCGTCTTCTTCTTAAACTTCCGGAGGAGCGACGGAATATTTGTGCACATGCATAAGAGGACTTGAGAATGTAGTGCGTGAGTTGAGAGCAAGAGTGCCGGCGAGTCAGTGTTACGCACGGTTTGTTCCGGATCGAAATTCAAGGTCGACTCCGCTGACTATGAGCAAAGCTTGAGTATGAGCGACCTGCCGGTCGAGTAGAGCTGGAGTATCTCGATTACCGTTCGCCTAACGGTGCGACCATCATCGAGAGAAATCATATGATCAGATATTTTAACAACGTTATTCTTATGATGTCGATTGAGAAAAGCTTCCATGGTTACTTGGATACCTATAAATTGTACGTAAATGTGAGAAAGTCCACCCACTCGTCTCACTCAAATTACTATTACGGAAAAGCCCAAAGAAAAGGGGGAAAAAATAGAAAAATAAGCGGTCGACCGCTTCCTGCCTTCTCTCTCTTTGTTTGTACATTGGTTTATTCGAATCTCAACTCAACGTCGTCGCAGAGGCCATCCGACGACGTCTCACTCAGATCTCTCTTCAAAGGCGAGACAAGGCAAGGACCTGCTGCTCTTGGACCCCAGAACTGTATCGCGACAGATCCGTCGCGACTTCCTTGGACGTCGTCTTTTTGTCGGACGACGACGGGCCGTTGTTGCTCTCCGACACCACGAACTTCTTTGCCACCGCCCTCAGCTGAGCCTTCAGTATTTTTCCGGTGGGGATCTTGGGCAGCTCCGCCGTGAACTCCACCTTCTTCGGCACCATGAAGTGAGGAAGGTTCTTCCGGCAATACGATATGATCTCCGCCTCCTTCACGTCGTCCGTTTTTCCGGCGGAGTTCTTCTTGACGACGACGAAGGCGCAGGGGCTCTCCCCCCACCGTGGGTGTGGCATCGCCACCACCGCTGCCTCCCGGACCCGGGGGTGCCGGTACAGCACGCTCTCGACCTCCACGCTGCTGATGTTTTCGCCGCCGGAGATTATCACGTCCTTCGACCGGTCTTTGATCTCCATGTAACCGTCCGGGTGGATGACGCCAACGTCTCCGGTGAAAAACCACCCGTCCCGGAAGGCCTTGGATGTTTCCACTGGGTCCTTGTAGTATCCCTTCATGATGCTGCTGCCGCGGAGGACGATCTCCCCCATGGTCTTCCCATCGCGTGGGACACTCCTCATCGTCTTCGAGTGCTTGACATCTACGTCGGCAAGCGTCAGTATGCTGATCCCCTGACGGGCCTTGAGCTGCGCCTGCTCTGCCGCAGGCAGGCGGTCCCACCTGGTCTGCCACTCGCAGACGAGGGCCGGTCCGGTGGCCTCCGTGAGCCCATACGCGTGGGTGACATGGAACCCGAGCGACTCGATCTTCTGGAGCAGCGCCGCCGGCGGGGGGGCACCGCCGGTGAGGACCTCCACGGTGGTGGCGTTCTCACGGCGCTCATGGGGCTTGGCCTCGAGGAGGATGTTGAAGATGATGGGGGCGCAGCACATGTGGGTGACGCCATGCGCGGCGATGTTCCGGTACATGTCGGCTGCGGTGGGGTTCCGGAGGCACACATTGGTGCCTCCACGGGCAGCGATGCCCCACGTGAAGGTCCACCCATTGCAGTGGAACATCGGCAGCGACCAGAGATACACCGGCGCGCTCCGCATCTCCCACCCGAGGATCAGGCTGAGGGTGCTCAGGTATGCGCCACGGTGGCTGTACACCACCCCCTTGGGCTCTGACGTCGTACCGGAGGTGTAGCTCAGCGTGATTGGGTCCCACTCGTCTCGGACCTCCTCAGGGGCGTAGGCCGGGTCGCCCCGCCGGATGAGCTCCTCATACTCCACCTCGCCCAGCCGGGCCCCAGTTGGCGAGTTGATATCGTCGATGAGGATGACCCTGGGGGCGGCGTGAGACCCAGATGTGGCAGCGAGGATTGCGAGGGCCTCGCGGGCAAGGGGCACCAGCTCGCAGTCGACGAGGAAGAGCTTGGCGTCGGAGTGGCTGAGGATGGTGGCGATGTTGGCAGCGTTGAGGCGGGTGTTGATGGCGTTGAGGACGGCACCGGCCATCGGAACGGCGAAGTGGGCCTCGTACATGGCCGGTACGTTGGGCGCCAGGACAGACACCTGCATGTGCACAAAAGGACATGCACCGTGTTATTCCGGACGCTTCATTTTAAATCGAGAGTAGCGAGAGAAGCGAAAAAACTTTATTCAACGGGGTCATACATATGCTTGTGCATAAATATTGAAAGTACACCTGTCAACATCCCAATTCTATATTTTGAAAGGCTGTATATTTCCTTTTATCAAGAACCAAAGAAAAGAGAAGAATAGAAAAGGTTATCCTACGACTGGCTTCCAAAGAGCTTCGAATCATGATGCGGTCGTGCTAAGAGACAAACTCACGAGCTAAATGCGATGCCCCAGTCATTCGAAGGGGTATTACGTACCACGTCGTTCTTGCCGACATTGAGAGATCGGAGGGAGGAGGCGAAGCGGAGGCACCGCTCGTAGGTCTGGGCCCAGGTGAAGCGAGTCGACTCGTACACCACCGACGTGCGATCGGCGTAGACGGAGGCCGCCCTCTTCAGGAAAGTGAGCGGGGTGAGCGACACAAAGTTCGCTTCGCATTTTGGGAGACAGTCCATTGTTGATGGCTTTGCCTGCTTTTGCGAGAGAGAGAGAGAGAGAGAGAGAGAGAGAGGATATGACTGGTGAAAGTTTGAGAGAGTGAGAGAGAGGCAGAGTGAGTGAGAGAGAGAGAGAGAGAGAGAGAGGGGATATGATGACTGGGGAAAGTTTGTGTGGCGTTTTTGAGAAGGAGGGGTGGGGTTTATATAGGGAAATATTTGCGGGGAAGTGAGAGAGCGAGAGGGAGAGGGGGCGAGAGCGGAGGGAGATACGTGGAAGTTATCGGCGCAGCTGCGGAGATATTGCGAGTTTGACGAAGAAAGAGAGCCTGTTGACCCCGCACCCCCACTCTTTTTTCTGACCTTTCTTTTTGGAGATTTCACATTCACGTTCGGGCTGCTTGACTTGGAACCTAACCACCGTAACCCACGCCTCTCATTTCTTTATAGTTTAGTAAAAGCACGTCACTGTCCTCACATCACCCAGGATTAACATTGATCGTCCGCATCTAATGTGAGGTCCCCCCAAAAGATGATCAATCTAGCTAGATATTCCTAGCCAACATGGAATTTCCAACTCTAGAATTGAATCGCTCGGATCTATCTTGTGTATAAACTGTTCTGAGTTAGGATTGCATGCACAGACCAAAAGCTCGAACTTAATCAGTCCTTACACTCAAAAAGGTGTTCTACATATGCCTATGTAGACAAGTCCCCTCCGCGCATGTCCCCCATTTATTAAAAGCAATATGAGATCATGCCTAACAAGCTCATAGTTCCTTTTTTTATGATTATGTTTCTGGCCCACCTCTATTTCAGCTCTTATATCGGAAGGCAAATGAATACGCATGCAGGTGTACTCCGTCAGGAATACATGGCTTTTGAAACAGATAAAGGGACAGAATCGTGGTCGCGTGCCATGGCTGCAAGCCGAGCCCCAATCCTTTGGCTAATCTTCCCTCCGTATGTGGCCATCCGATCTCCTTATATTATGCTTACTCCCGGTGGTTGCCACATCAGATTTAGAACGAAGTCGGTTTCAAGGACTTGAATAACGTGTTCGTGTGGAAGCACAGCATCGCTGACGTTCCGCTCTCTGTTCGCATTATTAGTCCGACGATGGAGAAACGAGTGGAAATCAATATTCCAATGAACGGGGGGATTCGAGATCCAGAAAAATTAAGTTTCTTAATTTTTTATTATTATTATTTTTTTGGGTTTTTCCTGAATCTGGCTGCAGTGCTCATTGTACCGAGTACCCCCATTTTCTAATCCCTCTTGTTAGGGGGGCACATCATTTAGAGGATCACGATGACGCAGCGCACCTTTTCTTAATGAAAAGTCAAACGCGACAGGATAGTGTAAGAAGGGCTGAAGCCGCAGCTCCCCGACAAAAACACGCGAGGAGGAATCACGCACTGAGGGGGTCACTGGCATTAGCAACGCAGTGGGAACAGGAGGGGAGGATGGGCGGGGGGCACTGTGTCTTTCGCTTGAGCGAAGTCTTTCGTTTGGTGACCTTTATGGTCAATAAGATATTGGGTCTTTCTTTTTGCCATAGTTTATTCCCTTGGTGGCGCTGCTGAGCTTGGCCGGCAGGCCACGAAAAAGCACCTCAAGATCCGCGCAGCCAAAAGGGGAAAAGAGAAGGGGGGATAATTGAGTAATTAAAGCAAAGGTCGTCGAGAAAATGCCCAGGAAGAAGCTGCAGTATCAAATCAGTTAGGCATATTCCTTCCCATCGGCTTCACGTAGAGGCGAGAAAATAGGATGGAAACATGAGGGTCCCAGCATCGTAAAGAAACATAAAAAGTCGTCGTCTTTTCTAACATTTACAACTGCAGCATACTTACCGACTAGCGCGGAGACCTAGAATTCGGAGAAAACAATCACTTGTAGCCAAGACTTCTACGCAAGTTGGTGAGCAGAAAACAGACGAAGAGTTGTGGAGACCTCGTCTCCAACTAACCACAAGCGCCTCAATCTCCGTGGACGTGTCCGTATAGGCAGATCAAGGACTGTTTGATGCGAAAAATTGTAAATTGCAAGAGCACCGACTCGGATTGGAATCTCCAGCTCCATTTAGCATGTCCCGACCCTCGAGTCCCGATCTCGATTTACATATTCGTGTAACATTTAACTTTTGAATAACTTTAGTTATTCGCGTTATTTATCATGTGCTCATGTGACATGAGTTGAGACACACCAAAAAAAGGGGGAGTCTTTACCTTCTCTTGACGTATCGTGGAGAAAATCTAGATGTTCTACCTCGTGATGTACGTTGCGGGTGTCGAGAAAATCCTCACTCAATGAATAGTGAAAATTAGGTTGCTATCAAGCATCAACGGTTTAGATCCGTCGGGACACCGAAGGGAGCATTGCCCGGATTAGGTAGATGATCTCCGTCCACATCGTGGGGCTTGCTGGCGGGTGGTGGTACTTCATGGACCCGACAGTAGCCAAGCCTCGGCACCCGGGGCACCGGATTCGCAAGAAACAAAGAAAAGGAAAATGAAAAAAAAAAAGAAAAGAAAAAATGCATTCGACTAGTCCAACCACGTTCGTCAACAAGTGGGTCGTCGTGGAAGTCGTGGAAACAAGAAGCAAGCAGGGAAATTCCCAGTCTTTTTCTCAGTTCTTTCGGAGTCCACACACAGCGAAAGGGACAGAGTGTGGACTGTTGCGGGTTTTTCCTCCTGGTCCTCCCACCCTGAAGGGGTTCTCGGCTTCAACTACCGGGATAGCAAGACTTGGATGTTATCACCTATCATGTCACGGTGTAACCGACGACTCCACGGCTCCCCTCGTTCTCATTTTTCCAGACGACGCCGCGGTCGAGTTGTAACTTCCGGGACCAATTGTTTAAGTTGACCGCTCTTCTATAGTACCGAGTTAAATAATTAAGTTGCGCAAAAAACGAAGCATTTGTAGAAGTAGTAGGTACCGATGGCAGCCTCTTTTTAACTTCATTATTGAGCTGTGTAGCAACAGCATTTCTGCCTCGAAAAGCGCTGAGCCGCTTATTCCTAAATTATGTTCCACGTGAGGATGAATTCGCGACGAGACGAACGTTCGACGAACGTTCGAGATGATAATATCTTCTCTAAATTCCATAACTTTCGATTTCTTTCTAAGATTTTTGTTATGGTTCGTAATTATTTCATCTTTGAATATCATAGAATGTAGGAATTCGTGCAGTATTATTCCTATAAATCTATCTCATCAAATATTCAAAACTTTGAAACCGAAACGGAAAAAAAGGCAGCAATTAAATGTAAACTTTTACTACTGACACAAAAGGACTTCGAGAAAATAAGGCGGGGTCCGATGGTAAGCACATCGTATCCATCGGTACATGGCTAATAGACTTGAGAGGAATTTCGTTTCCGTTATTTTAACAGAAGCGTGGGTCAGTCGGTAGGATTTTTATCATTTTATATATATATATGAAATTAGATATATTGGTAACTCTAGCTTAAAATCTATGTCTCTCTCGATAACACTTCTACCCACCACCGATGAGAAAGTCCATCTTAAATAAATAATATCTAGGTTGAGTATTATCCATTGACTTCATGAATCACAAGTAAAATTCGGTTAAATGGCTCGAATATCGAGTCAATTACCCGAGGTGATGTTGAAAAATTTATGATTATCGACTTACCATGCCACTCAAAGGAGCTAGTGTTTTGTGGATGCTACCGACTAAAGTTGCATAGATTGCAACGAGATGCCCGTTGATTTTTTTGGATTGGTCATAAAGGGTAATCTTTGCACGCACATACCAGTTTCGACGAGGAGGGTTTTGCGTGGGAGTGTGGATGTTTTATGAGAAGCTAAAGGACAAAGCAACCAAAGGTTCACTGCTCCTGGTAGACATTATACCGTCCATGCTTGACATTTGTGGTGGCGTGTTTTCGGCCCTTGTTGTGATGCACATGAGTGTACCATCCCCCTCCGCATTTTCCACAGGAAAAACATTAAATCGCCCTCGCTCTTCGACAGCACGTCGAATTGGACGTCAGAAGATTCGTGGCCAGAAGTATTTCTTTAATCCGTTTACACCAAGGAGGCAAGGAAGATTTTGGCCGGTGATGCATCTTAAATACTACAAGACGTAGGGGGGCCCGATGGAAATGTTTATGTGAGCACAAATCTACTTAATGATAAGGATTAGGTGACATGGAGATTATGCATTGGTAAAGGGTATTCATGGCGAATCGTTCAAATGAATATAATAAGAATCTAATATCATAACCTACTACATGATATGTGTGCTTTGTTTTTCACACCTACAATGTCTTTCGTGAAACCTATTCAATTGTCGGAACATTTTAAGTGTATAGTCTGTATATTTTTTTCCTAATACAATTCACACACGTCACCGTTAATTTTGCTCATTGTTCAATTATTGATACTATGACCGCTGATACATAACTATAAAGGTGAATTGTGTATAAAAAGTGAACAAGTATCCGGTCTGTGTATGATACTAAAATTTAGGATGATGACAAATTTCACGAGAAAATAATTATAATTGAGAGTAGCAGATTGAAAATGAGGGGAGAAGAAAAGGTAATAAATAGATAGTGGCATGATGAGTGCAAAATTGTTCGTGGTTTGGTAACCAATCAAAAGGATAGAAGAAAGTTAATGAAGTCGTGGGACCTTTGCAATGGTTTTTCTTTTATTTGATAGATGCTTGAGGCTTTCTTGAATCGGTTGCTCCGCTCAATTAACATACAAAAGGAAGTTGAGACTTAATTTTTAACCTTAACTAGAAAACAAGAAGTAAACTAGGGTTTGGTCGGTAGAGGCCGACACATGAGAAGAAATAATTAATTGATAATTTGCAGTTTCATGCATGTACACACATTGTAATTTCAAATCACACGTACATGATGACTTTATGTACGTTGGAATAGAACTTGCAAGAGCTCTTTCCAAGCATTATTTCCATATCACCTACCTTATAATCAGAAAATCTATCAGCTCGTCCTATGTACCAAGAAAAGCTCTCCTTATTCTTGGTGCTAGTCGAGAAAAATGTGAAGAGCCACTGGAATTTCTTTGTCTATCTTCTTTGTTTTGTTGATAGTTATGGAAAAGCTTATTTCCTTTGTTTTGTCGATAGTTATGGACAAGTCTCTCTCTCTCTCTCTCTCTCTCTCTCTCTCCCTCTCTCTCTCTCTCTCTCTCCCTCCCCCCCCTCCCTTTTTCCCCCACCCCTTTTAATATTATTAACCCAAACTTTGTTTAAACCAATATATACATAGTTCCGCCTACAAGAATCAAACAATTTGGCTCCATCACAGGCCAGTGGTTGACCCTCAAAGTTATTGTACATAACAGAAGCTGTAATTTGGACGTAGAATCCCTAACGTGAAACCTGAACGCCGGAACACTCCGTGACATACCAAGGAAAAGGCAATGCATCCGGGCTCCTCTCAAATTGCGGAGCTACAACCTCATCAATGATTATCACCGATCATTCCCGGCTTCATCCGGCATGAACAATCGACAAAAACTGTCCACTGACGAAGAACGCTCTCTCCCATCATTTTGCCGAGGTGCACTTCCTAATAAAGTGCTCAATATGGTCGCTGCGATGGAGATGGCGCATGCCCATATAATTAGCCTCTGTTGGAGAGCCTTATACTTTCCGGGTCGTGTCAAACGTCATATCCGGATAATCTATAGATCCTTTCCTCTCCACCACAACTTTTTTGAATTGTGATTTCTTGTCTTCAGGGATAAAACGAAAAATATCTCTTTCATCGTCTTTTGTTTGGGTTCTTTTCGCCTGAGCATAATAATTCCCTAAGTCGTGTCACGGCCAAGGCCGTGCCGTCGGATCGTCTCCCTCTCTCGGGTTGATCCGATGAGCATTTGGACATGCTTGTATATCATGCGAAACCCTAGTTCATACTGGTCCGACTACATTTGCAATGTATTTATACCAGTCGATCCATCAATTAATGTTTGCATGAACTCATTGAGACGGAGCACTCAAATAATTCTCCATGGATCATTGAGTTTATGTGAGTGTTATTACTCTGAACTGGGAAATAATTCAGAAAACAATTTTTATAGATAGGTAGGTTGGTTTTGGTTCAATCAAGAAATGCAATACTACATATTCTCTACTACTATTGAGTGTGATGGATTCCTTATTAAAAAGTAGATTTTCTTTATGAAATAGTCTTGTGATCTAACATGTCTAGATTTGTACTGTATAATTAGACACCACTTATTGACACATCAAAGTTATGAAATTTTATGAGACGATTGTTAACTGTTCTAAAAGCTTAAATTTTTAGATAAAGGCATAGTTTTATATTTAAATATTCTATCATTCCCCATCACACTTAATCCGGTCTTTTAAGCATGTATATATTTAATTTGAGAGTCAAATGGGTTATGAAAAGATTTGCACTCAAGACCTCCTATTCTGATACCATTGGAGACTTTGTGAGATTACCACAAACTGTTCTAAAATATGAAGCTTTTAGATAAATATGTGATTGAATATTTAAATATTCTATAAGAAGTCATGAAAATAATGAAAAAATTATTCAAAAAGTTATAAATCTATTGTATGATAACCAATTCAGTCCGCCAAAAGAACTAAATCAATAAATTGTCAAAAATTTAGGATTGAACTAAAAAAATTGAATAAAAATTGGTACAATTAAAATGTTTCAAACTGAATTGATTGCTATAAATAAAGTTAGAACTTTGTGGACAATTTTTCCTCAAAATAATTTTATAAGAACAAAAAAGCTTACGTAAACATTGCTCATAAGCTCTCTTTCTCAAACCGACAATTTATTATTCTGAAAGATTATTTTAGGTTGTCGAGCTCAGCGTTGGTCATCGACAAATGCTTGTACATGCACCAAATATTATATATGCAAGTGGAATACACAACCACTTGTTTATTAGCATTATACCCCATTTTGCTTCTAGGTTACGATAGAGTATCTCTAGTCTATATATAGGCAAATAATAATAATAATAATAATAATAATAATAATAATAATAATAACAACAACAATATAGTTGGTGTGACGAGGAACCAATCTAAATGTTTGCACGGGAATAGGAATCTTTACCACCTTTGTATTTAGAAAAGAGAATCGTTTTCCATTGGCCCTTTTCTCCCCATTCAACTCAACTTTGTACTTGATTCAATCTTTGTTAGCTCATGTGCTATGAATATATTGTTGGTTCGTATCATGTTAGTTTAAGTTTTTAGAGGAAAACGATTTGTCTAACAAGTTAGCTCGATCAAGCTGTTGACGTAGGAAACTTGAGCCCAAGTTCGAATAAATATTGAATGAGGACAAGTTCGACTCCATGGCACAGTATATTTCAACCAATGCTTGAATTGAACCAGATGCTTGAGCTCAAATTATGAAGATGCTCTACGATTGGAAAAACCAATGAATCAAAAAGTTTTTGAGCAACATCCAACGTTTGATTTTTGGGGACCCATGTTAGATATGACATATCTTCTGTGGCGCATCATGAAATCCTATCCTAAATGCCATGCATCCATCGACTAACGGGTCAACCGAAAATGAAGGCAAAAATTATTTAAAAAGTAAGTCTTAAATCTATTACATTTTTGTCAATTTAGTCCTAAACATTTTCACGTATTGCCTATCGAGTTCATTTGATTAATTTTAGCCAGAAATTGCCAACATAGACGTTGGCCATCGGATGTGGCACAACCGAATGAACAATTTTTAATAATATTTTACATTTTTTTAACTTTTTTTTTCTTTTTTTTTTTTTTCTTCTTTCTAGCTACTAGCAAGCCTTGCCCAGCCATGGAGAGGCTAGCCTCACCCAACAATGGCAAGGCTTGCCCTTGCCAATGGTCGATGGGGGCAAACTTCACTAGAGGCTAGCGAGGTTGACCTTGCTAACCCTCACTTGTGGCCGGTTGTGCCATGTAGGAAAACTAGCATTCATGTCAGCAATTTTTGATCAAGATAACGGACTCAATTGGCAAAAAATAACAAGGTTTATGATTTAATTGGGAAAATTAAAAGTGAGTGAATTGATAAAAGTGCAATAGATTTGGGACGTTTTGGACAATTTTCTTGAAAATGAAGTCCTATATAGAATAAATATATTATTGTATTTTCTAGGAAAACATGAATACACTTTAGCCTCTAGCTAAGATCCTTCTTATGTGGAAGTATAGGTCTCAATTTTAGGTCACATGATAGAAAGTATGGAAGTTTTATTCTTTCCAAAACCATGTAAATGAACAGATATTTACGAACTACTAGAGCAGGCAAATCTGGAAAATCGAGAGACAGCAAGTGATGGTCCAAAGTTAAATTTCCAATTCCGCATGGCTCTGTGTAATGTTGAATCTATCTGTGGTTGGATCTTTTTCTTAGAAAGGTGATGAGCACTAAATATCTTACCAATAATGGCACGTGAAGAAGACGCATGATTAGGCGCGATCCACTCCTCAACTCTGACGAGGAGTTTGGATGAAACGAACGGTTGGGACACAATGGATACTTTCCTGATTTTATAGTGTAGATTCAATTTAGCCTTAGGTGCAGCATACACTGACCAGAGTTAAATAATGGGCGAATCTAAAAGGACCAACCTTGCTACCTACCCTACATATCTTTACCCATTCCATAGCGTGGGGTAACGCTTTTGTATAAAAAGGAATCGGCTCGAGCAAGTTTAGACGAGTCCCAAGGATAAAAGGGCTTGCCTAAACCTACTTGTTTCATCTAGATGGATTGATTATGAGTGTTAAATGAATTAGTCATATTGAATAAATGAGTCATAAATGAGTTTAAATATAATATGAGTGTTAAATAGGTTATAAATAAGTTTATAATTTATTCAACCTATTTATATGTTTCTCTCTTTGGTCTCTTGCACTCTCACCTCAATTTGACCGTGGGTTTTGGTAAATTGGGTTAAATATGGAAGTGTTTTAGTAATATGGATTAGATTGGATAAATATTATATATGAATTGGGTTAGGTATGAATAATTAGATTTGCATTGCATGAAAATTGATCAAAACGAGTTAAATGATTTTATTAGGTCAAATAATTTATCATCCAACTATTGACGAGTCCAGTTCCACTTTTCAAGCCGGCGGGGTTAATAGGCCCACTGCCGTCAGGCTGCTCGGCGAATATTTGGGTCGAATAGTCTACATGGTGATCTGTCCCTAATGCATATCATACCTTTTTTTACCACTAGCAGCAGTCAGTTTTATCCACGTCCTCACGTTTATGATCTCTACACCTGTCCAACATAATTCTCCTCGCGAACAGTAAAGATTCATCTCGTTCAAAACAAAAAAAAAAAAAAAAAAACAGTAAAGATTCATGATCAACGTTCGCTGAATTATAGTGAGTAACCGTCCCTCTAGGCCACGTCATAAGAGAACGACCTTTCGAGTACTAGTTAAGTGTGCCAGTTAGGTGTTTAATCAATAGGAAGCAAGTTTTTGATGAAGAATTCTAACATAGTCCGGTAACCTGACATCCAACATGAATATATTCTTTATTTTAATGTATCGGTATCTACAAGTCTTTTTTTTGGTAAAAGTAAGAAATGTACCAGCAAGTCTTGTCTCCTCCAATTAAAGAGAAAATATTTCTTATCTCTTCTTCCGACTCTAGTATTCCGAAATTCAAACGAAATAATTTTAGGATTACTGAGATCCAATTTGGATTACAGGGGAGGAGAACGACCTTTCGTGAACCTTTTCAGGGGATCGTTTTCAAGCTCAATTTCTGGTGGAGCAAGTGATAAATTCAGCTTCTCAGAGATTTGAGGAAGGGTCTTGTCAAGGGGATGGCTCCCCGAGGAAAGGGACGCAAGCCATTTCCATCAATCACGCGAACTGCGTACGGCCCTTTCAATTGCTACCGAGCTGAACCCTTGGGATCTGTGGCATGGGCGGCACCGCCCCGTCGCCGTCGTCGTTCTCTTCTTCTTTGCGTTTGGTGGTCGAGGATTAGCGGTCGACACCCGACGAATCTCTATTGAGCGCTCCTTACCTTCATTTCACGTGGAGATCGCAATTCGCGCGACCCTCGTGTTTGGAACCTGCCCCGATGTCACGTCCACGTTTTAGATTCTCGTCCGGACACATTGCCGTTGTCAATGCATGGCTCGCGGGATTCACATGAGGGATTTCTTGGCGAGAGTTATTAGGCACAAAGCATAACGTAAGGAAACTTCGAATTTTTATTTTTATTTTTATTATCCCTTCATATCTTTATTGATGTATAGAATGACTTTAAATAGATTCACAGTTACATGATGGGGGGCAAAATTGATTCCTCAAATCAAGAAGGAAAATATCCTCAAATTGAGGAAAGAATTTTAAATTCAAGAAAAATGAATTTTTTAGAAACACGGAAGAGATCGAGTTGCTCGATTTTAAGACAATAAATTATCATTCCCCACAAGTTGAGCATGGTTGGTTGAAGGTAAAGCTTGGTTTGCAAAAATTTGATGCGATTAGAACTCATATTTTTCGTGAATAAATCTGCAATTTGATCTTTGTTGGAGATGAATTGAGCAATGAGATTTTTATGCCCAACTAGTTCCCTGACATAATGAAAATCAATAGCGATATGATTGTGGGCAAGAGATTATTGAAACATTATCACACCATATAGTGGGCAACGTAAGCAGTGGATAATGTAGTTCACATAACAAGCAGCATAACTAAATCAATTCAGCTACAATGAGAGTTAGACACCGATACTCAGCCTCAGATGAAGAACATGCCACCATAGCCTGTTTCTTAGCACTCTAGGAAATGGGGTTGGAATAGAAGAAAACATATAACCCACTAGTAGAGCATCAATCAATGGGGCAGCTTGTTAGTTAAGCATTGTCAAAGGTCGTGAGTTGGTGCCGGCCTAGACAAAAGTAAAGACTATGAGTGATGGCCATGAGATGATCCTCAGTGGGAGACTTTATAAATTGATAAACTTGATTGATGGCAAAACAAATGTCAAGACATGTTAGAGTAACTACTGCAGCACTCCAACAAGACTCCAATAAAGAGTGGGATCTTATAGTGAAAGGCCAACTTGGCCAATTTTTTGAGACACTGCAAGGCGTTGGACTAGTTTACATCCATCCATATTTACATGCTTCAGAACATCCATAATATACTTAGACCGATTAAGTTGTATGCCTTCAAAAATACGTGTTATATGAACACTAAGAAAATAAGAAGGAGGTTCGAGGTCCTCCATGCAGAAATTATGGCCAAAATATGAATTAATTACAATAACGCTAAAGTATCATTGCTAGTGAGTTTGATGTCATCAACGTATAGGAGGAAACATACATTTAGATGGCCTTGGTGAAAGATGAATAGTGATGGATCAGAATTGGAGACGGTGAATCCAAAATCATGGGGTTTTGAATTAAACTTTTCACACCAAGCTACGAAGGCCATAAATGGATCTTTTTCATGTGACAAATATGATTAGATTAGCCCAGATTAACATAGACCAGAGGTTGGGACATGAATAGTGTTTCCTGCAAATCACCATGTAAAAATGCACACTTGACATTCAATTGTCAAAGTAGCCAATTGTGAGATATTGCAAGAGATAAAATAATTCGAATGGTGGTAGGTTTCACCATGAGAATGAAAGTCTGAACAAAGTTGACACCCGGCTGTTGATGAAAACCCTTAGAAACAAGATGAGCCTTGTAATGACTAATAGAGCCATCAAAGTTTTGTTTAACTCGAAATACCCATTTGCAACCCACTATGTTCATAGTAGGATCGTAAGGGACCAAAACACCATGATTGTTACCATTGAAGAGAGGTAAATTCTTGATCCATGTCATGACGCCATTGAGGGTCCTTAACTGCCTAGAGTAACATATTGGTTCGAAGATATGGTTAACGGTAACTACAAGTGGAAGTAGATGAAGGGTGTGGGAAAATGCCTTTCGTTTGGTGACACCAAATTTAGACCTTGTTTGCATTGGGTGAGTGGAAGAATGAGAAACGGGTTGATTATCAATAGGTGGAGGAAGGTTTGGAAGGTAAGTCCAATAGTTAATGTGCGGTTCATACTCCCCATCATTGGGCTTGGGCGCATAAATAACTATTGGATGTATATAATTTTTTTCTCTAATAATTAAAGAATATAACGGAGATGTGTAAGGTGCTAAGAATCTTCTGTTAGATGCAGTGAATCAAGATAGAATCTTGCGTCTCAAATTTCTTTTTCTTGCTCTTATTCTTTAGTTTCTTATGATTGTACGCCAAATCCTAACATCACGAGCTCTTGCGAACACATCAAAGCGTATAGAAAAAAGTGTGGTCCAACATATCTCGACACGCCGCGCTGACACGGATAGCATGTTTACCGATATAATCAAACGGGTGAAGGGGTGACAAAACCGGGTCAAAAGGGTCGGATCTACTCGTGACACACGCACCTTTCGCGTACAAACTTAAAAATACATACGCGACTTGGATGGGCCGATTTCGATCGTGGCGACAGATGGGGGTGGCGATCGGCCTGCTGTGTCCGCACCGGGGCGTCATCGGACGTGGATTCCGTGGAGGGGGGGGAGAGGGATTCAAAATTCAAAGTAGCCATCACTCAACTAGGGACAACCGCGCGTGTCTGGTCAATGGCAAGAAAAGTGTGGTGGCCAGGGCGGGGTTGCTTTCTTCCCCTCACCACCCGTGAATTTCGTGGCCCCTTTAATTTTTGCCTTTTGGTAGGTCATTGCCGCGCGCATTGTCGATGGACAGTTTCTGTCTTTATCCCCCCCGGTAATGATTGCGTCATTAGTCCTCAGCAGACGCTGTTGCTTCTTCTTTCATTTCATTTTATTTTATTTTATTTTGTGAGACACTGGAAGGCAAATTGGGGAAGTCGGCCAGGCAGAGGTGAGCATTCGTTATGTGAATTATTTATTAAGAATTTGGTTTGAGGCCGCTCTCGTTGAGCAATCAAAGTAAGCGAACATCTCAATCCAATGCATCGATTACCACATTCAACGTTCCAAAAAGAACACGACCGTTCTCGTTTTTAATAAACGAGCTGCGCTTTTTCCACCTTCCTTATGACTAATCCACTTCATTTTTTACTTAAAAAGATAAAATTGCCATCAATCATGTTATTGCAATTGGTGATGATAAAGTCGAAGTTTATAAATAAGTAATTTGTGTTTTCTTTTTCTTTCTTTTTTTCATTTTTTTCGTTGAAATTGAATAAGTAAACAAAATCGAATTGGATTCGGTTGGATGGTACCAATTAAATCGAGTGCTAATTACCATTTCTTATTGAATTAACCGATCAACTTGCTATCGAACATTTTTTTTTTGGATTCGACAATTTTCGCAAAAAATTTCAATATATTTCACTTTTATTATTATGAGAATCAATCCTACTACTTCGGGTCCTGGAGTTTCCACACTTGAAAAAAAAAAAAAAAAAAAAAAAAAACCTAGGACGTATCTCTCAAATCATTGGTCCGGTACTAGATGTAGCCTTTCCCCCGGGCAAGATGCCTAATATTTATAACGCTCTGGTAGTTAAAGGTCGAGATACTATCGGTCAAGAAATTAATGTGACTTGTGAGGTACAGCAATTATTAGGAAATAATCGAGTTAGAGCTGTAGCTATGAGTGCTACAGATGGTCTAATGAGAGGAATGGAAGTGATTGACACAGGAGCTCCTCTAAGTGTTCCAGTCGGCGGAGCGACTCTCGGCCGAATTTTCAACGTGCTTGGAGAACCTGTTGATGATTTAGGACCTGTAGATACTCGTACAACATCTCCTATTCATAGATTTGCGCCCGCCTTTCTACAGTTAAAAAGTGTATGTTAAACATTTTCTATATTTTACTTGGGAGTTAGTACATATATTTGCTCAACAACATGGAAAAGAATTAGCTTTCTCAGAAATTTCTCTTTTTGACAAAACTAATTTCTATGAAAGTAAAATCTACTAATAAACAAAAAAAAAATAGTGTCTTTAATATATGCTAGATACACAATAAACAAAATAAAAACACGTGAAACATTTAATTGTGGTGACTTGATCCTAAATAGAAATTGAAAAAAAGAGAGATAAATCTAGGCCACTTCTTTAAATCATAATCGAATGATTGAGAGAATTTTTGTCTTTTTGTGAAAATTGTGTGGATTTAGTCATATAGAAATTGGAATATATCAAATAAATATGCCGAGACATTCATTATCAACACCCTCCTTTATTAACAGATGGATTGGTGAAGTTAACTAGGGGCGTGTAAAAGAATCAAGAACTGCTCAAAATCAAACCGGCCCAAAACCAACAGTTCGGATGAGGACTGGTCGGATTCCAAGTTCCACGAGTGGAACCGTCTACCTAGACTATATTGATACATATTTCAATAATAATTTGAGATTATCTTGTGCATTGTGAACAACCTGAATCAATTTATCATGACATTGGTGTTTGATAAAACACATATAACATGTTTGATAAAACGTTTTTGAAAGGCGTTATGTTTAAAATTGAAATAGCATGTTTCATGTGAAGATTACATCGGTTTCATGTGAATTTATTTAATTGATTTCACACATTCTAGAATGATTTTTGTACGTATCTGGTTTCAAGTTTGATTGAATACTTTTAAGAATTCAAAAAGGTTTTGGAAATCACGGTATTGGTGGGGACATTTTGACCCGCTCCATGGATCACTGTGGAATTGGACCAATCTAACTGTCTTGTTCTAATTTTTCGAAATAAATTCTTAGTGGACGATTCCCGATTCCAAGGTTGGAATCGTCCACCTAGACCATGTTCACAATACATGAATTGCCAGGAATCACAATTAAAATATCTCTTTTTTATACGGTAGGAGGAAAAAAATCTAAGCAAATTTCAAAATACATGAATTGCCCAATTAATCTCATGGATTAGAATTGATACGGGTGATATGTATAGGATCGTTTGCGATTGGTGGTGTGAAGAATTGAACCTACGCGAAGCGCTAAATCCAAACACATGCTAGTTACCTCTCCTTCAAAAAAAAAAAAAAAGAGTTCAAGGAGCAACTATTCCACTTTTGGACCTAAGAGATCGGCCCAACAATTTCAATTAAGGATCATAATCCCGGCACATCTCTCTTACAGGCTCGGAGTCGCTTTGAGTTTCGGCCCAAATGGCCCGGAGGACACCTTCACAGGGTTGAGCTTTCATTGTTGAATCGCCCACCATTCGGGCCTCACTATGGGTCCCTTTTTAGCCCCAAACTGGGCCTAGGCCCATTACTCAATTTGACCGATTGCGCCATCGTTTCTTTGAAAAATCAAATGATTCAAAAGGTACTTTCCTAAGAGTTTTAATTTGAATTGTCTACGAGAACGAGCTAACGAAAGAAAGTTTCACCATCAATAGAAACGCGTAGGCGTCGGTCATTGTTGATAATGAAAATATCTTTTTCAATGTTAGACAATAACACGATATCAATCTTGAGTCCTCAAAACTCACGCCATGAGGATTCGGTGCGCATGACCGGGCAAAAACACGGCCAAAACCTTGACTCATCGATAGCCTAAGTGAGATATTGTGCCAACCAAACATTCATATCATGCATCTAATTTTTTATTTTTGAACATAATGTTAAAGTCTTGAAATTTTTTTTCCCTCATGTCGAGGCTCAAACTCTAATACATAACTTAAGTTGAATGTCACGTATTAATCGGTTCTCCATTTACTAAGCAGGAATCATGTGCCGGGAGTCACTGTTCCTCTCTAAAACAAAGCGACTGATGTTTTCTTGAGTCAATCCTAAGATTCTTCGATTTACTTGCCATCAAGATTGTCTCGCCACATGCAGCATTTTCATTTACTTAAAACTGATTCACCATTCTAGTATACATACTCTTACGGAGTGCGTTCCGCGTCAGATATCACAGCACAGGCAACTCATCATTGACCAGACAGCGCATGAGCCTGCCGGCCTTGGTGTCGGCTCCTGGTCACATACATAACGGATGAATGTGGTCTGCGATCATCAACACGACACGTAGCCCTCAAGTCCCGATCTGGCCAGCAAGTCAAACGCCCGAGGGTTAACCAACGGTCTTGGATGGTGGCATGCGACAACCCCCGATCTTGGAAAGAAGCCCACGAACAAATGGCCATCATAGCATGCGACAACCCCCGATCCTGGAGAGAAGCCCACGAGCGAATGGCCGTGATATCAGGTTCGAGTCCTCGCGCGACTTCCGCTATATAAACTGACGCCGTCCTACGCTGGGAACACCAACGATTTGCAGATATCTCCAGAAGAGAAAGCACGTTTGAAGGGAGGTGGGAGAGATTCAGAAGATGGTGGTCAAGGTGTATGGCTCGATCAGAGCGGCTTGCCCGCAGAGGGTGATCGCATGCCTCTTGGAGAAGGAGGTGGACTTCGAAATTGTGCACGTGGATATCGACGCCGGGGAGCAAAAGAAGCCCGAGTTCCTCCAGCGGCAGGTACATTGGCTTATATCGAATCGGGTGACCTCCGTCTGTGAGTACAACACGTACTTTTCTCGACACTCAAATGAAACTACTTTAAGGCAGTTTCGTTCCAACGTTTCATCTAAAAATTTTAAGTTATTAAATGAAAGTGTGGTTTAATGTATAATTATTTCATGAGTGGGGCATAACAGTAACCTTTTAAAAGAACAAAAATACATTCTCATCGGGGCTAGGGGAATTCTGTTTTCTCTCTTTCTATTGTTTTGGAGCTTCTTTCATACATTTTGGCTGACATGTGCCAACACTTGTTCTTTTTCAATAAGCCGTTTGGTCAAGTTCCGGCGGTGGAGGACGGCGATTTCAGGCTTTTCGGTAAGTTCACGTGTCGATGACTTGTGCCTTTGATCAAGGAAAAATGGACATAGAAACACTTGCGACCAATATGCTTCGATACTTCTCGAACTGAAATGAGTGTAGACGATAATTATTTCACGTCCGCGATTATGCAGAGTCGAGGGCGATAGTAAGGTACTATGCAACCAAGTACGCCAACCGGGGGGCCGACCTGCTGGGCGCGACCCTGGAGGAGCAGGCCGCGGTGGACCAGTGGCTCGAGGTGGAGGCACACAACTTCAATGAGCCCGCCTTCAACCTCGTGTTCCATCTGCTGATATCGCCGCGCCTGGGCCTGCGAAGCGACATGGCGTTGGTCCACAGCTCCGAGCAGAAGCTGGAGAAGGTGATGGACGTGTACGAGCAGAGGCTGTCCAAGAGCAGGTACTTGGCCGGGGATTTCTTCTCACTAGCCGACCTCAGCCACTTGCCGGCGCTCCGGTGCCTCACGGAGGACGCCGGGCTCGGCCACCTGGTCAAAGAGAGGAAGTACGTGAACGCTTGGTGGGAGGACATATCGAGCCGGCCCTCGTGGAAGAAGCTGTTGACCCTTCTTTGATTGTTCGGGGAAAAGCTCTCGTGTGGACTTCACTTTACAACTTTCCGTGTGTTTGGTTTGATATAAATTTCTATCATAAAGTAATATCCTTTTCGAGAAATCCTTGTTTTGGGAAAATGTATTCCGGGAATTCATTTTTCCAATTTCAAGCATATATATTTTCTTCGACCGTAGCTGATTTTCTATAGACCAATCATTTTCAACAAATCAAGCGCATGAAAGTTCAGAAAACTAATTCGCGAAATATCATTTCATTCAAGCAAATGCACCTCGAGATTGAGTAAGTTTACGAAATTTATCCGTTAGAGACAAACCGCAATAGACATTTAAATGAGTTGATCAAACCCAACATTCCGTAGAAGTCTCTCAATCGTCCAATATATCAATTTTACGAACTAATCTTAATATATTTGACATTATTCTTATCGCGTAAATGAGATCTCCTCTTTTGTTTTTGCATTTTTATATTTATGGGAGAATGAGCATGACAACATTGGATGATAAAAAGAAGGAAGAAAAAATTATTAGATTGACTCTAAATAAATAGCGTGCTATTATATATATTGATGAAATTCTCGTGAGTCTAAATCTTTTTCTACACAAGAGCTACTAAATGTAAATGTACCCGATAAAGATTTAGAATCATATATACACAGACGATGTATGCTTTAATATAAAAGAAAAAATTAAGTCCTTCCTAATCCGCCGTGCGGAAATTGGTAAAAAAAAAGAAAAAAAGAAAACCATTTCCCTTCGATGACTTGCTCCATGTTAGAGAGTGTGGATGCACAATCATCGATTTTCTCCTTCAATTCGGGATAGGGCTATTAGAGTTTTGGAAGTCGTGTCAAAAACCCTGCGAGTTTCCATAAATATCAAACGCTCGATTTGTACAGATACTTTTCCTCACGCAAAGATGGTCCCATGGTCCCGTCGAGGAGCAAAGACTATAGAAGTCAAAATGGACGAATTGTTGCCGAGGGCCCGAGACCGAAACAATAACGAACGAAAGTTGGTTCGTTCCATTGCAACCTAAAATTTTTGACGCGGATCTTATGTTGTACTAGAATCGATAACCGAAAATCAACGAAACTATCTTCACCAAAGCAGAACAAGAGGATGAGATCATAAAACCTTTTTTTGAGAATTTCTAGGATGACTTAACAATTCTCTTATGCTTAACCAATTGAAAAGGCAATTACGGAAAAATTATCTAAAATGTATTAAATTTATTGTATAGTGACCAATTCAATTTTAAATCTTTTAGTTGTATCAATTTAATCCTAAATTTTTTAACAACCTATCAATTTAATATTAAATCTGTCGATTGTGCTCTGATTTGACCAAAAATCGCTAATGTGACAATTTAATCAATGCTAGTTGTCCTACATAACATGATTGATATTAAAATAAATAATATTTTTAACTTTTTTTCTCATTTTTGTTTTTCCCTTTTTCCCTTTACTGGCTATCATTAGGCCTTGTCTATGGCTGGTGGTTGCCAACCTCATGCGAAGGCCACCCTCGCCAACCTCAGTGAGGGATACCCTCACTTGGGCTACCAAGGGCTACCCAGCCTTGCTTGGCCTCGCCTAAGGTTGCTGACCAAGGCCCCACAATGGTTGGCGAAGGGAAAAAGGAAAGAAAAAGGAAAGGAAAATATTTAGAATATTAGTGATTTTTGGCTAAAATTAGCAAATCGTTAAAATGTTTTATAATTAAATTGATAAATTATCAAAATATTTAGAATTATATGGATACAATTGAAAAGTTTATAACTGAATTGATTATTATATTATAAATTTTAGATTTTTTAGATAATTTTTCCTAATTACACTGACAAAGACTTTGGAATCATGGTTTATGTTAAGACACCGAAGGGCCGACCAGCTGAACGTGGTGTTTGCCCAAATAATGAGCTATACGGAAAGAGCACGCATGTGGTTGGGCCCTAAAAGGTCTCTTTCAAAAAAAAAAAAAGGTCTCTTTCAACTTGGTACCCGATCAAAAGAAAGAAAAAAACAAAACTTGGTAATTGATGGCTTTCTAGCAGAAGATCTGGCGCTCAGGATCCCACGTAAGGATTCTTGAGTCGACCAAAAAAAAAAAAAATTCTTGAGAAATGGATACCAATACTTTGATGGTCATATGATAAATAAAATAATAGAGTAAATTACAGCCATGAATCACACAAATAAGGTGTTTTGATGGGTTATGACCTAAGAATCAATTTCTCGATAAATTGTTAAATTGGCTAGAAAATACATATTTACTTTGACTTAGCTATTTTTGTTATTTATTTAAATTTTTTCCCTTCTAAATGTAGACATTGCAAATATAATTCACGTGTTTGAAATAATGTAAAATTCTACATGTCAATATATTGATATAATAAACACAATCTACTGTTTTGTATTAAATAAAAGTCAAATTGAATTCTTTTTATAAAATTTGTAATGATTCAAAAGGGTGTGGGAAGGCTAAATTGGTTAGCAAAAGTCAGAAGTGCTCATGTATTGAACATGTGGAGCAGATTTGTGGTTTTTTTCTTGGTTAGAAGGGTCGGAAGGGGGGACCAGCGCTCCCCCCTAGACATTACTATAAGGGTCCAATGCCCGTTGTGGACCTTCCCTTTCAAGTCATAACAACTACCCGCTACTCAAAGGTTAGAGGTTGACAGGTCCATCAGCTCTACCCCCATCAAGATTTTGGCCATCGTGAAATCTATTCATACAAGGTATGTTGCAACTGAGCAATACGATACAAATTATTTAGAGATTTATTTACAACGCAAATCGAACTCGTAATCTCGTAAAAGAAAAGCAATCCATTCATTATTAGACTTGCCACCTCAAACTTTTACCATCGAAAAGTTGCAATCCATTTATACTCTTATACTTCCATAATATAAATATACACTAGTCTACCACATGTCTTCGTCACCAATAAAAAGCTTTTCTTCGAATCAAATTGTGCTTGAAAACACTTTTGATAATGCTAGATTGAGATATTAAATTGATTTATTAAGTGATTTCATATGTTTTGATTCGATAGATAAATAGGTCCATCGACCTAAATAGTGGAAATGCTTGAGGTACAATAACATTATGTGAAATTACTTTTCTACAACGTTTTGATATGGTGATAAACAAGAAAAAAAAAATCATATTATAGGAATGTGGTATATATCGTACGACGACTTTGCAATTGTGCACGGTGAAAAGTCATACAGTTACATCGTACAATAAAATATAGCAAACCAATCACATTCTTCGACATTCCAACTAAAAAAAAAGAAAAATCACATTCTTCGACATCATTCAATACATCAATTTAGTGTACCAATTTACTCCTTGATTAGAGGAGATGGTGTTCGGGCTGGTGCGATGAGAGATTTAGCAAAAGCAATGGGCAGAGTAGCTAGTTTCTTGACCTTGCTCACGCGGGCCTTCCTTGTGAAGTTGTTGTAGTCGTTGGCTTCTATCTCGTCCAGGATCTGCCGGTACAGCAGCAAGGATGCACACACCTGCATTGCCAAACGGAGACAGTAGCGTCACCAGATCCGTCCGCCCACATTGAAAGAAAATCACCTCAGAGGGACAAGACCAGCCATTTGGTTCTTTTCGGCTTCGGCTTATTTCGATCGATGAAAAGGGTTTAGATGGCTGACCGGCCATCGACTGGCTGTGTTCAGCTCGTTCACTCCTTTCTCGGCCTCATCGTAGAACATCCTCGCCCTCTTAATCTGATTCTTCATGAAGTACCTCCACTTATCCGTGACCTTCCCCGCGAATATGTCATCATCAGAGAGACCCGCCTGGGCTAACTCGTCCTGTGGCAGATAAATCCTTCCTCTTCTTGCGCTATAATTTTCGGACATGTCAAAGGACATTGTGTCATCAGGAGGTGGCGACAGTGTTATGTCAAATGCAACTCTAGTGTAGACAAACGCAGCAGGCTTAGATATCTAGTGTTGCGGGGGGATTGAAGAAGGTGCAAATGAACTCGGTGCAAAAACAAGGTTTCCCAATGTACTGCAACTTTTCACAGACGTTAAATTGTCATCAGGTCATGCTGTGTTTTATTTCTTAGTTATTCGCGAGAGACCCGATACTCAAATTAAGCAGGGGCCCTTTCCCTTACCTGTCCTCGTTAGGAGATTGTTATTGCCTACACAAGAAACTTTGTTCTAGTTCACAGCAAGACACTCTTGACAACTTTAGCGAAACATGCGATGAGCAAAGCAAATGGAGTAGAATGTGTCTGAGCTTACTCTTCGCCGACATCCCTGAGAATGTTGGTTAGCTGTAGAGCTGTTCCCAAGGCCGATGCAGCGCTATAGACGCTCTCCATCGTTGCCCGGGAGTCGGGTGCGATTCCACAGACCGGAACGCTCATGAGACCCACGGTACCCGCCACATGATAGCAATAGAGATATAGCTCATCGAAGTTCTTGTATCGCGACTTCCTGAGGTCCATCCTCATCCCTTCGATCAAGTCTTTAAATGGCTGCAACAACAAAAGCAAAACCATGTGTCCGAGTTTCAGAAACACGAAGGCCACAACGGGAAGCCTCCTTGACACTAGTTTAAACAAGCCAAACGAGCTCATATTCCTAAGAGGTTCCACATAGAATTGTACTCTACAACTGGTCCAGACCCATATCCTAATCGACAGACCACGGAGAGATATAACTAAAGGGTTCACTTAGAGATAAGGGAGTCAGTAAAAATTGCAACACAAGTCTTAAACCTTATATATGGAATGCATTTGAGTTCTTAACTTTTCAATAGGTTTACTAAAGTTATAAACTTTTAATAAAAAGTACAATCGAGTAGTAAACATTTCAAGGGATTCAATGAAGTCATCAATATTTGTCAAAAAAAAGTTGCAATTAAGTACTACAATAATGTTGATAAGT
Organism: Eucalyptus virginea; assembly: GCA_014182375.1. NCBI lineage: Eukaryota > Viridiplantae > Streptophyta > Magnoliopsida > Myrtales > Myrtaceae > Eucalyptus > Eucalyptus virginea. The sequence continues at coordinate 39,971,655 of CM024519.1, read as the reverse complement.
ACAATTTAAGATTGTCATGCAAATACATTTTGAGGGACACTTTTGTGCAATTAGAAATATTGTCCATCACAATGACTTGATTACACTTTTCGAAAATGTTTAAAATTTGATTGAATATAGGACTCAATTGCAAGCCGTGATAAGGTTTTAAGACTTCCTATGCAATTTTCCATTTTAGAGGCACCCCCATACGAAGCAAGTTACGTGATTTGTCAACAAAAGATCTCCCGAAGGACATCCGAGACCTGAATGTCAACCGGGTATTTGGCAACGGCGTCTGATAAAGCAGCATCAAACGCATCAAATGGACGCCCCTCAAAAAGTTCTTCCAACTTCGATTCCCACCTATCTAAAGCATGAGGCGTCAGGAGAGAAGCGTTAGGCCCGTCGACGAGATCATCCGTCCTCCTGCACCAAACTGCAATCGACACTTTTATGCAGGATACATCCCTCAACAGTGCACACCAGTGCAGAAGTTGTCCATGGATAAGTAAGCATCAATCTCAAAAAAAGAGACTGAGGTTGGAGGAATATGCGTAATGTAGGGCCAAATCGAGAATACTTTAACCATCCACTATTAGCAACTCGTGTATATATTCTAAGGGAAAAGTCAACGTCAATGGAAAATGACAGCATACTAGTTCACATACACAGAAACCAAAACTTCGAATTGCCAAATATAAACGAAGAAACAAGCAGATTGAAGAAGAAACCACCAAATTCGTTGCCTTTGACGGGGACCTGAGGTCGCTTGGCTTCGGACACCTATATTTCCTTTTCGGTATTGCTTTCTATTTGGTCACCTAATTCTTCCTACCAGCTAGTCACGAGATGATTACACTCCACGAGCTAAAACAATCGCTCTGAAATAGGCCTAACCAGCAAAACCTGTAAAGCTGTGGAGACTTTCAAGAGACTACTTAAATGAGGCCAGGAGACGGAACCCACCACCAATCGCCCACATTGCTCTTCGCCTTTCCGGAGTCAAGAGCAATGTCCCTGTAAAAGCAAAATAAGCTAAAAAACTTCACCAGATTATACCGACTCAAAGCCAAATGAATTTCTCGAAGAAACACAGAAAAACCCGTAACATCATCAAAGGAAATGAACAATGAGAATGGAGATAGCAGATAAAGAAGGATGCTTGGCTGACCCAAGTAAAAATTCGTGGCATTTTCAGCGCAGACTTCACGGCATCTGTCATAAGCATCGTCCAACCTGCTCAGAGTCCCTGGAAGAAAGATATCAGGTTTGACCTTCAGATTGGCCTCCGACCTCAGTCGCTCGCTCACCAGAGCCGCCTGCTTCAGCACCATGCTGTTCACCCTCTGCACCAAGGATTCCGCCGCCGTGGCTTCTTCGTCCGCCGCCAAGCTTGCAATCAAGCTCGACGCCGCCGAGCTTGTGCTGCTTATCGAGCACCACCTCAGCTTCTGGCTTCTACCCTTCTTTGTCCTGTGGCCGGACACTCGCAGACTTTCTGCTAGGACGAATCTTGACAAATGCGAGCAGCGAAACACGTCGACAAAGCCGAGGCTCGTGGGGATTGTCTCCGGGTTGAGGGTGGTCGCAAACCGTGATAATGGCATGGCCATGTTGCCAAACTCGAATGTCTTCGCTTCGCTTCGCTGCACCCTGCGAGTGGAGGATCGAGAACTACGTAAACTTGAGCTGACCAAGTACGAGAATGAAGCTCTGGAGAAGCAAAAGCCCAAGCTCCGGCAGGAGAACTCAAGCTATATAATGAGAAGGGCCAAGAAAGGGAAAATTTTAAAAAATAAGAAATCCAAAGCGGGGCATTTTGTTTTTCCGAAGTACCTAAGGTCTGTAACAAAGTATGCGAAATAGGTCCTACCAATCTCACCAAGGTTACAAATTGAAAGCTCGTGTAACACCTTGCGAGTCCCAAATTTGATTAAAATGAGCTTTTGACTTGTACAGATAATCCTGATCAAGTGATTTTGTAAGTTAATGAGGAACGGGATTGACCTTTATTTCTCTTTCCAATAAATGATTTGAGAGAGATGACTAAAATAGTAATAAACAAAAGTCGATGCGTCCTATCCAAATTATATTAAAGTTGATATCACGAAAAATCTCAAATTAATTTATTTGTGACAATTTTATCTCAAATTAATTTTATTACCACTACAAATCCCAAATTGATATACTTATGATAAATTTACTCTAAACTAATTTTTTTATTACTAAAAACATTAAATTGGTATATTTATGACAAATTTACATCCGTTAATTTTCATTAAATTGGATTAATACCACGAAAATTATAAATTAGTATACTTACAACAAACACGGGGTAAACTCCTAAATTGGTACACCATTAATTGCGACATATCATCCAACTTAGAAATTAAAAGAGTAAAATTTAATGGAAATTAAAAAATAGTAAATTTGTCATAAATATACCGGCTTAAAGATTTTCGATTGTCAAAGAAATTAATTAAGCATAAATTTATTAGGTGTATCAATTTGAGATTTTTTTCATAGTATTACTCATGATACCCATCAATCACGAAAATTCGGAATTGGGAAATCTGGAAACTGCCTCCCGGATGCTCAATCAGTTGGAAACGGTTTATTAGAAAGAAAGATTGTATCATTCCGTGGACAAAGACAGCATCACATTCATGCCTCGGGCGTGCTATTCTCCGATGCTGGATAGAGAGTGACAGAGGTGAAACATGCCAAACGCAATCTTTTGCGTAAATGATTGAGAGAAAGCCCATTTCATTTCCCTGTACCTTGACCGGTATTTCACGGGGTGAGGCATCGCGGGGATCCAGGGTGGGATCCTTATCCTTCCCTCTGAAGAGGGTTTGGGTTGTGGTGGAGAGCCCTGTGGGGAGGGATTTTCCTAAAACCCCTCCCAAGAAACCATGTGAGCAGTTTAAGGACTTGCTCGGGTCCAAAAAGGAAAGCCAATCTTTTGCGTAAATGATTGAGAGATAAATCCATGAAGAGCTGACAGAAGGGTTGGGACTCGGAAGGTCTATTTGGAGACTGGGCAATTGATGGCTTGAGAAGCGGTAGTTAGGCTCGTTCCGTTGACAAATGATACCTAAAGAAGACGTGGTAGTTGGGATTCCCACAGCTCATTAGGCTCGAAGATCAAGATGCATCCTATAGGAGGAGAACTACGCTGTTTTTAAGGATTCTCGAGAAACTCAATCCATTGATGACTTTCCAATCAAATAAAGAAAGAGATTCAACCGCATTTTGTAAAATTTGTAAGTTTTCATTATTATGACATTTATAGAGGAGTTATATAATGATGAAAAGAGTTATGACCGATTATCATTCAAGGATGTGTCCTTCAATAGATCATAGAATTGGTCAAATTACATGTGAGTATGGATGGTTAAAAGTGAAAGTATGGATGAATTGGGAATATGAAGCAGATTTTATTTTCTGTAGGTAAGAAGGGTGGAGAGGGGCAACCAACCCCCTATAGTTAAATGCATAAAGGTCTAACATTCACTATTTAATATTTGGTTTGAATCATAACTACTTCGCATCACCGATCATCTGTAAGTCTGAGATTGGCAAGCTCATTTCCGCAATTCCTATCAAGATACTAGTTATTAAGAAATCTCTTCATATGAAGCATGTGGCAATTAAGTAATGCAACATGAGTTATTTAGATATTCACTCCCAATAGTTAAATGTGTAAAGGTCTAACACTCACTATTTAATATTTGGTTTGAATTATAACTACTATGCATCACCGATCATCTGTAAGTCTGAGATTGGCAAACTCATTTTCGCAATTCCTATCAAGATATTAGTTGTTAAGAAATCTCTTCATATGAAGCATGTGGCAATTAAGTAATGCAACATGAGTTGTTTAGATATTCACTCCCAATAGTTAAATGCATAAAGGTCTAACACTCACTATTTAATATTTAGTTTGAATTATAACTACTCCGCATCACCGATCATCTATAAGTCAAAGATTAGCAAGCTCATTTCCGCAATTCCTATCAAGATACTAGTTGTTAAGAAATCTCTTCATATGAAGCATGTGGCAATTAAGTAATGCAACATGAGTTGTTTAGATATTCACTCCCAATAGTTAAATGCATAAAGGTCTAACACTCACTATTTAATATTTGGTTTGAATTATAACTACTCCACATCACTAATCATCTATAAGTCTGAGATTGGCAAGCTCATTTCTGCAATTCCTATCAAGATACTAGTTGTTAAGAAATCTCTTCATATGAATCATGTGGCAATTAAGTAATGCAACATGAGTTGTTCAGATATTCACTTCTAATATGATTCAAACTCGTTATCTTGTAAAAGATAAGTGACCATTTTATCATTAGACTAACCACCTTAATGATAATGGCTTCTTGGTTGAAGCTTCCCTCTAGATCTATTTACAACTTTTTTTTTTCCACTATCATATAAACATGCATCGGGTTGCCTTGCATCTTTGCCACCAATAAAGTTTTTTTGTTTTGCTTTTGAAAATGCCTGACCTCTAGACTGATTTCTCGAGTGATTTGACAAATTCTGAAATGATAGATAAACAGGTCCATTAACCTAACTAGTAGAATTTTTTAACATGTGTAATTGCTTTTTATGCGATGTTTTTGTACAATGATGAGATAGATTAGAAAAAAAATTACATTAGACCATATTATAAGACGATTTCACAATCTTACAAGACATAATGTTATGCATTTGTGTCATACGACAATATACCATAAACCAATTACCTTTTGCAACATCATCTAGTTAACCAATTTACTGTACCGTTCTTATGTCTTTCACATTGCTCGTATTATTCAAATATATCGAGCAAAGTAGTGAAATGGTGGATTGTCCAAACTCTACCAATTTGTTATTCCATTAAACGGGGGAAGATCTCCGACCGCCGTTGCAAAGAAGTGAAATTCTCCAATGAGGCTTCAATGTCCCTGCCATTCTAATAGACAGAGGCAGTGTATCCTCCGACGACACTGCCATGCCAAACTAGATCATGAGAAACAGGACAAGGTTCACAACTTGATCCTGGAGAAGGAAAACGCCACACCTTTTTTACAGCTTTAAAGACAAATTAATACAAATTTATGACCACTTTTTTGCAGTATATCAATTTCTAATGTACAAATGCATGCTAGTTCTCCTCTCTCTGTCCTCTTCTCCCTCTCTCTGTTTGCCCCTCCTTAAGGAAGCTGATTTGATCACCGTATTTGATTCGGTCACGCCTTGATAAGAGGAGATGATGCTCGGGCCGGAGCAATGAGAGACTTGGTATAAGCAATGGGCAGAGAAGCTAGTTTCTTGACCTTGCTCACATAGGCCCGCCTCGTGAAGTTGTTGTAGTCGTTAGCTTCGATTTCATCCAGAATCTGACGGTACAGCAACAAAGATGCCCAAACCTGCATGAACCAAAACCAAGACATATTATCACCAGATCCGTCCACCCGAAATGAAAGGAATGGACTTATAGGGAATAAGACAAGCCATTTGGTAATTTGTCTTTGGCTTATTTCATTTAATTGAAAGGTTTAGATGGCTGACCGGCCATCTACTGGCAGCATTCAGCTCGGTTACTCCTTTCTCTGCTTGATCAAAGAACATCCTCGCCCTCCTGATCTGATTCTTCATGAAGAACCTCCATTTATCCGTGACCTTCCCTGCAAATATGTCATCATCTGAAAGTCCGGCCTGGGCTAACTCATCTTGTGGCAAATAAATCCTTCCTCTTCTTGCACTGGAAATTAATGGACATATTAAAAGACGTTTGGTCATCAGAAGGTTGCGACATAATATGCTCATGATTGACGACTGCATAAACCAAACTGAAGGGCTGCGAAACATTTGGGGAGAATGGGTGAGAGAGAGGGAGAACAATATGATTTTCTCTGCTGGAAATATGACCAGGCATATTCATTCCAACTTAAACCATTCCTCAAAGTGTTACTTTTCATGGAATCAAATGCCATTCTAGTGTAGACAAACACGAGGCTTAAATATATAGGGTTCTGAGGGAACTGAAGAAGGCACAAATGAACTAGGTGCAAAAACTAAGGTTCACCAATCTACTGCAACTTTCACATATGTTAAATCATCATCAGGTTATTCACTGCATTCCAAAATTCAAGAAAGTCACAAGTTTTTAGTTCTTCACGATATGCCCAAATACTCAAATTAACCAGGGGACTTTTCTGTTAGCCGTCCCCCTTATGGGATCAGTAGTGCCTTTGGTGAACCTACTTTTATTTCACAGCAAGACATTATTGACAATTTTAGCAAAACAAGTAATAATCGAAGCATATGAGAAATAGGATGGGCGGAACTTACTCTTCGCCAACATCCCTGAGAATGTTGGTTAGCTGATTAGCTATTCCCAAGGCCAATGCAGCATTATAGACACTCTCCGTCGTTGCCTGGGAGTCAGGTGCGATTCCCATCACTGGAACGCTCATCAAACCGACAGTACCCGCGACATAATAGCAATAGAGATATAGCTCATCAAAGTTCCTGTATTGTGATTTCCTGAGGTCCATCCTCATCCCTTCAATCATGTCTTTAAATGGCTGCAACAGCAAAAGCAAAACCATGTGTCAGATTTTCAAAAATACAAAGGCCATAACAGCATGCCTCCTTGACACTAGTTTAAAACCCCAAATAAGATCATATTCCCGAGATGTTCAAGATATAACTGTACTCACAACTGCTCCAAAGCCACATCCTAATTGACAGAACATGGAGATACATGTCCAAAGAGTTCACTTGGAGACATGAGAGAATGAGCCACCCCAATATGAAGAAAATTATGATGTTTTCATGAAATGCTTAGACATGATTCATCAACAAAAGATTTCTTGAGGGAGATCCAAGACCTGAATGTCAACTGGGAATTTGGCAACAGTATCTGATAAAGCAGCATCATACATATCGAATGGACGCCCTTGAAAAAGTTCTTCCAACCTCGATTCCCACCTATCTAAAGCAGTAGGTGTTATGTGAGAAGCATTAGGCCCATCTACAAGTTCATCCGTCCTCCTGCACCAAACTGCAATCAACAGTTTCAGCAACAAGGACTACATCTATGAACAGAAAAATCCCTGCACCCTAGTGCAGAAATTATACATTAAAAGTATGCATCAATTTCAAAAAAGACAGATTAAAAGAAACTGCATGAAGTAGGGCCAAAGCAAGAATATTCTGACCATCCACCATAAGCAGCGCATGTATATAGAGTAAAGGAAAAGTCAACATCAATGGAGGGTATAAGCATTCTAGTCGCATGCACAAACTTCAACCAACTTAAGTGAAACTGACTCGGAAGTATCAAAATTTCAAATACCAAATATAAACAAAGAGACCGCAGATTACTAAATGAAGAAGAAACCACCAAATTCGTTGCCTTTGACAGGGACCTGTAGCTTCAGGAACTGAAATTCCGTTTCTAGTTTTGCTTTCTATGTGACCAGCTAATTCTTCCTACCAGCTAATAAGAGATGGTTTCACTCCACAAGCTAAAACAATCGCTCTGAAAGAGGCCAAACCAGTAAAACCTGCAAAGCTATGGAGACTTTCAAAGTAGCGCTTTCAATAAAAAGATGCCACGGCATCAGACCCACCGTATATCGCCCATATAGCTCTTCGCCTTTCCGGAGTCATGAGCAACGTCCCTGCAAACCCAAAAATAAGCAGATAAGAATGTCACCAGATTATATTGACTCAAAATCAAATCAATCTCTCGAAGAAACAGAGAGAGAAACCCATAACAACATCGAAGGATTTTAATAATACGTATGAAAAAAGCAGATGAAGAAGGATGATTGGCTAACCCAAGTAAAAGGTCTTGGCATATTCAGCGCAGACTTCGCCGCATCTGTCGTAGGCATCGCTCAACAAGCTCAAAGTCCCCGGAATAACAATATCTGGTTTGACCTCCAGAGTGGCCTTTGACCTCAGTCGCTCGCTCACCAGAGCCGCCTGCTTCAGCACTACGCTGTTCACCCTCTGCTCCGACGACACCGGCGCGGCAGCTTCTTCTTCCCCCGTTGCCGGGCTAGTAATCAAGCTGGAGGCCGAGCTCGGGCTGCTTATCGAGCACCAGCTCAGTTTCTGGCTTCTACCCTTCTTTGTCCTGTGGCCGAACACTCGCAGTCTCTCCCCAAGGACGAATCTTGACGAATCCTTAAAGCGAAACGAGTCGACAAAACCGAGGCTCGTGGGGATAGTCTCTGTGTTGAGGGTGGTCGCAACCCATGAGAATGTCATGGGCATATTGGCAAACTCGAATAAATTCACTTACACTTCACTGCAGTCTGTAACTGGAGGATCAAGAATTGCGTAAAATCGAGCTGACCCAGCACGAGAACGGAGCTCTGGAGCAGCAAAAAAAGAAAAAAACCAAGCTCCGTGGAGAGAACTCTGCGATCAAATCAGAAAGGCTAAGTAAGTGCCCAAGATGGAAAAAGAAAGAACAAGAAAAACAAGATCGTTAGGAACAAAGACCTCGCTCACATGAACGGGCAATCTGTCACATGATCAATGGGCCTAAAGTCTTCGCGGAGACAAGGTGGAAAAACACGGCTCGTGCCGGCTTAAAGGGTCAAATGAAAAGGGTCTTCTCCTTTTTCTCTTTCCCTACCCTCCTTTCCTGTCCGAGCGAAGCCGCACCCGCACTCCCACCCTCTCTCGAACGCGTTCCAATCACTCCCAACGCAGGCGCAATAAAAATGGCCAGAATGCAAATGGAGGGGTCACAGAGGAAAAGGGAGCATACGCCGCGCGAGATGACGAGGTGAAGAAGCCCACATGTCGTCGCCACACACACCCCACCCCCCTTGAATCGAACCGGTGGCTCCACTCGACCCCCACGAATTAATTAAAAACAAAAGCGCAGGGCTTCCGAGCATCAACGTCACGCGGAAAAGAAAAGAAAAACTGACAACCGCCACGCTCTCGAGCGTTCGAGACACTACCGCGACGTCCTGCTGCTGCTTCTGTCGTACGTATTTTCATACGAAAGCTTCCCCGCCTTTTTTTAGTCCCCTCTCCTGTATTTTGCGGGGCAGGGAATGAATCGCGGAGCAATTCCGGGTATTTTCAGCGGCGATTCGTTCGGCCCTATTTCAAGCTTCGCTGGACCGGTGGTGGGTCATGGTTCCGGGGGGGTCGGCATTCGAGGAAACGCACCCCGGGGCAAAGCTAAAAGCTCGTGTTTGATTCGGGGAGATCGATCTGGAAATTCTACGTCGGAGTGATACTGACGTGCTCAGGTTGAGCGAATATAAGAAAAATTTCGGACGTGAGGCTCGCGTTCCCGATTAAGGAGGGCTGGCGATGGAATTAAGAAAAGGGAGAAGAGGGAGGATTAAGGTGGTGAGGGTGCGACGGTGAATCCGTCCAGACATGGAACCGACGGACGCGTGGGAGGCGTTGCCCAATGAGTGGAGGATAGGGTTATCAAAAGGCGCGGGGGGACGGATAAGGGGGGTGGGCACGCACACGTGTCGCCTCCTGATTGGAGTGTCGGCCAGGACAAGATCTTAATGGTCGTCGTGGTGGGGGAAGCTCGGGTGGGAGGGGTTTGTGTGGGTCCCCCCCCCCTTCCCCCCTTGCGCTCAGTGTCTACTCAAAACAGTAACCTCCTCTTGGGAAAATGGGGGGAAAAAGACAAAAAGAATTGGGAATGGCCTTGTTTCACACTAGGAGGTCAAAGCTTTTGCTTTGTCGAATATGCAATTGGATTTTTGAAAAACTTCAATTCAAGACAGGGCTGAATTTTTTATTTTTTTTTTATTTTGAGTGTTTTTCAAATGTTAATATACTTTTCTTCCAGATTGTCCTCACTAATATGTCATAATTTCAAAAATACCCCCAACTTGCGTGATGTCACTAACAAGTCCAGATTTGGCTAAATTTAGCATGATATCTCTCGTCTGGTCTCAACCACTTGCTTTATAGCCCTTTGTTTGTTTGAGTTATTTTTTTCCCCAAAAAAGCAAAATTTATTAAAGAGTGTGACTTTCCAAGCATTATTGAAATTAAAAAGTTGCTTTTCGATACTCTTTCAAATTATAATTTATTAAATGCTGCTTGCATTTTGAGAAACTCTCTTAATATAAATTTATTTGTATTTTCTCAAGTACTTTCTCCAAAAACCCAACCAAATGCAGTCTTAGTGCATTAGATCATGGATTTCCATGATGGTGTAAAATGATCATTACATGAGTAGGTCTCGGATACTTTCGGGTAGATGGTTTCTAGTTCTAACAAATGGGTCAACTCCATGGACATGTGAAAAGCTCTACTTTGTGATTATTTGTGTGAAAAAAATTCTACATGGAATGATGCAGTTTATATAAATCCTTAAATTATAGGCTTCAAAGATTAGGTACATCTGCTGAGTTTCTAGAAAATATAGAATCTAAGAAAGAGACAACCCTAATAATATATTAGAAGTATCATGGCTTTGCATCCGGCAAGTTCCACCTGCCACGGTCAAGCACTTACTACTTTCAGCTAGAAAAAGAAGAAGAAGAAGATTTCCCAAGCTGATGCATGCGTAATTTGTTAATTTATTGGATCACGAGGGAGAATAATTTCTACATCTATTCTTATAAGTTAGAGGACATAGTAGATGAATACGCTAGGGGGGTCGTGGAAATTTATTCTATGGTTGCTTCGATTTTCATGCATGTACAAGGGAAAAACCAACCCCCAGATGTCAGGATTTTCCTTTAAAGCGCATTTGTGTACAGTAAAAAAATAGATAAATGGAACGGATTAAAATAGATGAAAATTTAAAGGTAAGCTCATTATATATATATACATATATATGTGTGTGAGCGTAAATGGAAGGTATAGGTAGAGGCTTAGAGCAATTGATGGAGCATTAGCAAGTAGGTCGTGTGGACAGAATCGACTCTCTATTTGTCAGGAAGTGGGAGAAAATTGTATGGAAAATATAGCACAGCACCGCCCAATTCACATCGCTTTGCTCTCTGCCTTTTTCGTCCCACGCATTTGGCCTAGTGCGCGCAGGGTCAGCTCGTTGCCACGCAGGCCTTCTGCACTTTTGTTTGACTGCTCCTTTCTTTACTCCTTTTTCTTGAAGACTTTTTGCATTGTTGTCGCAGCTGTCATCTCTGTCTCCCTCTCCGTCGTCGTTACCTGGGTTAATAGCCGTGGACGGATGGAAGACTAGGACGATCCCAGAGCCTCATCCGTCGTGTTCTTGGCAACAGAGAACGAAGACGACTGTTGGCTTACGTAGATTACATCGCACTTGGACAGTTTTCGTCTTCAGACTAATTGCTATGTCTCGTCGTGGCCGTGAATCAGGAGCATCCGGAGGACCAGAAACGTAGTGACGTGCGCACTTTGTCGGAAGGTACATGCTATGGGATCCACGTGGTGCGGTTCGAGTTGCAGTTGAGGCCTTTTTGGGCCTTGAGCTCTCGGCTGGACCGGGACGCGACCGCATGTGCATCGCCCGCTTGTTACTTTGCCAAGCCTGTCTACTGATTTTGCCTAAACTAGCGCAGGGCCTGCGGGGCATGGCAAGTGCGAAATTGAGATTATAGTACGCATGGGCAGCACCGCGAGTCGCGAGATGAGAAAGACCTAACTCGTCGATAGAAGATGATATTGGGTGTCGAGAAAATTGGGAAAAGCCGGCAGGGGGATGCAAGTTTGCATTGGATAGGACTGTTCGTGAGCATCGATTTTGGTTTGATTCTCTACAAGAAACAGTTGCTCAAGGCTATTGTTGCCATGATTATCCAACTACAGCGGGGCGAATGATATACTTGTGGTTGGTGATTTTAGCCGGTTACTTTTTGGATGCTTTAAAATAGACGTTCTTGGAACAGAAAAACTCTTTCCCAGAGGATTGAATTGAAATTCTTTCTTCTCTCTTTCCTTTCAACATTGAAGTATCGAAAACCCATCATGGATTGCTACTCTTCTTGGGCCTTATCACAACCCATTTTGAGATCTTTGAGGATTGTTACGAATAGGCTAGGGTTTCCCATAGGCTATAGCCCAATTTGGTGTCTTTCAGGAGTATCGAGAAAGGATGCTCCAAGAGCCCAAAGATCTTGATGGCGAAAAGGCCCAGGACTTAATTTAACACCTCTTGCTCTAGCCTGCATCTGAATACGTTCGAGTCAACTGCACAACTACAGCAATCAAATAAAAACTAGACCTTTTCGTGTTTTACAGGGAATTCAAGATTTTGTAGAGTACAAATAGAAGAAGAAGAACAGTAAAAAACCTCCTTTTCGTCGAGAGTGAAGGCAACGCAAGGGGAGTGTAGACTGCCGGCTGAACCGGGACGACATGGAGGGAGACGGCGAGGAAGAGGGAGGAGTCGAAAGGTTGTTGAAATGGGCTTGCGAGGTCGGAGTATCCGACTCTTTCCCTCCCAAGACGGCGGCGCAGCCTCGCGCAGCCTCCTGTCTCGGCCACACCCTCTCCGTCTCCGACTTCCCCGAAGCAGGCGGGTATGTCGATGTTGCGTTGGTTTTCGTCTGGTTTCGGTGGCTAGGACGTGTCTGCTTTCGTGGGTCTCCTTAATCCCATCGATTTTCCATGTCTAGCTGCTCGATGTGACGGGACGATGCTTTGTATGTGCAGAAGAGGGTTGGGTGCAGTTCGTGACGTTAGGAAAGGTGAAATGGTGTTGAAGGTTCCTAGATCATGCTTGTTGACCACAGAGAGGCTCTTGATGGATGATCAATGTCTCTGTGCCGCTGTCAAGAATCGTCGCTCTCTCTCCGCTACTCAGGTGATTATGCTCGGAGTTTGATATCGCCCTTTTCTTCAGTAAAAGCGTATGGGTTTCCGACACGCGACAAATGTATTGAGAAACTCTAATAGGAATGGAACATGACTGGAAAATCAATAAAGTCAAAACAGACCTGCATTTACATGTTTTAACCCATTTGTTTTTTAAAACAACTTTTCATCATAGTGGACCAAATTGACGATGACACAAGGCGATGCAATTAGTTGACAATAAAACAATGAAGCAAAATGAACTGGCATCCTATCGTAGTAATTTTATTTTCCCTCCTGATTCAAATTTTGCAGTTGATCAAAGATTCAGAATTAGAGTATCTGCTGAATATCTAGATTCATGTTTGTTTGATTGTTGCGTTTGAAATGCAGACTTTGACTGTTTGTTTGCTATATGAAGTGGGTAAAGGGGAGAAATCATGGTGGTACCCTTACTTAAAGAACCTTCCCAGAAGTTACAGCACACTTCCGACTTTCAGGCAGTTTGCAGTGCAAGCTTTCCAGGTTCAGCTCATATACTTGCACTTGCAGTTAAAATTTCATGCATCTCTTTTGTGGGAGTTTACTTTTTCTTTATTCAGAAATGGTTTCCACATGTTGATAGGTGGATGATGCGATTTGGGCAGCCAAGAAGGCCAGATGGAAGGCAGAGGCAGAATGGAAAGAAGTTCATGCACTTATGGAGGAACTTAAGTTTAAACCTAGACTTCTAACTTTTAATAGTTGGCTTTGGGCTTCTGCAACTGTGAGGTTACTTGTTCTTTTCTTGCATAGTAATGTTCCATAACTTGTTTGTTCATACATGGATGTGGCAGGGTCTTCTTCCACAACTTGGTCTGTTAGATCTAATTATCGGATAAACTGGTTTGGCCTTATTCTTTTGCAAGTCAGGAACTGAACACTTTCGTTTATTCTTTTTACTGGCTCCCTACTCGATAGTCATTCATTTGCAATTTTTCTATCCCCATAGGGCCATAGTTGTTATTAGTCATATGTTTCTAGCTTATCCATTTCAACGTACTGAACTTTGAAATCTTGATTGTATTCTAGATATCCTCAAGGACATTGCACGTTCCATGGGATGAAGCTGGATGTTTATGTCCTGTGGGGGACTTGTTCAACTATGCTGCGCCTGGAGGGGATTTAGCAGAAGCAGACGATATAACTCTTACAAGGTCCGTGCCAGTTGGATCTTTGAGCTATGAGGAAGCTGAATATAACTCGAAACTAGAGCAGTTGGATACTCTTTCTCAGCGATTGACAGATGGGGGATTTGAAGAAAGTGTTAATGCATATTGCTTCTACGCTAGACAGCATTATGTCAGAGGCGAACAGGTACTATAACATTTGTTGCATCACCTTAAAGTGTATGTTCTCATAAAGCAGCATTGTTTTGTGATTTCTATAAGAGAATGAAAGTAGTCCGTGCCTTATTTTTCCTTGTATTGGTATCTAGTTTCAGGATGCAATAAATGCAAGTTCTGCATAGCAAGCTTTCCGATTATCTGTTTTGAACTGTATGTTGTAGTTCCTGCATCTGTCCTTCCTCAGAAACATTCTTGCTTGTCATCCTTTTTGTCTTGACTTGGTGTCACACCATGTGTAAACTTATTATAACACTTCAGGGTGCTGATATTCGAGACTAGTCATAGAAATTTTGTTGGCGATCAATGAAGTGGAGGGTGAGATTGGTTTGAGAGAACTTTTCTCATAATATTTTGTGGATAACTTACATTGTTTGATCACCAAGGTCCAGGGCCTAGTTTCCAACAATAATATAGAGGATTTAGTCTTCTTTCTGTTAGGCTTTGTGAACACTGGCTGCATGTATCTGGTTAGAGATATAATATCAAATTTTTGTTTAGTTTGAAAAATTACATTTTCTTTGACATTAGTTCTAGGCTATTATCAGTTTAACAGAATTCTAGCTTTATACATTTGTAGTCAGAGGACAATGAAGCAGGACTACGTTATGGTGATTAGGCAGTGTTAACTATATGGATCATCTTATTCTACAGTTCTCTTTCTAAAAACATTTCTTCTCTAAAGTCTACACATTTCTGACCAAAAAAAGGGTCTAAACGGTTTAGGATCCTTTAAAGCGTTTCTTACAGGGGCTGGCTATCTGAGGCACAACCTATCTCTCTATTTACACTCAAAAAGCCCCCTGTTGATGACAGTGGCCTCTCTTCTAGTTGGCTCTTTTAGATGTTCTCTATTTCAATCTTTTCAATTTCATTGATTTGTAGAACAAAATGTTGAATGCCCAAGCTTTCATGTTTTCCTCTAGAAATTTAAGTTCCTTGAATTTGGTTTTGTTCTGTTTCTATGGGTTTTGGTTCTCTTCCAATTGCTCATTCAGAAAGCAGTTTCTTCTTTGTTCCAATATGGACTGTAGTCTGCAGCAGACACTTCTTTGCATTTCCATTTCTTAGCACTGAACCTCTTATCAGCATTGCAAACTCCCCTTTCAACTGGGACTCCTTTCTGACCTCAACATTCACAAATTTTCAGATAGGGTGCATCTCTTTCACAAAAAATCAATGATTTGGAAATCATTTTCGTAAAATTGATTGGTTGTATCGCTCAGAAAAATTAATTATCACCACTTTGGCTTTCTATTGCTGCTGGCCCATAAACTTTACTCTGGCTCTGGGTTTGTTTGAAAGAGGCTGGCAAATACATACTTGACCTTCATTCACAAAAGAAACTCCTGTGCAACCAGAAGCCAGATCAAAGTAACTAAGAAGCCAACTGTATATTCCACTTAACATCCAGTACTTCTGCAATTGCTATCGAGCATCCACTATTGGAGCATAAGGATTAGGCCTCAAGGCTAATTTTTCTTGTAGGACTAATTTTATTGGATCTATTTGTCACCAGGGGACCATCCTTGATTATTTTGTGTTGTCTCCCCTATGAAGGTGTACACATGCATTACCAGTTCACAGTTACGCTAGAATATTTGCACTTGGCTTATGGGTGTGGACATTCAACTACTTAGTGCATCTTACCTACCACATTTAATATTGTAGTGAAATTACTTAGGCTTCAGAGGCTTCAGAGTTTTGGCTCTTCCGGTAACGTAAGTCAGTGAAGAAAGCTCGAGCCCAAGTTACTTCTTGATAGTTGCCATTTCTTGTTTTGTTCTCCAATCTAGCAGTTGGATCTGAAGCGCACGTTTGCAGAGTACCTTGTCTCCATTTTTTATTTTATTTTTTTATGTTTAATTCTCCCCATTAAGTTTGATGGTGTCAAAACAATTGCTGTCATAACGTCATTGAAATTTTGCATCTACCTGAAAATGGAAAAGTTTAGTTGCAAGTGTAATGCGTGAGAGCTGGCCCTTTCATCATTTATTTGGATTTCATCAAGTCAATTGTCTATTGTAGGCAAGCTAAATTGTAAAGTCAAAAGGAAAAAAAGACCCATCCAGTCTGGCCTTCATTTATCACGTTGTTATGTCAAACAGAGTCTTGGTGCTCCTTTCAGCTGGACCATCCTGTTTGGTCGAATAATCAGTATGCTTGGCCATATCATACTTTGTTCTTCCGAGAATGAGGGCAAGATAATTCTCTAATGATGTCCTGTCATGTGCAGGTTCTCTTGAGCTATGGTACATACACTAATTTGGAGCTGCTGGAGCATTATGGTTTTCTTCTTGACAACAATCCAAACGACAAGGTATACATCCCCCTCGAACCCGGGGTGTCTTCTTGCAGTTCATGGCCTACAGAATCTTTGCACATTAATCAGGGTGGTGAGCCTTCTTATGCACTGTTGTCCACATTGCGACTATGGGCTACACCTTCAAACCAGCGGAGATCTGTGGGACATCTGGCGTATTCAGGGTCTCAACTCTCTCCAGAAAATGAGATGTGTGTTATGCACCTAATGTTGAAGTGGTGCAATACCATTCTGCAAAACCTGCCCACTTCAATTGAAGATGACCAACGACTCCTATGTAGCCTCAACCAAGTGGATAGTATCGATACCCCTGTGGACCTTTTTGAAGTGTTTGTAAAACTTGGAGCTGAAGGCCGTGCCTTCTTAGAAAGCCTTGGCCTGCGAAGCAGAGCTAATGTTGCAGAATCTATGTCTTGGAAAATCGAGAGGGCATTGGAGAGGTGGAAACTAGCAGTTCAGTGGAGGCTGAGGTATAAGAGAACCCTTGTGGATTGCATCACTTATTGTTCGAATGTAATTGACTGTATTCACTCTCCAGGTCCCCTCGAAATGGAAGTGCTGACTGATGTTTGAACCATCGAATACAAGATTTCCTTTTTATACTTTTTATTTGCTTGTGCTTTTGCACGAGAGGTATCTTGCATCAGTATAGTAAATGGCAGGTAATGATGAAGTCATATTCACTCCCAAGATATGAATAATTAGCATGAGAAATATGTTGCACGATAATTATCTTGAGTTAGCATGTCCACTCTTGTAAGTGTCTTCGGAACATTTGAGTTTGAAATGGCTAGTCACTTGAACTGTGACCCAGTAGGGGTGAGCATCAGTCTATAGGGTCGACCTTGGATTGGTCCAACCCTGTCGGTCCTGATCCGGTTCTCAAGGAGATTGGGTTGGTCCTTAGTCCTAAAATTCCTAGACAAACATTGTGCGAGTTGATCCTTGGTCCTGAGAATTTCGGATTGGTCCAACTCGGATTAATTCTGACTATATACATAATATATTACTTATAGTTTTTTTAAATATAAAAAATCTTAAAATAAACGACGTCAACAATATTAAACAATTATTTAGTGATAAGTTCAAGTAATTCTACATTATTCTTTAATAACTTAGATTTTTAATGTCTTTTACGGCAGTGATAGTCATAATTTACAAATTGGGAAAATGTTTTTGTGAGGAGTCTTCACAGCATCCAAATTAGCATAAACAACTTCTTATGGCATCATCTTCTAGTATTCGTTATCTTTTGTCTTATTTGTCTTCTTAATTTTCAATTTGTCAAAATCGAAATAAATAACTTCTCTCCATCTTGACATTATCTTCGTCTTATTTAGGTCACTAATTTTTAATTTGTCAAAATCGAAAAAAAAAATTTCTCGCTCTGGCTTAATTGCTTCCCATTCGACATTTGATGCTCATTCTATTCGATACTCATCCCACTTAACCCTCACCACTTGCATTTCTTTAACTGCTTCTCCTCATTCATGCTCATTCTATTCAATGTTCATCCCACTTGACCCTCAGGTAACCTCACTCATCATCGATGGTCTCGATTGCCCTTTCAGAAAGTACAAAAAATGATCTAAAAAAATTATTAATTAATCTTGGATTGACCCTGAAATTAGATCGAACCTATTAGATCAATTCGGTCTTCTATCGCTTTTTTGTCGTAGGTTGACCTTGAAACGAACCGAACCTATTGGGTTAGTCCAGTCCCATCACTTTTTTAAGGAGTACAAAAAGATGAAATAAAAATTATCAATTGGTATTGAATTGACCTGGAATCGAACCGAACCTATTCATCAGTCTGGTCCTCAGTTCCAAAAATTAAGCACTAGTACTGTGAGAGTTGGTTATAAGATTAGGGGGCACAACAGCTCAATCCGGACCATGCTCACCCCTATGACCCAACATACCCTGCAATGGTCTCTTTTTTCCTCTCTGAGCTTGATTTACCATGTGTCCAAAGGGAGATTGGGCAAAAGTTAAAAATGTTCCTCTCATCCGGTTTCTCATTCGATGCTTCATCCATGTTTGCTCACCTCCAAAGATACCTACGACTGCCAAAAACTGTGTAATTTGTGGCTTGTGGTAGACTGGTTCGTCCTCGCAAGTTGTCTAAGGTGTCTCCCCCACAACAGAAATCGTGGGTTCAGATTTTGATGGCTTTTTTGATCTTTAATTTGAGGTGAGTTCAGCAACCAAACTAATCTGTTTGCATTTGTCTTACAAAAAATGACTCATAAAATATTTGCTTAAAAACGATATCTTGTAACTAAAATGTTTATAAATTGTTATCAAATATATTTCAGATGCAAAAACTTTTAAATTACATGTTCCTTTTCTCGTATACCGTGGAAAAATTCAATATCAAATCTTAATTCTTTAGCAAGTTTATTTTAATAGTTATATGAAAGCTTTAAATTATTATTTCTCGTTCCCTACACTTAGAAATTCGTACACTAGAATAAAAAATAGCTGCCTCAGCGATTGCACTTATAAATGGTTACCTATTTTTCCTTTATCTTTTTTTCATTTAAATACATAATTTTGACATCTTAAGAAAAAATATTTCACAAACAAATTCATCTTTTTAGGGTTTATGAAGAGGCCGAGAAAGATGGATCAGACATCTGGCTTGGATTTCTCAAAAGAGAAAAAAGTTCGCACAGTTTAATCAGCGTCGATCATCTGGGGAAATAGTCATCACCTCCATCTTTATCTCAGGCTCAAGAATCTCTCCAATTAAACCCTAATACAATGTTCGAATCTGCTATGACAATGCAAAGTTCTGCCCTAAAATCAAATCAGCTAAAAACCCAATTCCTTGTCGGGTCAAGCGAATCGATTGAGCAAGACAAAAAGAAAACTTCAATCGCTGCAAAGAAAGTTTTTTTTTTTTTTTTTTGTGGGGGAAGAGGAGTGAAATTGGATCAGAAAGACTGGCTTGGTTCCTCAACAAAGAGGAACGACAAAAAAGCGCACAGTATAATCAGCGTCGATCATGTGGGGAAATAGTCATCACCTCCAACCCTCCTCTTCTACACCAAAAACATTTCAGCAAACACTCGAACCGCATCAAATCTCGAAAAAAAGCTCACTCTTTTAAGTGAATGTCTCCAATCTGCCCGATCGTAGAGCGAGAAGAAGAGCGCCCTACGAGGCAGAAGCGGAGGCAGACATGGACGAGTCTAGCGTCAGCTCATACACAGCGCTCACGGGGAGTCACAGCGCAGGTAATCAGTATTTTGACGCTTCCACGACTCGCTCTCTCAAATCAGAGGCGGCAAAAACACAAGACAAAAAGGGGAAAAAAGAACAAGACGGAGAGGACCACAAGGGAAGAAGCGATCGATTCCCTCTTCAATCGAATCGCCGCTGGAGAAGCTATCTTTGACGGTCGCAGGCTGCAGATGGAATTGAAACTGCCCGGAGCCCTCGTTTTATATAGAACAGAAGCAGAGGAGGGGCCGGCAGAAACCCTAAATCTAGAACGGCGGCTCGAGCTTGGAAAGAAAGAATTGTGGCTAGAGCATCGGCGGACTCGATTTGGACACGTGTGCGGCGGATGCGCTAATGCTTCCCGATGGGACTGAGCCCTATTCGGCCCGTGGTTCGGCGGAGAAAGAAGTCCGGCCCAATGATCCGGTAAACCACCACAAAAAGCCATCCACTTCGGCTTTAATATACAATATAGTTCATTAACTTTTAATTTGTTCAAAATGATTTATAAATCTTAATCGAATATGTAATGTGATCCATGAAATTTCAATTTGTTCAATAAGAATCCCCAAATTTTAGATACATATTCAACTAAGTCCCTTAATTATATTTATTAAAATATTCAACGTTGTCATTCTATTAATTTAAGTTCAGGGATAATGCCAAATATTTTTTTTATAGTTTGAACATTAAAATGAATTTGTACTAAAAGTTCAATGACCATATTGAAAAAATTAAAATTTCAAATATCACATTATGCATTGGGTTATAGTTCATGAATCATATTAAACAAATTAAAAATTCATGAATCACATTGTACATTGAACCAAAGTTTATGGACAATGTGCATTATTTCCCCCAAAAAAATTCTTGTTTCACCATATGGCAATCCCTTTGTGGATTTAGCTCTTAAATATATTACCGAACAGGAAATTTTAATGGCATTTCGTTTAATTCATTAAATTTAAGATTATTTTGGCCAAAACACAAACGTAGTATAGTTTAGGAGATGCTTTCTGCAATTAATCCATGCTTAATTACAAATCAGCCTTTCCCCGGTGTAGGGATGAGCTAAAATAGTGATTATCCCATGCTTAGATACCAAGATAGCATCGCTTTGCTTAGTTTCGTTTAGTCAATTTCAATCGGTTTTACGCTCTTTCCACTTTGCTTTTGCTGCTAATTAATTTCATGCTTGTTCATACTGCTTATTCTGGATTGTTCATCGACGGTGCAATTTTCGTGGAAGTACCAGCATCATGTACAGAAATGTCAAGGATATCGAAGATTGATTGGAAGCATTTGCAAGCAAAGATTAGAATGCCCTCATTCTGAAACATCACCTTTGCTATCTTGAAAACTAGTCAAACACAAGATTAAATTACATGAGTTCATGAAAATATAATGACGACAGTAGACTTTTTGTTGTAAGAAAATCTACGATGTATTGAATTTGATCCTTTGGGGAATCACGAGCAAGGTATGATAGTTGGCTCCAAAGCTGTCGAGGTATCCCTATCGCACATGTCGGCTGTTATGTTTACAACACTTTCTTCCTGCATTTGAAACTCACAGGTTAGTGCTGATAGTCAAAGTGATCCGCGGTTTCATCTACTTGAGAAAGGGGGAAAGAAACAATTCATCTTGTCTAGCTCAGTGAAAGGCGCAATTTCAACGAGCAATATTAGAATGTCTGGCATGCTACATGAGTCGTCATCCTACTAATACCGCTTGTGAGAACTGTTTTGAGTATAAAATTCTTCGACAAAAAAAGTTGAACACTTTACCTTGGCTAGATTCCTAAAGTAAGTAGTAGTATAGTTTCCGTTGGGAATAAAGCTTCCGTAAGATCTGCAAGAACCAACTGAGGTTGGGAGACTGCTCCGTCGAACCAATCTTCAAATGTACAAATCCCAAAAACAAAGAAAATTGTATTAGCGCCTTCCCAGAAGACAAAGTACTATATATCACTCAGATAATTATGTTCAATAAATCAAACACTTTGGTGTGATTCTTGTTCTCCTTTTTTTGTTAACAGTCGGTTGTCCAGGAGTCTTCGAGTACCCAATAACTTATTGCATATAGTTACTTCTTGCTAAAATGTCAAAAGTCGAGCGAGTTTAGACTGTACTGTTATTAATCATGTTCTTTCTCAGTAGGAGTTTGTTGCAACCCTATCTAGATAAAAATGGGCTACTTTATTACTTACCAAGAGTGTTGCTGGCGTTTTGCAATCTTTTATCATATCTCCACAGGCTTTGATTCGCAAGAAATGCAAAACAAGAAGTATCTGCGACTCCTACGTTCTCAACAAAAGTTGACATTGTGTAGCCGGTTGGATCGGAAGTGTTTGTTCCATCGATGACCACATCGACAGTCTGTTTACACCAGCAAGGGAATTGACCAACTTAGAAAATAAACAGCAACACAGTTATACTTCATGCACAAATGGAGTTTCTGCTATTTGATGGAATTATAATCTCAGATAAAGCATGAAGCAAAAAGGTGAGGGATCTAAAGTTATCTCTGGGCATGGACTTACGCATAAGATGGCATGCAGTTGCTCCAAATCATCAGGATTGGAGGTGTTGTAAGTGATCTTGCTGATCGATTCATCTACATTCTCTCCTCCAGCAGCCTCCACATACTGTTTCGAAACATAACTCATATGAAATAAATTGGTGACTGAGTGAAGAAAAGGAGAGGAAGCATTTTCAATTTAACAGTAAACCAACATCTCCGAAAGCGGAGGGCGCTAAAAAATATAACAAATTCATCTTCTGTCCTTAATGCGTTGCTAGTAAAAGCAGAGTTCCTTCAAGTACATCTGCCTATTTTGTAATTGAAAATTTTGTTGGCTTTCGTAACCATTCTTGCAATGGCTAGACTAGCATTTGTGCATGTCTTTTAACTTTACAAGATTCAAGGCTGCCTTTAGTAAGGCGCAGTTCTTGTTTTAGGAAACCAATTCCCATCATGACGTACCTTCATTTTGAGTGTTTCCGTGGTAAAGGACCATATATTCTGCAAATAAAGAGCAAATTCTTGTCAGTGACATTTCAAATTGAAGGAGTGTTCGATCTGGACTGTGTTTAGTTAAGATTGATCTGTGCAGCTTGTTTTTTAATAATACTTCAGAATTGGAACGCCATTTTATTTGTGTGATCTGGAAAGTTAAAAAGCAGTAAAAAGCCTTGATGAGAGTATACAAACATCATTGTACTCCATCCAGGCAACTGTTGGTTTGACTGATGAAGCTTTGCTTGCAGCAACCCTGGCCAGGCACAAATAATTTTCTTTAACCTAGAAAGATAAGCGGAAATGAGATGACACTTCATAAAAAATCAGAATTTCGCAGCTCAATAATCCATGGAAGATGCATGGGAAAATTCTCTCTTTACTACAGCAGAGTTGTACAGATGGAGTGCGAGTACTTACAGCATTGTACACTTGATTGGCTTTATATTCCAGGTTAGCGTAAACTCCAAGGTACTTGATCCATTCTGCTCTCTGTTATTTCCATCCATAGAGAGAAAGTGGGAATTGGATTGTACTAATTAATGGAAAAAAGGAAGTATAAACATGAATCATCAATGATAAACTTTCCACCTGCAGAGGAAGGCTTTCACTGATAGGAGCAAATGATGCAAAGTTACAAGCTTGTGCTAGATCAGTGTTGCTAATAAAATTGCCGAGAATTGCTGAAATTGCTGAGGATTGCTCTTGTTAATCATCTCAACTCCTCCTCCTTCGCATAACTTTAGTACACATGGAGAGGCAACGGAGTCTGCTGTTATGCCTTTTAAGCTCCCAAGTAAGCCTAATAGCTGCACATCAAGAAGGCCTTGTAAAATGGATATCATAATTTGTACTCTTTTTAGATCGTGAAAACACCAACTTGGTTTGACTCTGATTCCAGAACCGATTAATGCTTACCTCGAAAAAGGAAACTGCAAGAAAAGAAGGAACATGAGAAGAAAGCGATGGTTAGATAAGACAATTTGACATACCAAATCTAGATGACATAACTGTGATGATGCAGCGCTGGATTTCTAGTATCTTTCTTTCATTTTGTCCCATCTTGTTATGTGATTGTTTCTGATGTATGTAGTTTCAACAAGAAAGAAGATCAACATAGAGGCAACTGCAATTTAAACATAAGATGGACAAGAGAGTTTAGGCCAATACCTGGAAAAAGTTCAGCATCTACTGAATAGTTCGATAAGGGAATGATGAATGATTTGATCCTGGAAGTGCAATATTTTGTCCTGGATGCCATCCTTGAGTTATCCTGTCATATATTGTGTAAGGGAGTGTTAAACTAATTTCTTAAGAAAAGTAACTGCCTATCTGGAGGAAGTTTTTCGGTAGTATCTCTATTTTTAGCAGTTGGTGAACAAGATGAAATGTTGATGAGTCAGCTTAATCTCATTTT
Source organism: Eucalyptus virginea (assembly GCA_014182375.1). Lineage (NCBI taxonomy): Eukaryota > Viridiplantae > Streptophyta > Magnoliopsida > Myrtales > Myrtaceae > Eucalyptus > Eucalyptus virginea. The sequence continues at coordinate 39,947,507 of CM024519.1, read as the reverse complement.
ATATGATATTTACTCGATACTTAGAAATAGGATACTCCTAAAACAGGGCATCTGTCACAAGCTAAACAAGAGAAAAAATCCAATTAACTTGGACCCTCCCTAAAACCTTTCTAGCGACTAAAACTGTAGTTTAAGAGCCAACCCCGCGCTGAAATTTTGCTGTAAAGCTATTTAAACTAATGCTGTCACTAGTTGAGCAAAAGCTTGTATTCATGGTGATAATGCCTACTGAGACCAATAGATTATGAATTTGAGTGAGTATCCTTGTTTTCTCTGTTGATTCACCCAAAAATAGTTTCAGAAAAAGGAAGTTTTCAGAAAAAGGAAAAGAAAAAGAAAAAGAAAAGCTCTCTTTCAGCAAGGATGCCCGGTGAAACAGAGACCTGAATGAGGAGGTAGCTCCTGGTGTCAATGGCATTCTTGATGACTTTGAAGGTCTGTCCATAGTAAATGTGGAAGTTCACTGCGTCCTCCACCCTGGAGATGTTCACCTTCACTGTGGATGCTGCGCTCAGGCCTTGAAGACATCCGCAGCCGAGGAACCAGGCCGCGACCAAAAACCTTTGTAACCAGGAAACTGAAGAAGAGGATGACGGAATCATGGTGGACGTTGGAGAGGAATGCAGAAAAGAACGAGACCCTTTTTCAGGCAGGTATATATGATGCAGCTGCTATCTGATTTTGCACTTCAGCGGAAGTACTTATACATGGCTCTGAATTCAAATAGTGTCCAAATTGAAACTTGGCTGTTCGACCATGTTTATACGGACACTGATCGATGCTGATAAAACATAGTTTAAGAACCACGATGAAAAGATATGCAGCTTTAAGAAAGTGATGGACGCTTATGTGATGTGAGGTGGGGTGTCCGATACGACTTTGGGCTGTGAATGATTGGGGAATGAACTTGTTGGCACTTGGCATGTGGGTGTGGCTATTTATTAATGGTAAAACAGTTGGCCACCCGTGAATGGTACTTGTCTCTTCTCTTCATCTACTTCCTCTTTGTTCTCACTTCTCTAGTCCCTTCACGCCTTTGCCTTTGCCTTTGCCTTTACCACCCTTTCTGCCCTCTTTCATCCCATGTGCTGTGCACCTCCAGCTCCACTTCTTACACATTGCCTAAATCTAAGCGAGACCATTGCGTTTCTGAAAAATTGCAGACACCGACTTTCTTTTTTGAACTGTTGTTTTTGTAATCTTAGTGAACTGATGATACGGCCCCCCTTTTTGTTGGCGGCTAGCGACTCAGCTCCTTAATCTTTGATTCTTGGCCCAACCAGACTATCTGGTCCAGTTAGTCCGAGACCTCGGGGCTGCAGTATCGATCCCTTTCCTTTATAGGGCTCGGGATTAGTCTTTGATGTATGAGTAGTGACAGCGAGAGATTACATATGGTTTTCCACAAGGCCTTTTCAACTTTATCACCCATTTAAGTGTATAAGTGGGGCGACTTAGTGTTCAAATATATGGTTTGGCTTTTACACTTAATTTAGAGGGGGTGATTAAAAGGGAAGAGAAATGATTTTGAAAATGATCGTGTGTTTGGATGGAATGATGAAGATGGAGGGGAAGAAAGCAAATGATTGGAAGGGATTAATGCAACCGGTTTTATGTGACTTGACATATGCGGCCTAATCCGTTTTAATATAGGGGGAGTCGGAAGGATATATGCAACTAATGTAAAGATATTTAGACCATTTTGCATGCATTTCCATCTTTTCCCCTTAACATTGAAATAACACCTCAACTCGTTTTCTCCATTTCTTCTCTCTCTAAATTATTTGATTATTTCCATTTCCTCCTAATGATTTCCATCTAGAGTGAGCGTAGTCCTTTCTAGACTTCTAATTTTATCTTATATTTATCATATCTCATCAATAAAATACATAGTTATTAATCGCGAGTCTGGAAAGTTCTAAAATGTTTTCTTATTTAGAGGGACCAAAAAGGCATACCATTTTCAAGCTGTCCCAGATACATCCTTAATTCTTTTCCCAGCAAGTAAATCCACAAAATCATGCTTGATTTATACACCTAAAATTTCGCAGGTTGTCATCCATCATAAGTAAAGGGGAAAGGAAATACTGATTCACGGGTTTCAAATTTCAATCACATGCAGCTTCTTCCCCATCCCAGTACAGGACCATCCATCCCGTGACGGTGGACTCCTTTTTGGCTTTATAATGATTGGATTGTGTCTGGCTTTACACATGTCGGTAAATTGAGCGAATCGACCAATTGCGTGGAAAAAAGAAGAGGCCAGGAGTGGAAAGTTGGACTAGCTTGTACAGTTGTATGTGTATTTTATATGTATATGCAACAAGATGCTCGTGCATTACACGGGTCCAAGACCGTATTTTTTATATTGCTTGCGAATTTTCACAAGAGAAATATATTAATACGTAGAAAACTATAACAAAAATCCGATTGTAGTATTTAATGAATAATATTATAAGTGCATGTAATATTTCAAGTACACTAAATACCATGAATCAAAACGAAACATAAAAGTATAAACTAAGAATGTAAATTCCCGTCTCTTGATAGATTTCATCTATTTCGTAGAGATCCTCACATTTGTGCTATCGATTTTGTGCAGAAAAGGGGAGCAAATTATTCGTGTAGAATTTTTTATTAAAATTTTTCTTTTTCTCTCCTCCGTTTGCTCTTCTCTACGGAGGGGTAGGAAGAATGGAACAGATTATGCTCCTACTTTATAGAGATTTAGAGGTAATTTCTTTGAGATCATCGTTCACTTCCTTATTATTCACTTTCCTTTTTTTGAGGATATTGTCCCTTTTATGTTTGGTAACCGTTTAATGTCCACCTTTGTTTTGGCAAGAGTTAATGGATAAATCATTATCATGACAATATATCACAAGGAGAATTGTTGGATAAATTACGAAAATGTGCAATATCCCATTTGTAGTTGTTCAGAAATTATTGATATTTGTTTACCCAAGAATGCATAACTGGAACTCCCTTACTTTATTTTTAGATTTAAGTTCAGTTCATCTCATGAAAAATAATTTGTAGGAAAATATTTTCTGGATTTTCCAACATTCGTTTCACGGAAAATAGACTAATCAAGAAAAACGTTTTTCGTTATTGGAAAATACATTTCATAGCTTCTTTTACCCCACTTTCTTTCACCAAACAAATTTTCATTTTGTTCTTTTTTTTAAATGAGTTTTAAATTTTTTTTTCTTTTCTTTCTTTCCTTCTCTTCTTCTTCTTTGACCTTGGCCAATCACCAACCCCGGCAGCAGAGCTCACCATTGGTTGGTCAATGGCCACCCGTCGTCGTGGTCAATGACCGGCCAAGGTTGAAGAAGAAGAGAAGGAAAGAAAGAAAATAAAAATAAAAAAGGAAAGAAAACAAAAAATTAAAAATTAAAAATAGATTTTTTTAAAAAATAAAATAATAAAAACTTATTGAAAATAGATGCATGTAGGAAAATATTTTCCTTACCAAACGGAAGAAAATATTTTCTAATTCATTTTCAAATTTCAGCTAAACAACGAAAAATATAGTTATTGTCCTAGAAAATGGCTTTTTGAAAAATAATTTTCAAAAACATTACATTTTCCACGAAATGAACAAAGCCTTGGAATATTCACATATTCCTTTATTTTCTAGCGAAACCTTAGTCGCCAACAATTACTTATTATATTTGCCGATTTTGTTAACTCTTATTTAGTTGTATCATGATTATCGGTAAGTTTTTATTACTCAAATTACTGTGTTATATGGATATTCATGTCACAGTAATGAAATATTAATAGCCCTTTACTTAAATGTCTCTATGAGAATTAATTGACATTAAGTTAAGTTGAGCATGATATAAGATAACCTATGGGGAAATTCCAAATAAGAGCTTGAAATTTCCTTGTCTTCTCTGAAGTGGACAACGAGGACATTATTTTAAATAAGAGTTTGAATTAATCATACCAGTCTTAAAAAATAGCTTAAAGTGGTCATGGTTGTTTTAAATAAGGGTCTAGCTCGCTAGCTACCAAAAAATAAAGTTAAAATTAAAATTAAATTACATTTAAAAAAAGAAGAAGCAAAAGCACCACTGCCCCATCACTAGTGGGCCAGCGATGATGGCCAACAAGGTCATTAGCACTTGGGCCCTCGCCTTGGTCTGGGCAAAGGTCGTCTACCCTTGCCTAGTGCCTCAAAACCTTGGCAACGAGCTTTAAGGGTGCTGGGTGAGGGCCATTAGGCCTGAGTGAGGACCAAAGATCCTCAACTAGACTGGGGTGAGGGTGAGCAATCCTTGCCCAAATATGGGAGAGGGCCCCCGCCTTCTTCCATCTCTAGTAAGGGCTTGCTAGCCCTCAATGATAGTCACTGGCCCTCACCCAAGCAGCCGCTACCACCCCACCAACAATGGGACGACGGCTAGCCCTCTTGCCAATGTTTTGCTTTTTTTTTTTTAAGTTTTGGTTTTTTTTTTAATGAAATGCAAAAACTAGAAAAGGAAAAAAAAAAAAAAGGAAAAATTTTAAAAAGACAATATTGCCCTTTACCAGCTGATGAGTTTAAACCCTTCTTTGAAACTAATATGGTGACTTCAAGCCCTTATTTGAAATAAGATCTATTTTAGACCATTATTTAAGAAAATAAGGACACTTCGAGTCCTTATTTGAAATAATGTCTATTTCAGACATTTATTTGGAAAAATGAAAACATTTTCAACCCTTATTTGGAAGTGTGACACAAATTATACTTTGAACTTGTTGATGCTATAAAAATTAATTAATTTTATCTATTAGTTTGGTAATATTTTTTTTTTTTAAATTTCTAATGTTTCTTTATTTGTAAATCATGTAATATAGTATTTTTATGATGGATAACTTTTTTATTAGTTCACTAATAACACTTATTTGTCAAATATAGACAATGATGATATAGCAGTTTTTTTTTTTTTTTTTTTTTTTTTGACACATTGTCCAACTCTAAGTGAGCATCTTATTTAGCACAAATTTAGCACATTAAGTATATCATCATTTTTTTTGGGGGTCAAATATAGACTACCTTATTATAAGAAATGTTTGTATATTGTCCAACTCTTATTGAGCTACTATTTAGCGCATATATTTTACATACTCATATATAGATTTGGTAAATGTGGGTTATCGGCTTATATAATTTTCTTAATGGTAAGTTAATTGCATTTATTAAGGAAGTACGATTGTCATGATAGGTTTCCATGTAACTTTTCAATAACAACAAATCATCTCTCTTTTCAAGAAAAAAAGAAATAATCATCTCTTTTTATGCATTTCATTATATTTATTGTTAGAATATACAGTCATGTAATAGAATCCTCTAAACATATATCTCCTTTTCTTCTAAGATGGGTATATTCATAATAATCATTATTTGCAAAGCAAGTCATATAATTTTTTATGATGATGTATTTTTTTACAGATCTTTTATACTATTGATTTCTCAAATATGAGTCCATCATGAGATTGAACCTTTGATATCATTATCTCTCAAATACTATGTTAATATTATTTATTTGTCAAATGTGAGCCCGATATGAGATTGATCTTTAATATAATACGTGTCAAATATGATATAGGTGTTCCTACATCATTACATTCTTTCATAACCTTGTCATGAACAATAATTTATAAACATATAACATAGAAGTGTGCCAAATTAGAATCTATAAATACATAACTATTCTTTGTTTTACATTTTTGACCAAAATATGCATAATGTTATTAGAGAATTATGCATAAGAATATATGAAAATTATCAATTACAAATTAATTATCAAAATATACATATGAATTAGAGATGCAGAATTAGATATTTGCTAGGTGATCGTGAAAAATAAGTTACTAGATAAAAGTTACACTCAACGTATCACATGGCTTTGACACACGCACAAAAAACGAATTCTCTTAGGTGAAGATATCTCTAGTTCTCAAGGCCCAGTTTAAAAATGGCAAATGTGTTCACATGAATATGGTTAGGAAATAGACATAAATAGGGAATAATGCGGTAAACTTTTCATACATCATACTAAATTTTACAACAATTTCCTAATGTCAACATTAGGCCCATCGGTCAGATCGGGTAAAAAATGTCCAATCCAAATTGATTCATTTTTTATGCAATACAATTTCGGCAACTCATATCTGAATTGGACTCCACCCATTGATGCGGGAACATCCAACGTAGCTCCATCCACTGAATCACTCAACCCATCACGCATCACCCATACCCTGCTCAACTTGGGCTCCAATTCTTAGGGGTGTGCAACGGAAACCGCCCGAACCGGGACCGGACCGGACTGGCCAGTTTTGGGCGGTTCCCATGGTCGGTGGTCCGATTCCCGGTTCCAAGGTGGGAACCGGACCGACCGGACCGACCGGACCGGACCAAAATTTTTTATATATAATTTATATTCATATAATATATAAACACATATAATATATGAATATTATATATGAAACTTATTGCAATCGGAATTGCAATTTAGGTAACAACCTCTTATGTGGCCAAGAGACCACCAAAACTCTTGTTGTTACTCTTTATTTATAGAAAAACTCTCCTCATGCTCACACACTCTCTCTTGCTCCCCTCACTTGCAAACGACAAGGCACTTCAAGCCTTAAAAAGTCTCATATCGACTAAACATTCAAAGTATATAAGAGAGATTGTCTATAAAACATAAGCCAAGCACAACCTTTAATCACGTTGTTCATGGGTTTTATGCTTAAAATTAAGCATGAAACACATAAACTATGATTGATATTCACACAAGTGAAGTTTGAATATTTTGCACGTGGAAACATGTGTGAGTAGTTTTATTAGATTGCTCGGAAACCGAATTTGATTGATCGGTCCGGAGCATGATTATTCTTTAGTGAATGGTAATTCTTTAGTGAAAAAAGAAAGTGCCAATTCTTTTGGACCGGACCGGAACCGATGGTCCGGTCCGGTTCTCGGTCCTAAGACCAACGGTCCGGTCCACGGTTCCCAAAATTGGGAACCGATTCTCCCGGTCCGGTTCCCGGTTCCACCTTGGAACCGGACCGAACCGGGAATCGATCACCCCTACCAATTCTTAGCAATTTTCCTCCATAAGTCGTTATCTTTTAAGATTGGGCATCTCCATCGATCGGCTTACCGAGCAGTGGAGGGAGCTTAGGTGCTCAAGTCGGGTCATGGGCTAGGAGTTTACTTGGCACATGAGCAACATGGAGATGCGGTTGAGTGCCTCGCTAACAAACAAAAACAAAGAGGCTTTAGAACCAAGAATCGGTTGGTTTTGGCCCCCTCAAGGGACATAGGCCCCCCTTTGTGGGACCCTGGCCTAACCGTCAAGGAAGTAGGCTTGGCCACAATGGATCCAAGTTGGGTGCTGGTCACTTTAGTGCAAAACTAAGTACTCGGACATGGCCACTTGGGACTTAGGCTTGGCCTCCAAAGACACAACAGTCAAAGAATTGAGCTTGACCTTAGTGGACCTAAGCTTGCCTCATTGGATCTGAGGCAAGTGCTAGTGACTTCAATACGAGAATAGAGTACCTACTATGGCCATTGGGAATCTAGGAATGGGCACCATGGTCTTGGCATGAGCCTTGAGAAACCCAAGCCAAGCCTTCGTGGACCTAAGCATAAATATTGAGGTCTTAGACTTGGCCTCAAGGGAATTGGACCCATCCACTATGGACATGGGCTAGGTGATTAAGGAGTTGAGCCTAGCCACAATGGACTAGGGTCGGGCACCGATGACTTGGGCACAAGAGGCAAGAACCTGAGCATAACCACCGGGCACCCAGGCATGAGATCTTGAGTGTGCCCTTAAGGGATCCGAGCCTAGCCTTTTGGACCCAAGCCTGACTACAAGGAACTAGGGCCGGCCTCCTTGGACAAGGGCCGAGTGCTAATGCTTAGGTGAGGGAGTTGGGTACACAAGCATGGCCACTAAGGACCTCGGCACAAGCACCGAGGTCTCAAGCCCAAGCTTGATGTACCTAGGCTAGTCATTGAGGAACCGCGCTTCACTTCAATGGACCCCAAGCGGACGCTAGTGATTTGGGTGCGCGAGTTCCTAGGCAAGGCCACTAGGGAAACGATCATCAAGGAATCGAGGCCTTGGGCCTAGCCTTGGTGTACTCAAAAAAGGCATCAAGGAACCGAGTCTGATCTCGATGGACCCTCGCTAGACGCCAGTGGTTTAGCATGGGAACTGAGTACCAAAGCATGGTCACTGAGAACTTAGTCAACAGTCTCTTTCTCGGAGTTACAAAAAAACAAAAGACTAATATCCTCGATACTCAGACTTTCTCTCAATCTTAAGTTCACGTATCCTGCGGGTCTAGCGTGTCACTGAAGAGTTTTGATGAATAGAACAAAAAATGGAAACGAGAAGGAAAAACGATGCAGAGAGAATGTGTATTCTTATTCAATGAATGCTCCCTTTACATCAAAGAACTTGACCACCCATTTGCTCTTTTCTCATCGGTTTTTATATCAACGGAGAATTACAACGAGAATGAAAACAACTAGCTAACAGAACAACTAACTAATCTGAAGTAAAAGAACAGAAAGTTTGACTTTACAAGCTTAAAAGCGAATACCGATTCCTCAATGGTAAATCAGTTTTACACGTGCTATAATCTCTATTGTTGCCTTCTTTCTTTCCTCTGTTTTCGTCGCTTTCTTTTTCTGTTATTGACATCACCTTCGCCTTCTTTCTTTCCTCTGTTCTTGAAGTCTTCTTTCTTCTTTCCTCTGTTTTCGTCAGCTTTCTTTTCTCTGTTCTTGTCATCACTAGTACTCTTAACATCCCCCCTCAAATTGGGAAGGGGTAATAGGCCCATGCCCAATTTGATCCGGAGAGTAGAATGTGTGAGCCGTGATAAAGCTTTAGTAAAAATGTCAGCAAGTTGACATATGCTCGGAACATACTGAACTCGAAGAGAACCAGAAGAAACTTTCTCACGAACAAAGTGAAACGAAGAACTAGCATATGACATGTGTAACGAAGGTGAATTTAAGGGTGAAGATGAGGTTGAAGATGATTCTGAACTAGGAGAGTCTTGTAAATGAGCTGCAGTGATGATGCCGGTGTCTTGTAAATGACCTGTATGTTTAGATAATATGGATTGTTTGCATTCTTCATTTGGAGAATTGAAGAATTGGACTTCCTTTGTCCACAACTGGTACAGTTTTGTATAATGGGGATAGTCATTTGTCAATTTCGAGTAAAAGGAAAGAAGCTTTCATCAAATATAACATGACGACTTATGTATATATGACCAAAGTGGTGGGAATAAGGCATCGATATCCCTTATGGCGATCGCTGTAACCCAGAAATACACAAGTAAGGGATCTTGGATCGAACTTGTTTTGTGCATAGGGTCTGAGACATGGATAGCACGCACAACCAAAGATCCTGAGATGGTCATAACTCGGCTGTTGCTGATATAGCATATTGTAGGGCGACTGCATTTGTAACTTTGGAGTGGGAAGAAGATTGACAATGTAATTAGCTGTTATAAATGCATCAACCCAAAATTTTAAAGGAAGTCTTGCATGATAGAGCATAGCCAGTCCAAACTCAACAATGTGTCGATGTTTCCTTTCGGGTATGCCATTCTATTCAGGTGTGTAAGGACAGGACACACGCTGTTGAATCCCACAGTTCTGTAAATGAGACTTGAATTTGTGGCTGATGAATTCTCCTCCACCATCACATTGGAAGATCTTGATTTTACAATCAAACTGATTTTCTACTAACCTCTGGAACATGAGAAAGACATTATAGAAATCTGACTTCAGTTTCAGTGGATAAATCCAGCTAAATCGAGAGAAGTTGTCCACAAAAATCACATAATACTTGAAGTTCTGAAATGAATTAAGCGGAGAAGGTCCCCGGATGTCACAATGAATCTGTTCTAAAGGTCTAGAAGCTACGAGTCGATAATGGGAAGGGTAAAGCAAAGTGCTCTTAGCTATTTTACAACTCCTACATATAGATCGTAGCTTTGTATTGCGGTGAATCAACCGCGAGTCTCCATATACTTCAAGATTTTCAGGTTCGTGTGAGCTAATCGTTGATGCCACACATCTTCTCCAACTGTCCTGTGTTTTTGAGTAAAAAAGACTTCTGTAACATGAGGATCTACTTGGTAGAGTCCTTTAACCTTCCTTCCGAGCATCTTGGTTTTGTTGGAGGAGTGGTCCTTTATATACACACCAGTTTTGTCAAAGACAAATGAACAGGGATAATCATCTGTTAGTTTCGAAACTGACAGAAGATTTTTCTTAATTTCTGGAACATTTAACACATCATTCAAAGATAAAGTATCCACTGCAGTATGTAGTAATGCATCACCAACATGTGTAATAGGTAAGCATAAGCCATTACCAATCATAACTGTATCATTGCCAATGTGTTTAGAGAAATTATGAAGAATACCAAAGATTAGCGAGTGATGTGAGCAGTCGCGCCAGTGTCTGGATACCACTCATTGCCATTTGATTCTTCAAGATGCATTGCTGCTAGTGCTGTTGGTATTTCCTCAGCTTGATAAGAGTTGTCGAATCTATACCAACAATGAAGTGCATTGTGTCCAGGGCGTTTGCAGATCTGACACTCTAAACGAGTGTTATCTGTTGTTTTATTTACCTGCAGATTTTTGTGAAGAGTTAGATTCGATGAGTTAGAGGGATATGACTTGATATCTGAATTCCTTTGTGAGGAGCCAGCATATGGTCTAAAGCCTTGACCAGAACCAATGCCAGAAAAAGTATTGAATTGCTTGAACTGCTGTTCTCCCTGATCATGACTCGAATTATTTAGTCTGTAGCTTATATTTCTTCCAGAATATCCATAGTTGCGATATCGACTATTGAAGGGACATCCTCTTCCATAACTTCTGCCTCCACGATGGTATCCTCTTGGTCCTCCAAAACTGACATTTTGTTGTGCAGGTTCTCTGTCAAGATCTTCCCTCTGTAGGACTTCAGTTTTCCTTTGACCATAGTAGGCTAGATTAGAACTGAACTGATTTGAAGAATAGTTCTGTAATCTTGCTTCGAATCTCTCTAAGTGTGATATCACCTCATCATACTCTGGTTGTGGTTTCAAACAGTATATTGTGGTTTTAAGCTCTCATATTCGGATCCTAAACCCTCCAAAACTCCGAACAACTTTGTTATCTCATCTACAGGTTTCCCTATTGCCTTGAGTTGATCACATATTGACTTATATTCTCTGAGATATACAGCCAAAGCTCGATCACGCTTTTGACATGCTTGCAGCTTTCCTCTTAACTCAAATTCTCTAGCCACAGATTTTTGCGTGAATCGATTAAGTAAGGTTTGCCATACCTCATATGCAGTATCCAAGCCAATTATCAAACTGAGTATGTTTTCTGAAACAGCACCACTAATCCAAGACGACACAAGTTGATCTGTCTTGATCCAATCATTGTAATCAGGGTTTATAACTTCAGTACCCCGTTCTTCTCCTTCAACTTGCAATGATTTGGCAGGTGGTGGACTTTCTCCACTAATGAAACCAAACAGATCTTGGCTTCTCAGAAATCTATGAAACTGAGCTTGCCAAAGAAGAAAATTATCTTCGGCTAATTTGATGGTAACAAAGTTAGAGATGTTAACATGAATAGGGAATGGATACTTCTGCATTCTTACTGCCATTTTTGCACTTTCAGATCCTAGGAGATCTCTATTACTGAAAACAATCTCCTACTGATTTTGCAGTACAGAGTTGTGAATCTATTACTGATGATGATGAGAACTCGATTGAGGAATAAGAACAACTCACAGTTCTTGTTCAGTGTTGTAAAAGATTCACAGATCCCCAATTATAGAGCACATACCACCATTAACAGCAGAGGATAGCAATCGATAAGGCTTGAATATGACTTCAATCTGCTGCAAATTCATCATCTTTTCATAGAGAACAAAGTTGATTTGTACTCTCAGGAAAACTGCTCTGATACCATGAAGAGTTTTGATGAACAGAACAAAAAATGGAAACGAGAAGGAAAAACGATGCAGAGAGAATGTGTATTCTTATTCAATGAATGCTCCCTTTACATCAAAGAACTTGACCACCCATTTGCTCTTTTCTCATCAGTTTTTATATCAACTGGAGAATTACAACAGAATGAAAACAACTAGCTAACAGAACAACTAACTAACTGAAGTAAAAGAACAGAAAGTTTGACTTTACAAGCTTAAAACTGAATACTGATTCCTCAATGGTAAATCAGTTTTACACGTGCTATAATCTCTGTTGTTGCCTTCTTTCTTTCCTCTGTTTTCGTCAGCTTTCTTTTCTCTGTTATTGACATCACCTTCGCCTTCTTTCTTTGTCACAACGAAACCACTCTGACTTTGCACAATGACTCGCTGAATAAATCTGCTAATTGCCAGCTCTACTACTTTCGCACATGAAGCGAAGCACGAACGATTTTCTTCTAATCCTCTACGAACAAAATGATGAATTCATTTCAATATTTTTGTCCTCTCGTGAAAAATAGCGTTTGATGCAATGTGAAGACTAAAGAGTCACTTGCTGATCTCAAATTGAGTTATTTTAAAGTGGGAGCCGAAGTGATGCATGGTGAGATCAACCCATGATACTCGACACTCTCTGAAAGAACACCAGCATTGAAAGAACAGTAAAATGAGACTTTACTAATGTAAAATGTATATGATTCGGTTACAAGCTGTATCATCTTAAACATGTGTTTAACTGGAAATGAAAGAACAAATGCATTTGACCCCTAAGTAAACCCAAGGATAGCTTAAGCCTTCCAATTAGTTGACTTGACACCAATAAAATTTCAAGTAAAAAAGAACAGTAAAAGAACAGACATTTCAGTATTCAAGAGTGAGTATGTTTTGGTTAGCCCAAACACAAGAAAGAACCAAAGCAATTGTGAGGCAGAACACTGTCTTCTTCCAATGCAACCTGGTATTCCCATCTCCATCAATGGTGATCGATGTAGAATTTTCTGACTTGTCATTCCATTTGATGCTTGCCGTTTTTCTCATTCTCCTCATGTTGAAATTGCACTCTTCAATATGCTGTGCATCTTTTGTTGCCGTGATGCTGTCATCTATTAATATTTCATACTCCACATCCTCCCCAAGATAAATGAGATGTACCAAGAATAGTGCAAACATACAGACGATGGAGCTTCCGAATTTCATGCTCGGAATGATGGAATTCTTCATGCCAACAAACTTTCCCCGTGCAAAGGACTTGACTTTTCTCACATTAGAATCTCGGATGAGTTCGCACCTCCTTTTTGGATAGGAGCTAGTGAAGGGCAAGTCATTTAGTGTCATTCCCTGGTTGAGACTTTGAACCTTGACCACTTGTGATGGAACCATTTGGTGGAAGATTGTCTCCGCTGCCTGTCGAGTTGCGACGAACATCCCATGATTTACTTTTACTTCCTCGACGATCTCGAAGCTCAGAGCATTCGAGTAATCGTCGACATGGCCGTCATCCAGAAAGTCTCCATTCCGATCTCCACTGATGAAGTCAAGAGGAAAATCGCCCCTCTCTTCATCTTCAAGTAGTTCCTTGTAGCTGCTACTGGGCAGTATTTCTCCTGCAACAAGAGGATTTTATAGGGGAATATTTAGACAAGAAAATTCATTTCATGGGCACAAAATCGAAGGGGAAAAGAGAGAGGTCACGCCATTGTACCTTGAGCTTCTTCCTCTCCACATCTCTGAAAGTTTGAAATGTTTTCGACTGGAATTACTTTGTTTTCTTCTCCAAAAGTCTAGTTCATATAGAGAAAAAAAAAAAAAAAACACATAAGTATCAATTGATATGATAAAAGAGATGACTATTGCAACCTAGCACTAGACGCTAAAGCAAGTTACCATTTGAAGTGGTATAAACAGAACAAATAATAATAACATTACCTTCTCCATATCTTTGTTTGACATTCCCACCCATCTCAAGTTCTCCGACGCCCCCTGATCCATTTTGAAGTCCTCCATCCAATCGCCAATCTCCACATTTCGAGCGTTCAGATCGCTGCACGATTTATCAGTGTATCTCGCAAAAGGAACATCACTAATGAGGTGACAATAAGCGGTCTCTTTCCCAGTGCTGAAGTTGAAATCTTCCATGGCAGTGTAATTTGCATCCCAAGAAAATAAAGGGTTGGGTTGTTGTATCAGATCCTGAGATGCCTGAGCGACAGAGAGAATTTCTTGCAAAATATCACACTTGGTTGTGTTTTCTTGCGTCAGAGACGATTGCGGAATTTGGGAGTGAACGAATCCATCTTGAGCGTGGCTTTCCATTCTCAACGGCGGAATTGAAAACCGATGCTGCAACCTAGCACATTCTAGAGCTATATCGACCTGCAAAAGAGACTACACGTTGTAAAAAATTTCTACGAGGGAGCTTTGTGAACAAGGAAGATTACAACTAAGGTATTGCTTGCTTGCTTAATTAGTCAGGATGAAACTATTCCTCGTTGATAAAGTTTGAAGTTTAATTGCTGTACTGATTAGAAATTTCGCAGTTTGATTTGAATATTAATGTTTAAGTACTTTAATAAACTAAAATATGCACTATGGGAATTCACTTGATTAGCATAACCAAACAGTGGACGATTAATCAGGTAAGGAGGATATGCCAACTCTAGAGCATCCAAATGTCAAATCGCATCTTAATCTATAGCTTTTGGACGTATTGATCGGGATTGAATAATATTATGCAATGATAACCAAAAACTAAATAGGAAAATGAGCATTACCTGAGATGGAGGATATGATAGGGCACCACGGTTTGAGAAAGAGGGAGTAGGAAATTGAAATGTATCTTCATGCTGAGGCTGAACCCACTTGGCTTCATGTGGTGGATACTCATCAAATGCTGATGGCTCATTCATGATGCTTGGTGAGCAAGTATTCAACGAAACCGAGTAATTATCCGTGCTCTCCATGTCGTCACATCTGCTCTCCAAAAACAAGTCGTCTGATCTTTGGCTCACAGTCAAATTCATAGAGCTGCAACGCTCACCGACTTTCATGCACACCGCACTCTTCTTGAAAACTCGACATAGCGCATAGGCATCCTGTAAAATTACTTTAAATGATAAAGCTTTGGAAAAGAAAAGGAATAAGGTACATATCATCAAGGGGTTTTCTTATTTTCCCCTTCAAGAAAGCAAGAATTAGGCGAAGATGCATAACCCATGTCATGTGAGGTAATGGGCTTTTACCTGTAAACCAGAAGCATTTTCGCATTCCCTCTCGTCAAGGCGATATTCATGCATGACCCAATCGGTTCGAGCACCATGCGGAGCTCTTCCCCGATAATAGACCAATGTCTTCTTCATGCCCACAGCACGGTTTTGAGAATTCACTTTCCGATCCTTTCCTGTAGCCTTCCAATATCCCGCTTTGGTTGCACGATTGGTCCTTGACCCGTTTGGGTACTTGCGGTCACGAGGGCTGAAGAAATACCATTCAAGATCCTTGCTTGGTAGCAAAGATTTCCCTACAACATATTTGCAATCATAGAGTCAGATTTATAAACGTTTTCAAGCCTAGCCAATTCTTGCACAAAGTTTCCACAACCTTACTTTTGTTTCTTCGTATCTAAGTATTTTTGTATTGAAACATCTGTATGTATGTTTAAACGCAGTAATTACTACATAGAAACGAGGGATCATATGTGCTCTAAAGTTGATCGCGCAGGGACTGCAGATCTAAAATTCCATGAGTAATTTCCAAGTACTTTACACATCTGATCAAAGCTAAAGAGATGAAAAAGAAGAAGAAAGATCGACGCAGATGAAAGTAAAATTCGAGAAAAGATGACATCCGACGAGTCACTCTCTCTTTTCCTCACCCAGCTTTTTGACTTGGTCTCCCACATACTTTGATCTTTATTTTCGCCATATAAACCCTAAAGATGAGGGACCATGCACTTTAGTGCCACATAACGATTTCTTTTCACACTTGAGGATGAATAAAGGCCCATTAGATATTTCATAGGGAAGCTTTGGACATTTGACTGACCTAAACAAAATAAAGCAGTTGCTCTCGGGTAATACTATTCAATCGTACGCCTTATCAAAACTTATATGACATGAAGAACAGGCACGTAACAAAGATGGTTTCAAAAAGCATTTTTTTTTTTTTCATACAACTCCATCAGATTGCTTGTTTAGAGAGATGTTCAATGTAGAACCATAAGGATATTCATTTGTCAACAAGATCCCAAAAGTATAATGCTATGACGAAGATATTATTAAGGGAAGCTGTTTGCAATATTGAAAATAAATGCCTCGCACCTCTATATAATCTATTAATTTCATCACAATTTTCTCCAAAGTAAAGCACGTAAGACTCGGAAAAACTCAATCGTGCCTATTGAAACGAGTCCATGTCGGAGTGATTAGCAAAGAAAAAAGGAAAAGTAGAATCCAGAACTTGGTAATTTGATGCAACCTTGTGGAAAAAGTAAGGCACCTTAAAGACTTGTGAACACATTCAACTTTAGAAGTCGAAGGAGACTAAGTAATGCATATATTTCTGTACGTTGGCTTCTACAATTATGTTTTTGACACAAACCATTTACCGATTAAAAAGTCTCGTATCTAAATACCTGGTAAGTCCCAAGGTTCGCACTTGTAGAGGTCAACCTCCGGGATGATCTCTAACTCGATCTTGCGGCCGTTTATTTTCCTATTCAGATAGTAAGCCACGAGCTCTTCGTCCGTGGGGTGGAACCGGAAACCAGGAGGCAATGCAACAGGAGCCATCTCTCTACTTCTTTCCTTGATCCGGACCTTCTCCTCTCTGAATAATCAATCTCCCTATGTAAATCTATGGAAGAAGAAAACAATGAGCCAGCCTCGTACCAAACAAAAAAGTGGAGAGACTGGTTGATGCTAATCGTGTATGTGATTAACAACTGTACAGTGCAGCCTCTGCAAAAGAAAGAACAAATTTGCTTAGTTCAATGATTTGATGATAAGTACGTGAGAGCTAACACCGCCCCCCGGCCGGGAGGGGGGGGGGGTGTTGTTGTGGGGAGAGAAAGAGACCTTGGTCGAGAGGAGATGATCCAGGAACAAAGAAAGAGAGAGGGAACCAAGAGGCTGCAAATGATAAGAGAGATAAAGAGAGAAGAGAGGGACGGATTGAGTTGAGAAGGTATAAGATATATGAACTATTAAGAGGACAAAAAGAAAGAGAAAAAGTGAAGCGGGGGAGCTGCCACCCCCTGCTTTGCTTTTTCTTTTCATTTATTCTATTTTATTCTTATTTTATCATTATATTATTATACTATTGCCCTATATTGACTGATTCTCATTATCTTTCTTGTCAAGCCTATCTCTCTCTCTCTTTCTCTCTCTCTCTCTCTCTCTCTCTGTGCGCAGACACTGCCCAAATTATATGCCATACTTCATTCTCGCCCTTTCTTGGATTCTGTGTTATTCCACGTTTTCTTAACCGACTGCGACGCTGCAATATGACCTCTATTTCATGCAAAAAGTTGGGTTAGGGAGAGGAGCCAAACAACCAACAAATGACTCGGACAAAGAACCCAAACCGAAAAGATAGAATCAAACATTTTGACAGCACCGAGGTGAAGGAATTGGCGGCGGCGTTCCAATAGAAGAACTGTCCCCTTCCCTTGCTCTTACCCCACGTCTCTCTTTACTCTCTACTTTCAGTTTCTATCAATAAATAGAACCTTCTGTCCTTCTGTATTGTGCTGTTTCCCATGTGAAAGCTTGATTGGTAATCTCCAAAATGGCAATGTTCCTCACAAATACAACTGTTCAAAAAAGATAAAAGTGAGTTTCCAAGGACGCTTTGTCTGGATCCCATGCATGTGGCCACTGCCCAGTTGGATTGCCATCTTCTGTATTTGGCATTAGTCTTGCGAGGATGTCCCATCAGCAAACTAATATCCTAGGGTTAAAAACAATGCGCAACATCAAACTCAAAGCAAACCAAAATGGCTATAATCAAATGTTAGCCACCCTTTGCATCCTAATTTTAATATATGTCCCCTTCTTTCGCAACAATTAATCATAAGCAAAAACTCATCCCTAACTTAAAAGGTCACCACTTTATATGGTCACATCTTAGCATTCTTTTTAGAGCTTGACCTCTGCAGGTCGAGTCGAGTCGAGTCATTGCTCCCTCTCCTTCCGTCGACAGGATTTGACAATTGTCCATCTTTGCAGCGAAGCTCTACAATAAGAGGAGAGAGAGGGCGACACCAGTGCTACGGGAGGGGAAAGGGGGGGGGAATCGAAATGTGAGACAGTCCTTATACTTCGTCATGGCTAGTATCGGCAATGTTCTGATGGCGGCATGAATGATGGGAGTTGTGGCACCTAGAGGGTGGAGAGATTGAGAATTTTTTATCGATAATCCATGGATCATGGTTTTCAGTGTCTGGGCTATTAGAGCTTTTGGTGATTAAAAAGCTTGGTGTAACTAATGTTGGGGGCATTTGATTATGTCAATCTACCCCTTGAATTGAAAGGATTCATATACTGACCTATCCGTTGTACCAAATTGTAGATGAAGGAAAAGAGCTTCTCTCTAGTGTCGCTTCCCTATTGCACCGTATCCGATCGCATTGGAACCTCTCAAATTACTCACAAATTCAATCCAATCAAAGCTCTTATCATAAACGTCAACCGAGAAAGGAAGAATTATTTTTTACCTTTCAAATAATTAAGTACAACCATCTGACTATTAACTAGCTACTTTTAAAACCATCGAGCATACTAACTCGTGATATAAAAGGGTCTCACCCACTTCTATAATGTCGTAAATGCTACTATACTGTTAGCACACTACATTACGTAGAGGGTATCAAACTTTACTGTTGGATAAGGAGTAAACTAAATAGTTATGTCTCAAACTAAATATTGAGTTGTTATTTATAATGTAAGATTCCTGCGGTAACAAGTATAAGGGGTAGTTCCTCTGATCGTTTCTCCTACCCTATCATTTTAAAAAATTGATAAAACTCACTAATCTAGATTAATATTCAACTTCCATTTGTAACATTTCTGAAACTCTCTCCATGTTATACTTGTAAAATCCTCATAACTCCATGGACAGTAAGTGAGATGACTTTAACATCACTTCTTGTAATGGCCCACAGTCAGTCCAACTTTGGAAGGGGTTGGTAGAAATTGCAATTGACTTAGTGTTAATCTTCGGTAGTCAAAAGTCAAAAGTGAAAAGTCTTATAATGACATTCATTAAACGTTCATCTTTTGAAATCACATTACGACCATATTATATTGCCAAGTGATACGACCTTATACGAAAGACTTTCTCTGCATGGCTGACATTGATTAAGAATTTCGCCAATCTCCCATTTAGCGCATTAATCCCCCCGGTTGGCGAAATGGTTTTCTGCCCTTAGGAAAATAAACGAAGAGAATGAAAAAGAACCTCGTTCAGCAAGCTCCGATCCTGATACGAGGGTCCACGAGATCGCATGTGGGACCTGCTTTTGCCACGTGAAGGGGAGGCGCTCCACGTGGCAAGACAGGATTTCTTGCGTCCCCTCTCATCCTTTTCCCTTTCCGATGCCCAAGCGCAGGTGGGTCCCGCCCTCTCCATCTTTTCCTTTTACATCAATCAATCTTTTGGTACCTTTCCCTTTGCTCGAGTTCATATGCTGATGCCTTCACCGTTACAGTCGGTTGGGTTTCTGTCGTCATAATCACTCACAAACCTAGGCTTAGGCGCATTATCAAAACTATATACTAAGATAAACAGTTGTTCCTTTTTCTTGTCGCGGAGGAAACAAGTGACGTCCTGTAATGAAATTCCCCATGTATAGATCACCTTATACGTAGGACAAAGAATATGCTTATCGTATTTGTTGCTAGGCAATAGTCAGGTTTTCATTCCTCTCCCTCGCAATGGAAGGAATTGCCCTATTTCTAAGTTTTCATTGTTGTTTACCACCAAAAAAAAAAAAAAAAAAAAAAAATTTCATTGTGATGTATTCGATTTTTTGCCTACTCTTTCAATGGCAAGGTTAATTATCAAGGAGTTCACGATTCTTTAAATTTCCACATTGATTTTTCTTCTAATTCATAACAATGACAGGCCGTAAAACAAGATCTTTTTTTTTTTTTAATGTTTTATTGATAATGAGTTTAGATATTTTAGTTAATTTATTTTTTCATTTTTATTCATTTAATTGTCAAATCGAGGGTAGAAGAGAGATTTCATTCAAAAGATGAGATGAGCATACAAATTTTCACCTTAGAGGTCATGTGCATCCTACATGCCACCAGATAACATAATTGGGAATTAATGGTTAAAACAAAAGTTCTAGTTGGCATTGTGTATCAATTGAAAGCAGAGGTGATCAGTTCCACATCTTTGGTCCGACCGCGAAACTAGGAACTAGACCTAAGGGACTGATTCTCAATTTCCGAAACCAAGGATTGGATTGGACTAACCCGAGTGGTTGAATAAAAGCAATCAAGTTCAAAGGAGAGAATACCTCAAGGAGACCAAAGAAAGGGAAAAAACGAAAAAGAAGAATAGGTGTGAGTATCATGAGGCAAAGAAAAGATTGAAAGAGGAGAAGAGGCGTTCGTAAAACATATAAAAATAAATAAATGACAAAAAATCGATCCGGATGGTCTTGTTCAATCTAGTTTTCCCTTGGAATCGGGAACCGAACTATCTAGACACTAGTTCCACTTTTAGGAAATAGGAACCGGACCAACACCCTTGAAAATCGGACCCAATTGGCTGATTTGGTCCATTCCAAGCAATACTCAGTTTGATTGGTCCATCTTGTCAACCCCCAGTTCAAAGTTTAAGGGCAAAAGTACACTACATTCAAAGTTCACGCAAGTTTTGCATAATTTTCCTTTTCTTCTTTTTTACCGCAAAAAATAAGGTCGGCTGGTTCTTACAAAAAAAAAAAAAAAAATAAGGTCGGCTGGAGTCACGTCTTCTTTTATTAATTTTCTGCTTTTTAGCTTTATAAGTTTAAGCTTCATATAGTATGAAAATCTTAAATGCTCATCTGTATAAATCGACGGTTACGGTATTCGTGACAATGCAGAATTTCCGCATAATTTCAGAAGGAAAAAGACAGATGAATAAGGGACCAATGGGGGCAGCCATGGGATTGGGAGGTAACTATAGCTCTTGTGGAAACACAAGTTATTTATGGAATATTTTCCCACGGAAGTGGTAGGAAAATACTAATACAAACTGACGCCTAACGAAACACATGTGCCCCAATAGTGAAAAAAGTAACGAACTACCAGGAACATGATTCAACTGGTACAGGGCCTCGTAACATGATTCACTTTCCCGACAGTTGCCGATCGGTAATATGTTAAATTCTCGGATCTGTTTTTAGGTTTTGTGTTGAACGATCATAGTATCTCGATGACTTTTCAATCCACTGTTGCTTCGACATGTGATGAGCACATTAAAGTTGAAGAACGACAGGTTTGTCTGTGCTTTTATTGGCGAATGAGTATTGCATCTCCGAAAGATGTGTTCATGACCATTTCAAAAAGGGAAGCAATGCAACTTCGGGGTATGAGTGGTCCAAAATCATCTGCAGCGCCTACGTTATGCTCACATTTTCCGAAAGTGTAAAGCGAGGAGGCCAAAGAAATGACAAAATAACCAATCCCCCCAATAAAATATGCAGATTAAAGTAGATAAAGAGCACCCTTGTTTTCCTTGCTCACATATATACCAATGTACGTACAACCCCACAAGTTCACATACATTTGGGGGTCTAAAGAATGATTTAAATAACTGAGTGCAGCAAAAGCAAATCCCCTGTGGCTAAGTAGCTTGATACGTCCTCTATTCACACCAAAACCCGAACAAAATCGAGGGATGATCTTTGCGACATAAAGATCTCCTTAATAATGCATTGAATCCCTTTTATTTGCTGTTTTTATTGAGTCTTGTGGGGTACAGAGGGGCCATCTTGCTGTACGTTTATTGCACTTGAAACTTTCGCCGAGGGTCACCTGCAATTGATTAATTATTAGCGTGCGTGCAATGGGATACCTTCATATGTCGAAAGGATTAGTCGAGTCTCTGATGAGATAGGGACCGTGTAACAGTTGCAGATATAAGTTCGAAACATGCATGACAACACACAAGCTCTCAATCTGAGCTCACTGATGGGAAGTGTTCTCTCTTTTCCTTTCTCTTTTCCAAAACCTCCTTCCTATTTTTGATTGGCTGAGTTGCTGAAAAGCAGAGATTAGAGAAGGCAGTGATGGGTTTGGTCTCTAGTGTTCCGGGATACAAAAGCTTACTTGTCAGATTGCGCAGAGATACTTAATTAATCAATGTCACATGCAGATCATACTCATGTTAATGGAACGCCCTTATTCACACTTCTTGCTCCTTAACTGCTCCCTCTCCTGCTTGTGCATCACTAGATCACTTTTTCCTGAGAAAGGCATCAACGAGATGATGTCACTAACCAAAATCATGGGTCTTTACTCTTTTACAGTGATCTGATCCAAGAAGGCCATTCGGCTTGACCATTTTATCCCTGTCATATGCTGATTCGTTCACTAAAAGGGAGCTCGTGAATTGGCAAACACCAGCTCGCTGTGCTCGAGGGCAAACTTGCCCGATTACTCGTTTCTTTTCTTTCTTCGTTGTTTTAGCTTTTGGCTGATGGCATTATGTCATGCCTGGTTGGAACATTACGGGGAAACTTACTGAGACTACCGCACAATGACATGAAAAGCGACACCTCATATATATATATATATATATATGAACAAGGTGGAAAATCATATATACAGCAAAAAAATTTCCATATGAACTAGCTTACTTGACATAGTGCCAATGTTCACGAATAGGGTCAGACCAGTGAACCGACAGAGGATATATATGGTTAAATGCTGACTAAGGCGAGCCATCTGTTCATTTGCGGCTCGATTTCATGTATCCTTCAAGGTCGTATTTCTCGTACACCGCAACTTGGTGTTCCTCCCACCATCGCTCTGCCTCCTTCTCTGAGAAGTGCTTCCGGCTACAAAAACAGTATGCAATAATTTGCTCATGATGCATTTGAACAGATGAAAGTAAAAATGAGTGTACATTTCAATCATCCAAAATGAATAACACATTGTTGACATGAATTGATTGTATATTTCACCTGAAAAACTCAGTAGATCTGAATTTAAATTACTGAATTTATGTCTCCTCCTTAACTTGGCCTGCTCTAATGTATATTCCCTAGAGCGAATTTGGGCCACTCAAATAGAGGTTGCAATTGATTAGGCTCGATTTGGTCAAGTATTGATGGATCGTGATGATGTTCAAGAACAAATTTGTACTCTACACATCCATGCTTATACACATGCACAAAAATAAAAGTAACAGATGGGATAGATCGTAAAATAAGTCTAGCAATGCAGGCGGATAGTATGGTACCTAAACCTCACTCGTTTCAGCCCCTTTTGCCCGTTTGGCAAGGCTGTGAATGTAAGATATATACCAAGCTCATATTGCTCTATCCATTCAAGCCCCATATCTTTAGCAACATTTGGTTGAACTTCTTTTCTCACAGGATGAGAATGGGCCAATTTCGAGCCATCCCGCCACTCGTCTTTTTCGTAAAGGGGTTTCGATGCATCTGTTAATGCAGTAGGAGAGCCACAGGAACTGTTAGTCTGCCGGCCTTTCATAACATTCAGTTCTCCCAGAAATGGTGCATTTTGAGGCATTTGCTCATCAACACCGTCTTTTGTCCCTCTCCCAACAGAGGCTTTGGTTGACAACTTATGGAGCTGCAAGGAAAGGAGCCCCAATGACTGCTGCTTAGTAGTGAAATACAGAGGCAAGTTGGAAATACAGAATTGAAGAAAAAAAATACTTATGCAAGCAAACAATCAAAAGACAGGTTTATATGATAATTAACCGGGATCTTAGGTTAGTAAACCCTAATAAATAATCAACCAGGAAGTTCCAAAACGTACATCAAAGCATAATGTATCCTTTGAAAACCGCAAGATTAATGTACTCTTAATACAGGGCAGATTGTCAGAGCAGATTTCAACTGGATTAAGAAGCTACTCCAGGCTCAAGCATAAGGAATAAGAACAAGTATTTTCCCAGACTAGGAGTGCATTGTTCTAGTAAAAAATTATGATGTCCGACATGTATGATCCTCCTCATTGTATGATCTTACCACTAAAACGCTTAAATCTCATTGATTGCCAAATGATGATTTCCATCCAAGGAGCTAGTTTGAACAAGAGCTAACATGGTATGTCAAAAACTACAAGAAAATACATATATAGATTTTCGTGTTCACTTATGCAGTCTTCATGACAACAATCATTTTGATGCAGCAAAGCAGAAGTTACAGGTCAAATAATAGAAGGACAAAGAGGCCACTGTGATTCCATGTCACGCCACTGGAGAAGATCAAAAGCAAATGCTAGATGGACTCTAAAACTGTCAAAATTTTCTGCATTCTTGAATGGATTGGACACATTGAAGGAAAAGTCCCAAAATATATTTGATTTGGCACTAAAAGTCCCTTTAATGCAATTGACTGACAGACAGGAAGCAGAAAGAATTCATCTGGTTGAGTTGAGTGACAAAAGAAAGCGTCTGGAAGCATGTATTCATTCATAATGAAAGTAGATAGTAATCACCTGCACTGCCAAGGCTTTGATAACCTCATTTGCTACTTTACATTTAGCAGCTTCTTCCCTAGCCAGAGACCGTGTTTCCTCAAGTTTTCTTTGACACTCCTTAATCTTCTGGTTTCTGATCAAACATTGTTCTTCAAGAGTCCTTGCCTGCGAAGAAGAAATTATAACACTCCCATGGTAACTAATTTGGGTAGGTTTGGTTACATTACATAACAGAGGGTTGAATACTGAAATTGCAGACATTTATCTGTAATTTAAGTTGCAAAGAGAAGAATGCCTGGGGATAGAAGTTGACTTTTAGACAACTACATATGGGAAACGCTTAGGAAAAATGTGTAATAGAAAAATGTACCTTCACGGGGACAAACAAAAATAATTTTCAACAAATATCTCTAAGGCACTTGTTAAGACCCCACTAAAATAGAAAAAGCGCATATTAATGCACCAAGATAATTGATCAAAATCATATCTCGAGCAAGTGACATCCTTTAAACAGAAATTTGTATAACAAGTTCCCTCGGGGCACTCTTTAGCCTTTCCCTTTCCTTACTATAAGCAGCAAGATATATGTGTAGTTTTTTTCTTTGTTTTTCATTTTACAAAAGCAATCTCTCACAACACTAATGCACGGAAACTGAAATCAGTTTACAGTATGCTATTCTTCAGCCGCATCTAGCAGAGAAGACCATTGATTGTGTAATCTTTCAGTGTTAACTCAATAAGAGGAGCAAATGAAAAATTTACCACACTCATCTGCCTTACTGGCGTATTACTAACCAATGGAACAAAGAAAGATGCCCAGTGACCGGCACCAAACCCTTAGAATTGAAAGCCTTTCCAAGGCATATTATATGGACATTATTCATAAACCATCAATATCCTAGTAAATCCAAGTATTCTTGTGCATGTGGATGCACATTTAGAGGACATTAAACAGCCAGAGCAACGCCAGGAAGCCATGTGAAAATTTCAGAAGTGGGAATGAGAAACAAGTACCTGATTAATCAATCTGTGCATCTCTTCAGAGAGCATTTTAGCAGATTCAGGCTTGACTTCCTGAGTATTCGTGGCAGTTTTAATAGAAAGCTTTGATCCTGGAGGTCTAGTTAGCGAATGAATTGGAGAAATGGTGAGAGCTTGGGTCTTGGGAAGAGGAGCAAGCTCCATAGAACATTCAAAACAAGTAGGGCGAGAAACTTGTCCCCATTGTGGCATTCTAGTCAACAAGGATGGAACAAAATCTAAATCTTCGCATCCCTCTTTTTTATCAGGCAATATCTGCATTTCACTGAACTGCGATACTTTACCACAAGGTCGCCTACATTGCAAAGTTAGGCCCAGTCTAGGAGTGAGTGAAGGGGTTTCTTTTTCATCTGAGAATCTATTATGTGGGATTGACAGCTGTTTTTGACCATCTTTTTCTGAATTAGAACAAGTATGTATTTGCAGTTTGACGAAGCACGGATCGCAAACTCGTGAAGGTTTGTTTCTGTTTGGTGCCAGAGATGCATTCTTGACTTTATTGCTACTGCAAGTATGACAGATCAATAAACCACAGTTATAGCAGTTGTGCTTCCTCCTTGTGAATCCAAAAGGGACTCTGCATCTACTACAAGCTGTTTGGTCACCAACTGAAACAAATTTATGTATGCAGATAGCGGCTGTTGTATTTGAACCACAAGATATGCTTTCAACTATTCTGTCGCACAAGGCCTCAACCAACGTTGGTGAGCCTCTGTCTTCAGTATTGCCCAATCCTAGCTGTCCATGTGCACCCTTTCCCCAAACATAAACGCTTCCTCGAGATGTCAACACAGCTGTATGATAGGACCCTGTTGCAATCTGCATGACAAATTCATCCTTAAGCTTTCCTTCAATGACAATGATCGATTGGTCCGTGGCTTGTGGATTCCCCAATTGCCCATGCATTCCACTACCTAATGTGTGCACCTTACCCAACTTGGTAAGTGCAACAGTAAATGTTCGTCCACAAGAGACTTGGACGAAATCATGATCCACGAGTTTTGCAACACAAGTTGGAAGAAGCCTTTTCTCTTGATCACCATGCCCGAGCCTCCCTCTATCACCATCACCCCAAGTAAATAACTTCCCACTCACACCACTTGGTGACAAACGATCTGACACAACTTCCACAATGGCAGCAGTGTGCCAATGCCCGCACGCAACAGATTTCACTCGAGAGCCGCTGAAAGATTCAACTTCTTTTGGCCAAGAGATACTCCGAAGATCCCCATGCCCAAGAACACCAAAAGTCCCATCCCCGAATGTATACAACTGTCTTGAAGTGGTAATAATAGCAGTGTGCCATATTCCACAAGAAACAGATGATACCTTAATACCATCAGGAGGACCAGAAATTTTACACGGCAACCATTGATTTCTACTTCTCTCCTCAACAGCTAAGTCAGACCCAATGTTATAGTCGCCCCAAGCATATAAGTCGCCAGATAGAGTGACAGCACATGTTTGATGTTCACCAGAAGTAACAGATTTTACATGGACCATGGATAAGGACTCGACTAGTTTTGGACAACTCTCATCCATATTAACCTTATGTCCCAGCTTTCCCTTGTCTGCCTCACCCCAGCAAAACACTTCGCCCTGTTTAGTAACTAAGGCAGCATGTTTTCCTCCTAAAGATATTTGCTCCACATCTAACGTCATTGCGGATTCTAACAGTCTGGGGAACAAGGAATCCCTCAGCATTCCAGTGTTGTCGACAGATTTATCAACCACTCCTCTGAGTGCCCCTCCAGCTCCTTCACCCCAGATGAAGATATCCTTCAGGTTTTTGTTTGGTTCAACATGAGTAGAGCTGTAATCAGGTGAGGCAAACTGTCTAGGCAAGTCTTTTGAATATCTCTGCCACCATAAGATGATTCTGACTTACTTAGATTCTTTGATTCAGCAGACAAGAACTCAGGATTGTTGTAATATGTGATATCATGGACCTGCGACGTGCTCGACTCTGATGAATAAAAGCTATCAGAAGAATTGGAGGAGCCTTCGGAGAAATACCTTTTTGAAAGTGATAACGCAGGACTCCCGCATAAGCTGCGCACCTTCAAAATAGCATATAGAAAGAATAAGATCTACCTTCACTGCTTGCAACAAATGAGAAAATGAACTGTACATACATATGTTGAATCCAAAAATAAAGCATTTGAAAGGAAAGAGAGCTCTCTAGTTCACTATTTGGTTTGCCATTGCTCAATAGCCTCTCAATTACAACATTATTGTGAGAGAGGCCGTCCAAGGTGGAGAATTTCCTCAGCCACTGACTTGTATGATGAGTCCGCCTATCTAATTTATCAATGATTTACATCGACAAGATAGTAGCATTGAACTAATACATAGACCATTACTTACAATCTGGCAACAGTGCTAAAATTTGGAGCTACCTTCACTTCAAAGGACATTCGGATGGCTTTTCAACAAATAAAGAGATATTCCTAGTATATTTGCCTGTGCCTGTCTTTCTCCCGTCTATTGAAATCACAGGCAAAAACTTTTTAGTAGTTATAACAGAGTACTAACGGAACTAGGTTAATACCCAAGCAGAGCAAAAGGTAATTGTCTGCTACCCCAGTGTAAGCAGAAACTTTTTTCTTAACAGAGGAAGGAACCTGGTGTGAACATATTTCAGCAACACTAACAACGTGGTAAAATTGGCAAAATATATGAGAATGTACAGATATCACTTAGAACAGTATTTACTCAATAATCTCAAGAAAACTTTTTTAACCTGGCAAAATCCTGCAGTATCTTCAAGAAGTCCTAGGTTGTATTTTCTCCGCATAAAACCTGCCGGACTGTTGACACAAGTTTGAACACCACTTGGGCTTCTGAAACTTGCAAATGGTCTGGAATGGTGACACTTTGATATGATGGTTTTCAAGCCCAGATACCAAGAATCGGCCTGTGCATGATCCTTGCATATCTATACAACAGGGAAAGGAGAGAAGAATAATTGAAGCCCTTCTCTTCCTCACGTAATTCTATTGCAAAACCAGTGCAAGATGAATAATAAAAATCCTTGAGTCTAGTAAAATGTGGAAAGATAAGTACACTCCAGAAAGTTGAGATGATTCCACATTCAAGGACATATTGAGTACACATTAAACTTTACCAGATCAATTGAGCGTTTACCATCAGCATAGATGAGAGAAAATGACTGTGCCTCCCTGTCTGGTTGAAGTTGCTTCTGAAAATTTACCTTGCAAAGTGAAAATTCCTGTTAGTAAAACAGAAGGAGCACTGAAAGATATTTACTTGAATCAAAAAACCAATTTGCATTCGGATGCATGTTAATAGCACATACAGTCCTCTGTCCACGAATAACTTCAGTAACTGAGCTTAGTCTCAATTGCTTTTCCTCTTGGCCTGAGTACCAAATCATAAACTTCTCATCCTGAAACAAAACACGCATGATTAGTTTTCCTCAACAAATTGCAAAAGAGGGGAAATTTTTATCCACTTAATTGAAGTGTAAGCAGAAGAGTGCTCCTCTAGAAAGCCAACCTACGTAACAATGCTTGGAATATATTACTTCTATGGAGAAGAAATATCTAGCACTAATTAGAAGTAAAAGGGAAAGTTGGCCTCCGAGGCAACATTCTAACATAAAAGTAGTTGTCAAACACAACAATAAGCATATGGGAAGAAAAGATCAGGTGCCCTTTTTCAAAATAAGATGACTTGAAGTTGCAGAATGAATGGACTTTCCTTGATAATGATGTTACAGAACTGTACAAAACAAATGGAAGATTACTACCCTGTGAACATCCATGGGCAACTTGAGTCAATGGAGGAGTAAATAGTACTTGATTTAAGACAAATAAGAATAAATTGATCCCAGCAAAGAAGTGGATTATGTGTAGTGAAATCCAATGCACGACGACTAGAGATGGAAGGCTTCCAATGAGCCGATGACCATCGACCACACTAGCAACTCTCACATGCTTCTGTTCCAAGATCTAGAATAAAGCCAATGACACTCGAATAAAATGAATGAGTATCCAATCAGTTCCTGTTGATAATAAAATGCTGGGATGCTCAAACAACACATTGGTCTTCGTTTAAGTATGGCATCAGTACAGAAATAGGAGAAAAGAACATGAATAAAGATGCAATCTCTTGGGAAGATCCGCCGCAACCACGGTTGAACAGTTCTTTAGTCCGGGGTTCTTTCTTATTATTCAAGTTTTGTGAATACAAATTATGCACGTCCTTGTTAAATGATTGCACTGCCCTAGAGATACCTAGCTATAGAATTGCTTAACACCATCATATAGCCCGTCATATGAGTCCTCCAGCTCTGCCTGGAAACATAAAGAATGAAGATTACCAAGGTTTGGTGCTGCACATGATAAATATTTCTCTCCTTGGAAAATGACTTAAAAGTATTAGAACAACTCCATCAACTAGGTTAGACAGTTATTAAAAAAAAAAAAAAAGAAGAAGCAAATATCAATCCCACACTATTCCATAATCGGAAGATCCATCTTTTTAGTTGCTCTTCTAGCACTTGACCTACCACAGAAATCCTGAAAGGGCAGACTCTGGGCCTTCTCATTCCTTCACACTTCAAAAGATAGGCGCCCTTCTTTACGGCCATAATCGCCTGCAGTGATTTAATTGGAGTCCCATCATTGCAATTTTTAACGGCGTTCAAAACAAACTTTAAACTTCCTACTTTACCGCATGAAAAGGAAGGTGCTTGCTGCATCTAAAACTATGCACTAACAAAGAAGTTCGGAACAAAAAAATAGAAGTCATGCATAGAGAGAGAGAGAGAGAGAGAGAGATGTCTAATTTCCTTGTAATTACGAATGCCATCAAAGCCGATACTACAAACAAGTTAAAAAGGAAAAAGAAAGCATAAGAGAGGCATAAAAGAAAACCAAGAAGTTTATCGCTTATGAATGAACAGATGAAGCAACTATGTAGTGTAGAACCCAGGAAAGCACTCCACATTCTCAACAATTAATGGCCCGTCACGCAAAACGAAACAGAGAAAACCGTATCTTCACAGACTTAAACACCGAAACAAGTGGAAAATTCAGCAATGTGGGAATGGAAACCAGCAAAACCATATGATTTGGAAATGGCGGCATGCAGTCGCGCACCAACAACGCATTCACGAG
The DNA here is from genome assembly GCA_014182375.1 of Eucalyptus virginea. Classification (NCBI taxonomy): domain Eukaryota; kingdom Viridiplantae; phylum Streptophyta; class Magnoliopsida; order Myrtales; family Myrtaceae; genus Eucalyptus; species Eucalyptus virginea. The sequence continues at coordinate 39,916,620 of CM024519.1, read as the reverse complement.
CAAGAAAGCGGGAAAACATAGAACAGACAGAACCAGAGCTGTGAAACCTGTTCGACTGTTCTGTCGGTCGAAACTCTTTCCAAGAACTCTTCACCCATCATGCCTTCACACACACACAGAGACAGAGAGGATGTTGTGTTGGCGTAATCTCTGCTCCACTGCACTGCAATGGTTGTCCTGAGTCTCAGTCAGCTCTGCGCGCGTCGAGTGGAGAGTGGACTCAGTGGAGCTGGCGGAAGAGAAGACGAGGGGGTTTTTATATTCAGTAATAACTGGACAAAACACAATCAAACATGCACGTGCGCACCATCCCCACACCTTCGTTTTCATCTGCTTGATAAATTGAATTTCACATCCCTTCAGCTTCATCATCTTTCTCACTTCTCTCATAATTAATAATAACTTATAATATGTATACCTTCGCTTTTGTATGTTTCTTGCACATGGACAGAAGAATATGCCACTATGAATATATTAAGTACACAACAAAATCGAATTTGACTCTGGAAAATTTTAAAATTAACGCCTAGTTCCTACGTTTGATCTCGTGAGAATTTATCATTTTTCCCCTCAACTCACTAGAAAACTCTTTCTACCCTCATTTCAATGAGAAAATCATCCTTCTCCCGAACTCTTAAGAAATTGTTAATTCTCCCTGATTTATAGGAAATTGCATGTTTCTTGAACTTTGCAAATTTTGCATTTCCTTTCTCTTGTTCTCGATGTATAGACATTGCACATGGATATCTCATTTGATGTCAATAAATTATATGAATTGTCCATAATCACAACAAGAAGTTCAAAATTTTTATAACGGAAATTCACTCTCTTAAAAAATTTGGGAAAATCTTCATGCATTATCCAAAAGATGTCAAGGGCCTGTTAATCCCACCCTTATGAGTAATTAGGAGTCTCCCCATTTACTTACAAAAACTAGCATAATTACCAAAAAAGCTGAAATTATTGTAGAGATGTCAATTTTAAATTTGGCCAATTTAATCCTAAATCATTTTACAATGCCAATGAAATCATTCCGGCCCTTTTTCACTAAAATCATTTATGTAAACACCAACTGTTATACGTAGTAGGACCGACATTAACGTAAGCAAATTTTATAAATATTTTTAAAAAAACTATTCTTTTTATTATTTCAATGCTTTGCCAATCTGGACAAGAGCCTACAAGCCCTTGTCAACCATAGGCAAGGATCACCTTCCCTCACCTAGTAGCTAGTGAGGCTTGGTGACCATCACCAATTATGGTGGAAAAATAAACGAAAAATATTTTTAAAAAATTGCAAAAATTATTCACATCAAAGTGAGGCATTCCACGTCAAATGACCAAAGTTCACCTCAGCAATTTAGGGTCAAAATTGATCTAAATAATTACATTGACAAATTACCAAAAAATTTAAAATTAAATTGACCAAATTAAAAAATTTAGGACTAAGTTAGTATACATACACTTTTTGATAATTTTTTGTTAAAAAACTAGTAGTTAAGATTTAACCGTAGAATGGCAGAGCATCTCAATCGCTCTCTGAAGTTTAGATCGTCTCTTTGTCAACATTTCTTTTGGCACGTCCTCAGGTCAATTTTCACCAACACAACCATGGCACTTCAAGGTGTTCCTCAATTGACCTACTTATTCACGCTAGAAAAATTGATATCACGCTAGAAAAATTGATATCGACTCTATAATGGCGTCCTAAGGATTTGATCATCTTGATCGAGATCCCAACTTGAGACAGGGAAAAATTCGAGGAAAGACTCTGCCTTGCGATTATTAAATCGTGGAAAAGATCACAATCTTACCCTAGACATCGCTTGCAATCATGCAATTCGAAAGTTGTGCTGTTTCTATAATTCGGAGAGTAATTTCACCCCGCAAATGTTGGCAAAAAACTCAATGGTCCAGCGATGGTTAAGCACAAAAGAGGGAATAAAAGAAATCAACTGGCCACCTGAAAAAGCTTAAGAAAATGGAGATAATGATAGTATGACAGAGAATAGGTCAAAAGTCATAGTTGAGACAGTAAGAAATTTAGGGTTTTCGCGGCAAATTTCATCCACTAATCCACCACCCAACTAACCCCGATATAAAATAAACCCTTTTGCTCCTGGGACCTCTTTAGGGTTTGCGCGACTATAGAGGGGCTTCTAAAGTCAATGGAATTTCGTTTAGAGTGCCCCTGATCATAATTAGGCATGTCCGGTTCCTATCGGGCAATTCAACAGCATGCAAACATGCACGACAATTCACCTAATTTTTTAAATGTATACCAACCAAAACATAGGCTTAAGAAATTGTACATGTGGACATACATCTATCTTGTGGGATTAGATTATGTTATCATAAATACAATGAGAGAGAAATTGCGGGCTACTAATGTGGGCTTTAAATTGAAATCTCTAGCAATATATCCCCTAGGCAATAGGCTACTTATGTTACTAATGCTTTGGAACTAGGAGCTACCTGTGTTCGTAGCACTTCAATCTGTTGAAAGTAATTATGGTGCTAATGAGCTTGTTATCTATGTCTGTCCAAGTATCACAGCCTACGTACCGTGGTGGACCCTGGGGCTGATTATTTCAGGGATAATATATTAGAATTCTCAACACACATTCGAAATAAGAGTGACCCTTGTCATAATATATTCATGAGTTTGAGATTCACTAACTTAGATATCTTCTTTTTATCAAAAGATATAATTTGACATTTTCATATTTCGAGTTATATTTTAAGATTATTCAAATCAAGAATCCTCATGAGTTAAAGGACAAATCATAAGATCCTCACCGATTTGTGTTAGTCGGTGATGGAACCAGAATTTCAAATGACAACTTGAGTTACTTCAAATAGAGCAAATGGGTTGAAAAACCCTAAATGCATGCCATCTTGGACATTTATGATACACGACTCTTAAAAGTGGCCAATCATAATCAACTAGTGAATGAGAGCATGATAAAATAGTTTTGATAATTCAATGTTTAAATTGTAAGATATGCACGGTGATTCACTAAAGATTTGCACGTTATTCATTCACAAGATAAGTAGTTAGCTAATTTATGCATGAATTTACTTGTTTACGAAATTTCTCTCAAAATATTAGAAAACATATTTCCACTAGCACAACATAGTGTATGGTACACGCAAACGCAACCTCTCCTAGTATCCAACTAGTCCATCATTTTAGGGAGAAGCCGAAACATGCGATTCGATCTTGCGTTACGGCATACGCCAAAATGTTCCCCCAGGAAGGAAGGAACGCAGCTAAATATGCGGTACCATACCCGAGAAACAGAGAATTTTCAAAGAGTGGTTCGACACTCGATGCATATTTATGTTGTACTTGAAATCCCTCGTCTTAATTAATCAAAGCTAGGTTGTACTGTGCGTGAACAGTTGGTCCTCAACTGCTTCGACTCGTGGGACAAAAGTGAGAACATGATTGCATTAACTTTCCAGTTTCCACTCACATAAAAAGCAGGAGAGCAGTCAAAAAAGCGGACCGCATGTGACAAATCGTACGTTCCTAATCACATGTTTGGATTGATTCTTGTTTTCTTGGAGATCCGGCTTCTGTTTGAGATTAGCAAGCCCTGGGTGTGCAGAACATAATACGTGGGGAACTCGGTGTAAATTGGAAAGGTGAAACTGAGTACTTGGCCTGCTGCTCGTTCCAGAATCTGCAGGTCGGACGTATGATTGCATGTATAAGTGGCCTGGCCGGTCAAAATAATGTCGCTGACCATCGCGCGGGATGGGCTCCGGGAGACACGAAGTGGGCTAACGTTAGATTGGCCCCATGCGTCCGTTTGTCTCCCAAATGTCTGTATTTCTGGTGGAACGCATCTTATACAATACCAACGTGTACTTTGCATAGGGGCTCCATTTGCCAAGCGAGGTTGGGACAATCTGGTTTTCTCTGCCTTGTTGTCCTCTTTGCCTGACCAGATCTATGTCAACAAGATGGGCATGGACCATTTGCTGATGGGGATGCAGTTGCCGAAGCGGCACTTGCAGAATGGTCGGTCTGGCAGATTCCGAATAGTGGGGCTTGTGGCAGGGAATCAAACACTGCAAATCAAGCCATCTGCAGGCCTGCGAGGGTCGTCCTCGAAAAATTTGTCCTAGACCTTATTACAAGACCTGCGTGAAGGACTTTCGACCTCGAGATCAGTTGTTTTCTTATTTAGCAATCTACTTCAGCTCGATTTGAAGGCAGCCTTTTGTAACTGCATTGAATGTACAGAAAGAAAATCGGAAATGATTACCTTGCTGCTTGATCACATCCGCAATCCGATAGGTGTATTAGACGGGGCACTTCATACCTAACAATATTGATGAGTAGTCACAATCTCATCCTAGAGGAACCCTGGACTTTGCATTTGGACGTCCATCATTAATTCTTCGGATAGGCTTGTACATATCCAAGTCGACGCAGCACTCACTTACACCCACAAAATCCAAGCTAGGCAAGAACTTTGGTTCCATCTGAAATTGTTCGGTTTTATTATGCAGTTTCTGTGCAATAATGCGTTTAGACAGACGATAAAAATGGTTTCGTTCACGCTTGATTTAGAGATGCTAAAGGTTCAAAACTTCTGCATCGTCTTCTATGGAGGTATGCATGATTCGATTGAAATCGACCTCAAGTTCCATGTATATCATGCATAACAATAATAACTTGACGCGACGTGCGCATCAGCTCAAATGTCAGCCATGACTGGAATTGCCGAAAGGGAGTGAAATTAATTCCTACATCGCTATGGGGCATGTTGGAGTTGTGCGGGTCAATTCAGTCTTGCAAGGATTTTACTCACAATTCCTACATCGCTGTGGGGCAACTTCGCCATGTTGAAGAGAAGTCCATGCATAGAAAAAGATGGCATCATGATTATCCGAAACCATTATATTTAGGATTTTGTTTAAAAAAAAACCGTCTTAATGATGCTTGTTAAGCTATCTATTAAAGAAAATTTGCAGTTTCTGATGCAATATTTGTCGTCGTGTCACGTGTAAGCGATATGGATTGTTAGAAAAAGAAGAGGACAAAGGGATTCATAATCGAACGTTCAATCAATCTCGGACTGAACCGCATTATAAACCAATTAAATAGTAGGGTTCTCCGAGATAGCTTGGAGGGGCTTGCGGTGCATGGCCACATGCAAATTGGAAGGAATATGTCGCGAAACATTCATCTGTTGGCCAAAGGACAAGCAGCCCGAGATACCCTCCGTCCTTCCTTTCATTTTTGGGGGGGGCAATCATGCCTCTATCTTAAATTGATCACTCAAAGCCCTCACAAATCTCTGGGCAAAGACTAGGACCTGTCCCCTCAAACATCAAACTCTTATCCCACCTTGTTTGTTGTCGTTGTTTCTTGTGATCGTTGTCCGATTTTGGGAGCTGTTTTTCGCCTTGAGAAGTCCCGAGGTCGTGATTTCGCCGGGCTTGTTTCTCAGCTCGGAGATTTGGAATTTGCGGTTGTCGCTAGAGGCCCCTGTGAAGTAACAACGATGCTACGTGGTGTTGTAGGCTTTGCATTTAGATGATGCTCGTCATCCCATGTGCAGTTTCCATCTCCTGAAAGCACATAACGTGAAGCTGTTCTCCATTTCTTTTGTCGCCTCATGTTGCTTATCCATCTTCTTACCACCAAAGTTTTGAAGAAAATCAGTAATAAAATGAGATTTTAAGGTTTTAGTCATATAGTATGTCGGCGTATCAATATCTTTATCTCATCTTTCTATCCCACTGCGGTCGTCATTCTTATGCGCCACACAGTTTAAAGCTCAAATCTTATGTGCCGAAGAAACTAAAACTCGACAACAAATTTTGACATTTTTTGGTATTATTAACCCCCATTCCATACAAAATGTGACAATCGGTCGACCGTGAGTTCAAGTCTAGAGAAGCATCTAAAACCGAGCTCGTGGATTTGGAATTTCGATGGCCATCACTGGAGATTCACCCCTTGAGCACCACCCCCCAAGTCTGTCCATGATGTAACTTACAAGTTTGGCCATATGGTTCCTAGTTCCAACGAGGACGGTGTATGTACCACGAGAAGTTTCTCAAGAGTGTAGAGTTTTGAGAGCTAAAAAGGCCAGACTCAACGAATGGAAACAGCATATTCACATCAGAATTGGGTTATACATAACATGACTGCAAAATACAATCGAGCATTAGTTTTTTTGGCATGTTACAATGCATACAAATGTCGTAAAGCATATAAAATAAGATGCATCAGTCTCCATAACATAAGAGTATTATCACCCACAATACAGTCCACTGCTACACAAAACTCTCATCTCTTCCTTAGAAATTGGCACGTCCATGCAACCTTGGTTTCTTTGTAAGAAAAGTACAGCATCGATTATAACTTTCCCAAATCCGCATCCATAAAATACAACTCACCATCAACGAAAAGTAAAACATTCCTACTCTGATACCTAAGTTTTACATTTCTAAAGAATTTGGGCAGCATATTAACCTTTTCTCCATAATAATCCAAGGGCATGGGCATGCAACCGCAGCTACCTAGAGACCCAGGCAGAACACATTTATGAAAGGATACACCTATTTTTGATGGAAATGCCCTTTCTGTGACTAATGGTACATACACTTGAGCTTGCTTGTGCTACTCAAGTCACTTTTTCACCTCTTTTTCCATCAAAATGTGCACTTTTACAGCACACAAGCATATCCGATACCAATGAGGAGGGCAGAGAGTAATCAAAAGAATGCCTTGTTTTTGATTACGTTAATCAAACTTTCAGGACTCAAATTGCTTGCCTTCAAAAGTCTGTCCAAAGATCCAATTCTTGGGAGCAACATTGTAAGATGTCACCGTAACCCCATCGCTAGAGGTCACCTCAAAGGACAGGGGCTGGTTCCTCAGATCTGCATTAATGTGCCAGTTCTGACCCCAATTCCTCCCCATTGGAAGCCATCCGGTTTTCGAGCCTTTAATTTTTATTGCAGCTATATCTCCAGCACCAGCCACATTGCGGATCAAGACTGAGATGAAGATACCCGAGCCATCAACTGTAAAACGAATTCCTCCCTCCTTTCTGCATTTGATCCTACATAGTGACAAAGAAGAGAATGAACAATATCTCTTTCAAGAGTCCAGAAGTTAAGTGATTTGCATCGCAAAAGTATCTCTACACCATATTGCATCCCCCACTCTTCATCTAGGCCTAATGACTAGGCTAGTGACATTTTTGTTGTCAATTAGATAGAGAAGAATTGACATAACATTTGTAATACCGGTGTTCAATTTCCCAATAAGTAGGAAAACGCAGCATATTCCAGGCACAAAAACTTTTACCAAAAGCAGCGTTATCAATCGAAGCTCTGGAAGAACCATGTCAATGAATCTAAACAAAGGCAGAGTGCCCTAGAATTGGAGATCATGTGTCCGGAAAGGAAAGCACACCTCATCCTGGGGTATTAACAGATTGAGTTACTTGTGTTAAGCAATGAATTGAAGAAATCAAACTACAATGGTTGATGCAGCATTTTTCTTTTAAAGGACTTCCATAACTATGACAGCAGTCAATTTGCTGAGTTTATACAGATACATGATATATCCTTATGCCATTACATAGATAGGATGAACAGAAAAAAGCCATATCCAAAAGTTGATCATAAAGTTCCTAGATTGAAGTCTCAAAACAAGCTGGAGTTCTCATTAGAACCATTTTATGGATATTAAAACAGAACAGGTACAAATTGAAAATTATGGATCAAACAAATTTTCAGAGAAGCAAAATGCAAATTGATGTTTGGAAATTATGAGACAAAATGAAATGAAGCCCTGTTTAGTTCTTGAAAAATTCCCATTTGCGAAAATGAAACAGTTTAAAATTTTTAGGTTCTGTTTTCTTGATAATGTGTTTAGTACATGAAAATTTCCTTCAGGAATTAAAAATTGCTAAAAATGTATTTGCTATGCCTTTTTAATGCTTACATACTATTAATTGCTTTGATGGAAAGCTTCAATTTCCCTATACTTTCTAATCTGACTAATAAAGGCATTATAAACATAAATTATTTCAAAAACTAGAATGAATATAGAAAGAGCATCTTCAGATTAATCGTGTTAATGACGCCACTATTCCGTGTCAATATTTCGGTTGACCTATCTTATAGCATTTTACATTAAGGGTGAAAGCTTTAAGGATTTGAAAATTTTCCTTGAAGCTTCTGAAAGCTGAAGACAAAGTTTCAGCCTTCAAAAAGGAAGTTTCCTTCAAGCTTCCTTTTCTGAAGCCCCAACCGGGGTTCCCCAGGAGGGAGTAGTCATCAAGGGTGTCTCCCTTGGTCACTTAGCAACCATCAGCTAACAGATCATGACAATTGATTTGGAGAGCAAGTGCAAAAGATAGATGTAAACATGTATTATGAGGAGCGAGTTAGCAACATGTTCCATAAAGATCTTATGTTTTCATATGGTTAGAAAACACTTAACTTTCAGTCTAAGCATAACTTTAGAAAAAGCGTGTTCTTGCATTTTCAATGCAGACTGCTTCCAAATTCAACCAAACACCATCCCTTGAAGTTTTCTTTTTCAAAAAGAATGAAAACAAGTATTTGGAGTAAATTTTCAAATGGCAAACAGGCTGGGAACTCTCTCCAACCAATGTGCTACCTATTGTCATTGTGGAAATTCCAAAAAACAGTCACAAACCGAATTCTTTAACCAGTGCCGTAAGCAGGCAGAGAATAAGCAAAAAATTCCTCGCATCCACAAACAGATCCTTTCAGTCAGTTATTCCATTAAACTACTTGGGAAATGACTTTGGGGAGCATTTCAATTTTCTGGTTTCCTAAAAGGAGGTGTCATCACAGATACTACCAATAGAAAAGAACTTCTCCATAATAGATTTGTTTTGTTACTATTAAGTAACTAGCCATCCTTCCATAAATAAGGACTTCTTCAAAAACTTAATTTTGCCCATAAAGCCTACTTTTTCTCTGTAATTGTGCATTCAATAGCCATATTTTTAAAAGAACTAGAGAATAAGAAAAGATGTTTTCCCAATTGTTCTATCAGCATGAAATGTTAATTCCAATTTCTTGACAAATTTTCATGTCTAAACAAAATTATATGTAACATCCATGAATATGGAAAATCCATGGAAACATCAGATAAATTTTCAGCAAAAAGAAAATTGGATGGTTCTAGTTCCATCTAAGACACTCACAATACATTAAAGATTCTAAGGCAAAAAATAGATAGTAGATGGAACTGGAAGAAGTACAAATACATGATGTCATTAAGAATCCCTGCCATTGAAACATGACACTTATTCAGATATTAGAACCTGACCCGAATGGTCCAACCTTATTCATAGGAATTACCTTATGAATCACATTAAATTTATTTAGCAGCAAATTAGTCGATGATGTCGCTACTTGAACTTAATCTAATCGCCAGAAAGATAAACTAGAGGGTCCTCTAGACTAATCTATTCCAATCAATATCTGGTCCTGAAGAAGATGAACATCCAAGTAGAAGGGCACTTCTATACTCCAACTCCAACCACCGTTAGTTACATAATAGCATTAAATTAGCAAGAAACACGCTTCAAAGATCAACCTCCTCTAATTAAATTTCCTGTCCTTTTCTAACCCCGAAAAAATATAGCGCCTCATTATCAACTCACTACAGGCAGGATAGCGACCCGTCAGACATGCCAAAACTTGGCCCATTTCGCAGGTCTACACCAAACAAAATCGAAAGAAAGATGGCAAGAACACAGGAAAGAAAAGATGCGGTGAGAATAACAACTTTAGCAGGAGCAGCAGAGTCTCTGATCGCGGACGAAACAAATTTATGAACTAACCAAGCACGATTTCTGTTCTTCGTTTAGCTCTTTCGGCTCGTAAAGCACACAGACTAATTAAGTGAGGATCAGGAACAAAAGTCCAGGGGTCGTATACCGCGTAAGCAAAGATTTGAAAGCGTCGTCTTCTTTAGATTATTAGCAATATAAGAACACAAGGCCGATCGAAACGCAATAAGACCATTGAAACGTTTTTTTTATGAAGAAATACGTTGTGGGCCTTGGCTTACCTGCGATACTGGACCGGCATGTTACCGGCCTTCCAGAGGGCGATCTTCTCGAAGGCCTCGATCGGGAGCACGAAATGCTTGTTCGGGGGGTTGCAGTGGCCGCCCGCGTCGGGGGCGAACCCGTAGTTCGGCGCGCAGAAGTTGGTGGCGGTGACGATCAGCGACGTCCCCGGGATGCACCACCGGAGGTCGTTGACGCACCGGAGCTCGAAGCACGCGCCGCAGATCTGGCCGCGCTCGAAGAGGGACTCGCTGAGCCCCGCGGTGGCCATGCCGTACCCGGCCCTCGCGAGGTCCCCGTAGCCGCACGCGCCGCCGACGGCGTCCCGGGGGTCGGCCGCGGCGTAGTAGGTGGCCCGGGCGGAGCGCCACTCGGAGAGGGAGGAGGACCGGGAGGGGGGCGACGACGACGACGCCGCCGTAGGCGTGTGGGACGCGGCCGGGGACGCGAGAGCGAGGAAGAGAGCTAGGGTTTGGAGGATCCGAGCCGACGGCGACATCGCCGGAGAGAGACGGGGACGGAGACGACGGAGACAACGACAGGGAAGCTTTGATTCGATTCTAAGATTGACGTTGCTTTTTTCTAGCTTGTCGGCTCCATGGATGGACTTGCTTGTGTGCTCAGTGCGCAGTGCTCGAGCTCGGAGCTCACTGCAATGAGTGCTCTCCCGCTTTGCTTTTTTTTTTTTTGCTTTTCCCATCGAAAGCGATAGCACCTTGCTTTTTTCCACAATTCGGGAAAGTTCTTCGTCTCATTGCCCCTCGAGTTTGGATCGATTTCGAATTTTCCCCCCTCCAATTTTTCGATTCGCCTCGATCTAGCCCAGAACAGGACATTCCCCGCAAACTTCGGATTTGTTCAGTTTAGTAATCTTCATATTTCTCTATCTAATTCCCTTTCGATCAAATCATCTTCTAATTCCCTTTCGATCAAATCAACTTCTAATCCTTTTTTAATCAAATCAACGTCTGCAATTTCATCCAAAATGAAAATTTAATTTAATTACACAGGAGACATTGCGCAATCAATTGCGATGTGGGTGATTTTGGGGGAATGTGAAGGCATTAAGTGGAACAAAATTTTAGGATCATATGGCATAAATCAAAGGGAAAATTATACGAATAATCCATGAATTTGTTCAATACATACAATGTTATCCTTGAATTTTTAATTTATTTAATACGATCCTTAAACTTTTGGTACATATTCAATGTAGTCCATAGACTAGATAATCCATGGACTATATCAAAATTATGGATTTAATAATGCAGAGACTAGATCAAACATTTATTAAGAATTTATTGACCACATTGAATAAATCAAAAGTTCATGAACCAAATTAAATATTGGGGCAAAGTTCATGGACTATTTGTATAATTATGCCTAAATTGAACTTAGAGCAAATCTGAAAACTTTTAGGGAAATTTCGCGGCGTGAATTCTTGATTCTTTTGGACGATTCCCACCATTGGCTAGATCTTGTCAACTAGAAAGTTGTTGGAATTCTCTCACCCTATGTGAGCTTCTCTTTATCCCTTAGGTGATAGTTTCTACCTCTTTCAAACCCTAGAAACCCAAAATCTAATTTCCACTCCCATGGCAGCATCGATCCCACCATCTCCAAATTGGGGATTTAGCTAACCTCCTCCAAGCTTGCTACAGCTAGAATCTTTCGATATTTCCCTCCTTACCATTTGAATCCATCATTTTCCTTCTCTTCACCTTAAAGAAAAATCAACAATGGGGAACACTTAAAACCACCCTTCTGCCTATACACAAACCCAGAATCCCTTATAAGCACACCTTCACATAGCCACCCAAAAAAAAAAAAAAAAAAAAAAAAAAAAAAAAAAAAACATCTACATTAGAAACCCTAAGTGTAGCAATCTACGCTTTGTCAAGAGTTCCCTTCACTCCATAACCCAGGAAGTTTTTGGCCTTTCCTCCTCGCATCTACCCCATTAAACAACTGGATCACAGCAAGGTACATATGACAGAGGCTTTTGAGAACCAATTGAGCCTGGTGGCATTGTGTAGGAAAATGAGTGATCTATGGTCTGAAGAAAATATCATAGAGCTAGCAGCAGAGCCCCCTAAATATGAAAAACGGGAAAGTGAACTGATCATTTATGGAAATTTTATTCTAAACCCAATATCAATTTTCAAGCATTTCTAAGTACAATGAGGAAAGCATGGAAACTAAATTCAGTAAAATGTGAGCAAATACAACCTAGGTTTGCTTTCATTTTCAGCTCCATTGAGGATAAAAGAAGAGTGTTAAAGATGGGACCTTGGTCATTTGCCAACAATCTTCTTATTCTATTGGAAGGAGACCTAGATATTCTAGAACATTATTATGAATTCATGCATCACGTTTTCATGAACAAATCTTAGCTCCCTCAAGCTCATATTAATGAAGTTTCTATGCAGCAAATAGTAGAAAAATTAGACAAGGTAGAAAAAGTAAAACTTAAAGCAAAAAATAGCAATTTGTGTAAAGCTGGAAAGGTGAAGGTGCACTTAAATTTGGCAAACCCACCAAAAACTAGCACATTTATCAATATGGGAGACAAAAAATGGTGGTTAGATTTCAAATACGAGAGACTTCCACATTTTTGCTACTTATGTAGGCTTATAAACAATTATACTTACTTTGTCTAGAGATTCCTTATGAGGAAACTAGCCTAGCTCAAGATCTGCTTGGAAGATATGGTTCGTGACTTAAGGTGGAAGTGAGGGAACAAGCCCATTTTGGAAAGATTTTTATGGAAAAACAGAATCATCTTCAACAAGGGTAGACAATGCAAACCACACCATTACTTTCTATTAATGTCTCTAAAAGGAAGGAGAATGCAAAACTAGGTGAGATGGCAATCAGCCCATACAATACCAAAAAGAACATCTTGGAAGAGGATAATATGGCAGCAAACACGTTCATAAGCCGGGGAAAGAGAACACAATAAATGTAAATTCAACCACTCAACTCAACAAGCTCAGGGAAGTATGCAAAAATGCCGAAGAAGGAAAAAAAACAGGACACAAAATTCTAGTAGCCAAAAAACATAAGCATATCCAACCTTATGAAAAGAGGGTATCATCAGCTACCTTACTGAATGAGAAGCATTTCTTGAATACTCCAATCCAGGTGTTGGAAGAGGACCAATAAGGATTTTGGTGGTCAGCCCTAATAAGCCACCCAAGCGTACATAAAGTTAATGAGCTGAAACTATCAAGGATTGGGTCCACCCTTGACAGTCCAACATATTAGAGCCTTAGGGTACACATGGTAACACTTCTATTCGGAAAATAGTTTCTTTTCAAAAATAATTCTTTTTTATTTCTACTACAGAACAATTTCGAGTAAAATAACACGTTTGGTAACTATACAAAATTTATATCCTTGAAATAGAAAAAAAAAATGCATTTGGTACGATTTATAAATTTTTATATTTATTCGTTTTTTCTTCTTACTCACGGATTGCCAACCATCGCCTACCGCCCACAACCCACCAACCACCGCTAGAGGCGGACGGACGGCGCAAGAGGGGATGGTTGATGGGCTGTGGGTGGCGATCGTGCGGCGGTAGAGGGTGGCGATCGGTTATCAACGGTCGGCGGTCATGCGCGACAGCCGCCGACAATCGGACGGCAGGGTGGTGACATCAATCGATGGCAATCGTCGGCTGACAAGGGTGGCTAGTGGGTTGTGGGCGGCGACAAGCGATGGAAACAACAGCCGCTAGCGATTGGGGGTTGCAAGACGATAATTGAGCAATGGCAACAACAACGATCACCGGTGGTCGAGCGGCGGATCGGCAATCGACCGATAGTGGCTACGAGCGGCTGAAGGTGGCCGATAGTTGACAAGCAGCCAGCGGTGGCCGCAGCAAGGAAGAAGAACCAAAAAAAATATATAAAATAAAAATTGGATTATTTCTAAAAATTATTCCCGAGAACAAGTTACCTTTTTTTGTTTCTTGTTTCTATTATAATCTATTCCCTAGCTATTTTTCTATTCATGGGAGTAGAAAAATAAGTTAGTGTTACCAAACGGATTACTATTCTTTTTTTGATCCGAAGAACAAAATAACAAAAATTTGGAGAAACAAAAACATTACCACGTAGGCCTTTAGTAGCTCTAGACAAGCTTGACTTGATTTTTCTTATGGAAATTAAGAATGGAAACTAAGAATAAAAACAACATGGTGACTCGTATAAAACAACAATTGAAATTTACATATTAAGTCATCATTAATCATATTGGGATTGCGAGAAGACTAGCTCTTATGTGGAATGAAAAGGTGAAGGTGAAAGTGGAATCTTGTTTTGGAGAGTCGATAAACGTCACCTATAAGGGCCTTAATAGTGGATACCTAATGAGGATATCTTTCCTTCATGCCCCCATAAGCTACCAACAAAGATTACAATCATGGCAAGCTATTTGCTCCATTAGTTTGTCCAATACTCTCACATGGGTTTGTATAGGAGATTTCAATGAAGTATTGTACCAATGGGAAAACGTTGGAAGGCATGAGGCAGACCAATATAGGATTGTAGCATTTCGAGAACTCTTGAATACATGCCCACTCATGGAATTGAAAGCAAAGGATGCACTTATGCATGGACAAACAACAGGGAAGGTAGGGAGTTAGTGAAAAAGAGGTTAGATGGGGCCATATGCTTTCCAAATGCAGAGGCCTTTGCATTACTAGCAATACGGTCAAAACATTATCCAATTCTACTTTCGTCAAACTCTAATGGGGTGAGAAGAAAGAAACTTTCGAGTTTGAGGCCTTCTGATTAGAAGGTTTGAGGGTCTTTTAATTAGAAAACATAGAATGTGCAGAAGTAATACTCAAAGCTTGGAAGAATGAAAGCTTCAATTACTTGAATATTAAAGCCAAGACAAAGAAGGTGGCAATGACCCTGGGAAAATAGAGTAGGAAGAAATTTCAAAATGCATCAAGGCAAATCCAGCCACTCCAAAATAGACTTACTAAGCTTTCCAACTGTGTAGAAGATTGACCAAACAGTGAGGAATACAAAAACATTATAAAATAGATTGAAAAATTATGGTGGCAAGAAGAAATGTTCTAGTTCTAAGATCCATAATAAATTGGATAAAATGGGGTAATCAAAACACAAAAAATTTTCATGCCACAATAGTCCAAAGAAGACAACGAAACAAGATTTCTATTTTACAGCTTAATGACCAGCAGTGGAGCCAAGACTCATCGAACATCAAATAACACATCAAAACTCTTTATCATTCATTATTTACTTTGGTGGGCTATAGAAATTAACAGCCCATATTAAACCAATACATACAAGTGATAAATGCCGAAATGAATAAGTTTTTGATCAAGCTAATTTTTAAAGAATAAGTTAAGGAAGCAGTATTTCAAATGAGAGCTACCAAAGCCCTAGGGCCAAACAAGCTTAACGGACTATTCTACCAAAGCCAATGGTTTATTATCTAGGAAGACATTTTCAAAATGGTTAATACTTTCTTCAAACAAGGTATTTTGAACCCTTAGAACAATGAGATCCATATTGTTCTAATTCTAAAAGTAAACAATCTAGAGAACATCACCCAATATAGGCCGATTAGCCTTTACAATTTCAATTATGGGATCATTACAAAGGTAATCGCCAATAGATTAAAACTCTAGCTCCATGATCTTATCTCTCAAGAACAAAACACTTGTGTTAGCAGCCGCCAAATTCAAGACAATATATTTATTGTTCAAGGTGTTGCATTAGCTAATGGTGCACAAAAGGAAGAGGAAAGTCCAAACAATCCTAAAACTTAACATGCAAAAAACTTACGACAAGGTCGAGTGGGACTTCTTATGTGATTATATACTAAAATTGGGCATCTGTGGAAGATGGGTCTCCCTAGTAAAACAATGTATATCCTCAGTTTCTTTTAGAATCAATGTGAATAAAGAACTTTATGAACCATTTCAACCAACTCAAGGGATCAAGTAAGTGGACCCTCACTTCCCTTATTTGTTTGTTATTATGGCTAATCTTCTATCCTCTCTCATGACTAAAGCAGTAGAAGATGAAACTATTTGAGCAATGCCATAATATACCATGTCCATCTTCAAAATCCCTATATCCATTTGTAGGGCAATTGAGAAGAGAGTATCATCATTCTAGTAGAGACAAGATGCAACAAAGAATGGCATAAATTAGAAAAGATGACCTGAAAATAGGGAAGTATTATTGGGGCCTAAGCTTAAGATATTTGGTATTTTTCGATTAAGCAATGTTGGGAAAACAAGCTTGGCAACTAATCAAAACTCCGAATGCTTTATGGAGCAAAATTTTCAAATGCATTTACTTTCCTAAAGGAGATTTCTAGAGTGCACAAAAAGGCCCCCGACTTTCTTGAGGGTGGCAAAGTATTTTAGTAGGAAGAGATGTTATAGAACTAGAAATTAAATGGGAAGTTGGGGATGGAAGAACAATCCAAGTAAGGGAGGACAAGTGGCTAACCTCCGGAAAAATTGGAGGACTAGCAAATCGAAATGACTCCCACCTGGTCAAGGATCTAATTGACAAAAACTCAGGCCAATGGAATATCCAGAAACTCAACATCATTTTTAAGGAAAGAATTGTCAATGAAATCACAACAACCCCCAAGTCTGAGCCTTGGACCTAATAAACTAGTGTGGACATTGAACAATGCAAAGGTCTATCAAGTTAAGAGCGGGTATAGTATAATATATGCTTGGGAAAGCACCAAAACAGAAGAACAACCATCAACATCCTACCAAGCCCCTAAAACACTGTGGAACATCTAGAAATTACAAATCTTCCTAAAAGCTTGATTCCTACTGTGAAGTATTTGCAACAACACACTCCCAACAAAGGAAAATATACACAGGAAGAAGATGATACCTAACACAACTTGCTCACTATGTGGCTAAGCTTTGGAAACAGTGGAACACCTCCTCACATTATGTGAATGGACAAAAGACATCTAGTTAGATCCCAAAATGGAAGCACGCACCTCCCGTACAACAATTACTAGAATCAACAAATGGGTTTGCGATTTCCTCACCTCAAACTCAAACCCAAAGTCAAAAGCACTGTTCGCGGAGGTCCTATGGCTGATCTGGAAGGCACGGAACAATCTAGTGTTTCAAAGGAGGAGGCCATACTCAAGATCTATCATCAAAGAAGCCACTTCCATAGTCCATCTTTATGCTAAATGGCACCCCAAGGGATGAAAGGTGAAACGCAACCAACGTCGAGACAGACGAACTAGAGTTTGCTGCCACCAAACTCCCTCAAGCTAAATGTCAATAACTCCTATTGCAGTACGACGATGGAGGGATTGGTCGCCGGAATATGTAGAGATGAATGGGGAACCGTCGTCAATGGTTTTGCCAAGCAAATTTGAGCTTCGTTGGTGCTGATTGCGGAAACTCTAGCTATCCTAGAAGCCTTGTCATGGCTGAAGGAAAAATCGTGGAGAAATGCAAGCACGACTGCACAAACTGAATTAAACTCTTTTGAATAGCCTCTGCACGCGGATGTTGTCTCAAACAATTCTGAAGCCGTGGATTGTGTAATAGGCCGGCTACAAACTCCTTGGGCCGCAGGTCCATAATTGAAGACTGCAGAATATTAATGGGCCAAAATTACATGGGGTCGCTTTAAAATGTGAGCCCAAAAATGCATATTAGGCTGCAAACTGGATTGTCAAAATCCACCGGACAGATTCTCTTTCATCGAATTGGAAAGAGAGTCCCTCCTCTCCACTATGTTCAATTTTATGTCTTGATAATGGAAGTTTATGTTATTCAATTGTTAATAATGAAAAGTTTATCTTCTGACCAAAAAAAAAAAATCACGATTCCCTTCTTCTTTCCATGAAAGCTTTCTTTCTAACTTCTTTTGCAAGATGGATGTTAGCAATCAATTGGGCTCGGTCCACATTCGGGCTTGGACACCATTCGGTGTTAGTTCTCGCTGGGCCCCGAAACGGAAACGGTAAGGTGTGAAGTCCACATCGCAGCTGATGAGTTGCACAGGGAAGCGTTGAAGTTAAGCCTTTCGAAGGATGATCTGTCCCATTGTTAAAGACAATCCTAACGAGATTTAAGCAAGACTTTCAAAGAAGCTTCTGAATTTGTCATTTCCTGAGTACCGCCACCAACTCTCTCTCCCTTCCTGAGTCCAAGTACAAAGATGAAAGAATTTACAAGAGAGCAAGCAGAAAGTACTTCTTCATTCGAATTATTGGTCCTCTTATACAATTATCTTCTGCAGAAAACAGCACCACTAACTTTCAGGAATCAAAAAAGGAAGCAACTGGACATGAGGCAAATCAGGGAGTACAGGCATTTATAGGTACCTACACATTTTTAGACATATTGGGGGGGAGAACAATACGTGAGGACATCAGACTAACAAATGCGATTCGAAGGCCCTAACGGGGACGCGCTCTCTACAAGCTAGACGCACACTCCAAGCTAAGGCGTACTCTTTGTACTTCCCTCTCTAGGCCGGTTGCCCCTGAGGGCTGCGTCTCCTTTTCCGCCATACACCTTTTGTAAGGCATGAATCCTCTTCCTCGTCTCTCTTGCCTCGTCATTAGTTCGGGGGCCACCGACGTGCTGCTTGGTTTCGAAAGGAAACTGAGCTTTAGGTCAAAGCCACTGTGGAACTCGTTGGAAGTTACACCGTTCCTGGATTCTGGAATCCCATTTTTGTTGATGTCTCCGCAAGTAGATCGCGGAGCCACCTTATTGCGAACCGGTGAGAGAGAGATTGTCAAATTGCCATAAAGATTTAACCAAGGCGCTGAAGGGGCAGGACCAGCTTCCATGTGATCGGTGGATGTGTCCCGTGGCTGCACTAAGTTAAGTACCCGGTTTGTTTTTGCAGGTGATGTCGCGGACACAGTATCCTGAGAAAGGGGATCTTGAAGTTTCATTTCTTTCAACTCCGACTTGACGGCCGGAGAAGATTGCCAATGCGAATCTGTTACAGATACAGTCATGCCAAACAGCTTGAGGGTTCGGGAAGGTGCTTCCTCCATGGCACCTCCTGAGGCCTCACATCCTCTAGCATGCAGCTCGAGTTTCTACAATCCCAGAAACATGCCATAAGATAAAAGAGTCTAAAGATGACACGCTGACCTCAAGGCTAAGTAGCTCTATGTTTGGCATACCTCACTAGTGATCGGACCATTCTCCTCAGCTGGCGGTTCAAAGAGTGACAGACCAGCACGGCAGGCCGCACCCCCCGAGGAACTCGGCGACGAGCTACCACTGGGTGTGCTTGCACCAGAGGAACCCAAACCATCTGAGCCTAAAGTGGATAACACAGACATAGGCGATTGGTTCTCAAGTTCGGAGACTGAGAAATTTGGAGACCCAGACCTAATTGGCTGCTGCTCCTGAGGCAAGCTTTCCTTGTTGATCGGGTGAGCCAAAAGTTTACGAGGGTAAGGATGCATCGGCTTTCGTTTTGGGCGCGGAGGAGGAATCTCAATGGGTTCCACCTTGCCATCAGTCGGGTCTTTAACGACCTGCCACAGTGAAACAAGCAGAATCAGGACAGGATCGAGAATAGCAAAGACCATCCCTTCTATGACCGTTTGAAAACCTCAGGTCATAAAAGATCAGACTTACTTCAGTCAATGGGACAGATATTTTGGTAAAGAATATGGGTATTGGAATAAGAGCAGTATACCTTTGAGAAAAATTTCTGAGCATGGCTCCGAATTTGAACGGCAGTCTTGGTGCCCACATGTTCTGAACAGAAATGAAAAATTTTATTCAGTGAATGAGAGAAACCAAAGAAATTAACACGTGAGAAGATTATTATTCCTGTTGATTACCTTCTATGCGACGCCACGCTCGACCATACAATTTAAGAGCTTCAAGGAACTTTTTGTGCTCTTCCTCTGTCCATCTCTCTCTCTGCTTCGTTATGGTGTAAGGTTTCCTTACCTATCGATATCAAAGTGACAAGTAAATCGGATTGAACAGGGAAAAAGATATAGCACAAGAACCTAAAGCTTGTCACGGAGGAAGAGGGATAGTAGACCTTGGGAGCATAGTCATTCGCACAAGAAAACTGCTCCTTTAGCGAGATGCTGGTTATCGAGTGGAGGCTATCACTCAATGACATTTCGTTGCTTCCTACGATCATATTGCTCGAATGGGCACTGCCATCTTGATCCTGCATTAGTAGAGATAAAGGTTAATAATGAACCCTGCAGCATAATCTTGAAAATCTGAAACTTAAAAATAGAGGGAGAGATCTTGCATTTAACATATCCATCTATACATTTACCATATTTTCTTCCCCCTTTAGAATTTTAATCTATGAATTCGTGGCTCTCAATTGTTTCACTCATTCATCTCTTCCTGGTTGGCCCTCGTAACTTTGTACAACCCAAAAATGCTCGATTGCAGGGAGCAGACAATTTTGTAAGAAACCCTATAAGATATACTGCGAGAATGACTTAGCTTCTACTAAATATATCAATTAAGCGCAGGAACCAAAATTCACGAGCAACAGCAGCCTTTCGAATTTCCCTTTAATCAGGAATATTAATAGCATCAGGTCACAATTTTACAAGAATCCAGACAGTAACTTCCCTCATGAAAAATAGGTGCATGATAAAAACCGTAATTCATAAGAATCGTCAATTCCCCAAGAAACGCTGAAATTTTCAGCCACGAAACTTGTTAGATCTACTGTCTCGACGGATTCAGTGAAAAGGATTGTCGCTCTCTTCGAAATAATTTCCAATTTTTTTTTTCTTTTTTCTCTTAAAAAGAACAAAAGTGAGAAATTGTACATTTCTTGGTAGGTTAAGCAATCTTCACAGACCAACCATAAGAATAACACTGAGAAAATCAACTGACCGCAGGGGGAACAAGAAAGCGCACGAAAAATTCAAAGACGAAGACGAAATTACATGAATGAAGATCACGACAGAACCGTGTGGTGCTGCGAAAATCCATACCTGTACGGTCATATCGGCACCAACGCACACCGCGCAAGATCTCGTTTTGCCAACCCCGAAAAGAGTCCAGACGAACGCCTCTCTTCCGGGCTTCCTCCTCTGCCCTCGAATCGACCGGCTCTGTTCAAAGACCGACCGATCTGGATCCCTTAGAACCGCCGCCGTCGCTGTCGTTCCGTCCGTACGAGCTCTTCTCCGGCTCAATTCTCGAGCTCCGAACGACAAAAAAAGAGAAACCACCCACTTCAAAATGGAGACTTTCGATCCACGCCTTAGCTCGGGAACTGTTCGCACCAACAACAGCAGCAACTACTTCAGTTTTCACCCACCAAACAGAAAAAAGGGGAAAAAAAAAAACAAACAAACGGATTGCGACGCAAACTAAATAAACTAGTCTCGGAAGCAGGAAACGCAAATTCAACTTGCAAAGCAGCTTACACGAACTGAAGGAAGCGCCGATTGGACGGGGGAGGGAGCACCGTGCGCGGAAATCCTTCAAAACCCGAAAGAAGAGAAGCGAAGAAGGACGCTCGGGAAGCTCCAATCCGGACCCGGATGAACCCAGAAAGGAGAGACACGGAGAGAGAGAGAGAGAGAGAGAGAGAAGGGAAGCGAAGAGAAGAAGGTGGAATTGAATATGTGTTCTTTGCGAGATCGAACTGGATTTGATTTGGGCGAGCGATGGAGAGAGAGAAGATAGAAGAGTGTCTGGGGTGATGTCTGGTGATGATGGCCCAAAAGATAAAAGCAGGGGCCGCCACGTCAGATCCGGTTTTTCGCGGAAATATTTAGCTCTGTCCCTTTTTTCTCTTTTTTTTTTTTCTTTTTCTTTTCTCGCCTAGAAATGACCCCAGGGAACGCTCGAGAACGCAGGATGGAATCTTGTGGCTCACGTCGCGAAGAGCCCCGCACACGTGGCGCTCTCTCGCGTCCCTCTCCTCTCTCTCCCTTCCGCTTTTTTTCCATCTGCGCGGCGTGTTAAATTCGGTGGGAGTGAAATTAGGAGGGAGCAACGAGACGCGCGGCACTCCCGCCACGCGCCTGCCGAAATGGGGGTGGGCCCCCACGCTCGCCTCCTGGGGCTGCCACGTGTGGATAATGGGTCGGATTGGCACTTGTGTGGATTGCAGCAGCCCCCCGCTCTTCTCTCCCCCACATGTTTTTGCCTACCCTCGGAAAAGGCCATTCAACTTCGAAAAAAAAAAAACTAGTTTTTGACCGCAATTTATACTTTAAATTCGATATGGGTACGTAACGATTTTATCTTCTCCAACATGATAAATTTAGTAACTAATCAATATAATGAATGATATCATTATTTCAAGATACAATATCTTGTTTCTTGGCGTATGTAAATGATTGTTTGTATTAATAGAAAATAGGTAAAAGCTTCCTTTTTAGTGTATAGGGATAGTATTGCTATTTATATCGAAGCGCCGTTATGACTGAATAAATTAATTGCACCCCGTGTAGGATCTAGAGATTTATCATGCATATCATATATGTTGCACGCGAGTGAAATTCATAGCATCTCTTTCACGTTTGCAATCAAAGCTAACTCCACGAAACATTCCAAATCGACACTAGGAATGATGCTATCATCGTCTCAAGATACAATTTCTTATGTCCTTACGTATGTGAATGTCAACTCATATTGATAAAAAGAAGAGGCAAAAGTTTCTCTTCCTAGAGTTTAGAACTAGTGTTATGACTAATGACTTAAAAGATTCACTTCCCTTTAGCACAACAATCCCCTGGGATATAGAGATTCATTGCACGCGTATCTTTTTTTTGTATTTGCAATCAAAACTAACTCCATAAAAACATTCCAAATCAACCCGGAGGAGGAGGGAAAATTACAACAGCAGACAAAAGGTCAGAATCGACCAAAAAGAATCTCACTAATTAACAAGTGTGAAACGAGATAAAATACTATGTAAGCATACAAGGGAATAATGACTAATATTCCCACGAACATGTGTATGATGGGAAAGCTCCCACTTAAATCAGATTCACTATCTATCAATCAAGCCAAAAAGCACATAAAGGACATGGCACCGAAGGCGAGTACGACTCCATCGCTACTCTCGTGCAATGACAACCCAACACACCTAACCCAGACGAAGACAAGAGGCATCCCAGTTGTCCCTATTTTAATTCGAGAAATCCAATGATGTCTTCTGAAGGAGGAAGATATAATTAAAATAAAATATCTTCAGCCATTAAAAAAAACACAAAGTGCGAGAGAGAGAGAGAGAGAGAAAAAGTAGGCCGAGAGTTGTGGATGGAAAAGCGCGGAGATGAGGATGAGTCGGATGAGCTGGTCTCAGGCGACTTCTAAGGCCACTTTCCCCCTTGCGCTTTTCTCCACGTCAGCGGCCCCACTCGCCGCCCTCCACAATGACTGCCCGCCACGTGTTTTTTTTTAGAGACGGGACGACGGAGACGGGCGAGGCGGATATGTTGCGGATGGCTCTGGACCACTCGTACTCCTTACCCCGATTTAAAGTAATCCCCAAAAATCCTGTCCACAAGTCCTCGCGTTAGGCTTTTCGCGAGCGGGGATGCGCTTTTTGCGTGCCGAAATTACACAAACCTCCCCCCCTAATCTTAAAATTAGTGCGTGTTTGCCACCTAAGCTTTCGCCTAATTACGCATTAGTCCCGCACTTCCGTTTTGTTATGGCTATCAATCCCCCGTTATGCTTTTCTTAACATGTGTATCTTCTACCCTTGATTGCCCTTAAAAAAAAAAGAATGAAACAAAATTAAAGTACACGAGGAGAAAAATAAATTAACTGAAATATAGTTATCATATATAAATTGATGGATGTATAGACTGTTTTATGAAAAATATCATAATCAAATAAAGAGTAGAAATGTCTAAATAGCAAAAGGGTTGAATATTAACAATGATTTTTTCATTATATTTTTTAATACTTATAGTTGTAAAAAAAATATGATTGATCAATTAAAAGTAACCAAATAGCACGTTTAATTTCAGTTGATCGTTCCCTTTTATGCTCTAAAGGCATCATTCCTGGTGTAACGCTTTTTAAATATTAATGTTAATTAATTATTTTATATATTAATTAAACCTTTAGAAATACATAAAGAGCAATCATTTTTGCTATCGAGGCCCTTTCCCTTTTTTATGGGCTCTTTGTTCACTCTTTTTCTTAAACATATTTTGTCTAATTTTATTAAAGTAGTCACACCCATCAAGTTTGACAGGATGCGGGACTTGACCCGGTTTTGGACGCTCGTGCGGACTTTGGAGCATCCCAGAAGCTTGGAGATTTTTCATTCTCTAATGTGATTATTCATGTTTATTTTTCTATTATTAGTCTCCAAGTTGATTTAGTCTTCTCCAATTTTCAATTTTTTTTTCATCTTTTTACTACAATTAAGATTAAAAGAGAAAATTTTTTTTCCAAAAAATGATTTTGAGAATGTACTCTTATTTTTCAAGTGTCTTGCACATGCTAACGAAGAAGATAAAAATGAAGAATTAGCGGCGGTAGCAAAAACGACAGTCTATGTGGATGCTGTATAAGTCGAAACTTCAGGGGCAAAAGTGCAATACCCTCGGAATTCGGGGGGGCGTTGTGTGAATTCGTCTCCCCTTATTGGAGGGCGGACAGAGGGAAAAGGGAAAAGCGATTTAGGCGGTGACAGGTGCAATGGAACGTGGAAGGTTGCGGTCAAGACTGTGAAACATGAGGCGCAAGATCTTTCTCTCAGATATTCTTTATCTTCATAAAATGAAAAAAGAAAAAAAAAAAACAAGTGCTCTCTCTTTCTTCGTTTACCTTTCGGGACGGCTCGTCCGGAACGACCCAATGCCTTGGCGACATGTGCACGGCGGGCCTGACGCTTTTTGTGCTTTTTCCCCCGGGGGGCACGACCTGGTGGGTGGGCCCTCCGTTCGAGCGTTCTAGGTTTTTACGTGTGCTCAACTAAGTACCGAAACGAGTGGCTGAGATTCGTGGCGGTCTTTTCTGCCTTTTTATTGAATGTGTCGATTTTAACGTGGTCGCGTTTGTCAAATGACAGCCAGACTCCGTTGCGCTTTTTCAGCTTGACATCTGCGTCTGTCTGCGGGCCTCAGCGGGGCGCGAGTTTTAATCAATGTCGGAGGAGTGCTTTTTTTTTTTTTTTTTTTTTTTAAATATATATGGGCTATTTTTCCTTGGCGATTCCTTAAATTTCACAAAGATATTATATGTGCTTGCGCAAGTTTTATTGCGGGGAAAAAGGGAAAATCGGCAGAATATATCCGTGAACGAATGGATGTGAAAACGAAGTGACTGGCGGGCACGTGTCTGCCTCTGTCTGCCATAATTTTAGGTTTTGGTTCGGTCGTCATCTCCTTGCCCTCTCCTCCGATGCGATCACAAAGCCACATGAAATTTGTGGGCCCGACTCTCGACACTTTGAGCGAGGGTCTCACTGATTGAGGAAAAACTCTCGAACAAAGTTCGAAACCTAATGTGTTGATATTAATTCATCTATAAATCTTTTAATTTAATGAATTGAATTCTAGACATTTTTGATATTTTGTCAATATAGTCTAAATTTTTTAATATTTTATCAATATAACTATTCAATTGAAATTGAAAATTAATTTTGAAGACATCAACTGTTCTACGTAATGTTACTAATATTGACATCGACACTTTTAATAAATTTTTTCAAATTTTTTTCATTCTTATTTTTCCTTATTGTGGCTAGTGAGACTAGGTGAGCCATCGCCAATCTTTGGCGTAGTAGTTTCAGCCTTGCCAGCAACGAGCGAGGTAGCTCTGGGCTAGTCGGCACTCGTAGTAGTTGGCAACGACTCACCTAGCCTCGTTGGTCAAAGTTGAAAAAAAATAAGAATAACTATAGAATGCTTGGATATTTTTTAGAATTGCAAAAATTATCAACCTTAGCTTTGGTTGGACCATTTAAAGTATCTTACATCTACGCCATAAATTTCCTATTGAAATTGATCAAAATTGCTATATTGGCAAATTGAAAACAGGTTTATGACTCAATTGTCGTCAGTGAGAGGTTTAATGTTAATTTAGTATAAGTATAATATGTTTATGACTTTTTTTAGCAATTTTCTCACTATTTTACGATGATTGAGTGATTTCTTGGGTCAACTTTCACACATTGTTTTTTTATCTTTTCTTTTTTTTTTTTTTTTTTTTTTAACTACAGTCAATGAGGTTGGGCAAGCCATCATTGATCTCTGGCAAGGCAATGCCAACCCTGTTAACAACGAGTGAGGTAGCTTTGGGCGAGTTGGCAATTGCCAATGGCCAGCGATAACTCACCTAGCTCGTCGACCGAAGTTAAAAAGAAAAAATATATATAGAAAATTTAGATTTTTTTTTTTCAAAATTGCAAAAATTGTCAATGTTAACACTAATTGTACCACACATGACGTCATACATATACGTCACCAATTTCCAGCTGAAATCTGCCAAAATGGGTGTATTGATAAATTGACAATAGATTTATAACTTTATTGGCGTTATTGAGAGGTTTGGGAAAAATTTGGCATGAGTGTAGCATGTTTCATGATTTTTCTGGCAATTTTCCTACTATTTTACGATTGTCGAATGGCATCTTGGGTCGACTTTCGCACATTGGGTGGGTTAGCCCCCATTTGGTTCGACCTTCCTAAGGGGCTTTGGGCTCCCAAAGTCTATTGGGAAAAATATTTTTATGTTTGGTATGTATTTTTGATAGCTCATTTGCCCAATGTTAGTATTCCTAATGTCGAAAGCCCAATGTTAGGGAGGGGTTACTTTGAGCATTGACATTTTGGAGATGCGATTTTACTATTCACCGAGTCACTGTTTGTCTTCTTATTCCCCGCCCATCTTCTTTGCCATTCATCTTCTTCTTCCCCTGCCTGAGAGTCAGTCGAGCTTCGCGATGGGGGACGCTTAGCTGCAAGCGGCCAAATTTGGCCGCCGGGAAGCCTCACCTGAGGTCACGCAACCTCAGGCGAGTGGGCTTGAGGTCAAGCGACCTAAGCAACGCCGCTTGAGGTCATGCAGCCTCAGGTGTCGCTTGGGTCGCGTGACCCAGGGCATCGCCTAAGGTTGGCAACCTCAGGCGAGTTGCCTCCCCGCCACCACCATCGCCACCAACCGCTCCCCCACGATTTTCCCCTCTCTACACAACCGCATCTCCTCCTCCCTTTTCTTTTCTTTTTTTCCTTTTTCTTTTCACCTTAAAGTTGTTTTGCAAAATATACATTTTCAACCACACTTGCCTTCACAAAAATGCCCATTCACTCAAAGATACTTAGAGAAATGCAAAGTCATTTCCCCAAAATTGAACCAAACGGGCCCTTAGTCCACCTCTTTGATTCAGTGAAAAGGAAGATTATACCTTTTATGAACGTATTAAGAACTTGAGTAGTCACGTTATGAGTCCCCTTACCATATAAAGCGACTCAAATGTTCTATTTTGGATATTGTCCTTCGTTGGATTTCATTCCTATTTCTCCTCTTAACCCGTTGCTGAACCACGTCAGCTTCACAGCTTGTTTGTCCACTAACCACAGATTTGCCTTCTTCATTTCAAGATAAGCTCTCGCAAGGCCGAGAGATGGAGAGCCATAGTGCTTCGACACTTATTTGTTCGATATGAAAAGCCGTGTTAACAAGCGTTTTCGAACTCTTATTAAGCATATTGGACAAGAAATGTTTCGGTTTTCACAACATTAATTGACGCATAAAGCGGGAAATAATAACTTGCATAACAAGTGTTCCCGAGACACTCGTCAGCAAAATCTCAAAGCTAATAATCACCAGCAAGATGCAGAATTCAATGGCGCCTTGGAGTTAGCTAACCAAACTGCGGTGCCAATGGGCCCTGCTAATCTTGGGCTGGGCTGGGAGGCTTTCTTCTCTTCGCTCTCTTGGATTGGATCATTCCACCTTCCTTGCAATCTTTTCCCTTTTTTCTTTCTTTTGTCGGGTTAACCGGAGCATACAACGAATAGGCGTGCCTTTAATCAATAATTCTTCTACTCATGGCGTATTTGGTAACGTTTTTGTTTAAAGATTGTTCTCAGAAGCAGAAATAGATAAAACTATTTATGTTTATCTATTTATGTTCCGGGGAATAATTTTTTAATAAAAAAATGCGTTTGGAATCGTACAAAATTTATGTTCTTGAAATAGAAAAAAAAAATGTAAAAACACATTTGGAAACTTGTATAGTATTTTTGTTTCTTTTAATTTTTTAATATTTATATGTTTTTTTTCATTTTCCTTTTTCTTTTTCTCTTTGGCTAGTTGCCGGCCACCGTCGTAGCTAGTAACTGGCTGGGTGACGTCTGGCGAGCTCGCCGAGCCTTGCCTTGGCCTAGCAAGATCGCCGCTGGCCAGGCGAGCCTTGCCGGGTCACCGACAAGGCTTGGCCTTGCCTAGGCGGCGCCAACCTCGCCCATATCCGGCAAGGCCAACCTCGCCCGGCCAGGTGAGGTCGAGCCTCACGCGGCCACGATGAGCCATGGCGAGGCTCGGCCTCTCCGGGGCCGGCGACACTCTAGCAAGGTCGCCGGTCCTCGTCTGGTCAGTTGCCGGTACCGACCATGGCCAAGGCTAGTGACTGACAAAAGGAAGAAAAATAAAAGAAGAAGAAAATAAAGAGAAAAAATAAGAAGAAAAAAATGTTTTCGGAAGTGTTTTTAACAAAAAACAAGTTTTTTCTACTTTTTGTTTTTATTTCAAATTTGTTCCCACGAACAAAAAGTAGATTTTGTTAACAAAACAGAACAAACGAGTTTTTGTTGTTTTTTTGTTTCTCGAAACAAAAGAACAAAAATTGTGTTCCGGGGAATAAAAACAAAAATTTGACAAACAGGGCCTTAGATGCCAAGAATTCATTGTTCTGTTCAAAAGAACAAGAATCCGCTTCCTTCGATGTGATCTCCTATTTTTGGTTTACTTCCTTATTATATCAATATACTGGAAGCTTGTTTATAAAAGAAAGCTTTTCAGTCTTGTCGGTGAAAAAAGAGAATTCAAAACCTGAAATGAAGTACTATTTTCTTTTAAGAACATTAGATCTATAGTAAATCTTTTAAAAGTTATCTTTCATGAGGTATTGGGTTCCCAATCTCGGTCATGCACTTCCTTGGAGAGTAAGTTTATTCTCCTCACCTTTTTCCATAGTTATTCCATCATTCTTATCCGTGCTTTTTCCCTTCTTATATAATAGTCAATACGCTACTATTCATTATAGAATAACTTTTAATCTCGATTTGTGAGTGGCAGGGTGAGAATATCATTTCTTTTGCCTAACCATGAAAAAAACCTATAACACGTGAATTTAAAATTACATAGATAGTGATAAATGATGAGATGTATTTTGAGTAACATAAGAATTTTTTTTTCAATAGAAGATGATCATCGCCTAGGCATAAAAGAACTCACCACCAGTTGTAGGGATGGATGAAGTTCACCACAAAGAGCTAAAGAAACACCATCATCAATGATAAGGGACAAATTCACTATCTAAAGGTCACGTCACCAATCGAGGATAAAGAATTTTTGGTTCACCACTGAAGGAATTGGATAAAGAACCCGAAATCGAAATTTCTCAATTGAGGAAAATCTCATATTTTCTTAAAATTCAAGTTTTATTCATGTAAAATGAGATTGCACCTCTATTAGAGGGACTCTAACCAAGCAAACGAAAATGATTCTTAGAATTCCTAAAAAATCATAACAACTCTATGAACGTTTACATAATTATGACGCCGACAACACACTTAACACTCATAAAACTAGGACTTATAACCATTAATGAGAGGCATAATAAGTAGGATTAAATGCAATTAACTAGGACAAGATGTATAATATTTTGGATTAGACTCTCCAAATCCGTACACTAGCCTTGTAAGCATATTAGCCTCCTAGAGTGATCGGAACATCCTCCAGTCGCTAGGTAGTCTATTGGGCTGCGTTTGGTCGTCGGGATAATAATTATGATAAGATAGGATAAAGTAGGATATTAAATCATCTGGATAATAAAAGGTGGACATATCTAATCCTATCAAGTGTTTGGCGCACTTCTGGATAAGATTAAAAAATAAATATGATATTCAATTAAATTATAAAATTAAAGAATAGAAAATTCAATTAATTAAAGGCCATGGAAAAGCCCTAGATCTAGGAATTGTGGCCCCACCATTGAAAACGGCGATGTTGGACGGCAACGCAATCAGTAAATCTTAGACTACGACAAAGAGGGGGGTGGGGGAATTTTATGCGACCATTGAAGTAGTCTTTGCATTGCCTCAAATTGATCAAGATCCCAAATTGTCAACGATACCGAAGATTTACAGCTGCTTCATCACCATCACCATCTTCCCCTCTTCCTTTGAGATGTCCAACATACTTGTTCATCAGATTTAGCAAGTCCATGATCCAAAGGAATGGGCACCCAATTGCTGGCATACGAGAAGCGAAAATGGGAGAAGAAGTGAAAGAAGAGGGCTAACAAATGAATCGGAGAGGCGGAGGCATCCATTTGACATAGATGCTTATGATATCTTTTTTTTTTTGTTAAGTTCTTTCTTTCCTTAAATTTTTTTTTTTATCCAATCTGGGCTTATCTCACCCCCTCCCCGAATTTTTTATCCAGTGTTTTATCCAAATGTATCCGGGGTTGTCCGATCTGGTGGACATTCCCAAACATCGGATAGGATAACAAATTATCCTATTCAGACTCAAATCCGGACTACCAAACGCAGCCTTAGGAGTAACCTCCTAGAGTGATCAGAACATCCTCCAGTAGCTAGGTAGTCTATTGGGAGCCTTCAAGTCACCAATAAGCTTACAAATCAACGTCTTAGTAGTTGATTGGCAACCATGAAATTGACAACTAACCCATCGAATCAATAACTTTGCTATAGAATCGACATCTTCAACCTTGAAACCATTGAATCAAACTGTAGCCTAAATTGGCCTTTACTTGCAAGAATAAGGATTGATCTGAATCGATTGACGGAACCTAAGTCGAGCTTGAGAGTTGTTTGCCAAAATCCGATGCCCCCGCATCAGGGAGGGAGTTGATTTGTCATTCAATCACTCTAAAGCTTCAGGGGCTTTTCGTTTTCATGTTCGGTTACAAAATTATCGATATTAAATGCGGTAACGCGCATGCGAATTTAAAACCACGACGAAGGACGCCAGCAATAATTATTAAAAACCCAGAAACGTTACTATGTAAGCGTCAACGACCAGCCGATCCCAACGGCTAATACTTCAAACCCACGCTCGCACGACCCGTCCCATGCTTTAGCCTCAGGGCCAACTGGATCTATTCATGCTGATTTAGATCAATTCGCTCCACGTTTCAGGAATTAAACCTGGATTTATTCCGCGATTTCAACCATTTTTTTTTTTTAGTTCTTTAGTTTTTTTTTTTGGGTTTTAACGAACGGCTTTTAACATCGGACGTTCGGGTGGTCTGAGAATGGGCGATATTTTAATAAAGGAAAGACAAAAGCGGTGGGCGCGATCTACTCGCCCGTCCGAGGCTTGAAAACCGGGTCGGGGGCGGGGCGTCATATTCGCCTGCATATTCTCTCTCTTAACCTTCTGTGAGGCCACGCCACCGAACAGCAAACGGCCGAGATTGGTTACACTTGTTATTCTCCCCCCGTGGCTAGCCGGCCACTTTTATATCCTCCACCTCCCGTTTCGTAGTCTTCACTCATCTCCCCAAAGCCCAATCGAATCTCGCTCCTCCTTTTTTTAATCTTCCACACCACCACCTTCGTCCTCCTCACCGTTCTCTCCACGTCCATCTCCATCGCTCTCTCTCTCTCCCTCTCTCCCTCAGATCCGGAGCTCTTCTTCGCTAGTCCGCCAATGGCTGCCGCTGCCGCTCTGAGCGCCCCCGACGCTGCGAAGCTCTCTCAGCTCAAATCGGCCGTCTCTGGCCTCGGCCAAATCAGGTTCCCCCACCGTTCTCTCCCTCGCTCACTGTGTGTGTCTGTGCGCTTCCGGATTGGTCTTGTGTGTCGGTGGATTCGCGAGATGAGTTTGTTTCGACGGTTGATTTCTGGTAATCTTTTCGTGTCTGGGAGGTACAGCGTTAATTCCGGATCTCACTCTGTTTCGTTTTTGATTCTGTGTGGCAGCGAGAGTGAGAAGAATGGATTCATCAACCTCGTGGCTCGCTATCTCAGGTGACATGGGACGGAGTTGTTGATCGGTCATTTCTATTTTTCGTCATCATCATCGTTTTCCTTTTTTTTTTTTTTTGGTCCGATGCTTTGATGGTGGAAAGTTCGATTCATCAACGTTTCATTTTGTTTCGTTTTTGTATTTTTCAGCGGCGAAGCTCAGCATGTTGACTGGAGCAAGATCCAGACGCCCACTGACGAAATCGTCGTCCCTTACGATAGCTTGGCGCCCACTCCCCAGGGTAGTTACTTTGCCCTGCTCATGATCCTCTCGTTTGATTTCCATGACATTGCCAACATGAGCGTCGGTTTCTATGCGGTGTAGCCCGAGTTTTTATGGTTGCAATGATATTTTTCTTTTTTCACTGCTGCTGAGACCGTAATTCCTAAAATTGCGCAGATCCTGCGGCGACCAAGAGCCTTTTGGACAAACTTGTTGTGCTGAAGCTCAATGGTGGTTTGGGAACTACGATGGGTTGTACTGGTCCCAAGTATGGCTTCTGATCTTATATTTCGTATATGTTGGATAAGACGATCGCCTTTTAGTTTGATGTATCTCATCGGTCGACTACCGATGCTTCTCCATTTGGAGTTGCTGTAGAAGTGGGACGAGTTATTCTAGGATGATGTGCTTGCACTGGTCGGATTGTAAATCACGCCAATTGTCTCTTGCAAACGTATTAATATGAGCATTTTTGATTTTAGTCCATACACGCATACCATCATCTACCGTCATCTAGTTGTGCATGTCTTAAAGGATGCAAGATGCACGCCTCTTTCTTTTCCTAGAGCCTTGAAGGAACTTTTGAAATTTCTAAATTCTCATAACTTGACGTCCAAGTAATGTCGAGGAGGCAGGTTGGAAATTGCGACAATTGGATCATCTTTCTTTTCTCAGTTCTGTTGCGCAAAAATGTACTTTATCAAGGGATCCATTTGGTATCTCCTTTTTCTTTAGAAGCGAGGGAATTTTATTGAAAGAAAAGAATAAAGTGCAAAGGATGTGTAGATAGAGGAAAAGAAAAAGAGAATAAAGAAGAGAAAGCAAGAATATTCTCTCTTCATATGAGAAATCACCACTTCGACAGAATAAATAAAGTTGAATTGAAGATGATCATCAAAACTTTTGAGATCTTCAAAAAATCTCGTCACTTTTCTTCTTGCCACATAGTCTTAAGTATGACAAGCCAGGCATGTCATGTGATGAATCTGAGCTAAAAAATCTCGTATGGCAGATAGTTTTGCCTCTGAGGAACTGGCGCAAAAAGAAATCATTACTCGGCAAAATTTTAATCACCTTGTTAAGATACCTCATTGATGTGTCTACTTGATCTGCTTGGTGCTTCCTTGATCTTATTTAGTTTTAATATTTAGTAAGGCTGTAAATGTAGCTTCCTCGAACTTTTACCCTGTTTACTGGGACAATTGTTAATATCCTTGTCTATAAGCTGCCAACGTGCCTATGTGTTAATGTGCATGTTTCTATTGTGATGTAGATCTGTCATAGAAGTACGCAATGGATTGACATTTCTTGACCTTATAGTTATCCAAATTGAGGTAATCTTCTTTAATTTTCCATGTGGTGTGTTTTTGTTTTTAGCTCCATTTCTTCTGATCACATCTTCCTTCTATTCATGTAGAATCTGAACACTAAATATGGGTGTAATGTTCCCCTGCTTCTGATGAACTCTTTTAACACCCATGATGATACGTTGAAGGTGAACAGCTTTCACCTTGCCTCTTTGTTGATATTTTAGTTATGTTGATCGCTAATTAACCCATCTTCCTTGTTGTAGATTGTTGAAAAATATGCCAACTCAAATATCGACATTCATACTTTTAATCAGGTTTGTGATGCAAAATATTGGTCAACTGCTCAGTATTTGCTTATGAGTTTATAATGGAATCGACTAAGTCATTTTTGTCTCTCGATTGTCTTGATTGAATTATATACAGAGCCAGTATCCCCGTTTGGTTGTTGAGGATTTTACGCCACTGCCTTGCAAAGGACGGACTGGAAAAGATGGATGGTAAAATTTTGTTTAAACATCAAGCATAAGGACTTCAGTTTTCATGATCGAGATGCCTTCTTCATTAAATTTTTTTGCATCGAAATGATTTTGCTTCAAGATAGGTCATTTAATGAAAGAGGCTGTAATTGTAGATCTTTCAGTTCGTTGTATACTCATTAGTCCTTTAGAATTCCACCTTTTACGATTTGATGAAACCTGGACATGGCAAGTGCATGCCGGCTTGAGCAAATTGACATTAATGCAGGAAGTTATTCGCCACCAATAGTTGAACTTGATTTTTAATCTTTTCGACAATAAATTTCTGACTAATCAGTATCTGTTCATTCTTTTGTCATAAACTAAAAATGGAAAATCTTTGATGAAACCTTTCTCCTGTCTCAAATGCTCTACATAGGTATCCTCCCGGTCACGGTGATGTGTTCGCATCCTTGATGAACAGTGGCAAACTTGATGCTTTGCTCTCACAGGTTTTCTTTTATCACTATTACATTCCTCCTACTTTCGCCTTTTCATTTGCTTATCCCCTTTTCTCTCACTTTTCATGTTTACAGGGCAAGGAATATGTTTTTGCTGCCAACTCAGATAATTTGGGTGCTACTGTTGACCTGAGTATCCTTCTATTCTTAGTTTCTTCTGATATCTCTGGTTTCTAGATTTTAATCACATGATATCTCCTTCCTGAGTCTTGGTTTGACAGTTGGGCCCATTTGATAATTTTTTGTTGTCCCATGGACCTTAACTGAATTGCATAGAGATCTTAAATCATTTGATGACAAACAAGAACGAGTACTGTATGGAGGTAGATGAGGAGGATTGTGAGGAAGACTTATTTTAATAGATTGGTATTTGTATTTACTTGCTCACAATTTTACAGGTTACTCCGAAAACCTTAGCTGATGTGAAGGGTGGTACACTCATATCTTATGAGGGAAAGGTTCAAGTAAGTAACACCATTTTCTTTGTTAGTTAGTCCTGTGAGATTGTTCTCTGTCGTTGAAATTATGACCCAGGCTACAAAGTTCTCTAAAATTTATTAAAAGTGCATTTCTTTCTGATGGTTAAGATAACTAGAGCCTCAACAAACTTACATTTCCCAGCAGATTCTGAAAGTGGAACCTTATTTGATTTTGACATTCCGTTCATGGATATTTTTCAGATTAATTCGGTGCCAAGATATTTTTGTATATTCCTTAAATATCTTTAACTTCTTAAAATCCTCTTAGAACTGACTTTATCAATCCTAACTTTTGTAACACTGGATGGACATTGGTTTGACAGAAATGCAATCCTCTGAAAAAACAAACTCACATGTTGTAAAATGAAAACTGTTACGCCTTTTTCATTTTTTTGAGTCAATTGTAAATAGAACATGTTATTTCACGGAAAAATCACAGATGTGATCATAAGCTGGATTTACAAAGAGAAAAGGGATTCACGACTGACATACTTCTGTCGCTTATTGCAGCTCTTGGAAATTGCACAGGTCCCTGATGAACACGTGAGGGATCCTTTCTCCCCTTTTCCTTTATTTCCATGGTCTGAAGCATGCATTGGCATTTTCTGAATTTGTATCTCTACTTCGGTTCAACTGCTTTGTTTTTCTTGACCTCTTATTGAGATACGTGGGAATCAAGGGAGTCATAGTGGTACTTAGGCTACATAACGGCCCACAAGGAAATTGGTTCTCTCGTTCTAGTGACTTTAATTTGTTTTAAGATGACTTAGTTGATACACTAGTTCCCTCTGTGCCTACCTCTAGCATGTCATTGCGAAGGCCAGCACCATATGTGGCTGCCATCCTCAAATGTTGTCAATGACTCCTGCTTATCAGGATCTCCTAGGTAGATATTGACCTTATCTCTGAGATCATGGCATTTATCCAGGTGACTGCCTCCAGATGTTTCACTGGCTCTTATGATGACTTCCTCTCTTTCTTATCCAAGCAATTATAAATTTGGAGATCAACATCTCTTAAATGTGATATGGTTTTAAACACGCATATTTCAGTTGATGAGTAGTCTCAAATCTAAAAATCCATGAGGTGCAAACAGTTTACTGCTTTGTATTAGTTCATACAAACAGGGTACTGCTTTTTTCTGCCCTTTTGATCCCTTCTTTTTCTCAACTCATTCTCAAATTCGATGCTGACATGTTATGTTTCATGTGCTTTATGCAGGTCAATGAGTTCAAATCAATTGAGAAGTTCAAGATTTTCAATACAAACAACTTGTAAGTTATGCTTTCTTATGTGTGTTCCGCAGACATGGAAGCGAGTTCTTGGTGTTACATTTATGTAATTACGATGAAGTAAGCACTGACATGACAAATACAGGTGGGTTAACTTAAAGGCAATTAAAAGGCTTGTCGAAGCTGAAGCTCTTAAGATGGAGATCATTCCTAATCCAAAGGTACATAACAGTAGATCCTGCTCCCTTCTCTTTGCACATATAATTGCAAGATGCTGCTTGTATAGAGGGGACCTATTTTTGATGTTTCTTGAATTTCAGGAAGTGGATGGAATTAAAGTTCTGCAGCTAGAAACTGCAGCTGGTGCAGCAATCAAGGTATTATTCTTTACCCAACTTCTTGTCAAAATAATCCATTTGTTGAAATTTTGTCTTTTTAAATTTGTCTCTTCTTGCATTAGTTCTTTGACAATGCTATTGGCATCAATGTACCTCGGTCGAGGTTCCTTCCAGTGAAAGCAACTTCAGATCTGCTTCTTGTTCAGGTTAGTAACTTGTCCTAGTCCGTGTTAACTTTTATTTTATTTTATTTGAAGAAGAGCATTAAGAAATGATGGATCTAATGCATCTCTTACTGTCTCACAGTCCGATCTTTATACTTTGGAGGATGGTTTTGTTGAACGAAACAAAGCTAGAACAAATCCCTCAAATCCTTCAATCGAATTGGGCCCCGAGTTTAAGAAGGTGAAGATTTACTTGCAGGGATGTTGCCATCGCATCTCTTTTGGGATAATGACTGACTTCTTGTGATGTCGATAGGTTGGCAATTTCTTGAGCAGATTCAAGTCAATTCCCAGCATTATTGAGCTTGATAGCCTGAAGGTGTCTGGTGATGTATGGTTTGGCAAGGGCATTACTCTCAAGGTAATTGGTGATATACCGCATTATACCCAAATAGGATACTTCTTGTTTTGCACGTCTTTTTGCATCCACTTTCAATACTGGTGTGACATTTTCCCAAGAGTCCTACAGCATCTGTTTAGTTGCATGCTGCAATTTTTTATGGAAAAATTCCTTCAATGACTTATTGACTTGATATATAGCATCTCCTTAGTCATTTGTTGTACTTCCCTGAAACGATACATTTATACGTGCATCTGGCGATGTCAATCATGGTTTGGTTGATTTGGCCTTGACAAAAAGCTAAAACTCCCTATTTCATGTAGGGAAAGGTGACCATTGCGGCAAAACCTGGGGTTAAGCTGGAAATTCCTGATGGGGTGGTGCTGGAAAACAAGGTACACAATCATAGAATCTAATGTCGTTTATCCTGTAGATGTTGCTGTCCACATATCGTGACTGTTGAATTTTCCGTGTGCAGGAAATCCATGGCCCTGAGGACCTCTAGAGTCACCACTTGGTTTTCCAGAAGGAAACATATTGAGAGTAGTATTTGGTCTCGTACTGGAGACCCTGAGTATGTTGGTGTAATCTTTACATATTTGGTTAGGTAAATAAGTGGACAATTCAGTCTGAAGCATCTTAACCCGAACCTTGGGAAGGCGAGGATTTTACAATTTTGCTTGTTTGAAAAGAGAGTGAGAAACGCTGCTAAACCAGTGAGTTCATCTAAACCAACGGTGTTTTGTGCCGTCTGCTCCTACTGTATAAGTATTGTTGGATGCCAAACTCTGCGCGTCGGTCTTATGTTACAGGTTCTGGTACTTTTATCTGACATTTCAGCAGCGTTTTTCCCAAAACATAGAAAAAATCCAAATAAAGAGGTGATTATACCATGCCTGCTCTGAAAGGTCACCATACCTCGACAGTGGTTCATATAAATGAACGACGAGTCTGCTAGTTTGTACGTGGAAATTTTCTGATTCAACT
The DNA here is from genome assembly GCA_014182375.1 of Eucalyptus virginea. Taxonomy (NCBI): domain Eukaryota; kingdom Viridiplantae; phylum Streptophyta; class Magnoliopsida; order Myrtales; family Myrtaceae; genus Eucalyptus; species Eucalyptus virginea. Next base: position 39,878,214 of record CM024519.1, on the reverse strand, counting down.
GATACCCATTTATCCTAACGGGCGTTTAGTGTTTCAATTTATAGCGTGCCGAATTAGTCTGACAAGTGATTGAGGGAAATTCTAGTTGGATGCTAGAACACGATTCACTTGCATGGGATCTGTTGTCTCTTAGTAAATTAATTTGGTAAACGAGACGCTGTATTTGAAGCATCAGGCTTTTTAGTTAGTGCTTTGTATATTCGGTAATTGGCGGGTCTACACTAATTATCTGTGAGTGCTGAATAGTTCTCTAAAACAACTCATGTGCTTGCCTTTCTTAGCGTGAGGATCTCAAATCGCCTAGATATGCCTCTCGATCTAGTTTTCTATAAGCAATCGCATTCTTCACACACCGGATAACCCGTCCCAATCAACAAAGAATGTTCTAGTCCTGAATTCTTTTTCGTTTAAGAAGTGAGAGATGTTACAGTACTGGTGAATGATCCATTGGATGTTTTCGATTCTATACTTATGGTTACATCTAAGATGTGGGAGACTATGTACGTGCAACTCAAGAATTTAGCCGTATGGGCTTTCGAGAAACTTGTCCGGATCTAGTGGAGTACTTACCCCAAAAAAGTAGAAGTTCGCGAGAGCTGAAATAACATAAAGCTGCTTTGCAAGAAGGAACCTAGAGCTGCTTTTGTAGATTTATCTTGTTTCGACTGTCATATTTAAACGTTTCTTCAAATTCTTAGATTTTTCAAACACTTCTTATGACTGCCATATAGTATAGACACCCACAAAACAAACAGTACAATATAAACACTTGGCCCATTTCTAATAACCCACTGCTAAACATATCATGGGAAAGCCCTTCGTATTTTCAAAACCAAAGATTATACACAGAACGGGGTGATAAATGAAGAAACTAGAAATTTGGAAGCAGTCAGTGGTAAAAGACTTCCCACGAATGGCAAAAGTAAAACAGGTAGATTGGGAGAGAACCAGCGAGGTTCTTAGTCCTAAAAATATAGGCATGAATATACTAATATCAACAGTTAAAATAACATTTAAACCGTGATGGAATATATGAAACTGTCCAAGCGAACACTTACAGCTTCAGTGCAACCAAGCAACAGGCCAACCAACGCCTTTCCACTGCAAAAATGCTTATAGTGATTGCCCTGTCTGAAAAATCTACAGTGTCAGGCATATAGCAACTTATTTACCACATCAAAAGGAAAAAAAAAATTCAGTCATTACCAGAAATGCAATGAAGGAAAATTGGAATTTCTCGAGGAGTAAGTCTTCAGAGCCTCCAAATTCTGTTGCAAGTATGGTTTCGAGCAATTCTGTCTGGACCACGCAGAGAAAAATGCAGAATGATCAGCAGCCCCTGCATCAATCAATAGCACAGAGCTACAATCCACTATAAAAAGCGCCCAAACAATGTCTTTTTCCAACATAAAATATTGACATCTGGCCTGCAGTTTCCGTGATTCGTGAGAACAGTACCTTGTTGACATTTAAAGAATTAAGTTCATGGCCTTCAATTCCTCGGCGCTTGACAAAATGGGGAAAAGATGTGTAATTGCATCCTCAATCTGACCTTGTCCACAGTTGCTGAAAACTTCCTTGTTTTCAGTTGTTCATATAAGGCTTTGTCCATAGCTGTTTTTGGCGTGCTCTTTAAGATCTCTTACTCACGTGCAAACAGTGATATCTCCTCCAGTGGGTTCTGAAAGCAAATGAATCGTCCATGATGATATTTCTCAATTGGACATTGCATGGAAACTGAGAGCAAACGTATCATTGAGTGAAGAGATAAAGGACATAAGAATATCCATGCAAAACAAGCATCAACAAACACTATAGGTGCTCTTATCACCAAGTGAGACGACACTTCAGCGATAGACAAGATCTGCAGAAAGTAACAAGAGGTCTCAGGGCAGTAAAATGCACACCAAGTCTTTGAATAGTATTCTTAGTAATGTAGTTGGATAAGCAGTGACCGGCAGTGAACCTGTACTTGTCCGTCTCCTTTGTCATTGTGACCGAGTCGATATTAGGTATTCAAAAAGTTGTTTAATTAAGGAGCCTTAGTGGAAGCTCTATCTCTGTATCCTGTGCGATGTTTGCCATGAAGTGGGGGTCAATTTCACTATAGCTCTTTATCGAATTGTAGATTCTGCTTATAGGTGCAATATGAGCCTTCGCTTTTTCCCTACTATGCTTTGATAATTGTAATTGTCCAAAGCACTCATAGAATTATGAACTTCCTCGTGAGCATTTAGGAGAGTGAACTCGTGAGCATATAGGAGAGTGAAGTTTACTCATGTTATTGGCCTTTCTAATGGCATTATGAAATTTTTCTTCATATGATATTGAAGGATGATTTTTGAAGTTATTAGTGAACTCATGAGCATATAGGAAAGTGAGACTTGTTCCTGTTACTGGCCATTCTGATGGCATTATGAATTTTTTCTTCATATGACGCGAAGGATAATTTCTGGAGTTGTTTAATTAAGGGGCCTTAGTGGAATTTTTATCTTTGTTTTCCGCTGCGATGTGTGCCATGAAGCAGGGGTCAATTTCACTGTAGTCCTTTTATCGAATTGTAGATTCTGCGTATAGCTGCAAGATGAGCCTTTCCTTTTTACCTTCTATGCTTTGATAATTGTAATTGTCCAATACACTCATAGTATTTTGAACTTCCTCATGAGCATATAGGAGAGTGAGGTCATTACTGACGACATTATGAATTTTTTCTTCAGATGATGTTGAAGGATGATTTTTGAATTTGTTGGTGAACTCCTGAGTGTATAGGAAGCTGAAGCTTGTTCCCGTTACTGGCATTTCTGATGGCATTATGAATTTTTTCTTCATATGATGTTGAAGGATGATTTCTGAAGTTGTTCAATTAAGGGGCCTTAATGGAAGCTCTATCTTTGTTTTCGCGTGTGATGTTTGTTATGAAGCAGGGGTCAACTTCACTATAGCCCTTTATCGAATTGTAGATTCTGCATATAGTTGTGAGATGAGCTTTTGTTTTTTCCCTACTATGCTTTGATAATTGTAATTCTCCAATACTCTCTTAGAATTTTGAACACTAAACATTTCTATTACGGACACTTTATTCTATCTCCATGGAAGTTGGTAAGGATCCTTGACAAGTACTGTAAAAGCATGGCCGGGCTTGAGCAAGTGACAATTTTTTGCATGGTTAGTGCCCGTGCCACTTTTTTCTATGTCTGGGTCGACAATTTCAGAGTATCTTGAGCTTCATTGCTACCATTAAGGATAGCATGGAGTCTGCTTCCGCTGATCTATCTTTGAGCACCTTTATCAAATTCCAGGTAGGTAGTTTGGTCATTTTTTCTCTCAACTCCTTGTACAAAGAGCTAATATTTTCAAATTCATGTAGGGATACGAGACTCGCATGAAAGTGGTAGTTCCAAGTGCAGCGCCCATGACTAATCAGGTGGAGAGGACGATGCATCCCTTTTTTTGTTAGATTTTCATTGCCAGTTCATATGTTTGGAGTTAGATTTCTTCAAGTGAATTCATGGCCCTATGGGCCGTTAAAGTTATGGTTTATACTGAGAATACTTAAATTTTAGTAGTTGCCATATTCTCTTCCATAGCTCTGGAATAGAATATGACAACAACATTAGTAAATGAGAATGAGGATTGTTGATTTGGTTGAGAAGGAGCATGCTAAAATGTTAGAGAATGCTGCATTGTTATAGCAAAGCTCGGACGCCTTCCAATCCTTACTCTCTCGCTTCTGGTTGCCGAGAGCTCGAACCTCTTGTTTGTCCAGGCTCGCCTGGATTCCTATTTTTGTGTTGCGGCTCTATCCCTTGGTTCTCTCCAAAATTATCCCTTTCTCTTTTCTTTGGCATCCTTTTGTTTCCTGGCTTCTCATGCCTATGAACACGCCACACCGTACCAAACAGTCGGTCCTTTCTCGTAGATAATTCGTGGGTTTTGATCGTGGAGTCCGAAATAAGTTGCCCCGAGAATCAAGTCCCTACTCATAATTGCCTGTTCATTCCGTCAAAATATTGTAGCCAGAACTACCAATTCTATATGCTTTCAAAATTTTGTGACAACCAGCACTAGACTTGTCAAAATGAGTTCGAAACTCATTTAATAACTGTCGATCACATCAAATTTCATGAATCGGCCATGATGGACCATTGACACATAAAAAGCTAGCCTAGAGCCTGCCACTGGGTCACAAGACTCCATTTGCCGACAACACGGATCTGATTCACCGCCGCCCCAACCGCCTACTCGAAGAAGACCACACGGAGGATTGTGAGGGGCCGAATCGTCAGGCCGGAGGGAATCCGGGTCAGGGTCTTCTTCTAGTGGTGGTCGATCACCGAGACTAAGTCGAGCGGCGAGAACTTGGTCTTCAAGGTCAGCGGCGTCACTGCCGATTATACCTCCAAGAATTTCAACGAGGACCCTGCTTGCCATGGAGGAAAGCGAGGTTTTTCTTGAGGACAGGGATTTGATTCTTGCTTTTCATGAGGCAATTTTTATGGATTGATGATGCGCTGCTTCGTTTGTCGGTTCGCTTGGATGGGTTTGAGATTGTTTGTTCATTGCGGAATGGAGTCTTTAGTTTTCAAATAAATAACATTTGTCCAGTGTAAGTGTTATTAATGTGGCTCTTGGACGAGCGATTTTAGAAGTAATTACAGCTTGAAACCTCGGGCAATGTTGGTGGTAGGCGAAAGCAAAAGAACGATATTACATTTGAAAGAGCACTCCAAAAGTGACTCGTGAGAGGGGCTCATTACATTCGCCAAGATCAGCACAAGTGGAGATGAGATACAGGAGTCTAATAAAACTACTAACACCTTGGGTCCACTCCCTTTAATAAAGAGTCAATGACTATCGAACCAGATTTCATGTATATTGTTGATTGCAGAAAAGACAGTGAAAGAAAGCAATAAAGAAAGGCAAAAGGAGAGGAAGAAGACAGAGAGAATGTTGTAGTGGAATTTCTGTGTTTCCATTGTATATTGAATGTACAATTCAATCTGAATAAATAATACAAGATGTATTCTGTGCAAGGAAATAAAAGATCTAATAATCAATCTAGACCTAAATCTAATATTCAATTGACATAAATACACAAAACACAATCAATCAAGATACGAGACAATCCTGCATATCTTCCAACACTCCCCCTCAAGCTGGTGGCTTGTAGATGTCCAAGACGCCTAGCTTGTTCAGTAGATATGCATGTTGTCGCTGACATAAGGGCTTGGTGAACATATCTGCTGGCTGTTCCAATGTCCCAATACCTCTTGTCTCAATTACTCATTCTTGGATCTTTTCCCGTGTAAAATGACAATCCACTTCTATATGCTTGGTTCTTTCATGCACTATAGGATTAGATGCAAGTTTAAGAGCCGCATCATTATCACAATATAGCTTTGTAGATCCTTGCACTTCTACTCCGAGATCCTTGAGTAATCCTCGTATCCAAACTACTTGACATGTAGCTTTAGCCATAGCTCGATATTCTGCTTCGGCTGAAGAAAGAGACACAGTAGCCTGTTTCTTGGTCTTCCAAGAAAGAAGAGATTCTCCCAATTTGATGCAGTATCCAGTTACAGATCTTCTACTAATGGGACATGTTGCATAGTCCGCATCACAATATGCTGACATCCTTAAGTCACCTTTTCTAGATAGAAGTATCCCAAGTCCTGGACATTTCTTTAGATACTTCACAACCTTCAAGGCTACATCCAAGTGGGATCGCTTTGGCTGATGCATGAATTGGCTAAGTGTCTGAACTGCATATGAGATATCAGGTCTAGTCATTGTCAGATATATAAGTTTCCCGACAAGTCTTTGATAGCCTGATGAATCGCTGAGTACAGGATCATCATTTCGAGATATTCCTTTATCATAATCTGCGGTTGTCAGTTTGGTATTCTGCTCTATGGGAATTACAGCTGGCTTGCATCCTGAAAGACTTGCCTCTGATATGATCTCTAATATAAATTTCCGTTGACTCAGGGAGATCCCTTTGTCAGAACGGGCAATTTCAATCCCAAGGAAGTATTTCGGTGCTCCTAAATCTTTAATATGAAAGGTAGCATGCAGATATTCCTTGAAATTCTCTATAGAGGTTCTATCATTTCCCATGACGAGTATGTCATCAACGTAAATCATCAGATAGATGGAAGACATACCTTTAGTACGAGAAAATAAAGCATAATCATGCTTGGATTGTTTAAAGCCTGCTGTTGTAAGAGCATTAGCAAATTTTGCGTACCACTGCCTAGAAGCCTGTTTTAATCCATAAAGGGATTTCCGGAGACGACATACCTTATTCTCCCCCTGTCTCCGGATGCCTTGAGGAATATCCATGTAGATTTCTTCATCCAGATCACCATGGAGGAAGGCATTATGGACATCCATCTGGTGTAGATTCCAGTCATTAATAGCAGCAACAGCTAAGAATGAACGTACTGTAACATCTTTGGCAACTGGAGAAAACGTCTCGTGATAGTCGAAACCTTCTCGTTGGGTAAACCCTTTAGCTACCAATCTTGCCTTGTATCGTTCAATAGAGCCATCAGCACGATACTTGATCTTATAAACCCATTTGCATCCAATCGGTTTGCGATAATGGGGTAATGGAACAAGATCCCATGTGTGGTTATCAGTAAGTGCCTTCAATTCTGCTGCCATGGCTTCTTGCCATTTAGGATGAGTGGACGCTTCGTCATAACTAGACGGTTCCTTGTCGTCGGATAAACGACTAATACAACATCTATGCTCCTGAGATAATCTATGAAAAGAAACATAGGAGGAGATTGGATGTTGAATACCTGGAGAATTATGAGCAGCACATACATAATCCTTTGTCCAAGTTGGAGGTTTTGTAGCCCGGCCAGACCGTCTGGGATACTCAATTCCAGTTGCAGATTGTGAAGTCCCTTGTGAGGAAGTTGGTGCATTGGCAGCTATTTCCACATTGGCAATGGAATCTTCTTCTGCATCTTGCTGAATTGGTGCTGGAGTGGTCAAAGGTTCATCAGAACTGGATGAAATAAATTGGGGAGTAGAATCAAGACTCCTTGGTTGTGTTACTGGTATGTAAGAAAGATCTTGATAAGAAGCCTCATCAGAAAGAAACTGATGTCTGGGAGCTGTCTCGTGACCTTCATCTGGAGATATATTGTCTAAAAATGGAAAAATATTCTCATGGAAAATCACATCGCGACTGACTAAGAATTCTCCTGTTGATATCTCAAGAACCCGATATCCTTTCTGGAGATTAGGATATCCCATAAGGATGCATCGCCGTGCACTTGGGCCAAATTTATCTCGAGATCCCATTGTGGCGACATAACAGAGACATCCGAAGATCCTGAGATGGTTTAATTCTGGCTTCTTTCCAAACAGCAGCTCGAATGGCGTTCGCCCATTCAGGATTCGAGTAGGCATTCGATTAATAAGATAAGCTGCTGTAGTGACACATTCGCCCCAAAAGCGGTATGGAATAGATGCCTGAAATTTTAGAGCACGGGCAACTTCCAGCAGATGTCGATGCTTTCTTTCAACCACACCATTCTGTTGTGGTGAATATACACATGAATGTTCATGTTGAATGCCATGAGAATTAAATAATGAATAACATTCATGACTAAAAAATTCTCTCCCGTTATCAGTACGAATCCGCTGAATGGATTTCTGGAATTGATTCTTAGATAGTAGGATGAAATTCTTCAGGTGAGAAACAACTTGATTCTTAGAGTGCATCAAGAAAAGCCATGTTGCCCGAGAAAAATCATCTACTATTGTAAGAAAATAACGAGAACCATCATGATTGTCTGTATGATATGGTCCCCAAATGTCTACATGAATTAATGCCAAAGATATCACTAGTTGTGAAGTACTAGAGGGAAATGGTGTTCTTGATTGCTTTGCAAGAGGACAAATAGAACATTTAGGGCATGGAAAGGAAGCACTATGACCCAATCTCATGTGCATAATGAAATTTCTATCATTGGTAGTAGAATTACGCAATGATTTTTTATTGCAAGAAAAATTGAAATTACTTGGAAAATCCGTCCAGAAATAGAGTCCTTCAGAGAGATTACCCAAGCCCATCAGTCTGCCAGTTGAAAGGGCCTGAAATAAACAGGTGTCAGCATCGAAAAATACCCGGCATGAATTTTCTTTGCAGGCTCTAGACACAGATATGAGGTTGAACTGGAATTCTGGGACATAGAGCACATTCTGGAGAACAATCTGTGGACTTAGATTCACTGTCCCTGTTACTTTGACATAAGTGAAATTGCCATTGGGCAATTGTATGGAGACAGGATGATCTAAATTTGCATTCATACTCGAAAATAATCCCTTGTCGCATATAATATGGTCACTTGCCCCAGAATCGATAATCCATGCTTTTCTGGAAATATAATTAATTAGGCAAGTTGAAATACCTGAGAAATTTCCCCCCTTGTTGGAAATATCCATTTTCTGTAATGCCTGCATGAGTTGTTGGTACTGGCCAATTGAAATAGGCTGATCATTTCTTGGACCAGTTGGTCTAGTGACTTGATAGGCTGTGGAAATTTTTTTCTCCTTATCACCCGGTTTCCCGTGCAATTTCCAACAACTGTCAACAGTATGATTAGTACGCTTGCAATAATCGCAAAAGAATTTACCCTTTCCTTTAAAATTTTTTGCAAAATTTCTGGATGACGTGGCGAAGATCTGCCCGTCCGTCCCTTTGCTCGCGATCTCCTGTCCGCCGTCAGATCCGAGCGCGGATTCGCCCCCTTGGATGCCGTTCGATCCTCGCGGAAAATCCTGGCCGCTCGTTCCGTCCTTTTTAAAGGGCCGTGAATCAGTGTCGCCGAACCCTAAAGGGTTTCTTCTTTCGCGAGTTAGGGTTGGAGCAGTCCTGGCGGCCGTGTCTCGCCGTTCACCGCGGGCGGCGAGAGCGATGCTTTCGCTGTTCCTCGTGTGTTCGGCTGATGCGAGTCGCTGACTCTCCTCCTGCATCGCCAGCTGGAAGATGCGTCCAATTGGCGGCATGGGATCCATGGCTAGGATCTGGGATCGGAACGTAAG